>CM056596.1:23091211-24326474 GCA_029721355.1 Tegillarca granosa
TATGGTCAATAAAATCATTTAATCAGATTTGACGTGTTCTTGGTTGCGCTGGCAGGTTTTCTATGAATTCGTTTTGGGACCTTCTTAAGCATTCCCTTTGAGAGTGCTTTTTTTTACTTGACAATACGCCAAAGACAAATTCAAATACATCCTTAATTTTAAAAAATATATTTGAAAGATTTGATTTTTCCCATTATACGACTCCAACGAGGAGATATAATTACCTAATCAGCAATTCACTCATACATAAGTATTACATAACACCGTCAAATTCAATTCAAACTAAGTCAAGTGAAACTTAGAACACTTCAGGAGAGAGAAGTTTTACCGATGTCAATTTTATACTTGAAATATATAACTGAAATACTTGTTAAATGTTGATGGGCCGTGTTTGCACGTTTCAAAAAGTCCTTCCCATCAGATTTGAAAACGCTTGATTGCCCTGTGCTACATACAATTTGAATTGAAATATGTGCGTCTTTCATTATCAAAATAGTTGGACTAACTTAACATCTTATCTATTCTCACTTCCACAGCAAAAATTTAAAAAATAATAATGATCAAAAATATTTGATGGATACGCAAGACATCGAGCAACTTTTAAAACAAGGAAGTTGAAGAGGTACACTACACTTTTAGAATATAAAGGAGTATTTAAATGATTTTTAATTTGTATATTAACCTAGCACGGTACGTGTTGTTTAAAAGGTCACAATTAAACAAAAGTTTTTGTTGATCAATTCATTAGTTGAGCTTTATCCAAATTTATAACAGATTCCGTCAAAATTCAAGTTTATTTAATATGGCGATGTTTTTAGAGATCTATTGTTTTGTGTTTGTGTTTCTTAACATGATAACGGTTTTAAGTAAGCAAAATATAAATGATCACAAACATCCATGGCATATTTTGTAACGGTTTACATTAATTGGGTTAATGTATTCAAAATAATAAACAAAAATACAAAAGGCTTCTTTAAAATTTTTATGTCTCACATCCTGTAAGTAGTATTACATGGCGAACTATTTTGCAAAGGCCATTTTTTGTTATTCCTGTCAAAAATACTAATGTCATTAAGGGCCTCGGTGGCCGAGTGGTCTAAAGCGCGAGCTAACGGATCACAGTGCCTCTCACCGCCTGGATTCGAATCCCACTCGGGATAGATCATAGTGTGAGAAAGTTTGTCAGTTCGCTTGCCGAAGGTCGGTGGTTTTCACCGGCACTCCGGTTTCTTCCACCATTCCAGAACTGACCGCCTCGAAATAAGTGAAAGATTTTTGACTGGGGCGTAATGCACCATTTTTCCACTCCGCTTCACCAATGTCTTATTACTAGAACAGAAATTGTAACAAATAAAACACAAACATAGCAGTCCATGTCCAAATCACAATCCCCCCAAAAAACAAAGTAAAAACTTTGAAAACTCGCAAATTTAGTTAAACACGTGAACTTTCATCTAGGAAGACTGACACATAATTGATAAAATAGCAAATTCCTATCATTGTAAGCTATATCTTTGTACATTGGGTTTAAAATCAATGCGTATCTATCTTAAATTTTTAAGGAGAAAAGTGGATTTGAATATTTCCCATTCCGATAATCGGTTGGACTTGTTCAGTACATGTTCCTTAAATAGCTTTTGAAAGTTATTATAATTATTTTATTTTTATTTTTTTAAATATTTTTTTTTATTTTGTCTTTTTTCATTAAGCAAAATATTAAATACCTAAAATAATATATTTTTGGTCATGTTTAAACTTATAAGTTTAAACGCTACATATTGAGATAATAAAAACTGAGACTTTATTTGTCCTCTTTAGACTTGTCAACATCTGAGTCTTGCAGTAAACTTTTTTTTCAATGTGATAATCAAAACAACATGTCCAGTTATTTTCTATGTTTATTATTTATTATTACTGAAGCAAAAAAGTTTTCATGAATAGTATGTAAACATGTGGATTTTATCCTATAAATAAACAGTAGTAATAAGTTAGCTCGTACAATAGCTATTTGCATACACATAACATATGTAATACATAATTTATAACAAGCTAAAGAAAGCATGTAAAAATATTAAATTTAGCTTTGGTTTCACTACTTAAGATTTATATAAAATAGTTTTTTAAAAAAATGGATATCACAAGAATTTTTAAATAGCTTAGTATATAGTCTTGATAATCGATGGTATGGAACTACTTTTTACAAGGCAAAACACTTGAAAGTCTTCTATTATATTAACAAGCCCGCATCACTTTATATTTAATGAAATAATTGATTACTTTTCTTTAAAAAACAAAAACTTAATTAACTGCGATGCACATACAATTCACATTTATCAAAAAATTGAAAGCAATATTTAAAGTGAGATGTCAAAAAATCAAAATATTTCAAAATTATCCTTGCTTAATAAAAAATCCCCTACTGTTTTATTTTTATTTTCTTAATAGCGTTTCCTTTGAATACTATATTGTTTTAAAAAACGTTTATAAAACATTTTTATAACAAATATGTGTAATTGGCGAACTGTATATAACTAAGACACAACAAGTTTAACCACACATTTTCGAACCCATAAACAACAATGTATCCAAGTTCGACTGTACATTTAACATTTAACAATTTTTATTCAAAATATATTTTATATACATACATGCTTTTATATACATACATGCTTTTAAATACATACATGCTTTTATATACAAAAATACAAATGTTAAAAAATATAAACAGTTGACGTTAAATAAGAAATATAATATGAAAGACCGAAACTACCTAGGAAATAATAATGATAATATGACACCAAGTTGTTCAGTACTCGTACCTGACAAAACCTGAACAGTAAAATGTCATTACCAATGTCTCAAATAACAAACGAACATAAATTGTGTTATTTTTAGTGAGTGTTGAATGAATGCCCAAAATGTGCACATATGGCACATCAAAATTAACAAGGATATTTTTGTCCAACATTTGAAACATAATAATTATGTACACTTTATGATTTTATTTAAAGACATCCAGAATTATAGTATTTTCATTACTTACATAATTGGTCTATTTCCATTGTATGAAAAAATTAACTATCAATTATTATGTTAAAACCCTTTTTAATGAAACATTAAAACCTATCTTCTGATTTTTACATAGTTTGACTATAATGAAATGTGTATTACATAATACAATGAACATTCATCATATTCTGGACATATTATTTATTCATATCTTCAAACATAAACTGACCGTGAACTTTTATTAAGATTTTCGAAATTTTCATAAGTTTGATTTGATGGCAAGCATCAGAAGGTATTTCATGATGATTCAACTCTATATACGCCTCATTTTGTTGACCTACACCAGAGGGTATTTCATACTCGGATACAACGGGTTTTATTGAGAGTGTTGTTCCATTTCTTGTAGAGTTTATTGTAGACCGTAGGTTCAAATAGTTACAAATGCAAGTACGGAATTTTATGACAAGAATAAATAATATTAAACACATAATACTTATAGACAACAAAACTGCCAGTATAATTATTGTAACTTTAGAAATCTCTGAGCGGTGAGGCAAATTGAACTTTTCAATATCAATGCACTTCAGGAAATGTGGTCTGGTATCTTTGTTTAAAGCCTGTATACATATCTGGTCAGCATGTTTTCCCAAAACGTGGTGTAAGAAGTAACATGCGAGTCTAAAAGTTTCGATGTAAATACTTTTGTTCCGTTTTCTTTTAAAATCACGAAATACCCGAATGGAGAGAAAGGACCAAATGTTTCCCAAACAACTGTCAAATTATTATCAAGTGATTCGAACTGTTTAATTTCAATATCGATAAATTTATCCTTGTAGCACTGAGACTGCACTTCCCATGATGGATAAACTAAATATTTCTCATTACAATGAGCGATTGGATAACACTTCAATAAATATCCTTTTGAACTATGAGGAGTACTACAACGTCCGTCGCCTAATATGAAATTTTTATGATTTCTAATCCACGCGTTAGAGCATGAGCAGTCCAATTGATTTCTAGTCAGCATTAAACTCACATGAGAAGTAAACTCAGCTTTGAATTTCACAATGTTGTTATAAGACACATCAAACTTGTATAAGTTTCTCATTTTTGACATTACTGATGGTAAATGTGAAATCTCATTGTGCGACAAGTTCAGATATTGGATACTCGACATCTAATCCTTTAGCAATCACTTGTAAATTGTTTACAGAGAGATCTAAAGTCTGTAAATTTGTGAGGTTATTAAACGCATATGGTACAATAAACTTCATTTTATTATGACTTAAATATAATTCTCTAAGTTTAGGGGTTTTGATACTGGTGCTATTAAAGTTATGATTTATATTTTGTATCTGATTGTTACTTAAATCTAACTTTAAAAGTAACAAATAACATGCAGTTTTGTTGTCAAAGTCTGGAATTTGACTTAATTGGTTATGAGATAGGTTCATATTGTATCTAGAGTTAATTGTAGTGTCGATGTTATTTGTTTGAAGAAAATATTCACATAATGGATATGATTCAAAAAATTAAATGCTAAATTGTATGAAATTAAAGCATATATACGTAAGTCCCTGATCGTATGTTCACAGAGAACAAATACAATTGGATCTGATACGACAGCTATCTGATTATTTTCGTAATCAATACTTAATTTGCAGGAAAACATATGGTGCTATCTAACACATACAAATTCAAATATATGGTTGATATACTTCGTAAATAATTGTTAGAAAAAATATACGTATTAGCTATTCTACATCGACGAATATGCCAAGTTGTACCTTTGTATTTTGAAGTTATATTAGGTAATTTAGAAAGAGAATTTGACGAAATGTTTAAGGTAAAATTAGAAGACAAGTAATATAAAGTTGTTAAAAAACTAAAGTTAAAGCATCCAACTCTTTAATAGTATTATTCGACAAATCCACTATGTTATTTGAATAATGCCAAATAGTTATGTTACATGATAAAGGAATTCCATTAAGTTTACCAAGTCTATTGTTTTGACTTTTATATTACCTCTTTCATCCAAAATTACTTTTTTATCTAAATTTGCGACATTATTTCCAGCAAGATCCACATTGGAAAAATGTTTACCTAGGTTATTGAAATTGACATATGAAATTCTATTTGATTGAAGTGACAAACTGATAGTTTTTGGAACAATAACCATACATTCAGGAACTGACGATATATAATTTCGATCAAGATTAATATATATACGTTTTGACGAATTGTATATAAATGAACATACAAACTCATCTTTAATACAATTATTACTTAGATCAAGTACTTTGAGGCTAGATACAGTTGGTATATAATGCCACAGGTTCATTTGAGAAAATATATAAAAACTTGAGCAAAAACATGGATACGTTAGACATATATAAGTTGTATGAAGTCTTTCAGTTTTTGATCTAAAAATCTAAAGAGCTGTTTCTGTAGAGAGTGGGTTATTTGACAAGTAATAATTCTTACAGTAATGGGAAACTATCTGAAAGTTGGACTAAGTGATTATTTCTAACATCAATGGTATTTAATTGATTTCTAGTCGATTTCTGAAAACGTAAGTCTTTTAGTCTGTTATTTTTGGAGTTTAATGTCAGATGTTTTTACTGTAGAGAGGTAAATGTAGACGAAGCGTCTGAAGATTATTGAATGATAAATCTATTGTTACACTTCTCCATCTTGAAAAAGTCTGAGTTGGTGAAAATACATCGGTATCAAAATGGCTTTATTATTGTATGAAAGTGAGATAAATGTAAATTACCAGAACGCATGCGACATCTTTAACTTCCTGTATTAGGTTTTTAGAGAGAACAATGTATTGAATATTTGATAAACGGTTGAATACTCCAGGCTTAACTGTTGTCAGCAAATTCTCATCTAAGTACATAGTTTTTAAGTTAATCAAACCTTCAAGAGCGTCCCAAAGTTCGTCTGTTAATGAATTTTCCTCAAGTTTAATGTTTGTATTGTCCTCCGTGAGTTCGAAATAGATTCTTTGTGGATATGTCTAAGTCCGTTATCGCTCATTTCTAAAACTTTTAATTTCAGATTCGTGAAAACACCTTCCCCAATTACAGATATTTTATTGAAAGATAAATTAACATTCTCCAGACTGCTTCTGTTGACTGCTTGAAAAACGCGGGGGGAAATTTCGGAAATCATGTTGTGACCCATGTCAATGCGCTGAAGGCTTGGCAGTGTGTAAAACAATAAATCATCCAATTTACTCACCCTGTTGTTTGTTAAATCCAAAGTTTCCAAATGCTCTAGATTTCTAAATGTGCAGTTCTGTATGGTTTCTAAATAGTTGTATAAAGATAAACAGACCGAAGATCGTCCTTCAAATGGTAAAACAAATCACACGGAAGGTAAGAAAGTCCCCCTTTGTCTAAGTATATAGTTTTTACACCTCTAAATCTTGAAAACGTTTCTTTTGGCATCGACGACAGTGCCCACTCATTCTGCAAACTAAAAACAGTACATCCCGATATTTTCATCCCAAAGAAACTGTGGTACAGTAGGCACGATCGGTGTACAATACAATGCCGTTGATCTTGATGTTGTACAGTTTGGTACATTTGTAGTACATGTAGCAATTGTAGGCTGAATATAAAAAGTAGATACTTGAATGAAAAATATCAAAAGTACAGCACCAAACATTTTGAAAATTTCAAATACAAAACGGAGTCTGTCTAACTAAATAAAACTTCCTTGTTGGTATCTACGCATTATAAGACGGACGATCAACTGCGTTCAATAGGTAATATTTTGTCTATTGATATTGAAAACATGATTACATAAACCATTGGCGTGTACTGTAACATCCTAACTTTAAACATGTATAGGATATTTACTTTATAAATATTTCATTTATTTTACTTTCTTGTTTTCTAGCTTACTAAAGAAAGGTAATATGTGTTGTTCGTCTTTTGGTTTCAATTTTAAAAGATAAGAAACAAGTGAAATATGAATCTTAAAACTTTTTTTAATACAATATAGATAAATAGATGAAATAACTCTCATTTTAAACAAAGATGGAGGATTTGTGAATATTTTACCGGTTGAACTGCAAAGCTACTCATTATTCTTTGTTAATTAGCAATCAAATACATTATGATCCTGATGATTTAACAAATGTTTCTGATGTATATTGATTCTTTTTTTTCAGTTTCATAAAGACCATAGTTCTGTATCTCTCCCAGGCTCTGTGGAACCCCATTATCCTCTCCTATTATTTATAATATTACTCACTGAGAAATTGATGACATAAGTATTTTTCTTTCATTGGATAACATCTAAAGCTGATGAACCTAATATTATAACAATTACTAATTGCATCACCATAATGTATCCCCTAACCAATCTGATTTTTTAATTGTTACTTTTTCACTAACCAACAAAACATACTAAGCTCTGAATGCCTTTTCATGAAGAACATTCACTTTTATCCATTATCCGTCATTATATATGAGAAATATTCCGTTCAAATAAGTTTTAACTCTTTGAATCTTGGGATAACATTATTCATCTGATCGCTCTTGCGTGTCTAAGTCGTTCATTTCTTATGCATTCGTCACTGTCCTCGTTGTACATCATTTATATTACTACTGGCCATTATGTTAGATACCACCTAAATACTGGTATGACGTCCATACATGGATAACTTTAAAACAAGGCTTTTCATTTAACGATCAAGGGAAGACTAAATATAATTGAACTGCTATGATTAACTTTTTATTGTGCTATAACTTTTGATGCGATTTTCTTAATTGGTTATATTTAAACAGTATTTAGAACATCTATACAAAACAAATGTCGTTATACATACTATTTAAGGTAAATTTTAGCTTAGGAATGATTGTGAAACTATTTCAAAAGACGTGTAAAATACTTGTTTATAATTTTAAAAATCGGTAATTATAGATACATTAAAAAGTATTTTATGCGTTATTCAATTAATATGGTGTTGTTAAACACGCCTAATTCATGCAACCAGCCTTATATTTTGACTCACGATTGTGAACGACCTTGTGGTGCGATGAAATCAAGATAACACATTGTTATCAAGCCGTTAGTTGAGTAAATAGTGCGAGATCAAGCTTGTTACAAGTCTCGGAAAAAATACAGTTGATGATCGGATTAAATCAAGTGTGCCTTTAGATGACACCTAGAACTGATCCGGAATCACAATCATCTTATGAGTAGTGAGTCTTAGAATTTATTCATAATGTTTTATAGTGTCTCATAGGTCTTTTAGGCTGGATGTCATATTATAGTATAGTGATGAAACCTGCTGTAGATAATGTTGCTATGTCATGTGACGCTTTAAAAAATTTATCATTATCATCATCATCATCATTATTATTATTATGATTATTATCATTATTATTATTATTATTATTATTATTATTATTATTATTATTATTATTATTATTTATTATTATCTACGGGTAAGTATTGTCTGTATGCTAGGTGAGACTTGTGGGTTTTATAAATGGCTAAGACAACAATAAAAATAATTACGAGTGTTTGGGCTACTTAATACAATATCGAAAATGGAAAACCAGTTAACAGAAAAGAAAAATTCAGCGTTCGAATCATTTAAGAACTTAATTAAACGAGAAATGGAAAATAAATTACAAAGTTTTAAACTTAGCGTTGCAGACAATTATTGGAACGAGGGGAACTACAGAAGTTGTTCAGTGAAAAAAAATGGTTAAAACATTATGGTTCTAAGCCTGAGTACAGGCGACCTTAAGCATAAGTTTTGCAGAGAACAACTTATGTTTTACAAATATTTCGGCAAAGCAAAGAGAAATCGTCAAATAAAACAGAAGGAAAAACTTTACCGTCTATTCAACCAGAACAATTCAAGCGATTTATAGAAGAGCATTGTAAGAACTGGAATATTTAATGTCAGTCTCAAAATTCCCGAGGAAAATAGTCCTATATTGCATAAAATATGTATTATTTTGTTTTGAACACGGTGAAATTCAAACAGCATGGTCTAAAAGTATAATAGACCCTGTTGCCAAAATGATGACAAATATTTTAGAGATCCACTGAACAACAGAGATATTTCACTTAAATCAATCCCATGTAAGGTATATGCTGGCATTTTTAACTATACACTAGTTCCATGGTTAGATAGGAAAGGTATTTAAGCAAATGAGTAAAATGGTTTTAGAAAGCAAAGAAGTAGCCTTGATCACATTTATTCATAATAAAATATTGTTGATAAAAAGTTGACCAATAATTCTGCCATAGTAAGGTTTATTGATATAAGAAAAGCATTCGACAATGTAAACAAAAATTGATTGTGGTTTAAACTTAGAAATATTGGAGTATCGGATACATTCTTACTTGCTGTTAAATCATTACACTCTATTATGCAATGGACAGTACGTGTCAACAGTCATCCTACTGATTTCTTCACTGTAGGTAGTGGTGTAAAACAAGGATGTAAAATTTCACCGACTCTTTTTTCTGTTTTCATTAATGATTCAGTAGGGGAAATCAAAAATTAAGGGGTGATGTTAAAGTTGGTAATATATGATATCCGCTATGTTGTATGCTGACGATATAGCAATAATTGCGCCTTGTGAAAACAAACTACAGTTGATGCTTGATTGTGTTCATTACTGGTGTAATCGATGGAGATTATCTATCAATGGTGAAAAAACTAAAGTTATTCATTTCAGAAAGACGTCTGTATTACAGTCAGATTTGTTTTTAAATGAGGTAATATAAATATTGGTTTTAAATCTACATATAAATATTAAGGCTTTTCGTTTCATGGGCATTTAGACTTGAAGTTTTACGTGAGTGAAGTTTGTAAATCTGCTAGAAGAAAATTATCTGCTTTGTATACAAAATGCATTAATTGTGGTGAAATGCACTTTGATGCTTATACAACACTCTATGAATCGTTAGTAGAACCAGTATTGTTTTATGGTTAGGTTATATTGGGGCTATATACATATCGAGAAGTACAAGTGGTTCAAAATTAAACCTGCCGTTATTTTCAGGCACATATATGGGATGGAACTCTTGTAAGTCAAAACAAATGTTAGAAATTAAACTGTATTGTCGAAAAAACGGTTATGCGTGTTTGCGTTTAATTTTAAGAAAATGTAAAATGGCTTCAAATTGTTATAACTTGACTATTTGAACAGATAATGACATGAGTTTTTCAGTTTTGACTTTTTCTTGAAAAGACCTTTTAATTAGGGTCAAGGTCACAAATCAAATCATGACCTAATTTGTGACCTATGCAGTTTTAGGCAATTTTCTCTCAAATATTTAGAGAAATATAAATCAAAACATTGTAAAAATGTTTCGCATGACAAAATTCAAAAAGGTACCAAGTTTCGTAACTATATGATATTCCATGTAGGAGTTGCTGCCCCTGAAATGTTATTTTAAGCTTATAGATATTAAAATTGTGAATAAGCTTGAAAACTATTAACTTTTTGTATAGGCATGTATTTTAGAATATTGTAGGTATTGTGGCTATGTTCTTTTTGATATATGGTTCAAGGTCATACGATCAAAGGTCAAGGTCACAGCTGCAAAAGAAGACATAAATTGCTAATTATCTTGAAAATTATTAACTTTTGTATAAGCATGTAATTAGAATATTGTAGGCATTGAGCCAATGTCATTTTGATATATGGTTCAAAGTTGTATGTTCAAAGTGAAGGTCGTAGCTGCAAAAGAAGTCTTAAATTGCTAATTATATTGAAAACTATTAACTTTTTGTTTGGGCATGTATATTAAAATATTGTGTGCATTGTGACAACCAAAATTTTGATATATGGTACAAGGTAATATTGTAGGAATTAATATGGCGATCATATTGATTTATGGTTCAACGTAATATGTTAAAAGATCAAGGTTACAGCTGCAAAAGAAGACAAAAATTGCTAATTATCTTAAAAACTATTAACTTTTTGTATGGGCATGTTATTTCAAATATGGCGATCATTTTGATATATGGTTCAAGTCATATGTTCAAAGGTCAAGGTCACAGCTGCAAAAGAAGACTAATTGCTAATTATCTTCAAAACTGTTAACTTTTTGTATGGATATATATATATAAGAATATTGTAGATATTGCAGCAACGACCATTTTCATATGGTTCAAGGTCATGTGTTCAAATGTCAAGGTCACAGCTGCAAAAAAGACATAAATTGCTTATTATCTTGAAAACTATTAACTTTTTGTATAGGCATATATAGTAGAATTTGTAGGTATGGCAGCAACGATCATTTTAATTGATTTGTCAAGGTCATGTGTTCAAAGGTCAAGGTCACAGCTGCAAAAAAGACATAAATTGCTAATTATCTTAAAAACTATTAACTTTTTGTATGGGCATGTATATTCAAATATGGCGATCATTTTGATATATGGTACAAGTCATGTGTTCAAAGGTCAAGGTCACAGCTGCAAAAGAAGACTAATTGCTAATTATCTTCAAAACTGTTAACTTTTTGTATGGATATATATATATAACAATATTGTAGATATTGCAGCAACGACCATTTTCATATGGTTCAAGGTCATGTGTTCAAATGTCAAGGTCACAGCTGCAAAAAAAGGTATAAATTGCTTATTATCTTGAAAACTATTAACTTTTTGTATATGCATATATAGTAGAATATTGTAGGTATGGCAGCAACGATCATTTTGATTGATTGGTCAAGGTCATGTGTTCAAAGGTCAAGGTCACAGCTGCAACAGAAGATATAAATTGCTAATTTTCTTGAAAACTGTTTACATTTTGAATAGGCATATATATTAGAATATTAAAGGTATTGACATGGCGATCATACATGGTTCAAGGTCATATATGTTCAAAGATCAAGGACATAGCTACATAAGTATACTGAAATTTGTTAATGATTTGGAAATTATTCATTGCATTACAGTTGCTTCATGCATATTATATAAGCTACTTTTAAATGAAATTGACTGAATATATTTCTGATTAGTTTTGTGGCTGTTCTTTACTTGAGAAAACGTGTATGTTTCTGTACCTAATATATTGTCTTTTGTGCTTTGCAAACAATTTTGGACATATCCTCAGCTGAGCGTTAAGGTCCATGGGCCTCTTGTTTTATAGTAAAATTAATGTTTGATGTCTCTTATAATTCTTTTAGGCTGGATGTAGAAGCTATTTTATATGAATTATGTATTAGTTTTTATATGTAGATTTAAGCTTTTATATATTACACTAAAATAAAATATTTTGAACTTGAACTTTGAACTTGTTAAATTACAGTCTACATAACCAATATGCAGATCACATAAATCTTATCAGTCATGCTCAGTCTGGTTTTCGTAAAGGTAACTCAACACTAGATATTAATTTCATCTTGCATTCTTTAATTTCGTTGTATTTTCTATATGGTAAATAGTTGTTTTGTGTTTTATTGATCTAAAATGTGCACTTGACAAAGTATGGCGGGCGGGTTTGTGGTTAAAAGTAATTAAATGTGAATTTTTGTTAATGTTGTTGTAATATATATAGAGATATAAAGTATTGTGTAGGAGTTAACTGTGACCTATCGAACTTCTTTGCCTGTAATATTGGTATTAGACAGGGTAAGGTTTACAAACATTTTACAGATATTTGTGTTATATATTTTCAACATGCGGTAGATATGTTTCACATGTATTGTAACATTTGGAAACTAGACCAATGTCGAGGAAGGGCCCCGCATAATACCTTTTGCTTATGAGTGTAGTTTTAAATATTAACAAATATTGAAATATGTTAATAGCAGTATGTAAATAATTGAAAGTGATATGAATTCCATGGCAAGAATTGAAAATAAAAAAAACTGCAGATACATATGTGAAAGCATGTTTTAATGAGTCGGGTAAAAGATATACATTTGTAACCGACAAGAAAAAAATGGTTTGAAATGTGTTTTTGAAAATATTTGAATCCTATAATGTTTCTTAATATGTTTTACACAAGCATATCAAAGTCATTGTACTTCTTACCTAATACATGGGATCTACAAATATTTGCTTGTGGTCACTGTAGTACGTCCACAACTGTGTCACTTGTGAATGCTGAAGGTCTCTTGTCCAGACATGATCAATATGGGTACCTCTCTGGTGAGTTGGGGCAATTGTAATTTAAGAGAACCTTGCTTTATGCAGAAAATTGAATGTTGTGTTGGAGGATTTCCTGAGATCTATGTTGAAGTCCCCTCCTATGATGGATGAAGATTGAGTCTTGTACAAAAAGCAGTTGATGACAGTCTGGACTTCTAACACTACTGTCTTTGGAGAGCAATAAAGAAGCACTACTGAACAATTGAATGTACTATTTCGTTTCGTTAATGTAACTGCTAAAACATCAATAGTCGGAGTAGGGTCCATGTGAATCCTCTCTACGTGAAAGTTTCTTGTAGCATACACCGCTAATCCACCACCATATCCAACCATTCTTCTAGTAGAGAGGAATTTGGGAATCCCACCATATTTAGATGGTAATGTTCCTGCCAGGTTTCTGTTAATGCCACAACATCTGATGTATTGATGTAAGGATCGTGCTGTATGTCTTTTCTGTGTGCTACTCCAAGATTGTTGGTGTTGAAGAAACATATTCTTACTATTTCTGCTTGTGTAGTGGACAGTCTATCCGAAGCAAATCCCACCATTCCTACTAAAAATATCATGCGGAAAACATTCAGCCAATCAGATTGCAGCAGGCTAATTAAATATGCACGGAATTTCTCGACCATAGAACTTGAGCGAAGGATTTATATACTGAGTATCACAAACAAGTTTCACCAAAATCCCATCATTCCTACAAACAAGTTTCATCAAAATCCCATCATTCCTTTAAAATATATCGTGCGGAAAATATTCAGCCAATCAGTTTGCAGCAGCCTCATTAAATATGCACGGAGTTTGTCAAACATTGAACTTCAGCGAAGGACTTATATACTTAGTATCACAAGCAAGTTTCATCGAAATCCCATCATTCCTTTAGAAGATATCGTGCGGAAAACATTCAGCCAATCAGATTACAGCAGCCTCATTAAATATGCACGGAGTTTGTCAAACATTGAACTTGAGCAAAGGACTTATACACTTATTATCACAAACAAGTTTCATCGAAATCCCATCATCCCTTTAGAAGATATCGCGCGGAAAACATTCAGCCAATCATATTGCAGCAGCCTCCTTAAATATGCACTGAATTTTTCGAACATCGAAATTGAGCGCGGGACTTATATACAAATTATCACAAACAAGTTTCATAAAAATTCCACCATTCCTTCTCAAGATATCGTGCGGAATGCGAAACGGACGGACGCACGGACAAGGTGATTACTATAGGGCCCTAATTAGAATTTAATACTTTAAAAACTAAAATTATGGTATTTTGTTTAAAAAAAAAGAAAGAAAAGAAAAATTCGTATTGTTTTATTTTGATGTTCAACCAAATTATTGATTGTTTTTTCATACCTAGGTATAGTTTTTAAGTATAATAATGATTTAATTGATGCTAGAAAGTAACTTGTGGCAGGGGCGAAAAAAGCAATGAATTCTTTATTAGATAAAATTATTATCTTCATTTGTCAATTGATGTACAGTGAGAATTGTTTGATTCTTTTGCTGTGTCTGTTTTATTATATAAAAGTAAAATTTGGGGTTTTCAAAATTTAAATTCAATTGAATCTCTTTATTTTGATTTTTTAGCAAGTCTTAAAATTAAAGAAATCAACTCTAAATGATATGGTGTATGGTAAACTTGGTAAGTCACCTTTGTATGTTATTGTCTACAAAAAGATGTTTAATTATTGGTGCAGACTTGTTTAACCCCAGTTTATAACTTTTTGTATAAATAACTGTTGTATGAAATCGATGATTTACAGTAACCATGGTATGAACAAGTCGGGGTTAGTTTTTATGGTATAAATATATAACACAAATACCAATTAAATTTTGATGTGCCAGATGTTCACATTTCGGAAATTCATTTCTCATCAGTGACACTAAGACCGAAAAGTTTGATAGATAAAAAACATAAGCAAAATAGTTGAAAATAATGAATCTAAAGTTCCAAAATTATATAAATCCAAATCCAGCTAAGGAATGCTTTGCATGAGGGAACACACCTTAGTTTTAAATAAATTTCAAATTTTAGACGGCTTACAATTTTGCTAAATGGTATTTTTTCTGACAGCACAAAGTTCTGCCTACTGAGTTATGGATACCCTCGGGAAGTTTTACTCCACCAGCAGCGGTACCACTCAGGGGTAGTAAATATATAACACAAATACCAATTAAATTTTGATGTGCCAGATGTGCATTTTTTGTTAATGTGTATTTTTATAAGTCAATTTTTGTAACTACAATAAATGATAATTTTATACAATCATGGCAATGTTATAGTAATTCCTCAAAACATAAATTCTACTTTACTTTTAAGAAGGAGTTGAAATTAGAAAAAATCTGAGTTTAATAGCAGTGATGCAATGCTGCTTTGTAATTTAAAAACATCAAATCATAGATTACCTGTTGAAGCCGGACGATGGTCAAATGTATTGTATAAAAAATAAATTATGCCTTTTTTGTGTTAATTGTTTAGGTGACGAGTATCAATATTTATTTGTATGTCAAAAATTTACTGCTATAAGAGAAAAATATATTCCTAAATATTATAGAAATTTTCTTTCCTATCAAAAAATGTATACTATGCTATCCTTTTGTAATACCAAACTCTATTCCAAAATTGCAAAATTATTATATGTGGTGTTTTAACATTTTTCATAAAAAAATTGATTGTCACTGTGTTTATAATGTTTATATTATCATTGTGTAGGTGTTATGCTACTTATGTGTAAAAAAGAAATATTCATGTGCATCTTTTCCTTCCGTAATGTCATTTTTATGTCAATTCGCTATAGAATTTATTTATTTGTTTCGTTTGTGAATTGTTTTAATATATGAATGTATAAATGTCTTCATGAGTTCTTTCATATTGAATAAATTAAAAGTGAATTGAATATTAATCTAAATTATATCTATTTCTCGCTTAGCTATACCTAATATTGCTGAATGCCGATATATGAATGCTAAGATATATACATATTTACCATCAATATTATTGAGAAATGAATGATCAAATGAATGATTGAATGGGGATATACGTCTTATTCAAGCATTTTTCACTTTTATCAAGTCATCAGCCGCTGTATCTACAAGATATTTGACCATTGACAATAAAAAGGGAGGGTTCTTTAGCGTACCACCCCTTTCTTTCGAGACACCAACCAATTTACTTCCTAAAGCCTTGGTCAGACCTGGCCATAGTTAAAACTTGACTTTTTATATACTTTGCGACCAATCTACCAACTTAGCTACTAGAAATACAAGAAGTGAAAAATCTTGAGACCTACAATTGTATGATTTCCTATCCTTTTGTTAAATTTTTATTGCAATAAAAATATTTAAACAAAATAGAGGGTGATACGAGAGATATTTCTGGTGGCCGTGTGGTCTAAAGCGCGCGTTTACGGATCACAGCGCCTCTAACCACCTGGATTAGAATCCCAATCAGGACTGATCCTAGTATAAGAAAGTTTGTTAATTTGTTTAACGAAGGTCTGTAGTTTTCTCTTGGCACTCCAGTTTCCTCTGCCATCCCAGAACCGACCTTCTAGAAAAACTATACATCACTTAATTTTCGCATGCACTTTATTTTTGGTATATTTGCGACACGGTAACACTTCGCGAAAATTAAGTGTCGTGAAATTAAAGTGATTTTTGTGCATTTTTATCAAAAAACTGTAGGCTAACCCGGGAAATACATAATTTACATTTACATTTTATTTTATTCCTTTTGTATATAAGTATATCATGTACGAGTTTAAAATAATCCGACCGTTACATAATATATATAAATATAAACAAATTTTATGAGGGTTACCTTTGAAGGAATCGAGAAGATTCCATGTCGTAAAATAGGTATTGGAATGGATTCAAGTAAAAAAGTGCCGCGAAAGTAAACTTATTTACGGTTAGTGAAATAATCTTGACTGGAGCTTAAAACATCATTACTAAACTCAACTAAACTCTTTATCAATAATGACGATTTCGGAAGCTTCGCTTAGGGAGGATGAGGTTCGGAACCGCGGACGGGTCTCACCAAGACTTAAAAAATGTATTGAATATTCTTTCGCCAAGCACTCCACATTTGAAATTAGAAGTCGCGGGGTCCTTTGGAAACATTTAAAACTGATGCCTAGTGTCACGGTTCGCGTTGCACACTTTAACAAATTCTCTCTCTGTATTAACCTGAACGCACTGCAAAGGTCCAAATTTCTGTCACTTCACCTAAGACTGATGACGACTCGATTTATGTGAAATATACCGTTCAATAAAACATTCTTTATTCAATATTCTAAATATACCGTTATCATTAACTGAGAAAACGTTTTAGTGATAATATCATAAATTATGAACAGTTTTTGTTTAAATTAATCAGTGTTTCCTGTCATCAGTGTATCGAACATGGAGCCTCAAACCTATTATTTATTATCGATCTTTTTTCTCAAATATCATCAAATTGTCCATAACTACGGTGGCTCGTTTAGGACATCAAAACATTCTTTTTTAAGTCGTTATAACGAGATACTAAGTCGTGATAACGAGATACTTAAGTCGTTATAACGAGTTACTAAGTCGAGATAACGAGATGTTAAGTCGTTATAACGAGTTACTAAGTCGAGATAACGAGATGTTAAGTCGTGATAACGCAATACTAAGTCGCGATAACGAGATGCTTAGTCGTTATAACAAGATACTAAGTCGTTATAACGAGATATTATGTCGTGATAACGCAATACATAATCGTGATAACGAGATACCAAGTCGTTATAACGAGATACCAAGTCGTTATAACGAGATACTAAGTCGTTATAACGAGATGCTAAGTCGTGATAACGAGATATTAATCCGTGATAACGCAATACTAAATCGTGATAACGAGATGCTTAGTCGTTATAACGAGATACCAAGTCGTTATAACGAGATATTAAGTCGTGAAAACGCAATACTAAATCGTGATAACGAGATTCTAATTCGTTATAACGAGATATTAATCCGTGATAACGAGATACTAATTAATTATAACGAAATACTAAATCGTTATAACGAGATACTAAGTCGTGATAACGAGATGCTAAGTCGTGATAACAAGATACTTATTCGTTATAACGAGATATTAAGTCGTTATAAGGAGATACTAGGTCGTTATAACGAGATACGTGTTTGTTGTTAAGTCATTGCGAGTTGTTAAGTCATTCGGATATATCATACAGACATATGTGATTGTAAACCAGTGTTTTTCTTTCTAGTTGTTAACAAAAAGTTTAAAAGCAATGCTAAACAAATAAGAATTTTTTTTAAAAAAAAAATCCCATGTTGGATTCGAACTCGCGTCTAAAAGATTCTAAAAGCACTGTTAGACTAAAAGACAACAGTTACGACCACTACGCTAAAAAAGCTTATGACAAAACCATTCACATCAGAATATATCAATTATAGGAGGGAAGAGAAATTATTTTCCCCCTTTTTTTTCCTATTTTCCACCCGAGGGCAGGTATGCCCGTGGACCATATTTGTATAGTTTGAAGAGATTTAAAAAGACTTACAATTTAATATCTATTTCATTAACGGGCACGCCTGCCCTCAATATAAAATCGAGACAAATATACGTAAAACGTGTATAAAAGCAAGTGTTTAAGCATTTGTCAATCTTTATTACGCATTTATTTATATTTAGGCAACTCTATCAGCATTAATATTCAAAAAGTGTTGTAAAAAAATATTTAAATTTTCAATTGAAAGCTAACAAAAATAATTTTTCTAAATTTTGAAATTTAATATTTACGCATTTTCCTATGGGTCATTTCCTCGCTTTTCCGTAGACATCCCTTATTAAATAATGTATTGATATTTTTGAAAATAATATATAACAAGAGGTCCATGGGACTTAATGGTCACCTGAGTAAATTGAAAATATGGACAATCAACCATCATCCCTAAACCTTAAGATTTTAGTACCTTAAGATCAATGTGACGTTTTGGTAGCTATGACAACGCCTCGAACAAACCTGAATTGCACCAGCCCATACATGCTTCTGACCAAGTTTTTCGACTTCTCCTCTGAAATAACAAGGCACATTTATTTCAGAGGAGAAGTCAAAAATGTAAAAAATTACGCCCCAGACGACAACGACGACGACTACTACTTCATGCAAAATTTGATCAGAAAAGCTCGCCTCAGATGAGCTAAAAACCAGGTCATGTAAAAAACAACTTTGAAAACGGCGATACACAAAATGTATATGCAAAAGAGTTTTGTAAATTTTGTCATTCGTGATATAATAATAGAGAAATAATTATTATTATCATTACGAACAAATTTGGATATCATTGACGGGCGAAATAGAACAAATGTCTGATATTTTCATCCGTATTTTTTAAAAACCGACTCGTTTTACAGGCCTATTAATAAGTAAGAATCTTCGGATATTTAATAAGGGTGGAGTGGAGTAATGATATTATTGCCCCATTCAAGTTTCTCCCACTTATTTCGAGGAAGTCATTTCTGTAATGGTGGAGGAAACCGAAGTACCCAGAGAAAACCACCTACTTTCGGCAATCGAAATGGCAAGTTTTCTCTCGCTAGTAACTGTCATGAGTGGGACTTGAATTTAGGCGGTGAGAGTCACTGTGAGATTTTTAGTAAGATGTAAATTACAAAGATACATTCAAGCTTATGAGAAGAGGTTTTGCAATCAATCTAAAAAACTTAAAATAACATTTATTTGCCAAAGTTTTACCCCATTATCTATTTATTAGTCAGGGAGCTACTTCTCTGTATTATACAAAAAAAAGTTGAACCATACACGGTCTGCTATAAAACTTTTTTGTATTTTTGGTACATACTCCTAGTCTAATGCTGTCAAAATAAAATGGCGACAAAAATCGAAAATGCATTGAAAAATTGAATTGACATTTTCCAACATAGTAATGGCATTTACATGTCTTATTACTGTCTTGCAAATACAAAAGACCGCTACATTGATATGCATGGGATTATCGAACGCTCAAACATTGGTTTTCATATATCAAGTTCATGGTAATTGCATGGTATGACCTCAAAAGTTTATAGCAGGCTGTGCATCATATGTCAAATTTTGACATTCTGTACCCCTGACTATAACATGAGACTTTTGGTCGGCTAAGGTTATAATTAGTTTGGAACATGAATGAAGAAAGGAAAAACCCAACATTTTATATTATTTATAACTATTGCATCTCATGCGTTGCAAAAGGTATAAAAAAAAAGATTGGTGTGTGTGTGTGTGTGTGTGTGTGTGTGTGTGTGTATGTGTGTGTGTGTGTGTGAAAGTCGAAGGCGGGTATGTGAGCTCATGATTGTATTCATAAAAATATTGAGTCGCCCCAAACTACGTACGTAGTGCGGGGGAGGCTTATTGTTATTCTTTTAAGTTTTCAAGAGTTTTTCTCAGAGATGGAAAGAGCTCTGAAGATGAAACTTAGCACAAATATTCATTGCTATATGTAGATGTGCTTAAGGGTTTGATTAATGTCTACGTGGTCATGAGCTCAAACATAGATAAGTTATTGGGATTTATTATACTTGTACAAAGATTTTCACATTGCAACATATCGAGTTTTCGATTTGCAAAAACTTTTTTATATCAGTAAATAAATAAAACATGCCACGTTGTCGTGACGCGTTTTTCTTTACTCTTCGTTGTAAACCTAAGCCACTCTTAGTATGTTATGTATCTGACGTGTATTTAACAAAACGCATATGGTTATAATTTCTTAATTCTAAACTCTCCACACCAAACGACTTAGTATCTCGTTATCACGACTTAGTTTCTCGTTATCACGACATAGTATCTAGTTATAATGACTTGGTATCTCGTTATCACAACTTAGTATCTCGTTATCACGACTTAGTACCTAGTTATGATGACTTAGCATCTCGTTATCACGACTTAGTATCTCGTTATAACGACTTAGTATCTCGTTATCACGACGTAGTATCTCGTTATAACGACTTAGTATCTCGTTATAACGACTTAAAAATTATTTTTTGATGTCCTAAACAAGGCACCGTACTATACAGCCCTTAAAGCAAGTAAAAATTGCGTTACATACTTACTTATAACGGAAATTGGAATCATTAAAAAAACACACCAAACTCTATAAAGGTAGGTTGATTCTTTTTATCAATCCATCTTTTCTTGGTCAGACTTTTTTTACATGATATTTCATATAGATCTTTTCATTACAGATAACTTTTTTTACAAAATATTATCCGACTTAGAGAGGAAATTTAATTTCTCAAACATTCATGATAGGTTTATGGAAGCAACAATTGTTGGTTAAAGGTTTGGTAAAATAAGGTGTAATTATGTGTATTATTTAACACTGGCAGTAAAATATGTTGGATGATTGTAGTTTCAAAGTTATAAAGTACTATAATTAATGAACATATACTTCAGTACAGGACAAAGTCTAAACGTTTGAAACAATTGTCATAATGTGTCTTTTGATGACATGTTTATCAAACAAACCTAAACATACCAGTCCATGTTCATATCACAACTAAAATTAAAGAAAAAATAACATGACCTTCCATCGGGGAGGTAGAGCCGGATGCTCCGAAATGATCAATAAAATCATTTAATCAGATTTTTCGTGTTCTTGGTTGCGCTGGCAGGTTTTCTAATCCTCTTAGGACCGTCTTAAGCATTCCCTTGGAGAGTGCATTTTTTCTTGACTTGACAATACTCCGAAGAAATTGAAAACATACTCAATTTAAAAAATACATTTGAAAGATTTAATTTTTCCCATTATATGGTCCCAACGAGGAGACATAATTACCTTATCAGTTTTTTACTCATCCATAAGTATTACATAATGCCGTCAGGTTTAATTTTTGAAGTAGTTTTAAACAATTAAAGTGTTAAGTGAACATGATGCACGAGAAACCGATGTGTCTATTTATTTATTTAACACTAGCTGTAAAAAAATTATGTTGGATGGCTGGAGTTTAAAAGTTATAAAGTACTATAACCAATGAACATATACTTCGGTACACGTACAAGTCAAACGTTTAAATTAATTTTCGTAATATGTGTCTTTTGATGACTTGTTTATCAAACGAACACAAACATACCAGTCCATGTCCATATTACAACAAAGAAAAATTGAAAACTTGTTATTTACTTAATAACATGACCTTCCATCGGGGAGGTAGATCCGGATGCTCCGAAATGGTCAATAAAAACATTAAATCAGATTGTGTCGTGTTCTTGGTTGCATTGGCATGTTTTCTATGAATTTCTTTTAGGACATTTTTTTCTTGACTTGACAATACTCCAAAGAAAAATTAAAATTTTAAAAATACATTTGAAAGATTTAATTTTTCCCATTGCCCCAACGAGGAGATATAATTACCTAATCAGTTATTTACTAATATATAAGTATTACATAATGTCGTCAGATTTAATTCAAATTAAATTAAAGTGTTAAGTAAACATGACGCATTAGGAACCGATGTATCTATTTAGTATTCATTTATAACAATAATGTTGAATACTTTAATGTCAAAGTTTTTCTGAATATATGATTACAGCGATAATGGTTGTATAAAATACTTTCAAGCTAAGTCAAATGAAACAAAGAACACTTCAGGAGGGATAGTTTTACTTATGTAAATTTTATACTTGAGAAATATATAACAGAAACACCTGTTAAATTTTGATGTGCCATTTTTGCACATTTCGAAAAATCATCCCTATCAGATATGAAAACTCCTGATTGCCCCGTGTTACATAAAATTTGAACGATAAATATATGTACGTCTTGTCAAAATAGTTAAGTGTTTTAAAGATATTTGTATAAAACAGAGTTCTTGGATTAACTTAATACCTGTCTTATCTATTCTAATGTCGTCAGGCAAAATTTAAAAAAAAAAAAAATAATGATTAAAATATTTAATGGATACGCAAGACATCGAGCAACTTTTAAAACAAGGAAGTTAAAGAAATATATTACACTTTTCTGTTAGAGTATAAAGGAGTATTTAAATGATTTTTAATTTGTATATTAACCTAGCACGGTGCGTGTTGTTTAAAAGGTCATAATCAAACAGTAAGTTTTTGTTGATCAATTCTTAAGTTGAACTTTTTCCAAATTTATATCAGATTCCGTCAACATTCAAGTTTATATAATATGGCTATGTTTCTAGAGATCTATGATGTTCTGTTTGTGTTTCTTTACATGCTAACGGTTTTATACAAGCAAAGTATAAATTGTCACAAACATCCATGGCATATTTTGTAACGGTTTACATTAATTGGGTTAATGTACTCGAAATAATAAACAAAAATGCAAAAGGCTTTTTTAAAATGTTTATGTCATTCATTTGTATATAGAACAGGAAATCTCACATCCTGTAAGTATTATTACATGGAGAACTTATTGAATTTTTTTGGCAGGCCAATTTTTGTTATCCCTGTCAAAAAATAATAATGCCATTCGGGGCCTCGGTTGCCGAGTGGTCTAAAGCGGATCACAGTAACTCTCACCGCCTGGGTTCGAATCCCACACAGATCCTAGTGTGAGAAAGTTTGTCAGTTCGTTTGTCGAAGGTCGGTGGTTTTCTCTAACATCGCAGAACTGACCACCTCGAAATAAGTGAGATTCTTGACTGTGGCGTAAAGCACCTAATCCACTCCACCAATGTCTTATTACTAGTACATAAATTGTAACAACTAAAACACAAACATAGCATTCCATGTCCAAATCAAAATTTAAAAAAAAACAAAGTAAAAACTTTGAAAACTCGCAAATTTAGTTATACACGTGAACTTCCATCTAGGAAGACTAACACATAATTGATTAAATAGCAAATTCCTATCATTGTAAGCTATATCTTTGTACATTGCCTAAAAGGGTTGAAAATCAATGGGTGTCCATCCTAAATTTTTAAGGAGAAGGTGGATTTTGTATATTTCCCATTCCGATTACCGGTTGGACTTGTTCAGTGAATGTTAAATAGCTTTTTAAAAGTATTATTATTATTATTTCATTTTCTTAAATAAATTTTTATTCATTTTATCTTTGTTTATAAAGCAAAATATTATATATCGAAGATAATATATTTTGGTCATGTTTAAACGCTACATATTGACGTATTAAAAACTGGGACTTTATCTGTCCACCTTCGACATTAAAAGAATCTAACACCATTGACAGTGTTAGACAGAGATATCTCAAACGAGGGCAATATTTTCTTTGTCCAGAATGAGGCTTGCCGAGTTCTGGACAAAGAAAATATTGCCCGAGTTTGAGATATCTCTGTCTTCCACTGTCAGTGGTGTTTGATTCTTTTTCTTACAACTGATTCTTAATAAACTGTCTTTTCAAATCAATTTCAACATCTAAAACTGACAACAATGCTAGGGCGTATGAATACATAAATAAAAGTGACCTACTTTTTATTTTGCCTTCTGCTACTGAGAAATCTTCAACAAAGTGAAAGAAAAAACTGTGGAAAACAAAATGGAAAAATTTAAAATTGGTGAGACAGTGACAGTTGGGAGAAATGGACAGAAGGGAAAAATTGTAAACACAGTGAGACCTTTTGGAGAAAGCGGCCACAAAATGTACAAAAGTCAGCTTTATTCGAGTGGAGAAATAATTTCAGCTGCAACACATGAGTTGATCAAAGGACTACCTGATGAAGATTTTCTTTTTCAATGCCTGTTTGATAATTATGGTAAAAACACACAAACAGAGACGTGTAATAATTCCCAACAGCTGCCAAGTAACACTGTTAACCCCCCACCCCAAGCATTTGACAAAAATGAACTGTATGCTGAAGTTGATCTGGATTCATTTCTTTTAATCCTCAATGAAAGTAAAGAAATCCACAAGGAAACGCGTTTCATTGATGATATTGATGTTGACGAGTTTATAAAACAAAATGAAAATCAAAACACACTTAGGAAAACGCTTGGTCATTTGAGGGTCTTAAAATCATTTCTACTAAAGCAAAATGAACTGAGAGAAATTCATGAAATACCTCCAATAGAACTCAATGAATATCTTGCCAAATTCTTGATAAGTGTAAGAAAAAAGGGAGGAAAAGAGTATGAACCTAGTACACTCAGGGGGATGTTAGGGTCATTTGGACGATATCTTAGACGTCACAATTACAGTACAAGTATAATCAGTGGGTTCGAATTTTCAAAATGTAGGGAATCACTTAAATTCAAGCAGAAAGACCTAAAGAGCAAAGGGTTTGGAAATCGTCCAAAAGCTGCTGATGCAATTACACAAGATGAAATAGACACTTTGTACAAATGTGGTTTACTTGGAACAAAACACCAGAGGCATTGTTAAATACACTTTGGATTAATAATACATTACAATTTGGAATGAGAGGGGGTGGGACAGAACATAGAGCTCTCTGTTGGGGTGACCTTGAACTAAAATTTGACCACAGATTAAACAAAGAGTATCTGGTACAAAAAGAAAGACAAACAAAGACAAGGACAGGGAAAGACATAAACAATGTATGAACAGGACAATCTAGGATGTATGAAATCCCTGACAAGGACCGCTGTCCATTGAGAGCATATAAAATTTATGCAGACAAACGCCCTAGCAACTACAGTCAGCCAGATCATCCTTTCTACCTAAGCATAGTAACACACGAAAAGGCCCCTTCTGATTATGAACAGTGGATTTTACGACCACCAGTTGTGAGAAACAAACTGAATAATTTGATGAAAACAATGGCCCAAAAAGCAAGGCTAGGAAGTGACAAACGTTTGACAAATACAAGTGCGCGCAAACACCTTTGCCAAACTCTACTGGAGAATACAATCCCCGATGAACAAGCCATATTTTGGACCGGTCATAAAATGCTCAGTCTTTATACAAGTACAGAAACATGTCGGAAGAGATGCAGAATGAGGTGTCGGGCCTTTTGAGTGGAATTCGCACTGCTGCAAATGTTAACACGGTTTCATCGAACACGGCCGTCAGTTCTAATAATTGTTCAAGTACAAATGTGTCCAATTCAACCTTTAAATCAATTTTTGATGGCACAAATATTAGTAGCGGGGTGATCAACATTAATTTTAACCCTTGTTCTTCATCCTGTAATCGTAAACAAAAGCCTCTTTTTTTTAAAAAAAAAAAAAAAAAAAAAGAAGAAGTTTATTGAGATTGTTACAACAAATAGGTGTAATTTGCGAACTGTATATAACTAATACAAACACAAGTTAAACCACACATTTTCGAGCCCATAAACAACAATGTGTTCAAGTTCGACTGTACATTTAACATTTAACAATTTTTATTCAAAATATATTCTAATACATACAATGTATATGCTTTTATAAACAAAAAAAAACCAAATGTTTAAAAATATAAACAGTATACGTTAAATAAGAAATATAATATTTTAGACCGAAACTAACTAGGAAATCTCTAATAATGGTAAAATGACATCAAGTTGTTTAGCACACGTAATCGACAAAACCTGAACAGGGAAATACAATTACCATTGTCTCAAACCACAAACGAACACAAATTGTGTTTATTTTATTTAGTGTTGAATGAATGTACAAAATGTGCACATCTGGTACATTAAAATTTACAAGGATATTTTTGTTCAACATTTATAACATAATAATTATGTACACTTTATGTTTTTCTTTAAAAGACATTCAGAATATTATTTATTTACTTAGAAAATTGGTCTGTATGAAAAATTAACTAACAAATTATCATGTTAAAACCCTTTTTTTTGAAACATTAAAACCTATATTCTGGTTTTTACATAGTTGGACTATAAAGAAATGTGTGTATCATAATAAAATGAACATTCATCATATTCTGGTCATATTATGTTTTAATATCTTCATAAACTGACGGAACACTTTTAAGATGGTCCAACTTTTCATAAGCTTCTTTTTGATGACCAGCACTAGAAGGTATTTCATGATTATTCAAATCTTCATACATCTCATTTTGTTGACCTACACCAGAGGGCATTTCATAATCGGATACATCGGGATTATTTGAGAGTGTTGTTCCATTTCTTTTAGAGTTTAGTATAAAGCGCATGTTCAAACAGTTACAAATGCATGTACGGAATTTTATAACAAGAACAAATAATATTAAACACGTAGTACTTATAGACAACAAAACTGCCAGTATAATTATTGTGACTGATCCTTGATTCACTTTGGTAATCTCTGAGTGGTGAGTCAAATTGAACTTGTCAGTATCAATGCACTTCAGGAAGTGTGGCCTAGTATCCTTCTTTAAAGCCTGTATACAGATTTGGTCAGCATGGTTTTCCCAAAACATGATGTAAGAAGTAACATGTGAGTCTAACAATTTCGATGTAAATACTATCGTTCCGTTTTCTATTAACATCACGAAGTACCCAAATGGAGAGAAAGGACCAAATGTTTCCCAAACAACTGTCAAATTATGATCAAGTGATTCGAACTGTTTAATTAGAATACCGATAAATCTATCGTTGTAGCACTGAGACTGCACTTCCCATGTTGGATAAACTAAATATTTCTCATTACAATGGGCGATTGGATAACACTTCAATAAATATCCTTTTGAACTATGAGGAGTACTACAACGTCCGTCGCCTATGTAATTTCTATTGTTTCTAATCCAAGCGTTAGAGCAAGAACAGTCCAATTCATTTCCAGTAAGGTTTAGACTCACATAGAAACCAAACTCAGCTTCGAATTTGACAATGTTGTTATAAGACACATCAAGCTGATTTAAGTATTTCATATTTGTTATCACTGATGGTACCATGGTTAACATATTGTGAGAAAAGTTGAGATAACGGATTATCATCAGCTCTAATCCTTTAGTAATAATTTGTAAACTGTTGACAGATAGATCCAAAGTCTGCAAATTTGTTAGACTATTAAAAGCGTATGGTACAATAAACTTTAACTTATTATAACTTAAATTTAAATTAATCAATGAAGGGCTATTGATACTGGTGCTAGTAAAGTTATGATTTATATTTTGTATCTGATTGTAACTTAAATCAAACTTTATCAGCAACAAATAACATGCAGTTATGTTGTCAAAGTCTGGAATTTGGCTTAATTTGTTATGTGATAGGTCCATATTGAAATGAGAGTATCTGTGTTGTTGATTGTCGTCTGTTTGAAGAAAATAGGCACATGATGGATAAGATTTAAACATATTAAATGCAAAGTTGTATGAAATGCTGCTACTGTGATGGAAAATCTTATTGGTGCCGTTAGTAAAAAGAAATACAATAGGTTCTACAATAAAATCTATATCATTATTATCAAAATGAATATCTAAAGTTAATTGAATGTCAAAATAATGCATAATTTGACTTGTTTTAAAATAAATAGTTGATATGTTTCTTAAATTATTGTTTGAAAAAATATATACAGCCGTCATGTAAATCGAAGAAAAATAACTGTCAGTCTGAAAATCGGATATAATATTTGGCAATTTTGAAAGGGAATTTGATGATACATTAAGGTTAAACCCGACAAAAAGATCATATCTATACAGGAAAGTCAAATTAATTGTCTTAAGTTCTGTTATACCATTATTTGAAACATCAACATGTATATTATCAGAAAAATAGTATCTTTGTAAGTTGAACCCTACAGATATATCATTAAGTTTCTCTAATTTGTTATTTCGCAAAGTAACATCCTCATTTCCTCCTAAGGTAACAATTCTGTCTAAATTTGTTATCAAGTTTCCATTAAGATTTAAATTAAAAAACAATCCACGAATGTTGTTCAGATTGATATCAGATATTCTGTTTGACTGAAGAGACAAACTGATAGTCCTTGGAACAATAACCATACATTCTGGAACTGACGATATATAATTTCGATCAAGATTAATAGATATCTGTTTTGATGAATTGTATATTAATGAACACACAAACTCATCTTTAATACAATTATTACTTAGGTCAAGAAAACTGAGACTGGATATAGTTAGCATATATTGTTCCGGGTTCAACTGAGAAAATACGTAAGAACTTGAGCAAAACATGGATACATTAGACATATACAATTTATATGAGGCTTTTAATTTTTTATCTAAAAATCTAAGAGCTGTTTCAGTAGAAAGGGGATTATTCGACAAGTAATAATACTTAGAGTATGGGAAACTATCTGAAAGTTTGACTAATTGATTATTTCTGACATCAATTGTATTTAATTGATTTCTGGTCGAGTCTGAAAATGTAAGTTTCTTAAGTCTGTTGTTTTGGAGTTTGATGTCACATGTTTTATTGCAGGGAGGTAAACGTAGATGAAGCGTCTGTAGACCATTGAATGACAAATCTATTGTTACACTTCTCGATCTTGAAAAAGTCTGAGTTGGTGAAAACACATCGGTATCAAAAAGACTGACATTATTGTATGAAAGTGAGATAAAATGTAAATTACCAGAACGCATGCGAACATCTTTAACTTCCTGTATTTGGTTTTTAGAGAGAACAATGTATTGAATATTCGATAAATGGTTGAATACATCAGGCTTCACTGTTGTGAGCAAGTTACCATCTAAGTACATAGTTTTTAAGTTAATCAAACCTTCAAGAGCGCCCCAAAGTTCATCCGTTAATGAATTTCTCCTCAAGTTTAATGTTTGTATGGTCCTCCGTGAAGTCGAAATAAATTCTTTGTGGATATGTTTAAGTCCGTTATCGCTCAGTTCTAAAATTTTTAATTTCAGATTTGTGAAAACACCTCCTTCAATTACAGATATTTTATTGAATGATAAATTAACGTTCTCTAGACTGCTTCTGTTGACTGCTTGAAAAACGCGTGGAGAAATTTCGGAAATCGTGTTGTGGCCCATGTCAATGCGCTGAAGGCTTGGAAGTGTGTAAAACAAGAAATCATCCAATTTACTCACCCTGTTGTTTGTTAAATCCAAAGTTTCCAGATGCTCTAGATTTCTAAATGTACAGTTCTGTATGGTTTCAAAATGGTTGTATGAAAGATAAACAGACCGAAGATCGTCCTTCATATGGTAAAACAAATCACACGGAAGGTAAGAAAGTCCCCCTTTGTTTAAGTGTATAGCTTGTACACCTCTAAATCTTGTAAACGTTTCTTTTGGCATTAAAGACAGTGCCCATTCATTTTGCAAACCAAATACAGTACATCCCGATATATTCATGCCAAAGAACTGTGGCACACTAGGCACGATCGGTGTACAGTACAATGCCGTTGATCCTGATACTCTACAGTTCGGTATGTCTGCAGTACACAAAGCTGTTGTCCGCTGAATATAAAAAGACAACACTTGCATGAAAAGTATCAAAAATAAAGCACAAAACATTTTGAAAATTTAAAATGCAAATCACAGTCTGTCTAACTAAATACACTTCCTTGTTGGTATCTGTGCATGATTGGACGGACGATTTACTGTGACTGTGCACAATATCAAATATTATCTCAACATTATTGCGTAAACCATGGGGTGTACGGTAGAATCGTAACTTTAATACCTGTATAGGGTATTTACTTTAAAAAAATTTCGTTTGTTTTACTTCCTTGTTCTCTAGCTTACTAAAGAAAGGTAATGTATTATGTTCGTCATTTGGTGTCTCAATTTGAAAAGATAAGAAACAAATGTTTTTAAGTGAAATATGAAACTAAAAACTATTTTAATACAATATAAATGAATAAATGAAATAACTTTTTTAATTTTAAACAATGGTGGTAAAGATTAGTAAATATTTTATAGGTTGAATTGCAAAGCTGCTCCTTATTCTTTGTTAATCAGCAATTAAATCCATAATGATCCTGACGATTTAACACATATTTGGATTGATATATAGTTTTGAAACTTTATATCCATTTATTTTCAACTATTTGGCTTATGTTTTTATCTATTAAATTTTTCGTCTCCCAGTGCTGCTGATGAGGAATGATTTTCCGAAATGTGCACATATGGCACATTAAAATTTAACAGGTATTTGTGTTATATATGTGTTTACTTTTTCTTAGTCACATATTTAAAATAATTCTTTTTTTCTCCCAGGCTCTTTGTAACCCAATTATCCTTTCTTGTATAATATTACTCTTTTAGAAAAAACTGTCAAAGACATTCATCTGTCAATGGATATATCTAAAGTCGTTAGGCCTAATGGTATTCTTTTCTAAATTAATAGAAGAAGTTGGGGATAACCTAACCAATCAAATAATACTTACCTCTAAATGTTGACAAAGATGTTCAGAGTTTTCAGACATTAGTAATGTATTAAAAGGTATGATAAAAACGTTTATTACTTAAGCTTTAGAATATTTGTATATCAAGTTCTGCAGTTTCTTGGTTTTTTCAGATACGTTACAAAAAGCAAACAAATAGTAAATATCCAACAGTTTCCTCTTAAATTGAAAATTATTTGAGTCGGTGTTTTTAGGCTCTATACTTGGTTTTTGCCTCTTCCTTATATACATGTGTGAAGACATTGTTGATAGCGACAAGAGTAATATAAGATTCTTTGTCGATGATGCTTTCCTTTTTGTATGTTGATGATCCAGTATAAGTCAGAATGTTTATTATTAATGTTATTTATGATGTTCTCAAAGATGTTTAGAAACAAAATTGTTTCACTTATATCCAACATCTGTCACAATATATGAGTAATATTCTGTTCAACTAAGTTTTCTCTCATTCAAGTCTTTGAATAACATATTCATCTTATAGTTCTTGTCTTCCCAAATCAGCTCATAATAGATAAATGCCCGAGTCATTCCCTTCTTCTGCATTGCCATTGTACTCGCTTTATTAGCTCACCTGAGCAAATGCTAAAGGTGAGCTATTTTAATGGTAATTTGTCCGCCGTCTGTCGTCCGTAAACTTTTAACATGTCCAAAACTACTTGGTCAAATTAAAAGAAACTTAGTGATTGTCATGCCTGGGTGAAGGACTTTCAGATTTGCACACATGAAGGAGTTATGTCCCCTTGGGGACCCAGAAAGGGGAAAATAGTGAAAATCTTTAAAAATCTTCTCCTATGAACTTACAAGAGATATAACTTAGATATTTCAGGTATAACATTCTTAGGACACCTAGTTTCAAATTTGCACAAATCGAAGCTGTTAGGCTTAAAATTGGCAAATAGCAAGGTACTTCAGGTGAAAATGACTAAAATTTGTATATTTCTGAATATATCTTGAAAACTATTAACTTTTTGTATATGCATGTATATAAGAATATTGTAGAAAATTTGACAATCATTTTGATATATAATTCAATGTCATACGTTTAAAGGTCAAGATCATAGCTATATAAGACAACTGAAATTGTTGATTGTCTTGAAATCGATCAAATTTTTGTATAGGCATGTATATTAAAATATTGTAGGTATTGACATGATGATCATTTTGGTATATGGTACAAGGTCATATGATGAAAGGTCAAGGTCACAGCTGCAAAAGAAGACTTAAATTGCTAATTATCTTGAGAACTGTTAACTTTTTGTATAGGCATTTATATTAAAATATTGTAGGGTATTGCGACAACGATCATTTTGATATGTAGTTCAAGGTCACGTGTTCAAAGGTCAAGGTCACAGCTGCAAAAGAAGTCTTAAATTGCTTATTATCTTGAAAACGATTAACTTTTTGTATAGGCATGTATATTAGAATATTGTTGGGTATTGACATGATGATCATTTATGGTTCGAGGTCATATATGTTGAAAGGTCAAGGACATAGCTGCATAATTATACTGAAATTGATTTTTGGTTTGGATCAATGGAAGACTAAAAAAGAATTGAACTGCTAAAACTTTTTATTGTGCTTTAAATTTTGATGCGATTTTCTTTATTGTAATATTTAAATGGTATTTAGAACATCTATACAAACAAATGTCGTTATACATACTATTTAAGGTTAATTCTACCTTAGGAATGATTTTGAAACTATTTCAAAAAACATGTAAAATATAAGTCCATAATTTTACAAGTTGATAATTACATTGTTGTATTAGTAATATGATGTGTTATTCAATTTTTGAGGTATTGTTAACAACTCTTAATTTCATGCAACCACCCTTATATTTGGACTTACGATTGTGAACTTCCTTGTGGTGAGATGAAATCAACTTTATAAGGGATAACGCATTGTTGGCAAGATGTAGGTGAGTACATTGTGCAATATCAAACTTGTAACACGTCTAGGAAAAAAAGTTGTTGATCGTATGACATAAAGTATTCCTTTAGATGACACCTAGAATCGATCGGAATTAGTACCAATCTCCTGAATAGTCTAAATCAGATTGAATCAAGTGTACCTTTAGATGACACCTAGAATCGATCGCAATTAGTACCAATCTTCTGAATAGTGTTAATCTCATTGTATCAAGTGTGCCTTTAGATGACACTTAGAACTGATCCGGAATCAGTACCAATCTTTTGAATAGTGTTAATTACATTGTATCAAGTGTGCATATAGATGGCACCTAGAATATATCCGGAATCAGTACCAATCTTCTGAATAGTGTTAATCACATTGTATCAAGTGTGCCTTTAGATGACACCTAGAATAGATCCGGAATCAGTACCAATTTTCTGAATAGTGTTAATCACATTGTATCAAGTGTGCATTTAGATGACACCTAGAATATATCCGGAATCAGTACCAATCTTCTGAATAGTGTTAATCACATTGTATCAAGTGTGCCTTTAGATGACACCTAGAATAGATCCGAAATCAGAACCAATCTCCTGAATAGTGTTTATTACATTGTATCAAGTGTGCCTTTAGATGACACCTAGAAAAGATCCGGAATCAGTACCAATCTTCTGAATAGTGTTAATCACATTGTATCAAGTGTGCCTTTAGGTGACACCTAGAATAGATCCGGAATCAGTTCCAATCTTCTGAATAGTGTTAATCACATTGTATCAAGTGTGCCTTTAGATGACACCTAGAATATATCCGGAATCAGTACCAATCTTCTGAATAGTGTTAATCACATTGTATCAAGTGCGCCTTTAGATGACACCTAGAACTGATCCCGAATCAGTACCAATCTTCTGAATAGTGTTAATCAGATTGAATTAAGTGTGCCTTTAGATGACACCTAGAATAGATCCGGAATCAGTACCAATTTTCTGAATAGTGTTTATCACATTGTATCAAGTGTGCCTTTAGATGACACCTAGAATAGATCCGAAATCAGAACCAATCTCCTGAATAGTGTTTATTACATTGTATCAAGTGTGCCTTTAGATGACACCTAGAAAAGATCCGGAATCAGTACCAATCTTCTGAATAGTGTTAATCACATTGTATCAAGTGTGCCTTTAGATGACACCTAGAATAGATCCGGAATCAGTTCCAATCTTCTGAAAAGTGTTAATCACATTGTATCAAGTGTGCCTTTAGATGACACCTAGAATATATCCGGAATCAGTACCAATCTTCTGAATAGTGTTAATCAGATTGAATTAAGTGTGCCTTTAGATGACACCTAGAACTGATCCTGAATCAGTAACACACTTCTTAGCAGCAAGTCTCAGATTCTACTCACTTGCTTTTGGCGGAAAAGGTAAACACTTTTAAAAATTTCAACTATCTTTGCTTAATGTTTTTATATGAATTATTAATGGATTTGCCAATTAAAATTCCGACCGAAATATGAATCTGTTTTCTTTTAAGATTTTACAACTTGACCGGACAGTTCTCGGGGTTTTTCATTACATAAAACATGACTTCTCTTGGCAAACAAAAAGCTAAAAATAATATTTTCATCTTTTAAACCATTTTATTTTGCATTTAATGTCTTTAGGCTTGTCTGGTAACTTAAGCAGATTCCAGTCCAAGACGTACTGGAGAAGAGTATAGTTTTAATAAACAATCTATTTTAAATTTTGTTTTTGTAGATGGTACTGTGTTGTCTAATAAGGAAAAATGTCAAATATTCACGATATATGTTAGATTTTGTTTTTGTTATGAGTATTGTATTGTCTAATACGTAAATATATCACATATTCACAATCTATGTTAGACATTTTTGTAGATTGTATTTGTTGTCTAATACGTCAAAATGTCACATATTAACAATCTTCGTCAGATTATGTTTATGTAGATGGTATTATCTTGTCTTATACGTCAAAATGTCACATATACACAATTTAAGTTAATCATGTCTTGTAATGGGTATTATGTTGCCTACTACGTCAAAATGTCACATATATACAATCTTTGTAGATATATGTTTTTTAGATGGTATTATGTTGTCTAATACGTCAAAATGTCACATATTCACAATCTATGTTAGATCATATTTTTGTTATTAGTATTATGTTGTTTAATTCGTTAATATGTCAAATCTTCACAATCTTTGTTACTTTATGTTTTTGTAGATGTTATTATGTTGTTTAATACGTCAATGTCCAATATACACAATCTACGTTAGATCATGTTTTTGTAGATGAAATTTTGTTGTCTAATACGTCAAAATAACACAAATTAACAATCTATGTTAGATTATGTTTTTGTAGATGGTATTATGTTGTCTATAACGTCAAAATGTCACATATTCACAATCTATGTTAGACAGAGACATATAAAAACCCGAGATTCGCAACAGCGTGAAATCTCGCAATATATCGCGGCCACAATTGATATGTAAATTAAGTTTCGAGATTTGCCTGGTAGCCGTCAGTGCATGCGCAGAACACCTACCGACAAGTAAACAGTGACAGGTGGTGATTACGCCTTTACTCTCTGCTGTGTGTAACGTGTGTTTTGATTACTATTATTGTGGTCATCGTTCAACAATCTTTAAAATAACCTGACAAGATGTGTGGCTTGAACGTTTGCTCAGTTTGTTTGGATAACTATTTGCAGTTTCCTGTGTTTGTATCAAGGAAGGGATACAAAACCTCACTATCTTTTTGGGCATTGAAAACGTACACAAGACTAATGGCAAAACGTAACCCCGACTTTCTATCCTGGGATGAAGATCTCGATTTAGATTTAATTCTTGGGGAATACACAGATAGTGAGTATCATGCAGAAGACAGTGATGATGACTTTGGTATCTCTGATGATAATGGACAAGTTGAGGTTAAAAAACGAAAGCGATCCCCTGTCAAAGAACATCCGAGTCACAAGCATAGCTACACGTGTCCAATTTGTGACAAAGTCTTCAAATCCATTGCCGGGTTTAGAGGGCATACTTCAAAACAACATGGGAAACATGATCTTAAAGGTAATGTTACTTTTCTGTCGTGATTGGTTTGTTATAAAGATTAGGAAAATTTAGACTTTTTGCTGTACTTTTAAAAATAGAATATGAAACCAAGTACTTGAAAAGCTTAAGGCAATCTGCATTATATTTTTTTAAAAAAAAAAAGAATGAATATCATTTGATAATTATTTTAAGACTTTTATGGAACTGAAATGTTGTTATGTAATATTTATTCAAATAAAATGTACAGAAGGACACATTATATATTTTTAATGTCTTTTCTGATCATACATCATAAACCATTTTCTTTTCAGATATGTGAAAAAAGTTTATTTAACTGGCCATTGTATAATTTTATTATTCAATTTACTATTTTTTCTCCTCTGTACAAACATGCCATTGTCTTTACTTTTAAACATCATCATTTAATATTCTTTTCACCATTGGACAAATTCCATTTAAATGAAAATAGAAAATTTTTTCTTTAATAATTTTATTGTTCAATTTTTTAACATTTACTTAATATTTCATATACTTATTCTTGTTGTGTCAACAAATACTGTATTTGTATAAAATCACACAAATTCATATAGCTAATATCAATCTAACAATTTATGTTAGTATTAAAAAAGTGTTTTTTTTCTTTCAGCCGTCCAAATCAAATCCAGCAACAAATGAAAATGCTAGAAATGAAGAAAACCTTCAAAGCCCTATGACCCAGTCTCAAACATCCATTGGAATTTTGAACAGAGCTTTTGAAAGTTTATTTGAAAATGCCTTCCAATTAACACTCTCAGTTATCAAAGATGATCCGATGCATAATATTTTTGGTCAGTCTGAAATATCAAAGTTAGCTGAGTGCTTAGCCTTAAATGAAAATGCAGTAATTAAAATTAAGAATTTTTTTGTACAAACTGTTTATCAATGTATTTAAAGGGTCAAATATATGTATGTCTCAAGATCGAGACATGTTATTTAGTAAACTCCACCAAATACGGATTAAAATGGATGTAGAGAAACAATATACTGATTTATTTTCTGGTCTTGGTTTTTCCAATCATGTGTGCAACAATTTCATGCAAGATTTCTTATTGGAGCTTACAGACCAGCTGCTGCAAGAACAGATAAAGCAGGAAAAAACAATCAACAAAAAGTCAATCCGAATTAACAGAAAATGATCAAAAAATTCTTTTCTATATCAGTGGCTACATCATAAGATCCTGCCATAAGCGTTATTTCAAATTAAGAAATAAAAAACTATGATTTCTTAAGGTATTAAATCCTTAGATAATTCATCAATAAGGTTGTGACATTTTTCTTTCTCATACATGCAAATTTATATTACTTTCAAAACTTTTTTGTCAAAAAAAGAAACTGTTACACAGGTTTCTTTAATTTTAATAATATGAAGTTTCAGTGCTGGTGAGGAAATAAAATCAAGAAACTGTTTACTGAACTATGGATTTGTATTTAGTTCAAAAACAAAAACAACATTGAGTTTAACTTCAATTTATTAAATTTAAACTTCAATACAATCTAATTATAGTTATGCATTATACAAAAGAAGTTCAGATACCATTTTAACAAATTTAATGCTCTTTCCATTCCATATAATAGGATGTCTATTTGAAATTGTACTCTCTAACAAAGAATAATATTTACATTAGCAAGGCTGTTGATTTTAAAATGATCACAGATGAGTACAAATTACAAAAATCTAACTATTTTGATACCATTTTGTAGTATATGTGTACCAACTCTTGATACCATTTTGTAGTATATGTGTACCACAATACACCTGTAGATATTTAGTATTGCAAAATAATAATTTCTCTGAATACTTTAAGTTGAATAAATATCTTTCTTTGTATTTTGGAGTCTCAAATGAAACAATTCATTTATTGTTGCAACAATTTCTTTCTTAGAAATAGAATTTGATATACCCACGGTATACTTGTATGCTGAATAGTTAAATCATTTTAATAAAGTTCATAACATCTAATTGCAAACTAAAATGATAAAGATAAAAGGGAGACAACTCGATTATAGAATCATTGCTACATTCAGCAACAATTTATACAAGTATCTTAATACTCTAAGACTATGGATTGTTGACCAGTTGTAATATACAAAATTTGAAACAATTTTAAATATTACCTACAACTAGAGCTATATTAGCCTTACCAGCCAACCTAGGTTTCAAATACTGAAAACCAAAATGGCCATTGGCTACTAATAATGTAAAAATTTCTTTCAAAACCATACTATTTTCACAGTCTGAGTGAATACTCTTTCAAAAACATATTTTTCACCATTTTTTCCAGAATGGCTACTAATTATTTTCAACTTCAAAAAAACTGCTAATATCATCAGAATTCATACATATTTACAATTTCACAAACATCAAAACTACTTTTAACAAGATTTCAGTACACATACATGTCAGCTATTTACAAAATTGGACAAAAACTGTTCTATGATGTATATATTACAAAAATGTTATGCAGTGAATGTAGAAAACATCCTTAATCTGAGTATTAACTCCATCTGCATCATTATAATTTAAGGTTCAAATTACAGTTCTGCAAAATTGTCAAAAAAAAAGCTTTATGTAACTCATGACTTGTAGCCAAGTTGTCAACTCATCAACTCATGACTTGTAGCCAAGTTGTCAACTTGTCAACTCATGACTTGTAGCCAAATTGTCTTACATGCCTTCAAATCCACGGTCTCTAATAACTCTGGGTTTGATGCCAATTAAGGGTATAATCTTTCATAATTCTATTTAAGGATTGCATCCCATCTATACATCATGTTTTAAGTTGTAAATTATATTATTTATTTTAATTTAGAATATAGATGTGAGACATTAATAATAATAATAATAATAATAAAAAAGATTGGGAAAATTAAATTTGTTTGTTTTCTTTATTTCTGGCTAGGTAAAAGTGTAATGTAACCAGGCCCCAGTTTCACAATCATTCCTTAACTAAGATTTTCCTTAACTTAAATTTGTCAAATTTTAGTAATTAATATCTTAATTACAAATAGACATTTGTGATAAAACTAAATGCAGACTTTACAAGCTTAAAGTGTTCTTCAAAATGACACTCTACATTATTAAAAATCTCAACAATCAACAAAATTACGAAGATTTCGAATTTGCCAGATTTAAATTAAGGAAAATCTTAGTTAAGGAACGATTGTGAAACCAGGCCCAGTTTGCATACAGTGTCTATCTATCACATTGTGTGCCAGTGTGCTAGCATAATTGGTAATGGCTAGGCTAGTATATAAAACAGAACGTGAGTACATTCAGCTACCAACCGTCACAGCAAATTATGTACGGATTAATAATGAATCCATTCCCAATGATAATGACCGAAAACTGTTGATGTTTAATAATTCATATAAAACACTAACTTAGTAATTCTTTTAAGAGAGTACAGACAGTTTACCAGAAATTTTTTACCCGATGTTTTTTTTTTATTAAACCAGTGGCTCAATTTTGCTACCACATGCAAAAGATAGTTATGTTGCAGTATAATTTGAAAGATGAAGAGAAATTGAAATATTTTCCAAGAATTTAATCTAATTTGAGAAAAAAAAGTTGAAAGTCAAAATTTCACAAATTTCATCAAATTTCAATTACAACACAAATTTAGTTACATTTAAAATTAATGTCTCTTCCTAGGAAGTGGAGTATTATCAATCACTCGCTGAATGTCGCCATTTTCTCGTTGAATGTTTCCTTTTTTTGGAACAAGAGATTGTGCTCCAACAGCTCGAAGTTGTGTTATCATGTTCCTGACCCCAAAAACTGTTGGATTATAATTTGCACCAGTCTTATGACGATATAGCCTAAAATGTTGTTCCAAAGGATCCTGGTTGAAGCTGTGGGTAAGAACAAAATCAGCACCATTGTCCAACATGAATTTAACACACTCAGTAATTGAAGTAACACTTATGAACAATCCATTAATTGTTTGATGGCTTAGTTGTATTGATGATTTCTGTGAGGTTGTAAAGTTTCCATTGCGATTACTGACTGACTGCTTCCTTTCATCTAAATAACCAAGAAAACCATATCTTAACCACTCCAAACGTTCATCACTGACTTCTACATATGGCATCAAATCTGGATTTCTTTTGTTGCGTCCTTCATATAGACTTCTCACATTAAGACAGTCAAAAAATCTGTTAAATATTCGTAGAAATTCAACTGTTTCAGACACATTCTCATCATACAATTCCTGAAGAGCATTAGCAACAGTCGCACTCAGCACCTGGGCTGCCAAATTTACTTTCATGTAATTAAATGACGAAAGATCTACATGAGATCTACTGAGTTTTGGGCATGGATTGTACAAGTTAAGCTCGCAGTGTTCCTCAAATAATTTCAAAACATGTAACCAACTGATATCTTTTCCATCCTTCCAAAGTCGCCGGGTCATTGAATGTGAATAAGAGTTGCTAAAACAATTTCTTGCTGTTTTTAAGAGATGTGGAACATCAGAAATAAAATAAATTTTTCTAGCAGTGTCATATGGATTCATAGTAAAATAAACAATACCATCATCAATGTTAGTTTTATGCAACTGAAAAAATTTTCTATTCGCAGATGCTCCATCACACGTTATAAACAACACTTTTAATTTAATAACACTTTCCAATAAATCAACACTTTTCCACACAATTGGGTATAAAAAATCTGCTGTAATGCTATTTGTTGCAAATCCTGTTAGGGGAAATTTCACGAATCATTATGATAAGCATAAATTTGGCAAGTTCAGATCTTTTAGAAGGATCACCCAACTTTTCTAATTCCATAATTTGATTACAAACTGAAACAAGATTGCAATAACCTATCAATTCACCAGAGTGTTTGTCATAAACTAGATCTTATTTTATCCTGATTTCATGGAAAAGTATTCCAACGTAGCTCTTAAAATCTTTGGAAAATAAACCCAGCTTTTCTGCTTCCTCTTTTAACATTTTTAAAACATCAGGCTGAAAACCTAAAGCACTTTTAGTGTAATGTGAATAATCAAAAAGAGTTCTAGCACTTGGTAGTTGGATAAATCCGGCATCTCTGATAGCATCATACGCTTTAGCACTTTTATTCCTAATAAAAAGACACACCGAATGATCATTGGGTGCCACCTCATCCCATTTTTTCCAGACTTTTCAAATTTTGTTTGTTGCTCCCAAAACAATCTTTGAAAGCAATTTGGATCAGGGTAGGCTTCTTGATTCTGGCTTACACTTAACGACACTCCATTTCTTAAAATTTCTTTATCACATCTTCGTTTTAGTTTGTCAATTTCAGTCATTAATGTCTTTATCTCAGTCTGTTGTTGGCAAATCTTTGTCAGAAGCATAGTTCGATCCATATGCTTATGTTGGTACTTACTGTGTAAATAATTGGGTGGGGGTGTTGTTTTCCTCTCATCTAGCCTCTGTTTTCTTTTTCTCAACATGCGTCGAATTTCTAAACACTGACTGCATCTATTTCCTTCCACCAATAACTGACATTCAACTGATCTGATGGTGGAATCGTATCTTAAACTCCCTTTAAATGCACAGAAATCTCCTTCCCTCTAAGCCCTGATTTCAGTAGTGAATCCATCACAGATTCCAGCCCCAACTGGGATAAGCTCTTCGTACACTTCATCACAATTTCCAGTGCAAACAGAAAATAATTGAATTCTTGACAACAACATATTTACATCTTGATATGTATATACATGGTCTGGAATTCCATTCCACACACTGTGACCTCTAGAAATTTCTCGTCTATGTACAAATAATTTACACTTAAAGTCTTGGTCTATAGTAATAGACTGTTTCACATTTAAAGCACTTCCTGGTTTATTGTATAGTTCAAAAATTTCAATGTCATCCTCACTTTCTGCAATGAACCAAGGTTCTTTCAGTGTTGCCTTCAAGTTTTCTCTTAAATTCACAAAGGGAGATAATTCACAAGATTTACTTTCACATGCTTGGTTTTCTAATTCTTCAACTTCTATCACTACATTTTCATTGTTACTGGAGTCCAGTGACCAATTATGTACGTCATTAGTTGTATCTTCTTCAACCTGATTGCTCGTACTTTGAGTGCAGCTTTCAACTTTTCTTTTCTTTTGCCATGAATATTTCTTTGTTTGAAATGAACTCTTCCTCTTTTTTAGCTTAGGCATTCTGAAATAAGACAGGAGGTATGTATAAACAAATGACTAATTGGTTCTAAAGTATTTCACAGGTTCAAACCATGGAAAGATTGTATTTAATGAAAGTTAAGAATTTTAACCTAATTTAATAACCAATTCTAAGTGTATTATGTATTATTAACGTAACCCAAACCCCTTTTTATTCTTTGGGATGGTGTAATAGAATTATGAAACAGACAGAATTCTGACAATATCTCTGAAATTATGAAAGTTTTAGTCAAAGCCCCTAGTATACCACAAACCACGCAAAAATTGTTTTTAATGAAATTTAAGAATTTTAATTTAATTTAAAAATCAATATAAAGCATACTCTGTAATGTTAACATGACCAAAACCCACCTTATTCTCTGGGGTGGAGTATGAGTATTGTGAAAAAGAAAAAAACAAGACTATATATCTGAAATTATGAAAGTTTTAGCCAAAGGCACAAGTGTACCGCAGATCACAGGAAATTGTATTCAATGAAATTTAAGAATTTTAAACTTATTTAAAACTCAATTTAAAGCATACTCTGTAATGTTAACATGACCAAAACCCACCTTATTCTCTGGGGTGGAGTATGAGTATTGTGAAAAAGAAAAAAGAAAGACAATATATCTGAAATTATGAAAGTTTTAGAAAAAGGCGTAAATCGATTTTTGCAACTGTGAGTGCACAAGACATGACAGCTTATCAGACACATCTCTGAGCTTACTAAGTAAAAAGCATCCATTTAATCATCAAATTTCAAGAGTCTAGTACTCTTCCAATATATTAAGCATTAAGCTTATAATACTACAGTGCTGTATATAAAAATAAAAGATTTCGAAATACAGATCCTACTAGATCAAGATATAGCATAGATATATTTTCTTTACCTCCCCCCCCCCTTTCTTCCCGATAGGCCCGCTTTGATCGAAACTTTTAAAACCTTTTTGAATAATTCACTAATAATCTTGTATCTGACAGTCACTGGTAATTCATAGGCCATCGCAATTACAGACTAATACAATAACAACAGGTAACTGCAGGATTAGCACCCTGGTCCTCGGGGCATGACCGACACCAATTGCCCAAGCCATTTTCGGTCGAGTAAGTGAACGATTTCTAGTGATCAGGAAATACTGAAGTTGTATAATGATTCAAAGAACCATCTTACCTGTGTAGGAAACAAAAATATCACCTCATAAATCTGCTGACGGCTTCTAAATAATGTAAAAAAGACGGTAAATATTTTTTTCTCTGAAAATGTAAATATGGCCGAATCACGCTCTCGTATAAACTCGCAGAGTCACGTTGTGGCCGCGATACTTCCTACTGGTCTCGGACAGTTGATAAGAAGTTGCGAATCTCTGGTTTTTATATGTCTCTGATGTTAAATTATATGTTTTTGTAGATGGTTTTATGTTGTCTATAACGTCAAAATGTCACATATTTACAATCTTCGTTAGATTATGTGTTTTTGTAGATAGTATGATGTTGTCCAATACGTCAAAATGTCACATATTCACAATCTACGTTAGAGTATGTTTTTGTTGATAGTATAATGTTGTCTATTACGTCAAAATGTCACATATACACAATCTACGTTAGAGTATGTTTTTGTTCATAGTATAATGTTGTCTTATACGTCAATGTTACATATACACAATCTACGTTAGAGTATGTTTTGTAGATGGTATTATGTTGTCTTTTACGTCAAAATGTCAAATCTTCACAATCTTTGTTACTTGATGTTTTTGTAGATGTTATAATGTTGTTTAATACTTAAATGTCACATATACACAATCTACGTTAGAACATGTTTTGGAGATCAAATTTTGTTGTCTAATACGTCAAAATGAAACAAATTCACAATCTATGTTAGATTATGTTTTTGTAGATGGTATTATGTTGTCTATAACGTCAAAATGTCCCATATTCACAATCTATGTTAGATTATGTTTTTGTAGATGGTATTATGTTGTCTATAACGTCAAAATGTCACATATTGACAATCTATGTTAGATTATATGTTTTTGTAGATGGCATTATGTTGTCTATAACGTCAAAATGTCACATATTCACAATCTATGTTAGATTATGTTTTTGTAGATGGCATTATGTTGTCTATAACGTCAAAATGTCACATATTGACAATCTATGTTAGATTATATGTTTTTGTAGATGGCATTATGTTGTCTATAACGTCAAAATGTCACATATTCACAATCTGTGTTAGATCATGTTTTGTAGATGGTATTATGTTGTTTTGTACGTCAAAATGTCACATATATTAACAATCTATGTTAGATTATATGTTTTTGTAGATGGTATTATGTTGTCTATAACGTCAAAATGTCACATATTCACAATCTATGTTAGATTATACCATTTAGCAAAATTTTCAGCCTTCTTAATTTTGAAATTTATTAAGGGTTGTTCTCTCATGCAAATTATTCCTTTGCTGGATTTGGAATGAAATTAATTTTGGAACTTTGGATTTATTCATTTTCAACTATTTGGCTTATGTTTTTAATACATCAAGATGTCACATATTCATAAGCGACACCTCTGACCACTTGCTTCTTCATGTTGAATTCAGTTGCAATTGCAGCAATATTTCCATCTTTGCCGAAAACAATGTCAAGTTGGCATAAAGCATCAGCTGTAATTTATCAGATATGCTATATGTTTAGAGCAATAATTCAATTCTCTTTTGTTTCAAGCATTTTGATTGGTCAGATCTTTTCTGTTATTTTTGCATGAAAGAATTGGCTCTGTAACCGGAACTACTTTTCTGTAATTTTTCTTGCGCATTGGTGATGTAAATTTCTTTACTTATTATTAATTCAAGTTGTAAAAGTTTGAATTACTTTTTTTATTATTCTATGAATTGAATTATAAGAAATGATGTTAAATTATATGTTTTTGTAGATGGTTTTATGTTGTCTATAACGTCAAAATGTCACATATTTACAATCTTTGTTAGATTATGTGTTTTTGTAGATAGTATGATGTTGTCTAATACGTCAAAATGTCACATATTCACAATCTACGTTAGAGTATGTTTTTGTTGATAGTATAATGTTGTCTATTACGTCAAAATGTCACATATACACAATCTACGTTAGAGTATGTTTTTGTTCATAGTATAATGTTGTCTTATACGTCAATGTTACATATACACAATCTACGTTAGAGTATGTTTTGTAGATGGTATTATGTTGTCTTTTACGTCAATGTCAAATCTTCACAATCTTTGTTACTTTATGTTTTTGTAGATGTTATAATGTTGTTTAATACTTCAATGTCACATATACACAATCTACGTTAGAACATGTTTTTGTAGATCAAATTTTGTTGTCTAATACGTCAAAATGAAACAAATTCACAATCTATGTTAGATTATGTTTTTGTAGATGGTATTATGTTGTCTATAACGTCAAAATGTCACATATATTAACAATCTATGTTAGATTATATGTTTTTGTAGATGGTATTATGTTGTCTATAACGTCAAAATGTCCCATATTAACAATCTATGTTAGATTATGTTTTTGTAGATGGTATTATGTTGTCTATAACGTCAAAATGTCACATATTGACAATCTATGTTAGATTATATGTTTTTGTAGATGGCATTATGTTGTCTATAACGTCAAAATGTCACATATTCACAATCTATGTTAGATTATGTTTTTGTAGATGGTATTATGTTGTCTATAACGTCAAAATGTCACATATTCACAATCTATGTTAGATTATATGTTTTTGTAGATGGCATTATGTTGTCTATAACGTCAAAATGTCACATTTTCACAATCTATGTTAGATTATGTTTTTGTAGATGGTATTATGTTGTCTATAACGTCAAAATGTCCCATATTCACAATCTATGTTAGATTATGTTTTTGTAGATGGTATTATGTTGTCTATAACGTCAAAATGTCACATATTGACAATCTATGTTAGATTATATGTTTTTGTAGATGGCATTATGTTGTCTATAACGTCAAAATGTCACATATTCACAATCTATGTTAGATTATATTTTTGTAGATGGTATTATGTTGTCTATAACGTCAAAATGTCACATATTCACAATCTATGTTAGATTATATGTTTTTGTAGATGGCATTATGTTGTCTATAACGTCAAAATGTCACATATTCACAATCTATGTTCGATCATGTTTTGTAGATGGTATTGTGTTGTCTTGTACGTCAAAATGTCACATATATTAACAATCTATGTTAGATTATATGTTTTTGTAGATGGTATTATGTTGTTTATAACGTCAAAATGTCACATATTCACAATCTATGTTAGATTATACCATTTAGCAAAATTTTCAGCCTTCTTAATTTTGAAGTTTATTAAGGGTTGTTCTCTCATGCAAATTATTCCTTTGCTGGATTTGGAATGAAATTAATTTTGGAACTTTGGATTTATTCATTTTCAACTATTTGGCTTATGTTTTTAATATATCAAGATGTCACATATTCATAAGCGACACCTCTGACCACTTGCTTCTTCATGTTGAATTCAGTTGAAATTGCAGCAATATTTCCATCTTTGCCGAAAACAATGTCAAGTTGGCATAAAGCATCAGCTGTAATTTATCAGATATGCTATATGTTTAGAGCAATAATTCAATTCTCTTTTGTTTCAAGCATTTTGATTGGTCAGATCTTTTCTGTTATTTTTGCATGAAAGAATTGGCTCTGTAACCGGAACTACTTTTCTGTAATTTTTCTTGCGCATTGGTGATGTAAATTTCTTTACTTATTATTAATTCAAGTTGTAAAAGTTTGAATTACTTTTTTTATTATTCTATGAATTGAATTATAAGAAATGATGTTAAATTATATGTTTTTGTAGATGGTTTTATGTTGTCTATAACGTCAAAATGTCACATATTTACAATCTTCGTTAGATTATGTGTTTTTGTAGATAGTATGATGTTGTCTAATACGTCAAAATGTCACATATTCACAATCTACGTTAGAGTATGTTTTTGTTGATAGTATAATGTTGTCTATTACGTCAAAATGTCACATATACACAATTTACGTTAGAGTATGTTTTTGTTCATAGTATAATGTTGTCTTATACGTCAATGTTACATATACACAATCTACGTTAGAGTATGTTTTTGTAGATGGTATTATGTTGTCTTTTACGTCAATGTCAAATCTTCACAATCTTTGTTACTTTATGTTTTTGTAGATGTTATAATGTTGTTTAATACTTCAATGTCACATATACACAACCTACGTTAGATCATGTTTTTGTAGATCAAATTTTGTTGTCTAATACGTCAAAATGAAACAAATTCACAATCTATGTTAGATTATGTTTTTGTAGATGGTATTATGTTGTCTATAACGTCAAAATGTCACATATATTAACAATCTATGTTAGATTATATGTTTTTGTAGATGGTATTATGTTGTCTATAACGTCAAAATGTCCCATATTAACAATCTATGTTAGATTATGTTTTTGTAGATGGTATTATGTTGTCTATAACGTCAAAATGTCACATATTGACAATCTATGTTAGATTATATGTTTTTGTAGATGGCATTATGTTGTCTATAACGTCAAAATGTCACATATTCACAATCTATGTTAGATTATGTTTTTGTAGATGGTATTATGTTGTCTATAACGTCAAAATGTCACATATTCACAATCTATGTTAGATTATATGTTTTTGTAGATGGCATTATGTTGTCTATAACGTCAAAATGTCACATATTCACAATCTATGTTAGATTATGTTTTTGTAGATGGTATTATGTTGTCTATAACGTCAAAATGTCCCATATTCACAATCTATGTTAGATTATGTTTTTGTAGATGGTATTATGTTGTCTATAACGTCAAAATGTCACATATTGACAATCTATGTTAGATTATATGTTTTTGTAGATGGCATTATGTTGTCTATAACGTCAAAATGTCACATATTCACAATCTATGTTAGATTATATTTTTGTAGATGGTATTATGTTGTCTATAACGTCAAAATGTCACATATTCACAATCTATGTTAGATTATATGTTTTTGTAGATGGCATTATGTTGTCTATAACGTCAAAATGTCACATATTCACAATCTATGTTAGATTATGTTTTTGTAGATGGTATTATGTTGTCTATAACGTCAAAATGTCACATATTCACAATCTATGTTAGATTATATGTTTTTGTAGATGGCATTATGTTGTCTATAACGTCAAAATGTCACATATTCACAATCTATGTTAGATTATGTTTTTGTAGATGGTATTATGTTGTCTATAACGTCAAAATGTCCCATATTCACAATCTATGTTAGATTATGTTTTTGTAGATGGTATTATGTTGTCTATAACGTCAAAATGTCACATATTGACAATCTATGTTAGATTATATGTTTTTGTAGATGGCATTATGTTGTCTATAACGTCAAAATGTCACATATTCACAATCTATGTTAGATTATATTTTTGTAGATGGTATTATGTTGTCTATAACGTCAAAATGTCACATATTCACAATCTATGTTCGATCATGTTTTGTAGATGGTATTGTGTTGTCTTGTACGTCAAAATGTCACATATATTAACAATCTATGTTAGATTATATGTTTTTGTAGATGGTATTATGTTGTTTATAACGTCAAAATGTCACATATTCACAATCTATGTTAGATTATACCATTTAGCAAAATTTTCAGCCTTCTTAATTTTGAAGTTTATTAAGGGTTGTTCTCTCATGCAAATTATTCCTTTGCTGGATTTGGAATGAAATTAATTTTGGAACTTTGGATTTATTCATTTTCAACTATTTGGCTTATGTTTTTAATATATCAAGATGTCACATATTCATAAGCGACACCTCTGACCACTTGCTTCTTCATGTTGAATTCAGTTGAAATTGCAGCAATATTTCCATCTTTGCCGAAAACAATGTCAAGTTGGCATAAAGCATCAGCTGTAATTTATCAGATATGCTATATGTTTAGAGCAATAATTCAATTCTCTTTTGTTTCAAGCATTTTGATTGGTCAGATCTTTTCTGTTATTTTTGCATGAAAGAATTGGCTCTGTAACCGGAACTACTTTTCTGTAATTTTTCTTGCGCATTGGTGATGTAAATTTCTTTACTTATTATTAATTCAAGTTGTAAAAGTTTGAATTACTTTTTTTATTATTCTATGAATTGAATTATAAGAAATGATGTTAAATTATATGTTTTTGTAGATGGTTTTATGTTGTCTATAACGTCAAAATGTCACATATTTACAATCTTTGTTAGATTATGTGTTTTTGTAGATAGTATGATGTTGTCTAATACGTCAAAATGTCACATATTCACAATCTACGTTAGAGTATGTTTTTGTTGATAGTATAATGTTGTCTATTACGTCAAAATGTCACATATACACAATTTACGTTAGAGTATGTTTTTGTTCATAGTATAATTTTGTCTTATACGTCAATGTTACATATACACAATCTACGTTAGAGTATGTTTTGTAGATGGTATTATGTTGTCTTTTACGTCAATGTCAAATCTTCACAATCTTTGTTACTTTATGTTTTTGTAGATGTTATAATGTTGTTTAATACTTCAATGTCACATATACACAACCTACGTTAGATCATGTTTTTGTAGATCAAATTTTGTTGTCTAATACGTCAAAATGAAACAAATTCACAATCTATGTTAGATTATGTTTTTGTAGATGGTATTATGTTGTCTATAACGTCAAAATGTCACATATATTAACAATCTATGTTAGATTATATGTTTTTGTAGATGGTATTATGTTGTCTATAACGTCAAAATGTCCCATATTAACAATCTATGTTAGATTATGTTTTTGTAGATGGTATTATGTTGTCTATAACGTCAAAATGTCACATATTGACAATCTATGTTAGATTATATGTTTTTGTAGATGGCATTATGTTGTCTATAACGTCAAAATGTCACATATTCACAATCTATGTTAGATTATGTTTTTGTAGATGGTATTATGTTGTCTATAACGTCAAAATGTCACATATTCACAATCTATGTTAGATTATATGTTTTTGTAGATGGCATTATGTTGTCTATAACGTCAAAATGTCACATATTCACAATCTATGTTAGATTATGTTTTTGTAGATGGTATTATGTTGTCTATAACGTCAAAATGTCCCATATTCACAATCTATGTTAGATTATGTTTTTGTAGATGGTATTATGTTGTCTATAACGTCAAAATGTCACATATTGACAATCTATGTTAGATTATATGTTTTTGTAGATGGCATTATGTTGTCTATAACGTCAAAATGTCACATATTCACAATCTATGTTAGATTATATTTTTGTAGATGGTATTATGTTGTCTATAACGTCAAAATGTCACATATTCACAATCTATGTTAGATTATATGTTTTTGTAGATGGCATTATGTTGTCTATAACGTCAAAATGTCACATATTCACAATCTATGTTCGATCATGTTTTGTAGATGGTATTGTGTTGTCTTGTACGTCAAAATGTCACATATATTAACAATCTATGTTAGATTATATGTTTTTGTAGATGGTATTATGTTGTTTATAACGTCAAAATGTCACATATTCACAATCTATGTTAGATTATACCATTTAGCAAAATTTTCAGCCTTCTTAATTTTGAAGTTTATTAAGGGTTGTTCTCTCATGCAAATTATTCCTTTGCTGGATTTGGAATGAAATTAATTTTGGAACTTTGGATTTATTCATTTTCAACTATTTGGCTTATGTTTTTAATATATCAAGATGTCACATATTCATAAGCGACACCTCTGACCACTTGCTTCTTCATGTTGAATTCAGTTGAAATTGCAGCAATATTTCCATCTTTGCCGAAAACAATGTCAAGTTGGCATAAAGCATCAGCTGTAATTTATCAGATATGCTATATGTTTAGAGCAATAATTCAATTCTCTTTTGTTTCAAGCATTTTGATTGGTCAGATCTTTTCTGTTATTTTTGCATGAAAGAATTGGCTCTGTAACCGGAACTACTTTTCTGTAATTTTTCTTGCGCATTGGTGATGTAAATTTCTTTACTTATTATTAATTCAAGTTGTAAAAGTTTGAATTACTTTTTTTATTATTCTATGAATTGAATTATAAGAAATGATGTTAAATTATATGTTTTTGTAGATGGTTTTATGTTGTCTATAACGTCAAAATGTCACATATTTACAATCTTCGTTAGATTATGTGTTTTTGTAGATAGTATGATGTTGTCTAATACGTCAAAATGTCACATATTCACAATCTACGTTACAGTATGTTTTTGTTGATAGTATAATGTTGTCTATTACGTCAAAATGTCACATATACACAATTTACGTTAGAGTATGTTTTTGTTCATAGTATAATGTTGTCTTATACGTCAATGTTACATATACACAATCTACGTTAGAGTATGTTTTGTAGATGGTATTATGTTGTCTTTTACGTCAATGTCAAATCTTCACAATCTTTGTTACTTTATGTTTTTGTAGATGTTATAATGTTGTTTAATACTTCAATGTCACATATACACAACCTACGTTAGATCATGTTTTTGTAGATCAAATTTTGTTGTCTAATACGTCAAAATGAAACAAATTCACAATCTATGTTAGATTATGTTTTTGTAGATGGTATTATGTTGTCTATAACGTCAAAATGTCACATATATTAACAATCTATGTTAGATTATATGTTTTTGTAGATGGTATTATGTTGTCTATAACGTCAAAATGTCCCATATTAACAATCTATGTTAGATTATGTTTTTGTAGATGGTATTATGTTGTCTATAACGTCAAAATGTCACATATTGACAATCTATGTTAGATTATATGTTTTTGTAGATGGCATTATGTTGTCTATAACGTCAAAATGTCACATATTCACAATCTATGTTAGATTATGTTTTTGTAGATGGTATTATGTTGTCTATAACGTCAAAATGTCACATATTCACAATCTATGTTAGATTATATGTTTTTGTAGATGGCATTATGTTGTCTATAACGTCAAAATGTCACATATTCACAATCTATGTTAGATTATGTTTTTGTAGATGGTATTATGTTGTCTATAACGTCAAAATGTCCCATATTCACAATCTATGTTAGATTATGTTTTTGTAGATGGTATTATGTTGTCTATAACGTCAAAATGTCACATATTGACAATCTATGTTAGATAATATGTTTTTGTAGATGGCATTATGTTGTCTATAACGTCAAAATGTCACATATTCACAATCTATGTTAGATTATATTTTTGTAGATGGTATTATGTTGTCTATAACGTCAAAATGTCACATATTCACAATCTATGTTAGATTATATGTTTTTGTAGATGGTATTATGTTGTCTATAACGTCAAAATGTCACATATTCACAATCTATGTTCGATCATGTTTTGTAGATGGTATTGTGTTGTCTTGTACGTCAAAATGTCACATATATTAACAATCTATGTTAGATTATATGTTTTTGTAGATGGCATTATGTTGTCTATAACGTCAAAATGTCACATATTCACAATCTATGTTAGATTATATGTTTTTGTAGATGGCATTATGTTGTCTATAACGTCAAAATGTCACATATTCACAATCTATGTTAGATTATGTTTTTGTAGATGGTATTATGTTGTCTATAACGTCAAAATGTCCCATATTCACAATCTATGTTAGATTATGTTTTTGTAGATGGTATTATGTTGTCTATAACGTCAAAATGTCACATATTGACAATCTATGTTAGATAATATGTTTTTGTAGATGGCATTATGTTTTCTATAACGTCAAAATGTCACATATTCACAATCTATGTTAGATTATATTTTTGTAGATGGTATTATGTTGTCTATAACGTCAAAATGTCACATATTCACAATCTATGTTAGATTATATGTTTTTGTAGATGGCATTATGTTGTCTATAACGTCAAAATGTCACATATTCACAATCTATGTTCGATCATGTTTTGTAGATGGTATTGTGTTGTCTTGTACGTCAAAATGTCACATATTCACAATCTATGTTAGATTATACCATTTAGCAAAATTTTCAGCCTTCTTAATTTTGAAATTTATTAAGGGTTGTTCTCTCATGCAAATTATTCCTTTGCTGGATTTGGAATGAAATTAATTTTGGAACTTTGGATTTATTCATTTTCAACTATTTGGCTTATGTTTTTAATATATCAAGATGTCACATATTCATAAGCGACACCTCTGACCACTTGCTTCTTCATGTTGAATTCAGTTGAAATTGCAGCAATATTTCCATCTTTGCCGAAAACAATGTCAAGTTGGCATAAAGCATCAGCTGTAATTTATCAGATATGCTATATGTTTAGAGCAATAATTCAATTCTCTTTTGTTTCAAGCATTTTGATTGGTCAGATCTTTTCTGTTATTTTTGCATGAAAGAATTGGCTCTGTAACCGGAACTACTTTTCTGTAATTTTTCTTGCGCATTGGTGATGTAAATTTCTTTACTTATTATTAATTCAAGTTGTAAAAGTTTGAATTACTTTTTTTATTATTCTATGAATTGAATTATAAGAAATGAAATTAATTTTTCTCTTTGTTATGGAAAAATGAAAGAATTGGACATTTTTCACACTACATAATTCGCTACTACTTCCTATATTAACAGACAAAGCGACTTTACTATTTCATAAATTCACCAGAAACAGTAGACACCACAGAAACATAAATATAGTGTGGTGACAGATATACCACGATCACCCTACAATCCTCGAACTAAACCGTGATAGACCGTAAACGTCGAAAGTGTGCATTAACACGAACATAAAATGAGAAAAATGTGGATTTTGGATGGTAAATAACGAAGAATGTTATATCCATATTGTTATAACAAAGGCGCTAAACGTCACTTCAAGTATATCCAAGAAGAGGCAGTTAAAGAATATATAAGTGAAACGTACCCTGATATAAACTCAGCTGCAGGCTGCGATATAAGAATATTCTGGCGTCTTGTTCATAAGCCAAAACCGCGTTTGTATAAAATTTATCATGAATTTATTAAAAACAACATTTTTAATAACGCACCGAAAGATGTCGTTAACGTTTTTCAAGACTACTTCATTAGTTTGTATTATCCAATGGATGACCCTGATTTTGATTGCGAATATAATGACATAAACACCGATTATCATACTATTTTATAACCAAATAGATCAACAATTATCTGACTGGTTGAAAAAATTACTAAATGAAATTTAGACCCTTATTAACAAGGTAAAAGTTTGTAAAACCCCAGATCACGGCCGTGGTTTGAATGAGCGACTATTTCACGCGGGCAATGTGTTATAATTATTCGCTGTAATTACAAAATTGTTTCATGGAATTGTTAGTAACTGTTACATTCCCGCAGCTTGGAAACGCGGTTTGCATCCATATATAAAGGCGAGGGAAAAGTTCAAAGCTCTCCAGATAGTTAAAGATCAGTGACAATTTTACAAAAAAATCTCTAAACTTAATAAAAAACGACTTATTACGAGGATAATTTATCTTACTGGTTTTCCCTCAAAGCAACAGCATGATTTTATTAAAGGATCTGGATGTCAGACAGCCTCACTTTAACTTCAAGAGACTATTTCATACAAAAAATAACTAGAAAGTAAAGTCTTTTAGATAGTTTAAAAGCATTTGACAGTGTGCAGAATTGGCCTCTGTGTAAAACTACACGAATTAGTTTAAAGACACCTTATGATCGCCAATTAATGAGTTTCATTTGAGCACAAAAAGTGTTGTCGCTGCAATTTCAGTTTAGTCGGAATGGTTTCAACTGACAGATGTACTACAAGGTGGTGTTTTGTCGGCATACCAGTGTTTTAAAGACAATCTTCTCTCCATAATAGAATAATTCCCATCATCCGCGTGTGTTCATAGTATAAAATAATGAAATCCTACACTAGCAGATATCATAACTTCTATAAGCATGTCACTATAGGTATTCAGCAGATGTAAGATACTAGTATCTCTTATCGTTACTCAAAAAAATGGAAGTTCAGATGTATTCAATCAAAATCAGTTGTACTTATATACGGACTTTAAAGAACCTGCAAGCAGAATCTTAAGTGGAAAATCGGTAACAAAAAACTTCCACTTCAAACTACATATAATCATCTCTGCATTATCAGATCTATCGTCATCACTAAGGACAGAAGCAGTATGCAAAACGTCTGAAAAACTTTCTTTATCCTTTCGTCAAATGCTTACTGTGATTAGCCTGTACAGAAAAGTTGTTCTGCTATCGATGCTATTTGGCTGTGAACTCTGCAATAACTTAAAACCGTCAAACATTACATTGCTAGATGCTTTTCAACATTTCATAACCAAAAAAGTCCTGGGTTTCAAAAGAAAAATACTTTGGACATTTGGCAGAGTATGGTAATACTTCATCGCATAAACATTGAAATCGACCAAAGAAAGCTGTTGCATTTAATAGGTTATATAACCTTTGCTGTTATTCTCATACAAAACAGATTTTTCTTCATAGACTTTATCAGGACATCACTGCTATTAATTAGGACAACATAGCTGGCTTTATCCCGATATTGTTAGACTATTACGTAAGTACCTGTTATGTGACTATCTACAGTTCTTCGTAACAGAACATTATTTCTTCTAGATTACAATAAATTAAAATTGTTCACACCACTGTTTACAGTCGGTAATCTACACTATGGCTACAGAGGTTCGCCAACGATAAAATGTTAAGCAGGTTCAATCATCTTCATACCTCAATAATTCCGTCATTTGCGTGAAAATATACATCCTACAAGTAACGAAATTCGTCGCCAAACTTTGGACCATACCTTCACAACATGTTACTGTTTTTGTAGTTTATGCAATTTAGAACATACATGTAGTATCCTATTTGAACACATTTTAAGTTAATTTTCGGCACTGAATGCAATCCGAAATCTATTTCTTGCAAATTTTACGGACGACTTCTCCACTTGTATATCAACTAATTTACTCATCTGTAGTGAAACAGTCTTAGTGATAAAAAAATTGTCTTCGGCAGTTCACCAGGACTTGCTTCTGTTTTGTATAGCAGATGTCGGCCACATACATGTCTGTCCCAAATACAAGGTGGTAAGTGGTCTAAGTCGTTATTTACAGTTTTCCACAGTCAAACTATACTTTATGTAAAACTGTGAATATGTTTTATTTATTACTTATTTAATTACAAGTTCTTAGTTCTTATGTTACACTTTTGATGTTATGAGGGCTGTTCGATATGTAATTTGTATTGCACCGACAATCCCTTGGCTCCTCTATTAGTCAGTGTCACATAGGTCTATCTAAATCAGCAGACCGTCACGCATTTCAGAAATAAGGTTCACAGATTGAAATTATGAATTTCAAACTGCGGAGAATACTTTTAATGGATTTAATGTTCATTTACTATTTGAGTCAAATGCTTTTAAGATATCGTAATACACATTACATATCGAACATCCCTCGTAAGTATTTGTTATCACATACGGTATTATATGTAAGGGAGCTGAATGAGATCATGCAGAAGAAAAAACATTTTCCACGTGCGCCAAACGTTTACATGCACATGTGGTCCTTTTGCGTGGGCACGTGGAAGTCTTCGTGCGTACGTGAAACCTTTATGAGGAATTATTACGCGCGCACGTGGAAATCTTTTGAATACTGATAATACCCGATTCATGTTTTAAAATGTTCTTATAGATATATATATATATATATATATATATATATATATATATATATATATATATATATATATATATATATATATATATATATATATAAGTCCGCGATTTTGTCAGTTCGAGGGTCGGTGTTTTTCTTCAGGTACCCCGGTTTTCTCCACAATACTAGGTCTATTCGCCTTGATATAAATAATAGAAGTTAGATTGGAAGTAATCTACCATTACTCCACAACATTCTTTTTCCGTTCAAGAATATATTGTACAGTACAACTTAGTCGTGCTTATTTGCGTTGTTGCTCTCTAAAAATAAAACTTTTGAATAGTTTTAGTCGACCAAACCTTTTTATTTTCCAATTTTCCCACAAAAATCTTTCGCCTCAAATGACTAACTTTATTTAACCTTTTTATGAACAAACTCCATTTTATATAAATGACTCTATATTTTAAGCATGGATCTAAATTACAGGTTCACAATATAAAATGTCTTTCATGTAAAATGATTGTTAAAGCAAACGATATACTTCTTGACGCTTTTCATAGACCACTAGATGCAAATACATCTTCGAAAGAAATAAAAAATTCTTTTGGTAATATACATGATTCATTGTTTAATTTTAACTTCACTCGGATATTTGGGCCAAGTCATTATAAGAACATTCATGTTTGCTTATAGATTTATTTTCATACGACACTACTCCTGTACTAGCGCGGTGGCTTTTTCGTCAGGTTCTAGATCATCGGCTAAGTATGCCGTAGACAAGCATATCACTCCCCAGTTCATTTTTGTCGCACCGGGTGAACCAGTTGATATTCTGTCTTCCCAACTCCAAAGCCAGGCGCTGAATCAATATCTCAATTTTCTAAGACTTATACATGCCCCACCGGGGCTTAAACCAATGACCTCCCGCTATCAAGGCTGACGTTCTATCACTGAGCCACCGAGGCGGTCAAGGGGGATGTTTCGAAATTGCGTAAAATAAGCACGCAAGCGTTAAAATACAAAAAAAAAAAGTGGTTCATAGTTAAGTAAAACATTATGGACTAACATCTCTGTAATATTCTCGAAAATTTGTTCTTTAATATTTTAATATATTTCTAAAAAAATATATATATAAATAAATAAACAATTATGTCATTACGAAGCTACAAACTGGGTGATAATACTATCAGTAAGCTTATTGATATTAACAAGGATGCCAATAAAGCTTTAGATTCCAGTAAGAGGTTAGGGTTGTTTTGCGACATAATGAAACGCTCTATAGATTATAACATGCGGTTTATTTATAAACTTTTTAGCAATCGGCATATATTGCAAATTGCTTATGTTTTAAAACTTCCTTTTGAATTGTCGAAAAAGAGTTACAATAACGAAATGTATATCTGAATGTCATGATACAAATGCTAGGGTACCTCAAAGTCAAATACTTCGACCGATATTATCATTATTATTATTTTTATCGACTTATGTACTCAGTGTACTACTGTATGTTCTCAACATAAAAAAAAATTAAAAATTGGTTTCATTGGTATAAGAATTTATAATGCATTCAAACGTTTTACAAAATAATTGAAGTAACATATTTAATTTTTCCTGTGTCTGAAAAACACTAAAATAAATCTTTTAGACGGGCTTGCTGAAAGTATGTTCGTTTATAGTCGTCATGATCAAGATACATGTATTTCTAATTTAAGTATTCTTTCTAATTTTGTCACCGCAATTGTCCCCGCTCATGTCTCAATCCGAGACATCAAATAAACTCTTTAAATATTTTCTTTTTTTTCGTATTGTGAATATTGGGCTTTGTGTCAGAAAATGTTTGTCCTATATACGTAAGAGAGTTGAGTTGAGTAATGGTGTTTAACGTCCCAGTCAAGAATATTTCACTTATATCGAGACGTCGCCAGCTAAGGCGAAAGTGCAGAAATTTTGCCTGTGTGTTGCGCTGATGGCATTATACAGCAGGGCTCTTTATCGTGCCATGCCTGCCATGACACGGGACCTCGTTTATTTCAAGTTCCCATCCGAAAGAACCGTGACTTTCATTTCGTAATGCCGAGTGCTTGAACCCACGACCTTCCACTTACGGAGCGAGCACTCTACCAACTGAGCTACCGTAGTGGTCTGTATATACGTAAGAAGTGCGAATGTATAGTCTGCATTGCACTAGAGCGCACTCAGGACAATTTTTGATCAGGTTCCAGCTCCGAAAGTCTGTTTCTTAAGGAAAGATTTTATTGGTAAACACACCTATTCAGTGCGATCGTTTTAAAATATTGGATAATAATCGGCATCGAGAGAAGATGATAAGTTTGGTGACATATGCATGGTATAAAGTCAAATTAACTATATTTGAAGAAATAAATTATGGACGCCCTCTTTGTTGACTTGAGTTCGTTCGATTTCTTTTTTTTTCTCCTAATGACAAAGCTATAACTGAAAATCATGATATAAAATAGAATCAACACTATACGCTGAATCATTGATAAGTATATAAATACATGACATAGCAATATGACTTCTTTATCCCATTTAAAATGTTTTTGAGGATTTTGTATTCATATAGTTTTATGTATGCATGTCTCGTTTTCATATGTATGAGCAAATTTTAAATGTATTATGGAATACCTTCCATCGTGTGTGTTATCAGGCATATGAATTGTCCTTTGATAAATTAAATACTTAAGCATTCAGTTATGTTGTTTAGCATCAGGATTTTGAACAACAAAAATATATGAATTTTTAGTTTGCATGCAGTATTTTACACAAATCCTGTTAGTTTTAACACAACTCAACATGATAAATTTAACTTTTAAAAAACAGATTTTTAAGCTAAAATGTTTAAATACATTTCAGTACTTTCCTTACTATGATTTTTCCCCTGCCCTTCCTGTTCTTTAAATTCTATCGATAGCGGCTTACATTTATTTATTTATTTATTTATTTATTTATTTATTTATTTATTTATTTATTTATTTACAGTTGAATCTTGTCATCTGGAACACGGATAGTTCGGATTTCCGGATAAATCAAACTTTTTAAAAGTCTGGAATTAGATACACTTTAATTAACCAACATAAGTTCTGTTGATACTCGAATTTCCGATAAAACAATCGATTTTAGGCACCATGATTGAAAATTAAATAAAAAAAGATGTTTGTTAACACGAATTAATATTTTACGCATTATTATTATTATTATTATTATTATTATTATTATTATTATTATTATTATTATTATTATTATACGCATTATTATTATTATTATTATTATTATTATTATTATTATTATTATTATTATTATTATTATTATTATTATTATTATTATTATTATTATTATTATACGCATTATTATTATTATTATTGTTGTTGTTGTTGTTGTTGTTTGCTTGTTTGTTGTTATATTCAGTGTGTGTGTGTGTGTGTGTGTGTGTGTGTGTGTGTGTGTGTGTGTGTGTGTGTGTGATTACAACCTATAACTTTTCGAAATATTTGCAGCTCTTATAAGAGCTTTTTATAGTCTAATGGCTGGAACATTTATTGTCCAATGTCATTTTACGACTCTGTTCCTATATCATCATCACTGTCGTTATCACTGCCATCGCTATCATCATCATCGCCTACTGCTTCTGGAGACTCGCCAAACAGTTTCAATCTCAGATCTTTGATTTCTTTCTTCTTTAGACATAGATATTCATAATACACGTTGATCATACCCTCTATAATAACTACTTTCATTCTAAGGTTGTACCGCCATGTTCGAGAGTTTTCTTCATAAGCTTTTTTGTACCTTTGCCGTTCATTTTCTAGTCTTTCGTTCAGGAGAGTGATCTGTGTGTAAGCGGTCCGCATTCTTTTTTCAGCTTCGTGGAGCTGTGCATACATATTAAACTTGTACATTTTTCCTGTCTCGTCGCCAACTTTTTTCGGTATCGTCTGCTACTTTTCTCGGTATCGTGTGCTCCCTTTTCTTCTGATTTACTATTGCTAACTTTGCTCTTCTAATGATTTGTTTAATTTGATGTTCTGAATTCTGTCTTTGGTTTTTATATACTTGTGGTAAGTATGATAAGCTTAATGACAGGCCAGAACCTGTTTAACTTGTTCCAGGCATATTGCTGGAAGATGGGACATCCAATTCTGATAGATATAAGCCATCTGCCACAGGGGGGATCTCGCTTACCCCTGAAATGTTGACACTCTGTTATCAAGATTTTTAAATGACACCCCGAGAGCTTGAATTGTCGTTTTAAGATGTTATCACGTATCTACCCATGAACTTATTTACAAATAATAATGTTTATTATTTATTAGTTAATAATCTCCAGATGATCCTGATTAACCAATCCAGGTCATTATTTGTCTGATTTACTTGCTTTACAGTTAAATGGTTTTCAGTTTACTAATTACGGAAATTTTTCCCTAATTAATTGATACCGGTTTGTTATTAAAAAAAAATAACCAAGTAATTGAAGGCAATGTTCAGTATATGATTTGAATCAATAATTTTTTAAATTGGTTTTGAACATAAAACAGTGTGATATGCATTTTTTTTAATTTTTGAAATTTTGTTCAATCACTATTAAAAAACATTTTAAAAAAAATAAAAAATAAAATAAAATAAAATAAAATAAAATAAAATGAAATGAAATGAAATGAAATGAAATGAAATGAAATGAAATGAAATGAAATAAAATAACATAACATAACATAACATGAAATGAAATGAAATGAAATGAAATGAAATGAAATGAAATGAAATGAAATGAAATATAAATGAATAAAATAAAAAGTGTTCATCACAATAAAATTAAATTCGAATGAATTTTTTAAAAATTAGTTCATATTTACAAATAAAATAAAATTAAATTAATAAAAATAAAATAAAGAGAGAGGGAGATTATAAAAATAAGAATCATCTATTGATATTTCTCCATAATGACCATTTTCAAAAAAATCATTAAAGATACAATAATTAAATAAACTTAGCTACAGATGGAAAATCATTCCATTTCAATTCTACAAAACTCAAACTTAAACTACTTAAAGCAAATAATAATTTGAAAACAGATCTAGAAATAGCCATGTACAGTTTTAATTTCAAATTATTATGGAAGTTTTTACAACATTCACCCGAAAGTACTGTGCTTTCTTTTTTATTTTCGATTATATACTAGTATATTTAGCTTTGCATTTTGATATGAAACAAAATAAGATCGTAAATATCCTCTATTATATATTATAATATCAAATTATATCAAACCCCTGACACAAGTTTAACAAATCATTCCAAATTTTAAAACGTTTTCTTAACTTGAATCTGACAAAATTTAGCAAGCATTTTATTGGAACTTAGTCTTAAGAATTTGTAACACAACTAAATACCGTTGTTGAGATCTTCGAAATGACACATTAATTTCCTGAATATTAAAAAAAAATCAAGACGGATTTCAAATGCTATGTTTAAATGATGGAAAAACTTAATTAATGCATGATTGTTAGACTGGGGTCTGAAAAAAATCAAGATATTTCTTACAATTTGAAATCTAAAATATTTGGTTTTCGAATGATCTGGGGATTTTTTTTAAAAAGATTGTCCGAGGCTGTTTCTAGCTGTTTTTCAGTTTTGTTGAAAGTCTAAAATAATTATTTATTTTTACGTCAGATATTGTCGGGTTTTAAGTTGAGACAAGTATTTTATATACTGGTACATAATATAGTAAGTGCGTCGGTACAAGTAAATATTCAATTAAGCGTCACATAATTATGATAATTAGATCAATGTAGAAAAAAATCAACGCCTCTCCTAATCCGAACACGCCCGGACCGGTCTTATAACAGGGATGTCTTAATTAACGAGAGTCCCATTGTGAATGGAGTGATTAATTAATTGATTGAGTTTATTGAATGACCAAGACTTTATTATGGTGATAATAAGAACGGTTTATAAATAAGTGTCACATGAGTTGAAGACCTGTCCGCACTAGTCTGATCGAGGTATTACTACTCCCTGTTCACATCCCGTTGGCTGTTATTAAACAAAATGCCACACTGTCCGAATGTACGCACATTTGATTATTTAAACTTGCCAACAAGAGGTCTAAAGTTGTAAAAATGATGGTTCAAACAGACGATCGAGAGACTGAGGTGACAACACGGGTAAAAAACGAGATAAAAGAAGCGGAAAAAAGGTTTCAAAAGGCAAAAATACAAGTGTATTTTCTTACAACAAAACTGGCAGATTTAAAGAAACGTTACCGTAGATGTGAACAATGGGATCTAGAGACATTTAGAGATAGTTATAGGATGAAGATAATGGTGGTCAAAGGCCTGTTGTTTGTTTATGAACATTACGCATGTGTTAAAGGAACAGAGTTATTGTCCCTTTATAGATCGACCTTGGACCAAGAAACAAACTAACTACCGGAGACAAATACAAAAACGGTTCTTTTAAGAACCAACTAGTTTTTTCGAAAAGAACCTAAAGTTTAACTCAAATTTTATTTATTTATTTATTTATTTATTTATTTATTCGTTCAATTCATTTATGTACTTATTTATTCATCTATTTTATTTTATTTTATTTTATTTTATTTTATTTTATTATTTATTGATTTTTTATTATTTTTTTTACTTATTTTTTAGCGAATGCTGGATAAATCGCGAGCGATGGTTATACCGATAAAATAACTTGTAGATAGCGGAGGTCAACCTTTGTCATCCAGTTACAGTAAAAAAAAACATAGCAAATAAGTTCGAAAGTTACACATATAATACCTAATTTGAAATTAAAAAAAAAAATTCTGCATTAAAAGGTGACAAATTCATGATACAGGTTTTTGGCATGCTACACGGCCCCTATCACAGATAAGTGTATTCTACGGTCAATAAACCTTTGAAAGGTCACTAATTTTTCACTCCTCAATAAATCTTCTCGCATAGCGGTTTGTTAACTTGAACTGGTATAGGGGAAGTAACTGGTACATCGTTAAGTTAAAGTCTTCTTTCGGAACTACCACTGCGGTAGCTCAGTTGGTAGAGTGCTCGCTCCGTAAGTGGGAGGTCGTGGGTTCGAACCCCGGCCGGGTCTGACCCAAGACTTGAAAGTGGGTAGTGACTGTTCTTTCGCCAAGCACTCGGCATTACGAAATGAAAGCCACGGTTCTTTCGGATGGGAACTTGAAATAAACGAGGTCCCGTGTCATGGCAAATGTGGCACGATAAAAAACCCTGCTGTATAATGCCATCAGCGCAACGCACAGGCAAAATTTCTGCACTTTCGCCTATAGCTGGCGACGTCTCGATATAAGTGAAATATTCTTGACTAGAACGTTAAACACCATTACTCAACTCAACTCTTTCGGAAATGTGTACCACTTCGGTTGCTCAATTGGTAAAGTGTTCGCTTTTTTGTATGTTGGAGGAACCCCTGCCGGGTCTGAATAAGACTTAAATGTTCTTTCGCCAAGCTCTCTTCGGAGGAGACCTTAAAAACCTAAGACCCGTGTCACTGCAGGCGTGGCACGCTAAAGAACCCTTCCCGCACACTGTCCTAAGCGCACTGCAAAGATCAATATTTCTGCCACTTCACCTATAGCTGGTGACGTTTCGATATATTTGAAATATTCTTGACTGGGGAGTAAAACCCAATTCAATAAAACCAAATCAAATCAAATTTTCCGGTACTGCGAACAAACGACGCAAGTCTAACCAAATAAGGAATGCTTGTTTTTTACCGCATTCTTTGCCTACGGCATTTGCGTTAATGCCTGTAAAATTATCTAACCTGTTTGTTGTCGCATGGGTCATAAATCACCTTTTAAATGCATTATTCATAATAAGTGATATATGACTTTTGTGTCATATTTAAATTTTGAAATTTTTCAGAATAAAATACTAGTATTTAAAAATTAAAACATGACCGTGATGTGTTTATGATAACTCAGAAAATCGTCGCACTTTCATATTCGATGACTATTTAAGTAATCGGTTCCTTTCAAAACATTAACCGTCTATAAAAATAATAAATAAATAACACAACACTGCGAAACATGTTTTTTATCTTTAAATAATGAAAAGTTATAACAGACGGACGGATGCAATTTCACACAAGATAATATATAATATCATATTTGAAAACAAAAAGATTTAAAATAAATAAAAATAATTATTATACAAAATACTGTTTGATTTCTGTGATGGTGGAATTGTTACATACATTAAAATCTTTAAATTAATTTTTATTTGATAAAACAGACCTGTAATACTGACTATTTATATGAAAATACATACATGCACGTGTGGTCATAGCAATTGATGTTGAAGTTTTGTAAATCACAATCAAGAACAAGACCGATTAATACTGTTTTAAAAATACGAACTTAAAAATCACATATAATAATTAAAGAGCGCTTAAGAATCACAGATTGCTTATTAACACACACACACACACACACACACATACACACACACACACACACACACACACACACACACAGTCATGAGCAAATTTTAACAAGATTTATTGATACATGTTTAGCTGTACATAATGATATAAGTGATAACATTGATTACATATGTAAAGGCAAAAAAATAATAATAATAAAGATTTGAGTGTAGTGGAGTGGAGTAATGGTGTTTTACGCCCCAGTCAAGTATCTTTCACTTATTTCGAGGCGGTCAGTTCTGGGATGGTGGAGGAAACCGGAGTGCCCGGAGAAAACCACCGACCTTCGGCAAGCGAACTGACAAACTTTCTCACACTAGGATCTGTCCCGAGTGGGACTCGAACCCAGGCGATGAGAGGCACTGTGATCCGTAAACGCGCGCTTTAGACCACTCGACCACCGAGGCCCCCTAAAAAAAGATTTGAGACACAAATAGTGCAACAAGAGAAATTAAACGATTCACTAGGTATGAGAAATACTATCCCGTGAATATTTGTTTTAACTTTTCTTCGAAAGGAGCAGAATGCGGAAATATTAGTATCGAAAGAACGGCATATAAAACTAGCAAACTGTGTACCAATGTACAGTCTGAATTGGAATTAATTCATTGTTTATTACGAAAGTTGTCCGATGTAACGTAGTAACCTTTCCAGGAGTTCAGTTGTTTCATCAACTTTATAATCCATTTATTTGCACCAAAGTGTTCTTTTTTATATATATAAAGATTGATTGAATTTTTATTTCCTAAATTTCAATTTCGTCAGTCAACGCTAGGTATAGGCATGACGGGCATTACGAACTGTGAATGTCGCGTTCCTACAGCATATCGTGGACTATTTTCTAGATGCGCAGTGACATCCTCTGGTCTGTAAGTACCAGGTCCTGGATTGTTGTTGATTGGTTTAGGTGATTTTGGTTTACCAGTGATGCTGAAAGCTGGAGGTCTTTTTATTTTACCATCTTGATCCTTTACGGAATACCTGGCTGGTCCGGGTGTTTTTGACAAATCTGCAGCGAAATCCATAAAGTTTGTTTTCCCAGAGAGTTTGGCAGCAGGTCCGCCCTTCCGATGAGGAACATTGGCTCCGAGGGTAGTCGGAAGCATGTAAGAATTTGGTGATGGAGTGACGTCAACTTTTCTCAGATTTGTTCTCGGACTAAGAGAATAACTTGGACTTGATTTCTGCATTGGAGGTTTTAAATCAACGTTGTATGCTCCAGGCCCTGGGCTGTTATCCCTGAATTCTACATAAAAATGTAATTCTTTATTTAACAACAATTAATCTTTACTAAAAAATACACTAAGTCTATTGTTATTGTATTTGGTTTTGACCCGATTGATAGATATACAGAAGCATAAAATGTGCCATTCTTCCTTATTCATTATTGAGGATGTTATGCATACCAGCTGGGTCTTGCATTGTCGACAGAAGCTGGTAGAATCATTTATTGGTTTATCAGTTGTATTTTTATTCAATATTACAGCATTTTGTATTGAGTAATCGCCGAGAACGGTATAACATGTAATTGTATCCCCTTGGAAACTGTCGCATGTTAAAGTGTAAATTAAAGACAGTGTCTGTCCTATTTAGAATTCAGATGAAAATGATACTAAGCAGTATGCCAAAAGAATTGATATTTTAACATATCAAACATGCAAATCTCTTGGCCAAGCAGGTCACTGTACCATAAACAAATTAAGTACTACAGTAGGTATCTGGTTATTCTACAGTACTTACTTGGAGTCCTTGATCTCCCTAACATTGAAAAACTGGGAGCATTGATAGGTCCTCTACTGGTTATACTTTCTATACTGTACGACGGTCCCGGTCCGGCCGCTCGATACGCTGAAAAAATATCATAAATACATTCATAAAATCCAAAGTACTAATTCAAATTTTGACAAATATTGACAAATATTCCTTTGAATGTATGTCAAAAAACATGAAATTGAAAATTACGACAATATTGGACCAATATTCTAGTGTTTGAAGCCACGTCATAATTTTTATAACTGGACCTTGGTAACCAAGTGGTCAGATTACAGTGTCTGTTACTTCTACTAGGACAGATCTTAAGGTAAATTGGTCATTTTCCATTTTAGAACACGGAGCTGACTTGCAATTGGGTGTAAAACGCTTATTATTAATATCGACCAATCTAAACCTTAGAGTTATTTCAATCGATTTACGAGCAAACGCTGTGATTGGTTAAGGCGTTAAAACAATAGGCATTTCCCTGCTATGGGTTCGACCCCGATCGACTTGATTTTCTTTGTTGTATTAAAATGGACCGAGTCTGTAGTGTTTGTCTACGGCTTTGCGGGACCAGTGTTCTGACGCTCTAGATGTCGCCGTGGATGCGCACTGGTGCAATGCAGATCTGATACACTTGCACGTGCCGCATGAACTTATGTTTGGATATTCTAGAGATTGAATAAAATCGTCTTGTCATGAATAGCAGAAAAATTACTGGTATGATGTAAATCAACATTCAACCAACGAACCATTACATCAATTTATATGTATTAAGTGGCAGTTATATTATAAAAAAACATTTAAAAAGACATTTGTTACAACACATAACTTTTTGCGTTTAATTTGCAAATATCTAAATTCACATACACACTCTTCCCGTATGATTAAAAAAAACGATTTATTTTTATGTTTTAAAACTTAAAACTTAAAATAAACGAGGTCCCGTGTCACGATAGGCTGACACAATAAAGAACCCTGCTGTATAATGCCATCAGCGTAATGCACAGGCAAAATTTCTTCCTTTTCGACTATAGCTGGCGACTTTTGGATATAAGTGAAATATTCTTGACTGGGACGTAAAACACCATTACTCAACTCAACTCAACTCAATAATGACTTAAACATTTTATTTGAACTGACAGTTGTATTGATACTAGGAGTTTTCGGACAACAATAACGTGAAGAAGATCTTAATCTATTTCTGTTCGTTGATTTCTTGCACTTCGGTTAATTAGTTCCAAAACTGAAATAGTTTAGGCACGAATATTTGAAAGCAAAATAATTCAATAAGATGCTTTAATTTCGTGAATAAAATACAGAATAATGATACTGCTATAAAACGAAACTTAAAAAAAAGTCTAGCCTCTCTACTCTAAAAAATGATTTTTACTTTTCTTAAATAAAAATAACAAAAATCTTAAAATACATTTTAGATATACAGAAATGAAAGTTGTTTTTCCAACTCGCTAAGAAATAAAATCTGAAAATGATAAGTAAATAATAAAACAGAATGAAAAATAATTAAACGAAACGGAAACAGAAAAATGCCTTTATCATGGCCGTTAGGGGGCCGATAGTTTTAAGAGTTGCTTCCCTTTGAACGGAAAGGAAGTAACAATGATTATAATTTGTATGTATAGTTAACTAACACCAATGGGATTTCAGCAATAGTAATTTTTATATGTAGGTAACAAAATGGAAGCAGTTAAAATGAACCATAGAACATAAGCTGGGTTGATTTTAAAACAAGAAAGTCAAACTACGGTAACTTAACCAAAAAAAAAAATCACACACAAAATCTCTACAGCAAGAACCACAAATATATTCAAACTTTATGCTTAAAACTTATGAACAGTAATGCATAAGTTGGCTCACACTTGGTCGTGTGTATAAGTCTTGTTTTAAGTGACCTCATGTTGGCGAGTTTTCATGTCACGTGATAATATTTTTTTATGTTCTATGGTGGTAAGGTCAATCATACGAAATTAGAGAAGCGAAACGAAGAAGGATATCTTGTTGTCAAACCCCTTATTCTCTCTCTGTTATGTCTCCAATAGCGTCTTCATGTATATGAAAACTGAGATGCAGTTGTTAATCCAGTATTTTAGGGTTTTCATAGTTTTTTTTCTAAATCCGATTACTAAGTTGGCTTAATAGAGTAAAGCAGTTTTAAAATTGCGTGTACAAATGTAATTTGACATAAATAAAAAACTAAATTTCCCAAATTCATTAAGTGTGTTCAAAATATAATGCTTGAAGACACGTTTTAAAATCAGATGTCCTTCTTCGTGCTTCTTTTATCATACAGTAAAACATGAAGTAGCACTCTATATATACTCTATATATAAATAAGTCTAGCAGTATATATCACAGTCAAATTGAGACTAAACTTACCTGGTACCTTGGCTATACAGACCAAAATTAAAGAGGTAAAATATATTTAAAATAGTAAAAGTATTAAAATAATTTGTAAAGTAAAATAGAAGCTTTTAAAACAGATTATTTCTAATTGATACTCGAATTAGAACAACACATAGCAAAAGCTTAATACAACTGGTTTAATTGGAATTGTTCATCCAGACGGTTAAATATTCTTAAGTTAAGATATTATTTATGTTGTTTCCATTTTGCTTCATAGCAACAATGCTGAGACAAATGACATGAATTCACAATAAATAAATCAAACAGATTCGATGTGCTGCCATAATGTTCGTCATTAGCGATGAGTTTGTATTATAGAACCATTTTTAGCTAGATGAACATCTCCATGCAAACAAAAAAGATATTTTGATATTTTTGTTAATAATTACATGTATTGTAAGACTTTTTTTAAAAATATTTACATTGATATAAAAAAAATAAAATTTTCAAATTGCATGTTTATTTTTATGTAGTTTTATCTTATTATTTGTTTGTGTGTGTGTGTGTGTGTGTGTGTGTGTGTGTGTGTGTGTGTGTGTGTGTGTGTTTTCTGGAAATAAACAATGATCCGTAGTTTATACAATCGAGGCAGATAAAATCGATGTAAAACTTCATAAATGCGTTATAAGTTGTCTGAGGGTTAAGCATAATTATAATATAAATAAGCATGTCATGCAGGTTATAGAAGATTACGGAAACATGGAAGGTTGCATCGTGTTAGCACGTATTCCTATTTTCATTTTAATATAATTCTTTATTTAATTCATTTTATTGTCATTTGCAAATGTATTTAATTTTTATAAAATAAAATATTCAAAAAGCTTTCATGTGCAAGTTTTTGAACATTTTCTTTTATAAAGAATAAAAATGTGTATATGATATATTTATTGTCATGTTATTCTTTTTATTTTATATGAAATAAGGCATTTAAAAGTAGCACTTGACGGTAGATAATATTATTGTTTCATTGTGAAACTTTTTTGGTTTTATGGAATAACGCATTCAAAAGTAGCACATGGCAGTACATGATATTATAGTCATGAGATACTTTTGATTTTTTTATGCAACAAAACATTCAAAAATCACAAGACACCAAACGTATCGTGCTGAGTGTTCTACCTCTGATGGTAAAGTGCTGCTGGTATTTAAATAGCTAGTAGTGGCACAACATTTAGCGACATCAGATGTTTCCGTCGCTGATCAAGTTCGAATACTTGACCGGGGAATTAGGCTCATAGCACTCGCTTTTCTTTTTGCATCTATCTAAATAAGACGAGTCCAGGTAGCCTTTTACTATAACTGTCACGTGCTACATTTGAATGCGTTATTTTATTAAAAATTATAAGTACCAAATGACTGTACTTATCGTCTTTGTTTCAGAGACGATAGATTAGAAAATAAACTGATTTGAAAAGTAAACGAAGAAGTACAATTACTGACTTCGAACTACATATGTTACTCAGACCGTTTATTAGAATCTAAACTTTTTCGACTTGTCTAGTTTTCCATTATCCTGACCTATTCTTAAAATTTTATAGTTATTGTTCCAAACTGATCATGACATTACTGGTTGTAATTGTTCCCAATCACAATGTTGACAATACTGACAATACTGATTATCATAAATCACATTTATAACCATAATACCTATTGTTATGGATCACATCCAGTATGAGTAAACTGGTTGTCATGGATCACATTCACAATGGCAAAAATGGTTGTCATGGATCACATTCACAATGGCAAAAATGGTTGTCTTGAATCACATCTACAATGACAAAACTGGTTGTCATGGATCACATCCAAAATGACTATAATGGTTGTCAGTGTATCATGTATCCACAATATCACCTGCTGTTATTGATTACATCCACAATGACGATACTGATTGTCATTGATCTCATTCAAAATGACTATAATGGTTGATATGGATTCACATCCACAATAATGATACTTGTGTCATGGATCACATTTATAATGGCAATAGTTGTGAATTACATCTACAATAACGATACTTGTTATCAATTATCTAATTCACAATGACGATACTGGTTGTCATGGATCACATCCACATAAATGATAATGGTTGTCATGGAAAACTTTCACAACCTACTGGTTATTATGGTGTGGTTCACACGGTCTTCCTTTTTATCAACATAACCTAATATGTCTGAATATAAAACGAACTATTATAACAGTTGCACATTTCCATGCTTCCGTACTTGTTTGTAAGCTTAAGGGAATTAATTGCGAATTATAAATCTTGCATTAATAATAAAAAATAAGTTATATGTAAATCATGGGTATTACATGCAAAGTTATATCAAACTTAAATGTTAACTTACACCAATGTCTTGCACCAAACGTGAACGACGGCGACGATCGTTTTGTTTTGTCATTGCTGTTTTGTCCTATTGTCGTTGGTAACGAATATCTGGCTGGACCTGGCCCTAAATGTTAATAAAAAATAATGTTAAGCTTCAGAACCAGAGAGGTAATGTTTAATAATCAATAATACTGATTAGCTGCTACAATGGACCAAAAACATCATGGAACAAAAAACTTTTGTGATTAAAGACAACGTAACACAGACTTAACGGCAACATAGAGAAAAAAAGATTCATTGTATATACATGGAACATATATAATACAGCTTTTATGCTATTGTAAGTATATATTATATAATTTTGGAACTTTAGATTCATTATTTTCAACTTTTTTGGCTTATGTTTTATATCTATCAAACTTTTTGGTCTTAGTGTCACTGATAAGGAATGAATTTCCGAAATGTGCATATCTAGCACATCAAAATTTAACTGGTATTTGTGTTATATATTTATATATAGTAATATTTTATTTATTCATTTATTTATTTATTTTTTACTTTATTTATTTATTAAAACTGATTGTTTAAAGGCCATAAATAAGACACAAAAGTCAATTATATATATATATATATATATATATATATATATATATATATATATATATATATATATATATATATATATATATATATATACAGACCAATGACGGTAATATTGCAGACATAATGACCATATAAGGTCCAGTGGTGTGGTTAGATTTTTTTACTTTACTTTTATTCTTTTAAGGTAAATATATAACCAGCCAACGCAATGAAAGGTTAAGCTTTAGTTTATTAAACTGTCGTTGTGTTTTCACTTGAGAAGTATAATGTGGATTATAACAAATGTCATTAAGATAACAAACTTGACTGTTTTTTCATTGTAGGCGATTGAATACTATGTCGTTTTGTCGTTAAAACTATGAAGGGGGTAAATTTACAACATATCAAAAGAGATTTGTAATTTGTTCATTAAAAACACAAAATTACAAAACAATCACGGGAAGAAACTTTAATTTAACTTAAACTATTTTAAGAAATGGCTGTACGCTTTTTTAATTCACTACTTGAAGAGTTATTATATTTATTTTCCCAGCGAGTTTTACTAAGTTAAATACTTTCTACTTAGAAGGATTAAATTCTATAATTTAAATGCAGTAAGTGGTTATTTTTAGTTATTTTCTGTCACAATTTAAATGCTTGTGGATCAATTTTCTATAACCTTGTTGCGTTATTTGCCATGTTACATACATGTATTTATTCCTTTATCTTGTTTAATTTGCTGTTTGGTTCACTGGTCACCACCGCTAGATAGAACATTGTCTTGGCTGTGTTGATTTTATTTATTTATTTATTTATTTATTTATTTATTTATTTATTTATTTATTTACTTATTTATTTGTTTGTTTGTTTGTTTGTTTTATTTCATTTTTGTAACCATATACTCTGGTGTATAACAATACACGCCACTGTGTATATCCATAACAATGATAAGCAATAGTTCTCAAATTTCTTCAGTCATAACAAATTGTTACCCATCAATATATATTATTTAAGTTCATGCTTGGGAAATCGGCTATGAAAAAAAAACAAAATTCAACAAGCATGACTGAAATTTGTTAAATTTGATATAACAAGGATTCCAAAATGCTGCTGATGTCAATACGAAGATAAATTGTTGCTTAAATGTAATTCTTTGAATGCTTTCAATACATCAATCTATATTTAAATGTGACAATGGACTAGGTAATAGCTAAATCAATAAAGTGTACGGCACAAGGATACAATTAAGGCAAAAACAAAAAAGGTTTGAGATAAAAAAACAAACAAAAAGCTTATGACAACACAACATCTGGAAATAATTTCTTTCACTAAAGTCGAAATATCTAAAGATTGCGACAAATTATACTTTAAAGTTTACCTATAAACATGTTTATGACAAAAGAAAACGTTGAAAAAAAACACTGAGGTAAGGTCATACATACTATAAATATGATTTAATACTGATGATGAATTTGTCTTTGGTTGAATACAATGAAAGTTATTGTACTTTGTATATTTAAGCTCTCTTCTAAACTTTGTTGAATACAGTGACAGTTATTGTACTTTGTATATTTTAGTTCTCTCGTATAAGCTTGGTTGAATACAGTGACAGTTGTTGTACTTTGTATATTTTACCTTCCTCGTCAAAGCTTGGTTGAATACAGTGACAGTTATTGTACTTTGTTTATCTTAGCTCTATTGTCTAAGCTTAGTTGAATACAGTGACAGTTGTTGTACTTTGTATATTTTACCTTCCTCGTCAAAGCTTGGTTGAATACAGTGACAGTTATTGTACTTTGTTTATCTTAGCTCTATTGTCTAAGCTTAGTTGAATACAGTGACAGTTGTTGTACTTTGTATATTTTAGCTTCCTCGTCAAAGCTTTGTTGAATGCAGTGACAGTTATTGTACTTTGTTTATCTTAGCTCTATTGTCTAAGCTTAGTTGAATACTGTGACAGTTGTTGTACTTTGTATATTTTACCTTCCTCGTCAAAGCTTGGTTGAATACAGTGACAGTTATTGTACTTTGTTTATCTTAGCTCTATTGTCTAAGCTTAGTTGAATGCAGTGACAGTTATTGTACTTTGTATATTTTAGCTTCCTCGTCAAAGCTTGGTTGAATGCAGTGACAGTTATTGTACTTTGTATATTTTAGCTTCCTCGTCAAAGCTTTGTTGAATACAGTGACAGTTATTGTACTTTGTATATTTTAGCTCTCTCTTCTAAACTTTGTTGAATACAGTAACAGTTATTGTACTTTGTATATTTAAGCTCTCTCTTCTAAACTTTGTTGAATACAGTGACAGTTATTGTACTTTGTATATTTTAGCTCTCTCTTCTAAACTTGGTTGAATACAGTGACAGTTATTGTACTTTGTATATTTTAGCTTCCTCGTCAAAGCTTGGTTGAATGCAGTGACAGTTATTGTACTTGGTATATTTAAGCTCTCCCTCCTAAGCTTGGTTGAATACGAAGGCAGTTATTGTACATAGATATTTTTGCTTTCCATTTTAAACTTGTTTAAGTACAGACACAGTTATTGTACTTTGTTTATTTTAGCTCTTACACTGATTCAAAATATACGATTGTATATGATTCCAAATTGTTCATGTTTGGTGGTTTGCCTTGCTACAATCAAGAGTTAAAATGCAGACATTATTTTGGATGAACATCTCTATTGCTTTGAATCCAAGTACTTATTACATGCAACAATACTTAACATTAATAAACTGAAATACCTCGCAAAATTTTTCAATTGTAAATATTTGGCTCAATCATTATACCAAAGTTGTGTATATAACCACATTCAGAAACTTATACTGTAAACGTGGTTATTTTTTCGCGATGTGGAAATTTTCGCTATTTTCGCGAATTGAAAAAAATCGCGAAAATTACCCTCTCGTGAAATTTTCAACAAAACGACCATGTTATCCATATAGCAGCCACACAAGATTAGAATCGGCAAGATCGCGAAAATTACCCCCACGCGAAATGTAAAGTATCCGATTTCACGAAAATTTCCACTCGCGAAAATAACCACGTTTACAGTACCTTAAATTATCTCTTTATATGTGGTAACTATTTCTTTTCCAGAAATTTTCTTAACTGCACATAAAAACATGTATTAGGGAAATCTAAATATTTCAAGTGGAAATTTTATGCTTTAGTTTCTAAAAAAATCAACCGGTTAATTTTGGTATCAAGAATGTCAGTATTCAAACATCTTTGTGTTTAATTAATCTTAATGTTAGTTTTATTGAAGCCATATGAATTAAACTTTAAAAGCATCGAAAAAGTGATGTGTTCTTTAGATTCGTACCAAAGTAAATATAACTGTACAGTCTTGGTAGTTAATATTTACACGAGTAATCGTATTTAAATATTTATAACTGTAAAAATGAAAGCATGAACTTAATATATTGACTTTATATTGGACTGCGTCATTGTTTATATATATGTGTGTGTGTGTGTGTGTGTGTGTGTGTGTGTGTGTGTGTGTGAACGGGAATGCTTCGTCAAAGGTAAATTTATTGGTTTCCAAAGAAGGCATTACTACAATTTGTATAATAAGTTAAAGGGTAAGTTCACATTTAAGAAGATGTGACACTCGAATAATCCCTTTGCTTCGAATGTTTCTGACTGTAGCTGCATGTCTATCAATTTACGTCCATTTTTAAAGATGGAATGTCTAAATTTAGAGCTAAAACATTCATTTCGGGATAAAGAAAACAACTTTAACACGACAAATAAAAGAAAGAATTCAGAATTCAAGCACGTTTTTCATTGTCGCATAGCTTTTTCATTGCATTATGCGTTAAAGCTTGAAATGTTATGGTGCTTAGAACTAAACCATTGAGACAATTTGAAATTTGCTAATTCTTCAAGTTGATTTCACACGTGTCGGGTGTAGATTGCTAGATAGGCGATGCTTACCCTTCCGAAGCACCCGGAATCACTACCCTGGTGTGGAAGTCCGTGTTTTCATACTGTTTAAGATTGTGATTTGAACGTGGACTAATTTTTTACTACTAGTATTACACAACAATATGCTAATGTTTAAATACATATATGCCGGAAGTTCAAAGTAATAAAATACAATGCGATGGATCATGAAACAACAGATCGCATAACATGAAAACGTTGTCTCTATTATCATCTCTCTGTAACTATCAATTGTTATATCATTTATTTTATATTCAAAATTAAACATGGCTATAAGCGATGTTACAAAGGTAATGACGACTTTTTTAGGTCAATAAGTTTTTTTATATATATATTCTGGTGGAGGTATGTTTTTACTGTAAATCAATTTTGATTTGAATCATCAATTATTTATCATTTTCTGCAGGAAATGTTTAGTTTTATTACCCAGACGAATGATTGCAATCCTGAAGGCTACAATCATTGTTACTAGGTCTCAGTGAAGTTTATAGATAAATCTGGAGAGGTCTATACACTGTAAATGATTAAACAGATTACTTAATAAAGTTTATATTGAATTTTCATTCAGTTAGTTGTCTTAAGATTTATTCCAGCTTGAAATTAAAAAAAACTAGAGAACTTAATAAACGAATGTCGTTTACTCTGGGTAATAGTTATCATGCCGTATTGAAGGTTGTAATTGAAATTGAAATTCGGCAATGATGTGAAAGTTGGTCAACACTAAAAACATACATATATGAAAAAAGTGGATTTTCAAAACTGAATAATAAGTTTTAAAAGAGTCACAAGCATTACAACACACCAAACATGTTACCCAAAAAACATGAAACATGTCTTCTCGACTCTTTGATATTGACGACTTTACAATTGGTTGGAAGGAACAATTTATCTAGTGATATCAAAACAATATGTAGGAACCTAGCCAAAACTTTATTTTAATCACACACCAAACACATCAAATAATCTAAAAATCAGTCTTGCACTCTTTTGATGGAAAAAAATCACTTTTCCTTCTAGAATAGATATTGACGTCAAACGAAACGTATAGGAAGTATGCAAATAACCAATTAGTTTAAAGAACAAAAGTATGCAAATATCCATTTAGTAAAAAGAATAGAGAAAGACTTTATTAGAGAAAGCAGATTTTGAAAAGATATGTATCGGTCTTACAATTTAAACACTAAAATCAATAGTCTAAATAGCTAATATACGTCTCGAGGAAAACATTCCGGGTCCCACGGTTTCCTAATCGATATTTATGTTTGTAATACTTCCGGAAGTTACAAACGGAAACGGAATTAGGAAAATACAATGGTTGTCATGTAGCTGTTTACTGTGTCAAACCGCAAACAATTAACGTATGCCCGATATTGACTGCCAATTTATATCTCCATCCGTAGTTTTTTCTATAATCCCAAACAAAACACAAGCTGACAGTTCAATATTTGATTTAGTTTCTAATCTTAAAATATTAGTAATTTTGAATTTTAGTCAAATATATATATATAAGTTATGAAGTCGGTAGTTCTAAATGGTTTGAAAATAGTTGCTTTCTTCTTAAGTTGTGATGTATAACATGAGAATATAAGTATACAGATGGACATATAGAGGTTAAATAGCGATGACCCACAGAAGATCAGAATATCAGAATATCAAAGAGAAACCGAACGCATTCCATCGGTTGTTTTCACATTTTTTTCTGGCTGTTGTCAAGCCAACGGTTTCATTTAACTAAATTCCATCTTAAATCTATGGCCATTCGGATCAAGCAATCACCAATGGGCACCAGGATTGGGATTCTATTATAAATAATATAATGTCAAAACAATTCTTGACATTTTAAATTCGGTTACCTTTAAAAAGAATTTCCTCTGGAACTTTTTCGTAATACCTTGGTAGATGATATCGTGGCATATCGACCAGTATTCAGTATTAACTTCCTCTGTATTTTGATATATACATTATCCCGTAAAAGGAATTAATTTCGCGGTTAATATACCTCAATTTCACATATTTTACATCAGATATATACATGTTACATTTACCAATACAAAGTGTATTTTGGCAAGGTTTGCTGCTAAGCATGGTACCTATGGACCATTTCTTGAAGGTACCAGAAAGGATAAACCTGTAACCATGGTTACTGTAATGGAAAGATAATGCTATATGGGCATTGTTTATATGTATTTCTTTGAAAATATATTGTTCTTAGAAAAAATATTTTTGGTCGTAAAAGTAGAATTTTATGAAATTCGTTGTCTTCCTCCTTTATGTACCTCGCTGCTTTTACAACAATTTTCGATTCTTTTGAACCTTATCACTTGAACTCATTAATCAGTAGGTTACCAATTTTTAAATACATATTATCAGAATGCTATGTCAACATTTAAAATTAAGACGTTGATAAAAATTTCAATACAGATCGATAACTAATCAATCACCTATTACACAAATAACAAACAAATTACATTATTTATAAGCACTTGGTCTATATTAAATACAATTTGCATGAAAAACGAAACATTGTCTTCTTGGTCCAATTAACATGTACTCTGGCTTTTATAATTGATTAACTTTGTCAGAAGTCCACAAAATTAGTATGTCCTACTTAATTTATAGATATACTTGTTTTTGTGTACAACTTTTCGCATTATATATATATATATATATATATATATATATATATATATATATATATATTGATTTTTAAATTGTTTATATATAATTTTTGTTTTCAAAACATAAGAGTTGTCTTTATGGACTTGTCCGTAATACGAACCGGAAGTACCAGAGCTCTTTTGCTCAGAGGAATTAGTGATCTCGACAACGCTGTAACTACGAGAGGTTAGTATGGATTAACATCACTATCTGAATCACTATGTTCTTAATATTTCAAGAACATGGGCAATACAAATGGATACTAAACAAGAAGAATTAGTTATGAATTTTTATCTGAAATACTGATTAATTCTTTATAAATTACACATACAATAATTTAATGATAAATAATATTTAGTCTTCCTAAAATGCAAGTTTTTTAGAACCATTTGCAGGGCTCAAAGTAAAAATTAATATTAATTCAAATTCATCATAACCCACAATGCAAAAGGTTTCTATATTCAACGACAAAGTCAACCAAGGGTCAGTCTACAGTCGAGTCTCTAGTGTTGTGTTTAGGCACTTTCCTTTTCAATTTCAAGCTTTTTCTTTAAATTCCGATATTTAAACCGTTTAAATTATAAATATTTGTGCTGTCTGCTTTAACAACTGAGTATAAATTTTGTCAGGTAATGTGTTAATATTGACTTAATTCCGCCACATTTATAACAAATAAAACATTATCTATATGAAATAATTGATATGGTTTAATCAACGTTAGAGTTTTATCTATGCGTGGCTATGATAATCTGAGTTTTGACGATAGCTAGTATAATGTTTGTCACAACTTGAGAGAGTTTATTTTAATAACTTATCAAAAAGAAAAATCTAACTTGGCCATAAACGGGTTCTTAAACTAATGGCAAATCGACATCTTTTTAAAGGACTTGGGCATTGATTGACCAATAATCGATTATCTCCCCTGGTGAGGTTTAACACCTTAACGTTGATACACATCATTTATATTTTGTTTTGGTTTCCTCTAATTAGTTGTTGTTTTATGTGTATCCCGAGATACATCTATAAGAGTTAATTATCAACCTATAATAAATAATATTCATTAAACATAAGGTAGACTGATCTTTATAAGTTTTATTGCTTCCAATTTGTCTGCTTCTGTCTGCATCCTTCTTATATGTGTGTGAGTGTGTGTGTGTGTGTGTGTGTGTAAACTAGTAAATGAATGATGATGTCAACCTTCTTATATTCTTAACCTGTGGCAAGATGAATTCTGAAATCCGCCCACTATTTTTTCGTCAATATTTAATGTACAGATATTGAAGTACATTTCGTTAAGTTGTCACAATTTGTTTTGATATAACACTCAACATTAAGATATCTGAATTACTATAATATTTAAAAAGCATGCATTAAAATTTTATTGTTTATAGTCAAACAATTATTCGGATTTGGCTGTGCTTAGTACTTTTGATATCGGTAAATTATCCGCGAAGCAAACAGAGTCAAACAAGGCAAAGACCAGGCACAAATGTGTTATTTTAACTGAAATTAGATTAGATGTTAAAAGTTTATATTTTATAAAATCTCAACTTTAAAAGCATAAAGCTATTTATTTAATCCCTAAAAGATTTCTTAAAAGAAATATTTAAGGCTGTGAATTATTTTAATACCCCACTTCAGAACTTATGTATATACGGTCTTACTATTCTCGCTGGAATCACTCCGTTAATCTTTCACCATTTTTTTAAGTGGGTAGGTTTTAATGCCTAATTCGAGATTACTATCAAAGCCTGAAGCAATTTAAATTTCAATGATCGAGAATTAAAAATATTCAAGCTACGTTTGACACAAATATAAATCCAGTAATAATTCATCGGTAAATAATTACTTGTTGATCTGTTAAATTTTATTTAAATTAATTTGACATTTAATGAATTATTTCTTTATATTAGTATTACTTCATTTGATTTAAAACACTAAAAATACGTTAGGTCAAAACCTTAAGGTCTTATTTTAATGGTGTTTTCGTTTTCTTATCAATTTTGACCGCCAACACCACCAGTCCCGAGATATAAGCCGAGCATAATAACAACTAAATATTATATCTAAATATTTTAACAACAGTCCTTCGAGAATCTCATTTTGTCGTTCCATTTTCTAATGAATAGAAAGTCCGCTATATAAAACTTTCTATATAAATATTACATGACGGAACATTGTCGAGATAATTTTATTTGCTGGTTTTATGTTAGGTTAAAATGAAGAGTTGATTATAAATCGACTTTTAATTGCTTCACATACAGGTTCTAGATGAAATATCAATATTGTACCTCGATGTCAGCTAATTAATCATATTGTCAATGAAATGAGAATTGCGCTTTTATGGTTATTTAGAAATTTGGATTTTAATTTTTATAGATGTATTTATTCCTTTACAATACTCTAATATGTACCAGCAAAAATAACTAAATCTGTTATCTGGTTGATTTAAAGTTCTTGTTCATTTGATAAATGTATGTTTCTGTCCATGTCTTTCATAGTTACAGGAGAAATATATAAAAGACGATGTACATTTAACATGCTGTATAAATAAATAATACATTAACGCATCTTTGTAACGCTCCTCCGGAGCATCCGGTCTCACTTACATTTTATACTATTGTCATTAACCATTTTTGAATGTATTTTTACTGTCATACACAATTTTTGAATTTTTTTATGATTAAGTTTCAAAATGGTATATGACACTATGTTCATGGTGTTTCTTATACTAGTTTATGGTATCCAACATAAAACTTAGTTGTATTCGAAACATTTACTTGAGACTCTTACCCGTGAGAAAATTATACAACAATATTTTTCATATAGATTGGACTTTAGACCTAATCTCAAACGGAGTTTTGAAGAAATGTTTACGTCACAATTAACAATAACATTACACAACAAAACACATTTAACACTCGCATGATACATAAATGGATAATGTTATTGCTAGGTAAAAAAATATTGGTCAATGGATAACATTATCGCTTGGTAAAATATCTTAGAATTTGATTGGACCCCAAACATTTCAAAATTAACCTAAGGATTATTTTATAAACCAAAGAAACGCAAAAGAAACAGCATTGTATCATTAACGTCTGTGTCTAATTCTGATAAACTTATGGCACTACCTCTTAAAAACGATACAGTCATACAGGCAGGTTATCCGGTGACACTTGTCACCACACTTGTTGCCACTCTGGTTTTCCTAACCATTTCACTTATCACACAAGCAGAACCTATACAGTTAAAATGGGGCAGAAGTAAACGGATACAATCAAAGTTATTATTTTGCATATCAATAAAATCATATTTCTTGTTGCTCTAAAGAAAAGAGCAGTTACATGTATTTAAATGAAGATTTGATGTAACTGAATGTTTAGTGACGTCCCATCATTGTATCACGCTCTGTGCACTTGCATGATTCTTTGATCATTAAAGGACTCATTAATATCTATAATTGATAATGTTAATACTGATTATTGTTATACGCTTTATACACGGGATCAACTCGGAAATACAATTAAACAATAAATAGATCCAGTGCAGTCAAGATTTTATAAACAACTGCTTAAAATTAACTAATACTGGGAGGTCGATTCTCAGATTGTTATTGCGAGTACGCAAGTGCATCAGAATGCAGGAACATATCTAATGATATAGATTCATTGATCGATCGTACGTTAGTCTTCGTTTCCCCTTCGTTGTCTTCATTTACGGAACCAATCGTCCACAATTAAAACAATTTGGTTTTTTTTTTTTTTTTTTTTTTTACTAACTGGAATGATTTCTCAGTTAAGAATTTGTGACATCTGTCAAAAAAGAAGAAGAAGAAAAGGGCATAAGTTATAAAGGACAAGACAACAAATCGATGGTTGCTCTGATCTGTATCAATTATGTGAAAGTTTTATGCTTTGGACGGGCACTTACGGTATACTGTATATACAAGTAAAATATAAAAATCGATGATTATACTGATCTGTAAACGATTTTCTAATTGTTTGGTTAATCCAACGATTTAAGAATCTGTGTGCAAAACTTCAATTCTGATTGTTTGGCATTTTAATGTGTTTTTCCAACTTTTTGACGGTTGTTATCAAATTATTGAAAATTATTACAAAAATCTCGTAATATAAATACATGCTACAAATCCAAAACGTACAATTCTGTTGACATCATTGTTTTGACATTAAAATATCAAGACAATGTAGATTTTGTATACCATTTTATTCTATAAGCATGGTTAATGTCCGGATTTGTTCATTCTCAATCAACTAGTAAATGTGTATTGTTTTTCTTTGGTTCTTGAATATTTGTTGCTATATGTTAGTTAGTTTTGTTGAACTTTAATCATTACATTATTCGGTCTATTTGAATTAAGGATTGTAATTTCTTTTTTCTTTCTTATTTGTCTTTGCTGGTGTATTTTTCTTTTTACATTTTAGATGACATTGGGTCTCGAACTATGTTATTTAAATGGAAGTCACAAACATGGTTAAACTATAAGCTTATCTGAGAAATATACATGTGACAACTTTTAAAACTAGTTAATTGAAGTCAATTTAAACAAAATGCACAAGCGAAACGCATAGCAAAGCACATTAAGGTTGCCAGTGTGTAAACAGAAATTACAACCTACAATATGCAAATAAACGGTAAATAGATCGCCTACAATTACTAACTTGGTTAAATATAAATAACCAATCATAATGAAATATGTAATAATATAACAACAGACACCATGTTTGCACATGTATATTATCTAAATACTGCATTTAAATTCCTTCTTTTATAATTATTGACATATGTAAGCGTGACCTTTTATTTGCAATAAAAATTATCTATTTGTACCCTTTGGTTTCATTTGATCTGACAACAATTACCCAATCATAATAAAACGTTTTCACCTAAACAACCAATCACATTCTGGAGTTATAAAAGATAACCAATCAGATACTAGTAAAATCAGGACAACTGCAGTAAGGCGTCAGTGATGACTTACACTAATGTTGAATGCATTGCGTGTTCAGAAAATGGTAACCACAGCATGCATAGTTGTCAAAAAAAATTACCAAAACAAGGTAACCAAAATTCAACATGAACGATAACCATGACAAGGTTATCAAATTTCTTCACTAACTGTAATCAAGGCCAGGCTATCAAAGCAGTAATCATGACATGGTCATAAAAATGGTAAACACATCAAGGTTATGAAAATTCATCACTTAAGGAAACCACTGCTATTTTATTAATATAGTAACCATGGTATTTATAAAAATAACAACGAAAAGGTTATCACAATAAACCACTGATGGTAACCATGACAATGTTATCAAGACGATAAAAAATTAACAATACAAATAATTGATAAAGTATGTAAATTTGATATAGTTATAGTGAAAACTATCTTTACCACAATCTTAAGTATACGACAAACTTTTGTTGTACAACTGTACATAAAATTTCAATTTGTCAACACACTAAGAGGTGTCACGTAATTAAGAATTCTCTTTTATACAATTTTTACAAAAGTACAACACTTTTAATTGTGTTATTACTTGAACGTTAGGTTTGTTTAAATGGCATAAGTTTGTATTCGGCTAATGAAACGATCCAAGATACTGTCATGGTCATACAAACAATAGTACATTGCATATTTATATAAGTAAAAGTGGAAGGTATAATATTACAAGAATTTTTGAATGACAATTTACAAAAAAGTTCCGGTACACAATAACTCCCCATGGGAGTTGCTCTGACAAAAAGTAAAGAAATTAATACACAGGCGATCGAATCCAAAAGTCATAATATGATAAATGATTAAATAGTTTTATTTGAATGAAATGGAAAAAGGGAAAAGGGATTATTACCCTGAAGCTTAATAATGAATTCAAAAACCACATTCAACAAAAATATACTCGGTCGTTAGGTGTATTTCAAACTACTTATATTAAGTTCCAAACACAAGTTTCAAAGTCGCAACTCAAACGGTACACTTAATATATTTAATTCACATACCAGTCAATAATAACAATTATACCGGATAGTCATATTTCTCAACATATTGTATTTTTATTGAGTAGAGAAGTGTCTGTTAGAGTCGAGAAGAGTCTTTTAGCGTAAAGGAGTGCGTTCTAGGGTAGAGAAGTGTGTAAATGTTTCTTGTAAATATGGGTTATAGTGTAAGAACAAATGCCTATAAATACATTTTAATCTTTAACTTGATAATTTGAAGCCAAATTTTAACGTTGACATTGAAATATTGTATTGATAAGCTTTCATCGTGTTTTGTACGAGCGAATTCAAAAATCATTTCTTGTGGTCTGAGTGAGTGAATGGGTGAGCAACTGCAACTTTGTAAAGATACAACTATCTCAATTGAAATGCCTGCACACACATGACAGACATGACTGTGTTTTCTTTATCATTGTTTCTCAAATTTTATATTATGCACTTATGATAATTTTAAATTCAACTTATACAGGATAGAATTAAAAAGTGAAAAGTGTAACTAAGGATATTTCTGTACGGAATGCCGATTTCATGAAATCGTGACATGTGCTGTTTTTAAAATTATAAAACTAATGCGTCAACATACACCCTGTTGCTTTTGAGTGGATAATTTTACAAGACACAAAACTGCGCACGACATTGATAAATGTATAAATTTTGCATTTTGGGGATAGTTGTCATTTTATACTGTCTAAAATTACTCTTACTCTGAGTGTAAAAAATGTTTAAAAACTATCATAAGTTTGAATCTTTATCAAATAAATAAATTTTAAATAAATAAATGAATGAATAAATAAGTAAATAAATAAACATATAGTAAATGAGTTACCTGTATATTCGGCCATCAACATGATCTTTTTCTTTTCTTTCGTATCTTGTGCATCAGGGGCCATGGTTGAAGATTTTACAACTAACTTTCAATACTTAAAGAAAATTTATTCCTTTTGAAGTCGGCGTGAAATGATACACTAACACTTGTATGTCCTCAAATAAATATTACTATGAAGACATATATATCATAAATAAATCAACTCCAATTAATAAATAAGGTCATTCCGGCTGTCTCGGGGGATGTTAATTAAGCATTGATATACCCAGGTTGCTACACGTATCTACGGACGCTGTTACATGGCGGCTTGCGATGTTATAATTTCACAGAGATGTCAAAAGTAAAAGTAAACGTTAACTATCAGTTCACATTAACACAAACTGTAAAACACAAACTCGTCTCGTAGATTTAAATATTGGTTTGTATTAAACACAATTATACCTGCGACGATACGTTTGTTTGTTTCACCTGTAGTTTTAAATCCTTTCACTGATCCAAATTATTAGATCGATATATTCAGCCGATCGATCTATCTTATATTATATACCCATATATTCTCTGTATTTATCACTATTCTAATACTAGATATTCACAAAAAACTTCCATGCATATTAATTTTTATTATCAAGATAGCATTTGTAAGATCTTTAAATATGCTTATTTTTCAGAAACTCAATAAAAGTCTATCACTATGGAGTCTCCCTTTGAATTGATACAGAAATTCGGTTATTAATGACATTTCGTTTTCACCTTGTTCTGATATAGAATAAATATTTGCTTTAAAATTGCAGAACCGTATCCAATTAGAAATTTGACTTGTCATTCATTAGATAAAATCCCCATTCCATTTACTTATTCAAGTACGATAAATAATTGTAAGTCTTTATCTCTTAACTTCTTAGCTGTAGAAATAAACATTTTAAAAATAAATGACGGATCACCTGTAAAATTTAAAAGTTCCGAATTTTGTCTCTAATGATTACATGTGAAGACATCCAGATATCTTTATAACAGCTTATATATGAAGATGTGTTCGGTATCTACAATGATTAAAATTAAATTATAAAGTGTGGACATTAAACACTTTGGTTATCAACTTATCATTAATGCTTGTGTTAACACATTGTTTATATCATGTAAGTTAAACACATGACAATAACTATTACGTCTATTGTTTCTGATTGTTCTGGCAATTAACCTGTTTGGTGAACATGCACTTTAATGACGGATCTATAAATAGCACTATGGGTTCTCTAAGTTCTCCATACATATATCTCGTTAATGGAAAATATGCCTTTCTATCTTGATTACAGTTATGTTATTTTTTTATTTTTTATTTTTTTTTTGTATATTATACTTATTATTGAATATTATTGTACATTATTGTATATTATTGTATATTATTGTTTAATATAATGTATATACTAGACATTATAATTGCATTTATATTTTTTTATTATCACCCACAAATCTGATAAACTATCTGGTAGGTGGCGTCTTATAAGCCACTTTTTTGGATTTTTATTTGGTGTAGTGAAAATAACATAGTTACCAATTAGATCACATCGGTGGCTTAGTAGCGCCCGTTTCGAGAGCGAGGTCATGGGTTTGAACCCCGGTCGGTCATACATACAATTTTAAAAGCGATACTGCTTCTTTGTCTGGCGCTCGGCCTTAAGAGGACAAAGTATCGACTGGTTTACCTGGTGTTGGAATAATGTGACTGGTGCAGTGTTATGCTTCTCTGCGGTGAATTAGAAAACGATAATACACTTTCGCACATCTAATGCACCAGGAACTTGTTCTTTGATTAATCCTTAGAAATTAATAAACATGAAATGCGAATAGCTGAAAAATTGTTGATGCAACGTTGAACAACATAACAACCAACCAACAATCATGTTACTAACAAGATGAACATCTCCAATTAAACAGATGGTTGGTTATTTGGTAAATATTATAAACATTTACTGCTACATCAATTATTTCTGAGAATCCTCTTTCTTCATTACTTAAGGGTTTTCTATAGATGTAGTCCAAGTAAATTGTTTGATAACTTTTTGTCAAATTGTTTGAAAAATTAGGACCCAATATGACAAGCAAGTAACATATTTTTGTCTAATAACAGAAACTATAAACTATAAATAATTTTTCAGATCTACCGACATTAGGAGAGTAGCCGTGTTTGAAAAAAAAACGAACAGTTTTTTTTTCTTTTAAATAATCTTGAAAACCCCTAAATGACTTGCAATAATATTTTTGTCTGTTTAAAACATAGCAAAACAAGACTTTACGATTGGTGAGAAAGTTTCGAATTAGTTAGTATCAAACATAAACCCAATCAGAGAAGTTGTATGATATTATCATACAAATCGTGTTACCTGTTTTTTTTAATCTAAATAAATCGCTTTGCTTCCATTATATGCGTAGGTATCATAAAAACTTCTCAAAACAAAATTTTTCTATTTATTATTACATTTATATACATGTATTTATTTATTTATTTATTTATTTATTTATTTATTCAAGTAACGTTCCTCATATATGTAAGTTAGGAGGTTATGTTGTATGGAAATGATAACCACAACCATAGAAAAAGGCTCAAACAGTTTGTTACACTACAGTGTTATACGTTTAAATATATGTCATTCCATTCTTTCAAACCTTTTTTCTTCACGTTACTTAATCAAGATCTGTAACTTTCAAGTTAAGTATTCGTACAATTTCTTTCGTTAACCAAGTACAACCAGTACAATAAATTTCGTCTGAACGCAACCAGTTTTCACGTGATATAAACACTGACAAAATAATTGTTTTTGTGGCATATCTTTTATCTATAAGCTTTAAAATGCAGACTCATTTAAACGTTTTAATGACTTGTCAGTTTTCATATTCATTAAATTTAAAGTCAGGAACAATCGTCAAAAGAAATATATGTATGTAAATTAAATATTCAGAACACGTATGATACGCCAGTTTGTGCCTTTACATATAAAGCAATGCACTTAATTAATAAACGCAGTGAATGCATACCACGTTTCAGATAAAACACTGCAAACAAGAAACATCAATGCACGAAATATCTTTAAAACCCGTTGCAACATTATATACTGAGAGTTAGGAACAACAAGCATAATTACTCAATATTTTCTTTTGACAAATGATGTTCAGTACAGGGTTTTGTGGGAACAAATGTACCAAACTACATGTAGATGAACTAATGTCTATTGTTGTCTTGCGACAAATACCGACTTTGGATAATGTTTTATTGCATTATTCGTGATTTAGAACTAAGTTTCATATCGACAGAACATAATGCAATATCAATAAACTTTTAATAAACTTGATTGTATATATTAACAACCCGTAAGTCAGAATAGAAATTATTTTCTTGTTTTAAGCGGTTTCGATGTGCCCTAGGTATGTAACGGCGCACGCAATGAAGTTGTTTGATGATAGACAGCTGCATAAGATAATCATTTACTTATTGCCAATTTTCTCGAAATTTGTCTTCTTGTACCAAATTTATTTTTATATTTTGTATAGTCAAGATATCATTTTAATTAGCACCTGGATTGGTCGCCATCAGAATTGATAAGTATGATGTCGCTGTAACCCAAATTATCCTGGATATATTTGACAGCAAAAATGTTATGTTCTTTTCATTCTCAATTTTGAATTTACACAAGACAGGTGTAGCATACTAGACAGGAGATGCTTACTCTCTCGAAACACCCGATCTCGCCTCCATGTTGGAAGATCACGTGTTTAACTTTATTTGCTAGTTTTTCCTTAGCTTTTGAAAATGTATTTAAACATGAACCGGTGTGTTTGTGTTTGATTGGTTCACTGTATAATGTAGTAGATGTGGAGCAAGAACAGACTATAACTGTCATTTAAATTTTTGTAAAATAATATAATTTAAAAGTAGCACATGACAATTAATTGGCATGTGCTACTTTTGAATTGTCTTATTTTATAAAGATTCAAAAGTAGCATGTGACATAACTATAAAAACGAACGCATACTCAAGTAATTCCCTCCTTTGGAAGAACAATAGATAAGGTGTTAACTTATTGTCCTAGCTGTGTGTTTTAATTACTTTTGTAATTACCTAATCGATCGACAAATATTACAATACGCGTCCATTAACACGAACATTTAAACCCAATCTTTTTTAAGATCTCGCCAAAAATTAAATTTACCACTCATACAACCAAGTTTAAATTGAAATGTCATACATGTAATTAAATCTTGATGCATAAAAACTCATTAGCACAGTATTAAATGATTTAACATCACAACGATTAGTCGAAGACGTGATATATATTGGTTCATTTTAATCTTTTAACTCAGTAATTACCTCTACAAATTGTCAGTGCTCAACTCCCGCCAAGTGACTGGCTCCTACGAAGTTATATAGTACTAAACCGCAACATAAATGTGATATGTTATTTACGGATCATTCAAAAGGTTAAACTGAATTCAATATTTTTAAAGAAATTGTATACAATCATATGAGTTCAAAGGATATATATTTTGATCGTATAGATAAAAGTTCAATTGTAGTAACACCTTGCATATCTTTTCAGATTGCTCAATGGGTTCTTTGAACGTAATCCGTATCTAAATAAGAAAATTTATATATTTTCTGGTCCCAGATCTGAACATCATACTCATAATTCATTTTAAGTATTTGTCTCATTTACTGTGTTGATACATGAAAGCATGCAGCTGAATAGGACATACTCGACCATAGCAACTGAAACCGACAACACACCAAAACATACAGGCAAATAAGACAAGCTACAAGATAAATAAACACATTGTCCGGAGGTGAATGCAGATTATAAATGAATTTTTTAATTTGTTTAACGATTAAATTTTAAAAAATGCTGTAATGCTTTATGACAAAATAATATATCAACATCTTTTTTTTTCAGCAATGAACTTAATTTTTCTGTTGTAATATAATGCTGGCAAACTGTGTCGACGCCAATGAGTAGTATTAAGGTATTTTGGAAAGATAAGTGGGGAAAATGATTTCAGAGTTGAAGGTTTTTCTATGCTTTAACATTCTATGGTTCACTGGTAGAGCGTGCGCCTCGAGAGCGGGAAGTTATGGTTTTTAACCCCGGCGGGGTTATTCATGGGACTTTAAATTTGAGATGTGACTGCTTCCTCGACTGATGTTCATCATTAAGAAAAAAAAAGAGTATCTACTGGTTCACTTGGTACTAGGATATTCTGATTGCTGGGAGTGGTATGCTCATCTGCGGTCTACCGTCTCAGCGAGTTATCATCTAAACAAAAAGTAACTCCGAGTGAGCGCTGGTACAAAGCAAACCATAAAAAACACTTGCACGTAACATGCACACACTAACATCCTTGCTTTCGTCGCAAATAGCTGAAAATTCTGATGCGATGTTAAACAACATTCCAACCAACTGATGTTCTGCAGAACATATTTTCTATGCTTTTACTTGCTTTAAATAAGAAGAAGAGAAAAACTCCGGAAAAGCGTTCACCTAAAAACATGGAACATACGCGTTAAACACAAATAAAACTAGCGACTTTTGACCGATTCCGCGCCAGAAACAAGACACTAGATAAACTTATATTAAGACAACTAGTTTTAGAAGCGGTGTTTTTGACGGGCGTTGTGTACAGAGAGAAGAAAAATTAAATACACATTAAGACCAATGGGATTATAGAACTACTGACTTTGGATGAACACTATTGACCATAAGTATCTAAAGGTGTGGTTAAAATACCTTTCATTTAGAAATATAGCCACAAAAATGACCCCTCAATACGCAAAAATTAACATTCTGTAACACACAGAGGAGTTTTGAAAATCTATAATCTAAATTCTATGATTTAAAACCACGATAAGGTACACGATTTTTAAAGGTCTAAAATTGTAAAATGAAGTATATCTTGATATGCCTCAACAATGTACTTCCCTTCAATTCAGAATGTTTAAAATACTAGCCTGTTATTATTTTTTCCGCTTTTACTTTTTAAAGTTCAAATAAATATTTAAGTTAAACAATTTGCAACTGACACCATAAAATCAGGTAATTGTTTTAAATCACCGTTAGTTATCAGTGGATGAATTTAACAAAACAATAAAAAGCTATTTAAGTACGATAGACACAATATATTATTGAAAACATACGCAGTTAAAATTGATTGTATCGAAACGTTAAACTGAATGTGTTTGAAACGTTATGAATTCAATTGTACTAAACGTCTAGATTTTAGATTTCTGATTCTTGTTTTAAAAAAACGATATACTAACAGAAAAGCAGATTATTTGGCATATTCAGTCAGTTGGTTTTGTTTTATTGTTATTATTATTATTATTATCATTATTATTATTATTACTATCATTATAATTATTATTAAATTTTATTTGATTGATTGGGTTTTACGTCCCAGTCACTAATATCTAGGCGCCACCTGCTATAGTGCAGTGCACGTAGGGAAATGGGCAGAGGGGTTTTTTTAGCGTGACACGGGGCATCGGTTTTTAAGGTCTCCTCCGAAAGAACTCGTAACTTTCAGCTCTTAATACCGAGTGCTTAGCGGAAGAATAGTCACTACCAATTTTCAAGTTTTGGTCAGACCCGGCGAGGGTTAAAACCCCGATCTCCCATATACGAGCTTTCGTAGTTGTCTATAATAATAATAATAATAATAATAATAATAATAATAATAATAATAATAATAATAATAATATTATTATTATTATTATTATTATTATTATTATTATTATTATTATTATTATATTAATAGGTTTTGTCGACTCCCATTATTGAATATTCTTCTTAGATATCCAGGTCAAATTTCCAAGCAAACAAAATCATATCTTAAATTTATACAGAAATCATTAAGGGAAATTAAACTGTAAACTGAGATAGAAATGATTTTAGTATGTATTATATTAAATGTCTGAACAGATAATTTGATGACAGATTTTATATCGAAACCAAACATATATTTATATTGTTTATATTTAAACAGAGGTAAACACGATGTGAAGGCCATGTTGCTCATTTGTTTAAAACCCTAAAAATTTAATTGGGAATAAATTATTCTGTAGAATTTGATTTTACATCATAATGAGAAAAGTGATACTTGATATTGCAGTCTGCAGGAAAATAGAAAACTATATCCGGTTACACCTTCTCAGTAATATACAACCGTCACAACAACACAATGGAAATGAAAAGCAACCGACATTTAATATGAAACTCAAAACATTATTGGACAAAACCAAGTTATATTGGAAAACTATAATGTGATGAATTAATAAAGATTCTTTAGAGTTGTCTACTTCTATCAAACTTCTAAAACAAAAGCTTTCCTTTTTAAAATAGATAAAAGTATCCATAGCACAATAAAACAAAACATGTTCTGTTGAGTTGTTCATGTATCTACTAAAACAAATAGTCTATTTGTTATTTATGACGATATTTAATTTTTTTATATTTAGTTAAGACATAAATACTACTGTATGTTATATAATGTTTGTTTAACCACAGGAGATTATGTTATATATATATATATATATATATATATATATATATATATATGAATAATGTACACTATTTGAAGTGCATAAACTTGGCAAATACGCCTTTAAATCTTAAGAATGAAATTTTTACAATGCTTGTGTTAAAACTTTAATGGTATCCAATAATGCCCATGTTTGAAGTTCATAAACAAACACAAAACAAATACATATCTTTAAGAATGGAATTTCGACAAAAGATTATGTCAGGATTTAATGGTATCCAACAGCTACTTATCTAAATTAAGTGCACCTGTAGACTTTTTTCAAATACAACCCATGAAAGGAAGTTTTTTTAGAGTCGAGGGGGTGGTTGTAAAACAAATACGTTGATTGCTATTAACATCTGAAATACAAAACCGTTTTTACAATTTTTAATGGTTGAAACATATGTTAACTAAAAGCAATTTAGCATCTCCGGTTTTATCGAAATTGACAAAATGACATTTTTACATTCACACGATGCTTTTTAGCCTTGCACGTCAAATTAAGGGTGACATCATACGTGTTTCGGAACATTTCTAAAATAGTGTTGATGGCCTCGATGGCCAGGTGGTGTAAAGTCACCGACCACAATGCCTCTAACTGCCTAGGTTAGAATCCAACTCGAGCAGATCATAGTATGGGAAAGTTTGTCAGTTTGCTTACCGAAGCTTAAGGCCAGTGGTTTTCTCCAGGCACTCCAGTTTTCTTCGTAATCCATTAAACAACCGCCCCGTTAAAGGTATAAAAATCTAGACTGGGGAGTAAAACACCATTGATCAAATCTGACTGTTTACAATACATAAAAATATAAACGCTTGAAAGGAAGAAGTACGCTAACATCGGTTGCATAGGACAAAGAAAAGTGAACCTATCCCTTCGATAGGGAGGCTGAAGTGTGTATGTGAACTTCATGCCTTTCCAAGGCAAAATACTAAGCAAGAAATTAAATCGTTTTGAATTTTGTAAAATGTTTTATTCAAAATAGTGTGATTTTAGGATTGTGAAAACTTTTTTAACAAACAAACATATTAAACACCGTTTCGCATTAATAAAATTATTATATGTTCACTTGACACTAAAAAGTAACAGTTAAGTGAGGTTTTTTTTTCAATATAATGCTTGCATGAACTTTTATTAAAACCAGTATATCTTGGAATGTTAGTCAAAGGGGAACAACTCTTCAGGAAAAACACGTCTTATCAGGTTTATACTAATTCAATATTGAAACGATAGTTATAAAATTAAAATTGCTACAGTCTTTGCTTTTACTGAAGATGTTCATCTAGCTGATCACTATGAAATACTGTACTCTACAGCAACTTTGTAAAAATAAAAAGGAGAGAGAGAGAGAGAGAGAGAGAGAGAGAGAGAGAGAGAGAGAGAGAGAGAGACGAAGCAGTGAAAAAAATACTACTGTCTTCATGCTGCTGACAAAATTGGAGTTTTATAGTCGTTAACGTCCCAGTCAAATGATATTTTTATGAAAAATATCGATATCGCTACATTTTACTTGCAAGTCCAGAAGATCGCTTGTGGGGTTGTAAGTCTAATGATTAGTTTGACAAAGATTGAAGTCATGGTGTTTTACACCCCAGCCAAGATTCTTTTACTTCAAGGCAGTAATTTCTGGGATGCTAAAAAAACAAATGTCTGAAAAACCACCGACCTTCTACCAGCCATCTGACAAATTCCTCACACTAGGTGCATTCTATACGCATAGAGAGACACTGTGATCCGTAAGCACGTGCTTTAGACCCCTCGGCAACTGAGACCAGACCATTAGTTGGGCAATAGTCATATAACTTTGTAATTTCTTCAAGTTCGACTCCGATATTTTTGCGGATAGAACATAGTATAGCATCATAGCATATTTTAATTGACGAACAATAACGCAGCATTCCCACAAATATAGATAATATGTAGAAATACGCAATTCTGCATAATATTTGCTTATAGCTTCATAGGGGCATAAAATTAAGAAAGATAGAAATGTAATTCGCAGCAAAGACAATGATTCGACAGTAGAAAATCACAGGGACTTAGATGTGAGGATTTCTGTATTTTTTGTTTTAAAGATTATTTATTTGTGTTTTTATTACATGCGAGGTTGGTACTAGTTCATACATATCGATAACTTTGCCTGAAATCCATTTTTAACAAACTTTAAAAATTCCGAAAAATAACCAACCTCGCATGTAATAAAAACACAAATAAACAATCTTTAAAACAAAAATACGACGTTAATGTCATTAGATCTCGTCCGTTATCAGTGATCTTAATTTTTTTCCCCTTGTCTTATATGTTTATAAGATATGTTGACAAATTCTACCAAACATTTTATGCCGGACTCTTAAGACTTAAACTTACTCTACAATGGAATGTTCATAGAGTACCGACCAGTTAAATACTAGTATCTGTAATAAAACCCGAGATTATCACGCTACCCAGGCTTTTTCTCTTAGCATTAAGTTCTGAGGGAATTTTGCTGGAATAATTACGCACTTTCCGTTATTCATGTAAATATCCAGAATATCAAGTCAGAAAAAAATCCGAAATAATTATGCAAAATATGAAATAATAAATCCGGATATTTCATTGGTAAATTTACCATAATCACTCTAAATCAGTTTTAGCATCAATTTTTTATTAATAAAAATAGGCCAATGTGTTTTCCAATGGATAGGTTTTGCAAATTAAACTTCCGCGGATATCCTGTTTCGCGCCATCTGACGTCACCGGATGTGGACTAGAGTAGCTGATGTGTAAGTTCATTGCTTTATCGATATGCAACTTTTACATCTTTTCTGTGTTCTTGCTTATTTTTTGCTCGATTTGTCATTATATAATCAACACTGATGTTAAATTTTATTCTTTTGGTAACATTGACATTTTAATTAATATTTGATTTACGTTACTGACAAACTTTCCACTCCCGGTAAATTTTACACGTTGACCCACTTCTGTACCGGAAGCACATGTAGTGATGTTTACATGCATGCCAAGACAGACAAGTCCAAACATGAATTTGCTGATCAATGGAAAATGAAATAAATATGAGATGTTCTTTGTGTAATAAAAAACAAACCTTTATGTATTGTACATATTTTTCATAGAATAGCAGAAGATTGAAAAGATTACAGAAACGCACACTGTAAATATTATGAACGTTCATCAATGTTCATTACAGAAAAGGATTTATATTTTGTTCTTATCTCTACATATTATTTTAATGTCTGAATCATGTCAGTTAGACAGATACATGATCTCCATCACAATCACTAAGTCAGACAGATATTAATATCATTTTACTGCAGTCCAGGCATGTTGGAACATGTTCACTTATAAATACATCTGTTGATAATGATGTCACTAAATTTCTTCCTTTATTTCTGATAAATAAATCATGAATGTTAAGACCACTTGTTTGAACAATACCTGCCATTGAATAGACAGGTGTTCCATAATTGGGTATAATGCAATTTCTGTGTGTATAAAGATCTGGGGATACTAATTGGGGGTGTTAGTTGTAGAACAATGACAAAGTTGAGAAGACCTGTTTTGCCAAGTAAGATTATAATTCCGTAGTATACTTTTATTTTATCTATGTAATTTGAAAGTAAAAAGATAATTGGTGAAAATTATAATTTTTTTCTATAATTTTGGATATTTCTTTTTCATTAAGATAGTTATATGATTGTAAAAAAAACAACAATAGTAACTTAGTATATGTAACTTGTTTTTTCTATCTTGGATTTACATTTAAAAGGATTGTCAACATATTTTCAGCTCTAGTACTCATTCTTTATGCATCTTCCATGGATTTTTATTGATAAAAATATAATGATATAAAACAGGTACCCTGTTTGAAATAGATATGTTAAAAAAAACTCATTAAGAAAAAAGCAGTTTAACATTGTCTTATTTAGTTGATTATTTACATAACTTCTAATTGTAATTTTTCGGATTATTTAGAATATGATTTTTTTAATACTGTGTGATGACTAGAGCTATTTATAAATTTATTTTGCTTAAGATATTTTTCTTAAAAATGAACTGTAAAAATACATGTTTATTGAATTTTTCTATTTATATGAACATAGGTAGTCAATTTTAGACAAAGTAAATTTACCCCATAATTTAATATCAACCAAATTTTGTACCTACCGAAGCCCCAATCCCATTTATTTCCACACAACACATTTGCCATAAAATTTTTACACATTGATTTTGTTTTTTAAAATTGAAAATTCTGACATCTTGAATACAAGATACTCCAGTATACTCCCTGAAATTTAGGTTTATTTAATGCTCTGATGTGTATGAGTAGCCACAGATACCAAGGGTTTTTCAGTTGTCACATATTTGATGTCATATCACTCTTTTATTTAGTATGCTTAAAGTGGTAAAATATCAGTAAAAATCAATTCCAACTTTTTGTTTTGTTGAAAATTGTCAGGAAAGAATTAACTGCAATTAGTGTCATGTTTTGGGGGTTTATATATATATATAGAGAGAGAGAGAGAGAGAGAGAGAGAGAGAGAGATTGTAAATATATTTGCATATGAAAACAAGGAGTTTACTCATGTTATATGAATTAATTTATATTTTGCCATCCAATTTTTCATCAATAAAATTATAAAATTTATAAGAGAGCATCATTACTAACCTCAATCTGAGAGGATATTCTGCCTATCAAACAACAATGCTTCATATAATAGGTACCAATGGTATTTCAATAATTTCACAAATTGCAACTTGCTTTTCATTAATCATATTGACAACCTTGTATTTGTAGAATAATTATGATTTTTTTTTTGGGGGGGGGGGGGGGGGAATTGTACATGATTTATGGGAATTTTATAATAATTACCAGTAGTTTAAATTTTCTTTTGTTTTAATATATTTTAATTGATGAACTACATGTATAATATTTGTTCTGTAAATACTAATTCTGCATATACTGACATGCATTTACTTATGTGCATATAAGCATTCCCTTTATGATAATAGAAAAAAAATACCAGTACTTGCTAGTATGCACTTACCTGATATGCCAGGTTAACTACATGCATGCTCTTGATAATGTAGGTGAGCTACATTTTGAAGATTTATTTTGTCTGATTTGATACTGCAATGCATTAAATGCACATTTATATTTCAAATAAATTCTTAAACTTTTTTAAAGAAAAGATTATGGCCAAAAAAAAGATAGTTTTCATTAGAAATAAACATTTATTCTATTTATTTACTCTTCATATGATTAGATTCTTGGTATAACAGGATTTGGTATGGTTCAGTTACAAACAATAATTATAACAATTTAATTTAATTTGATCAATTTATTTTTCTGTAGGGCACATGTTCAGGCCTATAATGTCCAGTGAGAATGAGACTAGCCACCCCAGCCAGCAGACAGACAGTCAGGTAATATCTCCATGTTATAGATTGTATTGTTTGTAGGTCAATGAACCATTAAAGGACTAGATCTTATAGACGGTTTATCTCTCTATAAATACTCATGATGAAATCTTCATTGCTCTGGGTCAAACATATTTTGCGCATGTAAATTGGAAAAATAGCGCGAAAATGCATGCGCAAAGCAGGTTTCGGAGCATTAGTGTGTCCTTTTACATGTTTAGTATAAAGTGGCAGGATGTCATATTTTTCTGCATGCCAGTTATTTTGGCTGATTCAAAAACAGGTAGGACTTTTGAAGTTTGTTGATAAAAGGTTATTGACTTTGATTAAAATATTTTAATACAACTTACAATGTATACATGTAATTTAATTTTAAAAAAGGAAATATTTTACAAATCTGGATTTAATGGGCTAAATGCTGATTTTTTTTTTTTTTTTTTTTTAATTAAAGATTAAGAAAGTAGTGATGACAAAATGAAAATTCATTTAAGCCAGCATAATTTTTAATTTAAATACATTTTATTAAATCATAATGCTGATTACAAAATGATGTGTATTTAAATCACAGGGATTTTTCTGGCCACTCACAGGGTCCGGTAAAGGGATCCATTCCCAATGCCAAAAAGCATACATTTTTCCCAATTTTGTAGGTAAAAATTCCCAAATGATCCTGCTTTGAGAAACTTAAGAAAAAGTGAAAAAAAAACTCTATATTTTTGGTGTAGCTTGTATATCTTTATAATAACCTGTATTTATGCACATTTTTATTTATACTCAATGAGGATCTTGTAGAATGGGAGCAACTCATGAAACAACTTTCTCAGATGTTTGTATTGAAGCCAGTCTATGAAGATATTGTGTTAATGTCTGAGTGATTTGGTACAAATTAGTGACTACCAGCATGTATCAAAATAGTAAATATTCCAGGCAAAATATTTGATGTGCTGACAATGTGAAAATTTTTAAAGTTTAATGAAAAATTTTCCCAAAATGTTGATTTTGTCAATGATTTTCCCAATTTCATCCCAAGGTCCCCTTCCCAAAATGGCCAGGAAAATCCCTGAATCATTTACTTTTGAGAAGATCTATAATTAATAAATAAAAACCTCTGTGTTATCAACTATATATATATATATATATATATATATATATATATATATATATATATATATATATATATATATATATATATACTGGTATATATAAACAGGTTTAAAGGTTAATGATGAATTGCAACTATGCACAATGAAATTTGATTTAAAAATGTACCAGTATATGGAGCAGTCACCAGATGTGTTTTTCTGATCCCTGCTATATGTTCAATATCTATGGCAATGTATATTATAATGTATTACTGTAAATTGAATTATTATGATACCACTAGTTTTGTCTCAATGTTACATCCTATTGTTAGTTGTGAAATAAGAAAGCTTTCGAGACACATCTTAGTTTATATTAGACATCTTAGATCTGGGTTTTGGCTGTTCAATGCAAAATCTATGAATTATTTTAGGAATGTAAGTTATTGAAAATTCCTTGAAAAAATCATTTAATTAATATCACTTATTATGGAATAATTAAAAAGCTACTAATTCTGTACATGTTGTTGAATTGATAAGATTTTTAAGATTCTTTTAATTGTACATTGTACTGGTGTATGCAGAAAATAGCAAAAATAAGGATAAAGAAATATTTTTAATGTTAGGTAATTGGTATATAATATTGGTAAAATTTATTTTTGATCTTATATTACCTTAAAGGGGAGTCTTTATGCCATCTATTCTCGTTATTCTTGATAGGAAAGGGTTCAATCATACTTTGAGAATATCTTCTTCGCAATTAAAACATACATGCACATGATTTGATAGTAGCAGTTAATGGAAATCTAATTTTTCTGCATATCTTCTTAAGTTGTGAGCTTTTAGATACTGTCTTATGAAATTTTAAGTTCATAAATACAAAAATAAACTTTTTTACTTTTATTTTTACATCCACTTGAGTTATTTGTTACTAAGTTATTAATTGATAAAATTGTTTAACATCCCAGTCAAAAATCTTTCATCCATATCGAGACGTCACCAGCTATAGGTAAAGTGGCAGAAATTTTTACCTCTGCAGTGTGCTTAGGGCAATTTGTCAGCCATGACACAGGGCATTGATTTTTAAAGTCTCCTCCGAAGGACCCTTTGACTTTCATTTCTAAATGCCAAGTGCATGGCGAATGAACAGTAACTTTCTATTTTCAAGTCTTGGTCAGACCTGACAGGGTTTTGAACCTCAACCTATCACATACAAAGTGAGCCCTCTACCAACTAAGCTTACCACAGTAGTTACTTAAATTTATTAGTCCTGAGTTAATGTAATTATTATTTATGCTTGTGTTTTACAGCCATCAATAGGAAGAACAGATTCAGAATTCAGAGGTGACAATCCTAGTTCAGCTACAAGGGGCAACAATCCTGGTTCAGAACCAGGGGCAAACAATTTTAGTTCAGAACCAAGAGCAGGCAATCCCAGTTCAGAATCAAGGGGAGACAATCCTAGTTTAGAATCAAGAGGAGACAATCCTAGTCTGGACGCAAGTGGAGACGATCTTAGTTCCACCCATTATTTAGTAGCAGAAGAATATACTGTAGGAGTTCCATTGGTAATGATTAAAAGTTTATATAATAAATATTTTATTTTGCATACATGTATTAGATTTTATTTAACATCATATCATTGAGATAGTTAAAAAGAGAGCCTTGAGAGTTTCAGTTAAGTTGAATTTGAGGTCATTTAAGAAAGTTCATAATGAATAGTTCCAAGAGAATAAATAGTAATGCTATGGTAAAATGAATTTACAGTGATGTTTTAAAAGAAAAATTGTAAAAGTATGTTTCCACTTTATTTATATTTTTCAAAATTTATTTGTTCTAAATGTACAATATTTATAAACAATATGATAAACAATTTAATGATACATTTTTAAATTGTAGTATTACATTTATATGCTTTTGATATATTCAATGTATTTATTTCAGGTAAGGCCTAAAGCCAAATTTTTAGAGATATTAAGATCTGCTGGAGGTACTGGTGAAATATTTACTAAAAAAGAGGTATGGTATTACGTTTTTATATAGATAATGAGTTTGTCATCAAAACGTGATGATACTGTTGATGTTTTTGTGAAAATCTTGTTAACTGTTGTATATGGAATCATATTATTTTATGCTTTCCAAGAGAAATTATGTTGCTTCAGGACTGTGTTCTATAATCAGTAGAAGTAATGCTATTACACAAAAATAATAGGTTTTCACATGGTAAACTGATGAATCTTTGTCTGTTTTATGCACGTCATAGTGTGGCTTAACTTAGAATCTGGCATATCATAATCTGACTTGTATGTCATAAGCTGATTACCGTATGTCATACTCTGTGCTATGTCATACATACTCTGCCATACACACCTGAATCATATGGATTTGATGTTATACATGTAGATCAGGTCTGAGTTTCACAGTCATTTACCCAATTGAGTATATACTCAACTCAAATTAGGGAATATTTCATTGTCAAGTAATTAAGACATTACAGAGTTACAATGCAATATCAAATGTTAAAATTGAATTGTTTAGCATTTATAATTTGGTTTGTTGAACAAAACAAACATTTTCTCATAAAACTTAATATCTGAAAAATATTGATGAGAGAAAAATGGGAATATTTGAGTTGAGTTTGAAATGGGACTAGTAGGGTTAAACAGCGAACTTTAGATTGAAATTAGTGGGCAGCAGAGTTAATTAAAGTTTAATTTCTTTCTATTTATAGATCTGTCAGTTCCTGAAGACTTACATTAGTACAAGGAAACTGTATGATATATATGACCCTAGGGTCGTATACTGTAAAAATGATCAGCTAGGCAAGGTGTTTGGTGTGGATAAATTCACTATTGATGATGTTATGTAAGTTTTAACAGACAATTTACACTTATGACCTGATAGGTGACCCTTTTACTTGACCTATTTCAAAAAAGACAATGATATGTCCAATATGATTAAAGGCTATACACATAAGAACTTTCTGATCCCCGTGATTAAGTGAATTTATTATTGCATATTTTTTTCTGATTTATAAAGCATTAAACTTTTTTGCATTGTTATTTAAAACCAAAAATTCCATGTATGGCTAGAGTGGTGTTGGGGAATAGTTTTACACCACAATCAAGATTTTCACCTATGGAGAGGTAGTCTATGTTGGAGGGAAATGGTAAAGGGAACCAGAGTGCTCATAGGGAACTGGCATGCAAACTGATAAAAGTTCTTCTTAGTACATGTATCTGCACCAAACAATATTCAAAGCTACGTAATAAGTGCATGTATCAGACCACTCGTCCAACAAGGCTCCCAAATTTAGGTAGAAAAGTTTTAGAGCTGAACTTTTTTTTTTTTTTTTTTTTTTTTTCCCCCCACTGAGCCTGTCATCTTGTTTTTTCATTTTATTTACCATCTTGTGTTTTCACTCAACCTACCATCTTGTGTTTTAATTGTAATCAATTCAAATACCCCTTGGTATTACAAGCTTAATGGCTTTCATTTATTCTATTTTATAGAAATTTAATCAATCAGAATTGTAACCAAGTGCCTGACACATGTATTAAGAGAAAGCGTCATCTGGTAGCGAGACCAAAAGAGAGACAACAACAGAACCCAAACTCACACCCTGCTCCTAATAGTCAGGTAGTGCATCTATGAGTTTTGAAATTTTAGATTATAGGACAGACTTTTTAAAATAATGTGACAAGCAGACTATCTAGTAGCATTTGAATAAGCTTTGTGTAGGTATTGCACGAATTGATTTAAGGATTCTTATTATTCTGGAATAAGAGTCTCACATTTTGGTGCAAGACATTGCAATTCTGTGCTTGCAGTTAATTTTTAGCTCACCTGAGCACAAAGTACTCAAGTGAGCTATTGTGATGGGTCATTGTCCCTCGTGCATCATCTGTTGTGCGTCAACTTTTGATTGTTAACACTTCTGAGGCCCCAATTTTAGTCCAATCTTCATCAAACATTGTCAGAATGATGCTCTTGACAAAAGCTAGCTCAAATTTGTATATGGGCCATGTTGGGTCAATAATTAGGACACTAGGTCAAATTATATAGAAACCTTGTTAACACTCCTGAGGCCCCAATATTAGTCCAATCTCCATCAAACTTAGTCAGAATGAACTTCTTGACAAAAGCTAGCTCGAGTTTGTATATGGGCCATGTTGGGTCCATAATTAGGTCAGTAGGTCAAATTATATAGAAACCTTGTTAACACTCCTGAGGCCCCAATTTTAGTCCAATCTTATCAAACTTAGTCAGAATGAACTTCTTGACAAAAGCTAGCTCAAGTTCATATATGTGCCATGTTGGATCAATAAGTAGGTCATTAGGTCAAATTGTAGAAAAACCTTGTTAACACTCCTGAGGCCCCAATTTTAGTCCAATCTCCATCAAACTTAGTCAGAATGAACTTCTTGACAAAAGCTAGCTCAAGATTGTATATGGGCCATGTTGGGTCAATAAGTAGGTCACTAAGTCAAATTATATAGAAACCTTGTTAACACTCCTGAGGCCCCAATTTTAGTCCAATCTCCATCAAACTTAGTCAGAATGAACTTCTTGACAAAAGCTAGCTCAAGATTCGTATATGGGCCATGTTGGGTCAATAAGTAGGTCACTAAGTCAAATTATATAGAAACCTTGTTAACACTCCTGAGGCCCCAATTTTAGTCCAATCTTCATCAAACTTAGTCAGAATGATCCTCCTAATAAAAGCTAGCTCAAGTTTGTATATGGGCCATGTTGGATTAATAAGTAGGTCACTAGGTCAAATTGTAGAAAAACCTTGTTAACACTCCTGAGGCCCCAATTTTAGTCCAATCTCCATCAAACTTAGTCAGAATGAACTTCTTAACAAAAGCTAGCTCAAGATTGTATATGGGCCATGTTGGGTCAATAAGTAGGTCACTAGGTCAAATCATATAAAAAAAAAAACCTTGTTAACGCATATGAGGGGTCAATTTTAGATCTTATCAAACTGGCTCAGAATGATCCTCCTGACAAAATCTAGCTCAAGTTTGTATATTGGTCATGTTGGGTCAATAAGTAGGTCACTAGCTCGAAATATAGGAAAAATCTCTTTTAAGCATAGAAGCTCCAGTTTGCCAAAACCAAGCTGAGTGTACATCATTTTCAGGTGAGTGTCTAGGGCCTTCATTGCCCTCTTGTTTTTAGTTATAATTGTTTCAAACATACCTGGTACATGTATTTGGTTTTTTTTATTTAATAATTTTTTTTTTTTTTTTTTTTTTTTTTTTTTTTTTTTTTTTTTTTTTTTTTTTTTTTTTTTTTTTGCCAGAAACAATAAATGATATGAAAATGGAATGCAGGAAACTATTGACTTTGTTGATAAAACAAAGTACGGGTTACTTATACCAAAATTTTGTATAAATGCTTTTATTTGTTTATGTATTTTATCACAGATTGTAACAACTGTTGCTAACACTCCAAGTTCATTAACAATTGAAGTATGCCGAGCTTCCCCTGTTATCAGCAGTACTTCAGATCCCCAAACCTCTACAAGTCGACGGCGATCACCAAAATTACAGTCCGATTTACAAAGCAAAAGTGAAGATGGTAGCCAGACTAGTAAAGTAAGCGATTCTAAATCAGGGGAACACCCAAGGCAAAGAAGGAAACGAAAACGTTCCACAGGTAAAAAAAAATAAGATTTATTGTAAGCACGTAATAGTAAGTAGTGAGACATTGATAAATTTGTAAAATCATATTTCCGAAATAACAAGCACATGATTAAATAAAATTCGCATAATCATTATTTCTTATTAAGTTTAAGGTCTTTAGCATGGATTTAGATTGCCAACTACTTTACATGTATGTTAAGTTATCAAGTTAGATCAAGTATCAGTTTGGAAAAACAACCAATTTCATTACTTCTTGTGCCAGTCAGAAGTTTAATAATTGTAGATCTCGATATTTGTTAATTGTTACTTCATTTGTTGTGGTATTGATTCTTGGTTACACTAGCTACTTGAAAGTACATTTTATTTAACTGTAAATACACATGTATGTATTTTGTTTTAATATTATCCATTTAATTGAAAAATAATGTTGATCTTGACCTTTCAGATACGAAATCCAGTGAATCATCGGATAGTAAACGTAGAACATCATTGAGTATAACATACAGCGATGCGGAGAATGGTGCATATCCATGGTATTTTCAGCTTAGAATGGAAACTGATGATGAAAGTGAAGTTTTAAGTATTCAGGTCTGTTTAAAAAATGATAAAAAATAAATGTTAAAAAGAAAATTTAAAAATTAATTCAAATGAGTGAAGTTATAGGTCAAGAGTTTTCACTAATTTGAAGGCAGTCAGTTTTAAGCTAGTGATGGAAACTAACATGTCCAGAAAAAAAAATACTGACCTCTGACAAGCAAATTTTTCACACTAGGATCTGCCCGAAGTAGGATTTCAACCTGGGCAGTCGCAGGCAATTTAATCAACAAATGTGAGCTTTAGACTGCCATGTCACTAAGGGTTTACATTGGAACTTGCTTTTGAGTGTTGGAAGTTGCTAATGGATTGATCATCAATTTCATAAAGGTAACTGATGAACAGATGCTGATTGGTCATTAAAGTGTAAATTTTATGTGAAAAAAACTAGTTTCATTTGCCTTATCATTTCACAGAAGGCATTCACATATCAGTTTAAATTACTGATTCGTTATGTACATTAGCTGTGTTGTTATATGAAACTAAAAATCCAGTTTTTATCTGCATACTTGATTTATATTTTGATTGCAAGAAAAATGTAGTTTGGTGGGTGTTTACAAAAAATAATAATTTGACAAAATGGCATTGCTTTTCATGTTTTCTAGTCATTACTAGAGTGTCTTTTGTAAAAAGTGAAGTTGATTTTATTGATAATGGAATGAATATTTACTATGTTGTTTCATGACTAATATACTGTATCTGTAGTATCAGTACTCTACAATCATATTTGGCATTTTAAAGAGGGTTTGTTTAATACCAGTCCAGAATTCCACAGGTAATTTCTAGTTTGTGTAGCTCACTACTATGTGTAAATATTTTATTTCAGGAGAAGGATACAGTGAAAGTTCAGGATTCAACAGATGATCTGTGGTTTGTAGATGATGATTCCTTACCTGTAGAAGAAGACACCTTCTCACTAGAATACGAGGTGGAAACTGACGACACGGAGCACCTTACAGACTCTGATAGCTCTATCTATTTCTCAGGAAAGGTTTGTACTACACTGAGACATTAACAATCATTAGTGATTAATTTCAGGGTGCCCACTTCCTATAAAATCCTATAAATTCCTATAAAATTGGCAATTCCTATATTTTTCCTATATTTTCTGGGATGTTTTTGTTTCTATTTGTGTTCATTCACACAAAGCAGTGACTGGGGTTGTATACATTATTTTTAGTTTTTCTAAGAAATCATTGGAATGTCTTGAATTGACATGCACATTGAAAAAAGAATTCCTATAAAAATAAAGAGGAGAGGCTTGAACATGGAATGTCTGTTAGGGGTGGAAGAGGCCATTGTAGTTTTCAGTGATGTATACAATCCCTGATGTATTCAGTCAGATTCCTATAAATTTCTTATATTTTGGGAAAAAAATTCTTATATTCCTATATTTTTGACAAAGAAAGTGGGTGTGGGTGAGCACCCTGTAATTGCTAAGCTTCTAACATTAGGAAACCCCTCATGTCAGTCCAAAACAATTTCTCTTGTCACAATATTCATAAACATATACAGAAATACAAAACCCTTATTGCTATATGTGCATTTCAAAGGAATAGAACTTGACCAAATTTTGATACCACATTTATATATGCTTATACTGCTTCAGAGGAATTTTCTGAAACTTCACACAAATGAATTCAATAATTCAAGGGTGTGCAGTTACTTTACACAAAGGTAATACATTAAAAGTTGCGATCATAAATTGTGTAGTCGGAAAATCATGATAACAGGGTTCAGGGTTATTGGATCCTCTCTAACAATTTTAGCTTTCTAAATGAGTTAAATATTCTTTTTCAAGAGGTTACATTGGCAGCAGTGTTTTCTCCAGAGTTCGTTTCTTGCGTTTTTGACGTGATTTTTTTATGAATGACGCAACTTGGTTTTGCTGTTGCATTATTTTTGACGCAACCATTTTTATGTAGATTGAAATCGGCTACTGTAAATTATAAAAGGTGACACGACTGAAAACGAAAGTACTGAGCGGAAATTCCGTATTGTCATACCAAATGACTATCGTACCATATTAATGGAAGCTAATTATTAATATAGGAACCTGTCTATATTCTTAATCTTTGAAATGTTTGTATTGAACGCTTAATTTATAAAGTCATTATAAGCGCTCTTTGCATCGGGTTAAAAAAAAAGTCGAAACAATCTCGTTTGACCACAGGGGCTTGTATTTATTGATCCAGGGTTTTGGTCAGAAAGAGGGTATTTGTCAGAAAAAGGGAATTATCAATAAATACAAGCCCCTGTGATGTAAATCGAGAGATTTTAATAAAATTTGGTTAAACAGATATCCTATGATGATTTATGAAAATAATAAAATCATACGTAGAAGAGGCATAACGGAAGAGATGGATAATAATAATGAATGATAATGGTTTATTGACTTGACATTCAGTAATTTCTGTTTTGGGATACTGTCTCGATTTTACTGTTTCAAATATTACAGATATAGGTAGCATTTGGAATAAAACACTTAAACATTAACGCAGATAAGTACAGATCCTCTAACACAATATTCCCTTTATTTTTATCAAAAAAGTAATTTTTATTCTAAAATTTCATGACCCCTTCATTTGAAAAATGACCCCCTCTTTTCATGTAAGGGGGTCATTGATGACCCCCTGTTTTAATAAGCTGGAGAAAACACTGTTTGCAGGAATTGATGCAGCACTGGATCCCATTCTTCATAGTTTGTGAATGTTAATGGCTATATAATGTTTTAGATTTGTCTTTAATAATTGATGTTAATATATGTACTTATGCATTTTATGTTGTTTATTTTCTAGGATGTGTTAGTTGTTTGTAAAGATAGTGATATTGAGTTCTGGGCAGACTCTAGTGGTGGTGACACTGATAATGAACTCACAGATGGGGTATGTTATTTGTCTCATAACAATTTAAGAAATCAATATGAGGATTATAATTAAGTTTCCATACTTTGTTTACAGCTTGTACATCGATTGTTAAAAAGAAAAATTCATTTCATATCACATACTTCTGCTTTTTGAGATAAAAGAATAACTTAATTATTGTGAAAGCTAAATGATTTACATTAATTATTGTGAAATATAAATGATGCACATTAATTATTATGATATTCATTAATTATTATGATATATAAATGATGCACATTTTTTGAAAAAGCAGTTCCGACAACAGCAGATAGAGTCATTAAGTAATGTCATCTTTAATCTTTAAATAACCATAGAAAGTCTTTAATGAATTTACTGAAATTCATTAAAATTAAACCATAAACTAAAACCATTTTCTAATCTGTGGACTAAAGGAATTTTGAAATCACACATTAATTAAAGACTGAAACATTTCTAATTTATGCTAATTTATTTTTTAATAAACATAGAACAAAATCTTGTAACTGTGTATTTAAAAAAATTATTATGATATTTATAAACGTCTGAGAATAATGCTTAAAGGCTAAAACTATTCAACATGTATTATAAATTTTCATATAGGATAAACAGTCATTTACTTCCTCCACTTTGGAATTTCTTATTTTTTTTAAAGCGGAAAGTGATTTAACTTTAAAATGAGTAGTGAATATCAACTGAAGTCTTTCAATCCCTTAGACTTGGCTATTTTAGATGTATCCTATAATAGAAAGTTCTCGTTTCTGGCCAAGATTTTGATAAAACATACAATTTATAAATTGTCTTTTTACCTGTTAGTCTTAATAAATAGAAGTTGAGCCTTTTGTTGCTTTTATGTAGCTATATTTAGTGCATCTAATTGCAATAAAATAAAGAGTTTTTCTTATAAAACTTGAGTTTCATGAATTGCAAGTTTTGGAAGTGTTACCATATCTGTAATAAATAATCTGAGCAAAAAAAATAATAAAAATGACAACAGTGACAACAATATAATTGTTTTTGTCAATTTAATGAGACAAAAAGGGGTCATTTTAAATAGTGGTCATTTTAAATATTATCAATTTTATCTACATGTACTTAGAATTTTAGTTCTTTATTTTCAGGACAAGTGGAAGTGTGTGGAGTGCAGCACCAGTAATTCTCCACTTCAGAGGTATTGTGTCCGCTGTTGGAAATTAAGACCTGGATGGCTGCCAGAAAAGTCCCTAAGAAAACTTCCACAAAGTAGAAGAAAAATAGAGAGATCAATGTCTGCTCCAGGGAACATGTCTTCATCTGAGAGTAGTGTTACAAATCTTGAATCCCCTCGAAAACGGTTTTCTCCTAGTAAATTCCGTCGTAAGATTCAAAGAAGATCAAAGGAATTGCACTATGACTCAGATTCTTCCATTGACAGGCTGGCAGCAAGAGATGATAGAAATAATTATCAGAAACCAAATAAAATAGATTCCTTTGATTCAGGGATTTATACAAGTTCAACCCAGCCATCAAGTCAGGAAACTTCTACATTCCATAAACATGAGAAACCAGTTAAAAATTTGTTTAATGAGATTTGTGTCAATACTGATGTTTGTAAAAACAATATCACAGAAAAAATAAGTCCGAAGTTAGATCTGGGAATAAGGAGAACTTGTCTAAATTATCAGTCAAAACTCAATGAATCAGAGTCTAAACTAGACGAGCCTGATGGTATGACAAATATAAATGTCATCAAAACAACTGCAATGTTAAATATAGAGCAAAAAACTGACGATGGAGTTATAAACAATGGGGATACTTCAACTATGCAAACCAAAAATGATTCAGTTTCAAGTTTTAAAAACATATCTGATAATAGTATTAAAGTGTTACCAGTGACAAATTCTGAAACAAGTAGAATCTAGTAAATCATGTGTGTCGGATTCTTCACCTTCTAATGTAGCTTCTGGATCTGGCATCCAGATAGGGGGAGATAACTGTGTAATATGTATGGCTAGACCTAAAACCGGCAGCATCATTCATGGTACTACTGGGCACCAAGTTTGTTGTTACAAATGTGCAAGAAGGCTAAAAAGACAAAGAAAACCATGTCCTGTTTGTAGACGTCCAATTAATAAGGTTGTGAAGAATTTTATTTTGTAATCTATCACATAACCTATGGTTTTGATGAAATCTCATTTATTGTATAAATCTGTTATTAAATTATATTTTATGAATATTTTATTTAAATTGCTGACAATCAGACAATTCAAATTTTTTATGTGAGGTTATTTTCATAAATTTTTTAACCTTACTGGTGATTCCTTTGGACAGGAAAAGTCAAAATTGGCAAAAGTATTGTTACATGTACTTTATTTAAATCAAGATATTGGATTAGGAAATACTAACCTCCTAACTTCCTAATAGTAATAGGATTATTGCTTTTATTACCACAAGATTAAAGTTGCCTTTACTTTTAACAGCAAAAATGTTTTTGATTTACACATTTAGTCCAATTTTTTTGTTTCATGGAGTGCAAGAAAAATCATTAATTCATTAATTGTCTATGGGGAACAGCCATTTTTATCAGGTTTTTTTTTTTTTTTTTTTTTTTTTTTTTTTTTGATGTATGAAATTTGATCAGGAATCATAATAACTTGCACGTATATACTGGCATAAAGTGCTGACAAATGTTTTTATGTACATATAAAGTATATAAACAAGTTTGAATATCATTAAAGAATTAAATTCAACAAAATGCTGCTGCTAAGATGAATAAAGTGTGTGTGTGTGTGTGTGTGTGTGTGTGTGTTACAATTTGTATTGATTGATGGATGGATTCTAACTCATTATTTGCTCTTTTATACCACCAAAAGTGTTTCATTACAATTTTTGCAATATAAAATCTAACTTTATTATAAATGTATACACAAGGTACATGTAATTCCTATTGTTATTTAACTATTATAAATATTATAGATAGTCGTTATTGATTTGATAAAGTATGACTGCCAGGGATGACTCATTGAAACTGCCAAAAAAGTTTGTTGTAACCAGTCTTTTGTATAGTTTTTGCAATTTTGAAATTATTAAATGTTTGTTAATAGTATAACAAGTTTCCTTACTCATTTGATCCTGCTATAATATTTTTTCTTACTTCTCTTTTTGATCTAAGGAATTTGCTGTCTGAAAATTGCATTATTACTTTTGTTTTCTGTAATACCTTGAGAAATGATTTTTGTATGGCTGATGGAAGTTCACTGGTGTTCGATTCCAATATTGGGTTAGTTTAATTGGAAAATATTATGTTTTAAGTTCAGTTAGATATATGTAAGAATTTCTGTAGTGCTACCATTTGTATTCAAGATTATTATAACATGTACACTATTTAATTTAAGAAAATAAATACAAATTTAAATTCCAATTTGTTTTGAGTTTTAATTGAAGATGATTTGAGAATCAGTTTAGCAGAGAACAAAAGAGCTTTATGTCATATACATGTAATATGTTTCATTTACAATAATTATTGTAAATCCAATTCTAAGGTTGCAAAAATGTCTTCAAACAGAAAGTGTCAGCTACATTATACATTGGATCATATGTGTACTAAAATGGTACATTATATAATGGATCATAAATGTGTACTAAGGTGCTACATTATACAATGGATCTTATTTGTGTACTAAGGTGGTACATTATACAATGGAGCATATGTGTGTACTAAGGTGCTACATTATATAATAGATCATATACATGTTTGTGTACTAAAATGCTACATTATACAATGGATTATACATGTGTACTAAAATGCTACATAATACAATGGATCATATATGTGTGCTAATATAGTACACTATATAATAATCATATATGTGTACTAAAATGCTACATTACGAAATGGATCATATACATGTATGTGTACTATAGGGTACATTATATAATGATCATATATGTGTACTAAGTAGGTACATTATACATGTATATTGGATTATGTATGTGTACTAAGGTGGTACATTATACAATGGATCATATACTTATACTAAGGTGGTACATTATAAAATGGATCATATACATCATGTACACATATTAAAATTGAAATGGTTTTTCATCATCTTGTATATAATAATACGAGTAAGACAGTTGTTGTGTCGAGATTCACTTTATTCCTCACCGAGAGTAGGGAAACCATATTGGATCCAAATGGAAATATAGAAAAGACCAGACACTTTTATTTTATCCAGTAAGCAAAGTGAGTGGGGCATACATGTATATTGGTTTTGCTGCATTGTTTTTCCACTCAAATCCTTGTCTGAGGTGTTTCTCAAAGATGGCTTGTCAGATATTTTCAAGACTTCATAGGAGTACATGTCATGGTGTATTTTGCTATCCGTTTTTTTCAAAATGGCAACAAGAGCCATATTGCTGAAATTTATTACACACTCAAAGAACTTTTTTTTTTATTGAACAGTTATTCCTTCCTTAATACTTAAAAATTACACCACTGTTAGATGATGTGGTTACAAAATACATGTATATCTAACTGTAGGGATGTATGAATCTAAAACTATAACCTGTTACAATATGAAGTTGATAAAAAAAGAACATAAATCATTTTTATATTGCAAACTGAGTATTTTATTATTAATATTGTCACTTTATCAACTAAGCTCAACAGTAACTTTTCAAAACTGGTATTACTTCACCGTCTTTTCATTAATAAATACAGTATTCAGTATTGTTAAAAACTAAATATTGTCAATCTAAAATAATTTCGGTTTTCAAGGTAAAAAGACTTGTTGCTATGTTTTTAGGACTTTGTGATAGCATTTACACATGTTTACTCATAGTTTTTTTTAACTTAATCTGTCCTGCCTATGAAGATGTAATGTTCCTGAGTTATAATATAGATATTTGTTTTATTTCTTGAAAAATTGGTGAATTTCTTCAGCTATTTCTATTGATCTCAGTGTTCTTCTTTTATCTATCTCACAGTTCTTTTTGTTATGAACTTTCCGTATAAAAATCAAGAAATCCTGCATGAACAATCCAACTGAAAAATAATTACATAATAATAATGTTGTAAGATTAAAACAAGAAATGATTGATAATGCTGAGCACATGGGTATGGACCATAAAACAAATAACAATCAACTAAAATAAATTAAACAAGGGATAAACAATTCTCAACAAATTAAATAATGGTGAATATGATCTTAAATGATATGTTGAATCTTGTCTTACATTGCATCATCAATTTTCAGCTTTCTGTGACAATACTATTTCTTTCTTATAATTCAGTATCAAGGATTTTCTTCGCACTAGTTTATATGGTTGTGATTTTGTGCAAACTTTTTACTAAGACACACTTAGTGACTTTTAGAATACAACTACACTTCTCTTTAATATTGCAGATAATCAACTTGGATGAAAATGTGAAGAAACTTATACTCAGTCTGGTGATACCGTAACTAGTACATGTATTTTATACATCACAAATCAGGGTATGAAACATTATTCAGCTAGTCTTGACTGGGGTGTAAAACATCATTACTAGGGTGTTAAACATTATTCAGTCAATCTTCACTAGGGTGTTAAACATCATTCTGTCAATCTTCACTAGGGTGTTAAACATCATTCAACCAATCTTCACTAGGGTGTAAAACATCATTCAGTCAATCTTCAGTAGGGTGTTAAACATCATTCAACCAATCTTCACTAGGGTGTTAAACATCATTCAACCAATCTTCACTAGGGTATAAAACATCATTCAGTCAATCTTCACTAGGGTGTTAAAAATCATTCAACCAATCTTCACTAGGGTGTTAAACATCATTCAGCCAATCTTGACTAGGGTGTTAAACATCAATCAGCCAATCTTGACTGGGGTGTAAAACATCCTTCAGCCAATCTTCACTAGGGTGTAAAACATAATTCAGCCAATCTTGACTGGGGTGTAAAACATTATTCAGCCGATCTTGACTGGGGTGGGAAACATCATTCAGTCAATCTTCACTAGGGTGTTAAACTTCATTCAGCCAATCTTGACTGGGGTGTAAAACATCATTCAGCCAATCTTCACTAGGGTGTTAAACATCATTCAGCCAATCTTGACTAGGGTGTTAAACATCATTCTGCAAATCTTAACTGGAGTGTAAAACATTATTTAGCCAATCTTGACTGGGGTGTTAAACATCATTCAGCCAATCTTCACTTGGGTGTGAAACATCATTCAGTCAATCTTCACTAGGGTGTTAAACATCATTCAGACAATCTTCACTAGGGTGTTAAACATCATTCAGCCAATCTTGACATGGGTTTTAAACATTATTCAGCCGATCTTGACTGGGGTGTGAAACATCATTCAGTAAATCTTCACTAGGGTGTTAAACATCATTCAGCCAATCTTGACATGGGTTTTAAACATCATTCAACCAATCTTGACTGGGGTGTGAAACATCATTCAGTAAATCTTCACTAGGGTGTTAAACATCATTCAGCCAATCTTGACTGGGGTGTAAAACATTATTTAGCCAATCTTCACTAGGGTGTGAAACATCATTCAGTCAATCTTCACTAGGGTGTTAAACATCATTCAGACAATCTTCACTAGGGTGTTAAACATCATTCAGCCAATCTTGACATGGGTTTTAAACATTATTCAGCCGATCTTGACTGGGGTGTGAAACATCATTCAGTAAATCTTCACTAGGGTGTTAAACATCATTCAGCCAATCTTGACATGGGTTTTAAACATCATTCAACCAATCTTGACTGGGGTGTGAAACATCATTCAGTAAATCTTCACTAGGGTGTTAAACATCATTCAGCCAATCTTGACTGGGGTGTAAAACATTATTTAGCCAATCTTCACTAGGGTGTTAAACATCATTCAGCCAATCTTGACTGGGGTGTAAAACATTATTTAGCCGATCTTAACTGGGGTGTAAGACATTATTCAGCCGATCTTGAATGTGGTGTGAAATATCATTCAGTCAATCTTAACTGAGGTGTTAAACATTATTCAGCCAATCTTGACTGTGGTGTGAAACATCATTCAGCCACTAGAGTGTTAAACATTATTCAGCTGATCTTGACTTGGATGTGAAACATCATTCAGCCAATCTTGACTAGGGTGTTAAACATCATACTGGAGTGTAAAACATTATTTAGCCAATCTTGACTGGGGTGTTAAACATCATTCAGCCAATCTTCACTTGGGTGTTAAACATTATTCAGCCAATCTTGACTAGGGTGTGAAACATCATTCAGTCAATCTTCACTAGGGTGTTAAACATCATTCAGACAATCTTCACTAGGGTGTTAAACATCATTCAGCCAATCTTGACATGGGTTTTAAACATTATTCAGCCGATCTTGACTGGGGTGTGAAACATCATTCAGTAAATCTTCACTAGGGTGTTAAACATCATTCAGCCAATCTTGACTGGGGTGTAAAACATTATTTAGCCAATCTTCACTAGGGTGTTAAACATCATTCAGCCAATCTTGACTGGGGTGTAAAACATTATTTAGCCGATCTTAACTGGGGTGTAAGACATTATTCAGCCAATCTTGAATGTGGTGTGAAATATCATTCAGTCAATCTTAACTGAGGTGTTAAACATTATTCAGCCAATCTTGACTGTGGTGTGAAACATCATTCAGCCACTAGAGTGTTAAACGTTATTCAGCTGATCTTGACTTGGATGTGAAACATCATTCAGCCAATCTTCACTAGGGTGTTAAACATCATTCAGCCAATCTTCACTAGGGTGTTAAACATTATTCAGCAGATCTTGAATGGGGTGTGAAACATTATTCAGCCAATCTTGACTGGGGTGTAAAACATTATTTAGCCAATCCTGAATGTGTTGTGATACATCATTCAGCCAATCTTCACTTTGGTGTTATACATTATTCAGCCGATCTTGACTGGGGTGTGAAACATCATTCAGTCAATCTTCACTAGGGTGTTAAACATCATTCAGCCGATCTTCACTAGGGTGTTAAACATCATTCAGTCAATCGTTACTGAGGTGTTAAACATTATTCAGCTGATCTTGACTTGGGTGTGAAACATTATTCAGCCAATCTTGAATGTGGTGTGAAACATCATTCAGTCAATCTTTACTGAGGTGTTAAACATTATTTAGCCAATCTTGACTGGGGTGTAAAACATTATTCAGCCAATCTTGAATGTGGTGTGAAACATCATTCAGTCAATCTTTACTGAGGTGTTAAACATTATTTAGCCAATCTTAACTGGGGTGTAAGACATTATTCAGCCGATCTTGAATGTGGTGTGAAATATCATTCAGTCAATCTTAACTGAGGTGTTAAACATTATTCAGCCAATCTTGACTGTGGTGTGAAACATCATTCAGCCACTAGAGTGTTAAACATTATTCAGCTGATCTTGACTGGGATGTGAAACATCATTCAGCCAATCTTGACTAGGGTGTTAAACATCATTCTGCAAATCTTAACTGGAGTGTAAAACATTATTTAGCCAATCTTGACTGGGGTGTTAAACATCATTCAGCCAATCTTCACTTGGGTGTTAAACATTATTCAGCCAATCTTGACTAGGGTGTGAAACATCATTCAGTCAATCTTCACTAGGGTGTTAAACATCATTCAGACAATCTTCACTAGGGTGTTAAACATCATTCAGCCAATCTTGACATGGGTTTTAAACATTATTCAGCCGATCTTGACTGGGGTGTGAAACATCATTCAGTAAATCTTCACTAGGGTGTTAAACATCATTCAGCCAATCTTGACTGGGGTGTAAAACATTATTTAGCCAATCTTCACTAGGGTGTTAAACATCATTCAGCCAATCTTGACTGGGGTGTAAAACATTATTTAGCCGATTTTAACTGGGGTGTAAGACATTATTCAGCCGATCTTGAATGTGGTGTGAAATATCATTCAGTCAATCTTAACTGAGGTGTTAAACATTATTCAGCCAATCTTGACTGTGGTGTGAAACATCATTCAGCCACTAGAGTGTTAAACGTTATTCAGCTGATCTTGACTTGGATGTGAAACATCATTCAGCCAATCTTCACTAGGGTGTTAAACATCATTCAGCCAATCTTCACTAGGGTGTTAAACATTATTCAGCAGATCTTGAATGGGGTGTGAAACATTATTCAGCCAATCTTGACTGGGGTGTAAAACATTATTTAGCCAATCCTGAATGTGTTGTGATACATCATTCAGCCAATCTTCACTTTGGTGTTATACATTATTCAGCCGATCTTGACTGGGGTGTGAAACATCATTCAGTCAATCTTCACTAGGGTGTTAAACATCATTCAGCCGATCTTCACTAGGGTGTTAAACATCATTCAGTCAATCGTTACTGAGGTGTTAAACATTATTCAGCTGATCTTGACTTGGGTGTGAAACATTATTCAGCCAATCTTGAATGTGGTGTGAAACATCATTCAGTCAATCTTTACTGAGGTGTTAAACATTATTTAGCCAATCTTGACTGGGGTGTAAAACATTATTCAGCCAATCTTGAATGTGGTGTGAAACATCATTCAGTCAATCTTTACTGAGGTGTTATACATTATTTAGCCAATCTTGACTGGGGTGTAAAACATTATTCAGCCAATCTTGACTGTGGTGTGAAACATCATTCAGCCACTAGAGTGTTAAACGTTATTCAGCTGATCTTGACTTGGATGTGAAACATCATTCAGCCAATCTTCACTAGGGTGTTAAACATCATTCAGCCAATCTTCACTAGGGTGTTAAACATTATTCAGCAGATCTTGAATGGGGTGTGAAACATTATTCAGCCAATCTTGACTGGGGTGTAAAACATTATTTAGCCAATCCTGAATGTGTTGTGATACATCATTCAGCCAATCTTCACTTTGGTGTTATACATTATTCAGCCGATCTTGACTGGGGTGTGAAACATCATTCAGTCAATCTTCACTAGGGTGTTAAACATCATTCAGCCGATCTTCACTAGGGTGTTAAACATCATTCAGTCAATCGTTACTGAGGTGTTAAACATTATTCAGCTGATCTTGACTTGGGTGTGAAACATTATTCAGCCAATCTTGAATGTGGTGTGAAACATCATTCAGTCAATCTTTACTGAGGTGTAAAACATTATTTAGCCAATCTTGACTGGGGTGTAAAACATTTTTCAGCCAATCTTGAATGTGGTGTGAAACATCATTCAGTAAATCTTTACTGAGGTGTTAAACATTATTTAGCCAATCTTGACTGGGGTGTAAAACATTATTTAGCCAATCTTGACTGAGTGTTAAACATCATGCATTCAACCAATTTTGATTTTGGTGTAAACTACCACTCATCCTGCCATTTTTGACTGGGCTGTAAAAACAATTCAAACTACCTACCATCAATAATTTTTAGACACAGGGTAACAAGTTTTAAAGTTACCTTAAACTTAGAAGTTTAACTTGAATGATCTATTATCTTTTGTGAAAGTGTTAACAATGAAATAAATGTGAAGTATGAATACCTGGTAATTTTCCTGAGTTGTCTGATTTGGGTCTAGATGGAACATATGATATTTCATTTCCATCTTCTAAAATAAACTTTACTGATTTTTTACGAGTCTGGTTGTCCTTATATCTTGATAATGTGACACTAACTTCCCTGAAAATATTTCTTTTTTTGTAATGTGCATGTTCAACACGATAAATTCATAGAATCGTGCATATGACAAACTAATAGCATATTGTACATTAACTAAATAGAGACAATCTTCTAAAATGTTAGTAATTTAGTTTTAAACCCAAGCTTTTTAAACAAATTATCACAGAAATGTTAAAAGTCCTTGAAAACTAAAATTAAACTTGTTTAAAAAACTATCGCTGGTGAAAATGTGCAAATTGTTGACAGAAAGATCTTATTTACCATCTTTCTAAGAGAAATAATGTTTCAAAAAAAACTCACTTTAGCTTTCAAATTATCATTTAACACTGTTATTGAAAAATTGAAAACAAGTGTGCATTTATTTCATGCATTAATTACATTTTTATAAACATTATTAAAAATAATCAAGTTACCTGTCATCCTCAGTCTGTAACTTAGCAACTGCTTGGAAACCTGAATCAGATGACACATACTCTCCTCCTATGACCTTGACATTGCCACATAAATGATAAACAGTCTCAATCAAAGACACATTGGCAATAAATGGCTTTTCTGTTGCTATGGGGTCACATACTTTGGAATGAAATCCAGCTGAAATACATTGAAAGTTAATTGTAGTTCTGTTTAATGAAACCTAGCTGGTTAATTGTTGTTAAACAGAAAGTGTGTAATGTTACTCGATCTATGGTGTGTTTTACCTGACTAAGCTGTTTAAGATTTTAAGAGATTTTCAAAAATATAAATAATGTACATCTACTTTAATTTTGTTATATTGTAAGCCACTATAATTTATAATTTAAATACCTACTCATTAGGTTTATATCTGCTTTTATCCACCTGCCTCCAGCAGCTAGTTCATCTTTAAATGAATTCAGCAATGCAATATTCTCTTCATGAAGAATTAATCCTGAAATAATTTGAATAAGAAAAGTGTGTAAGGAAAATGTAGGGGTAAGCTGCTAAACTCAATAAATGAAATCAAACCAAATCAAAGTTAACACACTTAGGTTTTAGTTCACCTAAGCAAATGCTCAAGAAGAGCTAATGCCATGTTTTAGTTCACCTAAACAAATGCTCAAGAAGAGCTAATGCCATGTTTTAGTTCACCTAAACAAATGCTCAAGAACAGCTAATGCCACGTTTTAGTTTACCTAAACAAATGCTCAAGAAGAGCTAATGCCATGTTTTAGTTCACCTAAACAAATGCTCAAGAAGAGTTATTCCCACGTTTTAGTTCACCTAAACAAATGCTCAAGAAGAGCTAATGCCATATTATTTTGCTTATAGTTCATCAACCTTTTGTGTTTCCTCCATGAACTTTCACTTAAACCTCTAAAGATACAAGTAGTAAACCATGACTCTTAGGGATATTTCCTGACCCATTCAACAACTGTAAACCTTGACCTAAATTAAAGGTCACAGTGACCTTAAATGGTAAAGCATTGATTGATAAAAAAAAAAGATTCTACAGATTGAGGAAAAAGGTTCTAAAGAAATGCTTCAATAACCAAAACCATAACTAATAATAACTAAATAGTCTACAATCTCTGGTTTATCTTGAAATTGATTTGAGATGTTCATACATTCATTCACCATCCCAATCATCAACATACCTGACACCTTAAAGCATTTTCCACAGCAAGTGACAACATACCTGCTGTGTAGTACTAGTAAAGAGCTGAACAAGATATAAATCATTTATTTTCTTATATTCAGTATTTCTACTCATCAAATAGTCATTTCTATTTATTTCTAGTATTTTATGTCAAGCAATTATCTATGATACAGATTATAATAACCACCTTTATTCTCTGCAATCTGATATAATTCTTTTGCTACTGAAGAAGACATAGCCAAGGGATACTCCACCAAGACATGTTTGTTGTTTTCTAATCCCTGTCTATAAATTAAAAACAAAAATAAATATTAAATAAAAATGAAAAATCTATGTATACAGTATCTGTATGTGTAACAAACTCATGAAAAAGTTGAGTTAAAACCTGATAATTTTCTTGTGTGTTAACAAAGATACTGCTCTGATTATTGTCTTGTGTCTAAACAAAAATGGACACAATTACATGTATGTCATTGTGTTGACAAGGATATAGACCAGATTTTTTTCTATGTGTTGACAAATATAAGGACCTGATTATTTTCCAGTGTTACCAAGGTTACATTCCTTACTAATTTCTCGTGATAACAAAGAAACAGATTTGAATATTGGCTTCCATACTAACAATAATACAGAACAAGAATACAGATCAGATTATTGCTGGTGTGTTAAACAGAAAATAAACCTGATTATTTTCTGGTAAGGAAGCATTTATACAAAACTGATCATTGTCTCATATGTTAATAAAGATACAAACTGATAATTAGCTTGTATATCAACAAATATACAGTTCTGATTATTGCCTGGTATGTTAACAAAGATACAGATCTGATTATTGCCTGGTATGTTAACAAAGATACAGATCTGATTATTGCCTGGTATGTTAACAAATATACAGACGTGATAATTGACTACTGTGTTAACAAAGATACAGACCTAATTACTGTTCTGTACATTACCAAAGATATAGACCTGAGTATAGTCGGGTAGGTAAACACAAATACAGACCTGATAATTGTCTCAGATGTTAACAAAGATACAGACCTGATTATTGTCTCAGATGTTAACAAAGATACAGACCTGATTATTGTCTCCTGTGATAACAAATTGTCTCCTGTGATAACAATACAGACCTGATTATTGACTCATGTGTTAACAAAGATAAAGACCTGATTATAACAAAGATACAGACTTGATTATTGCCTGGTATGTTAACAAAGATACAGACCTGATTATTGTCTTCTGTTATAACAAAGATACAGACCTGACTATTGACTTATGTGTTAACAAAGATAAAGACCCCATTATTGTCTCCTGTGTTAACAAAGATACTGACCTGATTATTGTCTCAGATGTTAACAAAGATACAGACCTGATTATTGTCTCCTGTGTTAACAAAGATACAGACCTGACTATTGTCTTATGTGTTAACAAAGATAAACCCCATTATTGTCTCGTATGTTAACAAAGATACAGACCTGATTATTGCCTGGTATGTTAACAAAGATACAGACCTGATTATTGTCTCCTGTGATAACAAAGATACAGACCTGACTATTGTCTCCTGTGATAACAAAGATACAGACCTGACTATTGACTTATGTGTTAACAAAGATAAAGACCCGATTATTGCCTGGTATGTTAACAAAGATACAGACCTGATTATTGTCTCCTGTGTTAACAAAGTTACAGACCCGATTATTGTATTGTATGTTAACAAAGATACGACCTGATTATTGCCTGGTATGTTAACAAGGATACAGGCCTGATTTTGGCTTTTTTGTTAACAAACATACAGATCTGATTATTGCCTTGTTAGTAACAAGGATACCTTCATGATTATTGCCTGGTATGTTAACAAAGATACAGACTTGTAAGTAACAAGGATACCTTCCTGATTATTGCCTGGTATGTTAACAAAGATTCAGAACTGATTATAAGCATGTATGTAAACAGAGATACATACCAGATTATTGACTTGTGTGTTAACAAAGACACAGACCTGATTACTGTATTGTATGTTTACAAAGTTACAAACCTGACTATTGTATTATATCTTAACAAAGGTACAGACCTGATTATTGTATTGTATGTTAACAAAGATAAAGACCTGATTATTGTATTGTGTGTTAACAAAGATACAGACCTGATTACTGTATTGTATCTTAACAAAGGTACAGACCTGGTTATTGTATTGTATGCTTACAAAGATACAGACCTTATTATTGTATTGAATGTTAACAAAGATACAGACCTGATTATTGACTCCTGTGTTAACGAAGATACAGACATGATTATTGTATTATATGTTAACAAAGATACAGACCTGATTATTGACACCTGTGTTAACGAAGATAAAGACCTGATTATTGTATTGTGTGTTAACAAAGATACAGACCTGATTATTGACTCCTGTGTTAACGAAGATACAGACCTGATTATTATATTGTATGTTAACAAAGATACAGACCAGATTACTGTCTCCTGTGTTAACAAAGATACAGACCTGATTATGGATTCATGTGTGTTGTTCTCTGTACAAATTATAAGGACATCAATATCAGATCTTGATAAAACATCTTCCATAGACAGTTGATCTGCATCTGGTATATCCAATGTACGTCTATAAAATGTATATATGTAATTGAGTTATAAAAATAAACACAGTTTTTGGCTTTAATCAATAAAACCAACTTAACCAAAAAACGAGAAAGAAACAGCAAACGGATGAATATATAGAAAAAAAAACAAGACAAGATGAACATGTACATACATAAAAACCATTAAATGTACGTACTTGTTTCTTTTAACAATTAGAATCAATAGTTAGACTCCACAATATAAGTGGATTAGCTAAATATTGACTCCAATTTTTGAGACAAATAGTGACATTGGTAATTTACTTCTGCCTATGCATTAGATTATAATGTAATAGAGACCACTAAACTCAAATATGGAAAGATTTCCCATAGTACCCTCAATTAAATTTTTTATTACGATTAAAACGGCCTAAAATAAAAAAATGACTGCGCCATTTTAAACATGGCGGAAGGTAGTTTGATATTAATCTTAAAAAGGTACCACCGTCATCACGTTTGTAATACTCCCGACCGTGGATGGTTGTTTGATATTAAACGTCTATAGAGAAGACCGACTTCACGTTTATAATACGCCCGACCGTGAAAAGTCGTTTGATATTAATCTTAAAAGTGACTTCCGCCTCCACGTTTGTAATACTCCCGAATGTGGAAGGTCGTTTGATATTAACCGTCTATAGAGGAGACAAACTTCACGTTTATATTACGCCCGACCGTGAAAAGTCGTTTGATATTAATCTTAAAAAGAGACTTCCGTCTCCACGTTTGTAATACTCCCGACCGTGGACAGTCGTTTCATATTAAACATACATAGAGACCATCGACTTCACGTTTGTAATACTCCCGACCGTGGATGGTCGTTTGATAATAAACGTACATAGAGACCATCGACTTCACGTTTGTAATACCCCCGACCATGGACGGTCGTTAGATAATAAAAGTACATAGAGACTATCGACTTCACGTTGGTAAAACTCGATTGTGGACGGTGTTTTGGATATTAAACATACATAAAGAGCACCGACTTTATGTTTGTAATACTCTCAACCATGGAGGTAGTTTTTTATATAAATGTACACAGAGACCAATCTCTTCACGTTTGTAAATACTCCATGGACGGTCGTTTGATATCAAACGTACATAGAGACCATCGATTTCACGTTTTAATCCTCCCGACCGTGGACGGTCATTTGATATAAAACGTACATAAAAACTACTGGCATTACGCTTGTAAAACTTTGCCTTTTGACGGTCATTAAAAATAAAGTGAGCATAGGGTCGCTTGTTTAGTATTTAATATTAAGAATACAAAAAGATTGTAAATATGTAATACTCCCGCTTGTTGGCGGCCATTTGGTTTCATGTATACATGTATGAAATACGCCGACTGCTTACGGTCCTTAGATATTAAAAAATACATTATACAGACGACTACGGTGGCACAGAGGTGACATGAAATATATTTTACCTATTACCTGTGCACGTATTACCTATTACGTGCGCGCGTATTATCTTTTACGTGCGCACGTAGTAACCAATACGTGAGCACTTATTACCTATAAGTAACACGTGCGCACGTAATAGGTTAACCAATACGTGCGCACGTAAAAGGTAATACATGCGCAGGTATTGGTTACTACATGCGCACGTAATAGGTAATACGTGCGCAAGTAATAGGAAAAATATATTTCATGTCACCTCTGTGCCACCGTAGACCACTGACTACGTTTGCAATAATCTCAATTGTGGACGGCCATTAGATAACATGTGTACACAGAAACCACTGACTGTACGTATTGTATACTCCCTACCGTCGATGGTGATTAGGTATGATAAAATATTACCCTGTAACGCCATTAAAACACTCATGGAGAATCCAAATCGTTTCAGTTTTTCGTTTTAATTTTGTCATATCCAGCTCATGCAAAAGCAGAAAAATTATACTATATTCCCATCGTGTTAATATCGCGAGCTTAAACAAATACATATATATATATATATATATATATATATATATCGTGATACACAACGTTACTCTATATATTTATATACAAACCTCGAAACAAATCCTTTTAATGACCACGTGATATCACCGTCTGATGTTAAAGCTTTGGTGTCTCTGATCCGTACCCCTCCTGCAATCCCTACACCAATCACAGCTATGCCATAGTCAGTCGTCCGCGACTCCATTTCACAGTAGATCTATTGCCGAAAATGATAGTTTTCTTCTACAAGAAACAAAGATATATGTAGCTGAAAAACAAACTTGACAAAAGACAAAGTAACATAGAACAATATAAACTATCTGATGAAACGAATTAATCCAACATCGCCGGAACGGCATAATCCGAATAACAATGATGACGATACAAATAGGTGACTCTGTAATTATCGACGGAACACCTATATATGAGTGCCAATGGTGCAGATACAAATGGAGAAAAGTACAACCATCGTCTGAACACATATGAAAACTATTGACATAGAAGCAACAAGAGCACCGCCGAGCGTAGCATTATACGCCCGTGTTATATTGATCGAGTAGTACTATTTACTAGTGTGGCGACACCTTTAGGGGTTTCGCGGGAAAGAATGGAACAATCTAGAGGATTTCTATCAGTAGAGCTCATCCACAGAACTTGCCACTCAAAAGTTTGACACAGACCTAACGGATAAGTGCCAAACCTACCAATAATTTGGTAAAGAATTGGTTACTTTAATATGGGTACGAATTCAAAACGGTACGTTAAATTGTTTTTGGATGATAGCGCCGACTTTAAACAGTTATTGTGGATTTTATGTAAAAGATAGAAAAAATATAAAAATACCGTCTTTTCCGTCAGATCTTAAACATTTTTTGGTCAATGGACGACTTTTTCGTACAATGAACTGTTATTGAACAGGAGTGCGTTAAACGTAATTGTTTTTTGGAAAAATTCATTTTTTGCATGTTTGACCCCAAAATTAAGTATGATACCGATTTTTCCCAAAAATTTCACCAAGTTAGATAGCTAGATCGCATTAGACTCCATAACCTCAGAAATTTTTAGCAAAATCTATCGAGGAGTTTTCAAGGTCCCCAAGATGCAAATATATGCTGCTAACAAGAGGCCCATGGGCCTTAACGCTCACCTGAGGATATGGCCAACCTGAGTATATATCTCATAACAGAATGATTACCATATCAATTCCTACAATATTCTAATATACATGCCAATACAAAAAGTTAATAGTTTCCAAGATAATTAACAATTTCAGTCTTTTTATGCACCTATGACCTTGACCTTTGAATGTATGACCTTGAGCCATATATCAAAATGTTCGTCATGTCAATACCTACAATATTCTAAAATACATGTCTATACAAAAAGTTTATAGTTTTCAAGCTAATGCACAATTTTAGTTTTCATTGGCAGAAAAATAACATTTCAGGGGCAACAACTCCTACATGTATTATCATACAGTTACGAAACTTTGTACCTCTTTACATTTTGTCATGCTGAACATTTTAACATTGTTTTGATATTATATATCTCTTAAAATTTTGAAGAAAATAGCCTAAAACTGCACAAATTACAAACTAGGTCATGACCTTGAACTTTGACCTTGACCCCATTTTGAAGGTTATTTCAAGAAAAAGTCAAAACTGAAAATCCCATGTCAATATCTATTCATATAGTCAAGTTATAACAATTTGAAGCTATTTTACGAAATTTTTAAAATTAAACGCAAAAACGCGTAACCTAATTTTTTACCAAATTTCACGAAATGAACAATTTATAAGCTTAAGACCCTAGAGAAGCCAAATATCACATCAGATTTTTTCTACCATCTTCGCTTTCAGAGAAGAAGATTTTTTAAGTTTTTTTGAACCATAGGTCACCTTGACCTAGTTTTGGGAGCTAGGACAACGTCATGAACAAATCTGAATTGCACTGGCCCATATATGCATCTGACCAAGTTTCATTGAAATCCACCTTGTAGTTTCAGAAAAGAAGTCGAAAATGTAAAAGTTTACGCCGCGGACGACGACGACGACGACGACGACGACAGACAAATTTTGATCAGAAAAGCTCACTTGAGCCTTCGGCTCAGGTGAGCTAAAAAGGAGAAAGTTGTCGCCTTTATCATTTCACATCCAGAGGATGTTCCGAATGAATTCGTCACTAATCCTCTAGATTGTTTCATTCTTTACTGAGAAGTATAAGTACAACTAGGATATATGTATGTAAAAATATATTGCTAAATGGATAGTGGTAGACTGCTATATAATTCATATTCATTTCCAGGAAGGAAGAAGTTTAAAATATAATGTTAGGTCATGGCAGTGTTTTCATGTGTTAAGCATTGCATGCAGGAAGATTTTAGGAAACAAATACATTTTTTGTCTGAAATGTTTTTGAGAACCTTTTTTTTAACAAACCTGAAATAATTTATATCTATAAAGCTTAATTATAATTTGAACTGTTGTCGTGATCTGTGCAGTATGATAAAAAGGTGTTTTAAGTTAAAAAAGGGGCATAACTCCTCCAAAAATAATCTGAAAAAGTTGTAATTCGAACTTGCACTAGATAATAACATCGTAAATGTGTATACCAAATTTCATTTGAATCCATAAAAAGTTGTAGGCTCTGATGATCAGAAACCACATGGTCATACATACAAAAATTTCTAAGTTAAAAAAGGGTCATAACTCCTCCAAAAATAATCCGAAAAAGTTGTAATTCGAACTTGCACAAGGTATTACCATGGTAAAGCTGTATACCAAATTTCATTTGAATCCATAAATGTTTGTGGTCTCTATTGAACGGAATACAAATTGTTAACAGACGCCCGCCCGCCCGGACGGACAGCACCGTAACATAATACGTCCCGTCATATGACGGGCGTATAAAAAGGGAAACTTATAAATATCAACGAAACACAATAATTTGAATACCAATGGTTTATGAGCAAAAAGGTAAGCGTCAACTATCGACAAAAAACATTGTGCTCAGGTGAGCTAATAAAAGGAAAGTAAACCTGAACTCACTTTCACAATTAGGAAATATTTCAATGCCAATTTTGAGACATTACACAGTTTAAATTGAATATCTTATATTACATTGAAATAGACTAGTGTAGGTTTGTTGAACAAAACAAAACATTGTCTCATAAAACTTAAAAATTTAAAAATACCGATGATATAAATATGGTAATACATATGAGTTGAATGCACACTAAACTAAGTGAATGCATCAAGTCAAAATGATAATACTCGGACAACATTAATAAAATGCCCAAATACTGTTTACAAGGGACATCTACAGCCAAAATATGGAAAAATTACATTTCTGACTCTCATCCGACGCGATTTAACAGATCAATTCCAATTTTACCACCAAATGCCGTAGTACATATATGACAATGAAGCTGAACAAACACTTTTATTAGAAATCACTTTGTAACAATATTTAACCCTTTATGTAATTCATTAGAAAACTTCTTTGTTTGTAGCGATCTACGTCATTTGGGTTGAAATTAAAAGTTTAAACTACGATATTGTACGCATGTTTGTGATTAAATCATTGATACATAAATACACGTTTTCCGTTGATAAATATACGTTTCCTATTTATATGTACGTTAATGTTTCAGTATGAACTTAATGAAGTTTGAAAACTTGTTCTGAAATCAGTGAAGACGAATAGAATTTCTTTCGGCTCAAGTGTTCTGTCAGTAATAACTAACGTTAACTTGTTTAACCGTGACTATTTGTCAAGGTATTTCAAATTTTAGTTATTACAAATCTGATTTTGAAAAAAATATCATGTACTAAATCTGAATAATAAACATATATTCCTTCAATAGAACAGTCTTTTAAAATGAGGAATGGATCCATATTGGACAATGGTTGTCCGAGCTAAATTAATATTATTATATTTCTTGTATTGTGCATATTATAATGTTTCATTGTGCAGAATTTTAAGGTGCAAATTATGGTAAAATTTTTGTAAGCTTGACCCAAATGGGGTGTAAATGTTGGTAAAGGAAATTTAACTCGGCGGAATAAATTTTTTTTTTTTTAAATTACATATGGAGGGGCAGTTGAAAGGGCGGAACCTAATATTGTAAATACTGAAACACAAACTTGCGATACAAAAATTTAGTTTTCTATCGTTTCTCGCTGTCTTTTTTTCAATATCTTAGGTCAAAACACATTATCCCGATACGTACCTTGCTTATGTTATACACATGCCATATTGTGCACGGTCAGTCGACTTAGTTTGAATTGACCAGTGACCTGCATTCCGTTATCAAATTATCATCTAGGTCAAATTATCATGCCATTACCTTTATGATGTACCCTCATTCAATATGCCATTATCTCACACTGTCCATGTCTGTTAACACATTATCTCCAATTATATAACTTAAATGCCATGTGCTACCTGGTTTACAGAGTGACCTCTATAAACAATTTTAATTAAAGGGACATAATCAGTGATTTCTTTTTTCATTAAGCTCACAGTCAAGCCGCTATCTAAATGTTCTCTAGCTAATTTTAATATGGAAAAAAATGTTCCATTTGTACTAGAATTTATTTTGTCTCAAAACGCCAAAAAACTAAATAATAAAGTCTTTTGGAGCCTGCGGTCTGTGAAAAATATTTTTTACTAGGAATTATTGTCTTAAAAACTTGATTTTGACTTTTAATAAACTAGATAAAAAACTTTTAGCGTTTCTATAAACATTAACATTATATGGAACAGAATAAAAAGCAATCAACATGACATAACTACACAAAATCGTATAAAAATATGAATATAACTCGGACTGGGTGTGGTTGTTCCGCTCAAAGCTTCGTTAGTTTAACCAAATGCCGGGTTATATTGAAAAATTAAAATGTTATTAAAATCAAATTTATTCATTATTGACATGGGATTTTAACTTAAATTGTTTCTGTTTAAGATAATATCAATTGTATGCATTAGCTTTAAAAGAAGTAAATTAAATAATAACAAAGAGCTGATTAAGCTAATTTAGTGTATAAATCTCGATGTTATGGTAAAACGGTATCCAGTGATGTCGTGAAGTTATTTTGAAGGTCTATACCTTAACACAAAAATAAATATACCACCAGCTAGTAAATCGATTTTATTTTATATAGCAATGAATTTGTTAACAAATATATTTACTCAGTAAATGGCCTCATACCTAGTCAAAATAGTGGCAAAATTGAAAACCTTCCCAAATCTCTCTCTCTCTCTCTCTCTCTCTCTCTCTCTCTCTCTCTCTCTCTCCTTGCTTAACTATGCTTGCTTCTTGCTACTTCTTTTTTTCTGATGCGGTCGTATTTATACGGAAGCGTATTAGGCTCACCTGCGAAAATATTTTTCTAGAGAGTGAAAATATTTGATCTGGCGGCCGCCATTTATTTATCTGGCGGCCGCCACTTAATATCACCTGCGAAAATATTTTTCTCGAGAGTGAAAATATTTTATCTGGCGGCCGCCATTTAATTATCTGGCGGCCGCCACTTATTTATCTGGCGGCCGCCACTTAATTATCTGGCGGCCGCCACATATTTATCTGGCGGCCGCCATTTAATTATCTGGCGGCCGCCACTTATTTATCTACCGGATTATAACATGTCGGTCAGTATTGCCGAAGCTACGAAAGCTTGTAAGTGCCATTTTATACACTAGAAAAAATTACTAACTCGTTTAAACAAGATAACTATCTCGTTTAAACAAGATAATTATATCGTTTAGACAAGATACTTAGTCGTTTAAACGAGTTAATATTTCATTTTTATTCTGGTATATTGACGAAAGCAGTGATAGTTAAAAGCAGTAGTAGTAACTGACCACATATAGCTGAAGCTGGTTACTTGTAGAAGAAAAGTTAGCTACTAGTATCCAGTTGAACGATGATTAAAAATACAAAAGTAGCAATTATTTCTAGTTAGCTTTTATTGATTAAAAATAATATGTAATTGTTGTTTATTTGATGTTATTTAAGTATCTGTGGCTATCTCGGATATTTGATGACTAACCAAGAGTATTCACCACAAATTTGGTCTTACTATTGCTTGGTGAAAATCGGGGTTTTTCAGATAAAAGAGTTGAAATAACAGACCTTTTTTGCATATGTTCAGAAAACCGAGACAACATAATATTTATATCAGAAAATCAAAAGAGGCCCATGGACCTTAAGCCTCACCTGGAGATATGTCCAAAATTGTTTTCAAAGTGCAATAGGTACAAAACTTTCCATGTTTTCTCAAGCTTAGAGATGCCAAAATACTTAATCAGAAATATCCAGCGACATTTCAGTTATAAGTATCTAATGTGTATGTAGTAACTAGAGTACACTGAAAATTTTTCAAAAAATTAACTAATTCAAAAATTACACCCAATTAGCAATTTTTCGAATCGTTTAAATCACTGGAATGATAAAATCAACTTTTAGAGAGATCAATAAGAACTGTAAAAGAGTTCATAAATACCGTTTTATATCACCCCAGTCACGATATTTTAACTTATATTGATTCAGTCAGTTTTGGAAGCTGCTGTAACCTGTAGTTTCCAGAGAAAACCATAGACTTTTAAAAGCAAACTTACAAGTTATAATGAATTAGGATCTCCCCAAGAGAGATTAAAGTCTAGGCATTTAGAGAAACTGTGATCAACAAGTGTACACACGCACTTCAGACCAATTAATAAAAGAATCTAGAAGTTAAACTAATAATTTGTGATACAGTTTAAAATATTTGTGTATTATGTCACTTTTGGAAAAACTGATTTTTTTCAAATGAATAACCATTTTTATGATATGTTCATGCTCGGAACATTTCTAGACCTATTGAATAAAAATATGATATTTAAAGGGATTGAAAAAAAATTCAACGAAATGTCGTACTATAAGTGAATTTTCGATAGAATGTCGCATTCTATCAAGTGTCAGTTCGACGAAATGTCCATTCGATGAAACGTCGTGCACCAGAATAAGACTACATATTCATTCATTGTTGTTACTGTCTTGGGGGCTTAGTTGTAGAGGGTCTGCCTTAAGAGCGAGTACCACCTCTGTGGCTCATTGGTAGACTGTCTGCCTCGACAGTCATGGGTTCGAAGTGTGGCTGGGTCATACAAATGACTTTGAAATTTGAAATTTAGACCAGTTCACCTGTTGCCAGGATATTGAACTGAGGGAATGGTTTACTTGTCTGCGGCATACTGACTCGGTGAGCCAGCACCTTACCAAAAAGACACCGCGAGTTTGTGCTAGTACACAACAGACCAGGCAACACAAATGCACACCACACACTTACATGCAATTGTACTTACTTTAATTTTTACATGTACATTTTACATGAATAACACAAACATAAACTGTCATAAGGATATTCTTAAAAACATATAGCTGAAAATTTGCTGACTTGACATTTCACAACATTTTAACCAACCAGTCTTATTGTGCAAACTAAAGGGGGTCAAAATTTTGGGTGGTGGAAGACTTTAGTCATTGTGCTTGCCACAGTTACAACTCAGTTTGTTTTGCTTTTCTATTCATAGTAATGTTTGTCAAATACAGGACAAATATATGAATGTAAATATATGTAAGAAAAAAAATTCAAGCCGAAAAAAGGAACCCATAGAAATCTATACCCAAATGTAACCCTCCCCTGTCGAATCGTTAAGCGTATATGTGCGTATTAAAGCTTTTATGGCTGATATTTGATATCAATGTACACAAAATAAAATATTATTGATCATGATATAAATAAATACTGAATATTTTTGGAATAAATATTCAGCTACTCGTACTTAATTTGAAATATTATAAAAATCTATACTTTAATCGGATTGCGTAAGCGTATATATGTGCGTATGAAGACTTAAATGTTAGAATATTTGGCATCATCGGAGCAGAATTGAATAACGTTTTTAATTATTACAAAAAGTGGGTGATTTATTAAAATCGTGATGTACTGGTACACGAAAACGAATGCGGAAGTGATATCCGCGAAAGCCGTGATTAAAACCAAACTTCACACTGAAAACATTTGTTTGTTTCTATAAGTAAATAAAAACTAAATTTTGTTACTAGAAATAATTGCTAGTTTTGTATTTTTAATCATCAAGTACTGGCTACTAGTAGCTAACTTTTCTTCTACAAGTAGCCAGTCCCAGCTATAAGTAGCCAGGTACTAATACTGCTCTTATCTATCACTGCTTTCGTCAGAAATTACCAGAATTACAATGAAGTATTAACTCGTTTAAACGAGAAAATTATCTTGTTTAAACGAGCAAGTATCTTGTTTAAACGAGATAATTATCTTGTTTAAACGAGTTAGTATCTCGTTTAAACGAGATAGCAATTTTTTTCTAGTGTATAAAATGGCACTAACAAGCTGTCGTACGAAGCACATAATTCTGAAGATATTGTAACATTTCCTGATCAGAAAGCCCGAGACTGTGAAACAATATTATAGCCACTTCCATGGCACCAAATCAGAGACAGAAGGCTAGATCAAATTAATAATATGGCGGCCATCAAAATAATGATCTGGCGGCCGCCAGATAATTAAGTGGCGGCCGCCAGATAATTAAATGGCGGCCGCCAGATAAAATATTTTCACTCTCGAGAAAAATATTTTCGCAGGTGAGCCTAATACGCTTCCGTATATTTACTTTGGTGATTGCCTACTTCATCTTAAAGGTGCAAACATTCTTTCTCCTTTGAAAACTTTTTACTGTTTACTTTTAACCTGAACAAAATGATTTCTCCTCGAAATGACATAATGAATGCAAAACAAAAAAGATTAAAAATAAGGACCGTGACTGTGGAATTCCATTTCTTCATGTAGTTTTCACGATATAACTAATAAATGATATCATCATATTTTGGATGAGGCAGACAAAACAAAAGTACATTATGGTATTATCACCGGGGTACAAAGGATGTAGGTCCGGGAACCAAAGCTAACCGACGAGGTACAGAGGTAAATAAATTAATTTGTAGCTCAAGAGGTTCAAATATAACTTCTGAGGCACAGAGGTACAAAAACAATGTATTGCTCAAGAGGTCCACCACAAACACTCGGGTCCAGAAATACAAATGTGAACACTGCATGGGATCCAGAGGTACACAAACAAACACTCGGGTACAGAGGTACAAGTGTAAACACTGCGTAGGGTCCAGAGGTACACCAACAAACACTCGGGTCCAGAGGTACAAATATAAACAGTGCATGGGGTCCAGAGGTACACCAATAAACACTTGGGTCCAGAGGTACAAATGTAAACACTGCATGGAGTCAAGAGGTACACCAACAAACGCTCGGGGCTAGAGGTACAAATGTAAACACTGCATAGGGTCCATATACACCAACAAACACTCGGGTACAGAGGTACAAATGTAAAAACTGCATGGGGTCCAGAAGTACACCAAAAAAAAAAAAAACGCTCGGGTCTAGAGGTACAAATGTAAAACTACATGGGGTCCAGAGGTACACCAACAAACACTCGGGTCCAGAGGTACAAACGTAAACACCGCATGGGGTCCAGAGTACACCAACAAACACTCAAGTCCAGAGGTACAAATGTAAACACTGCATGGGGTCCAGAAGTGCACCAAAAATGCTCAGGTCTAGAGGTACAAATGTAAAAGTGCATCGGGTCCAGAGGTACACCAACAAATACTCGGGTCCAGAGGTACAAATGTAAACATTGCATGGGGTCCAGAGGTACAAATGTAGAATCTGCATGGGGTCCAGAGGTACACCAACAAACACTCAGGTCCAGGGGTACAAATGTAGAATCTGCATGGGGTCCAGAGGTACGGCAACAAACACTTGAGTCTAGAGGTACAAATGTAAAATCTGTATGGGGTCCAGAGGTACATCAACAAACATTTGGGTCCAGAGGTAAAAATCATGAAATATAAACTCCGAGGTTGAAAGGTATACATATTAACATGAAGGCCCAGGTCTTACAATAATTACCAAGACCAAAAGGTAGAATGTAAACACTTAGGTCACATATAAATAAAAAAGGACCAGGGACACAATGTAGCGATTAAGGCACATACATAAAAACTGAGATCTAGGGGCACAAAAATTAAAATAGACATCCAAATCTCCAAACATACCACTAAGGTTAAGAGGTTCACATTTTAACACTGAGGCTTATGAGTAAAATATAATACAAATTCTCAGAGGTACAATATAAACACCCAGATCATTGCAAGAGATACAACATATAAAAATATTTTGACCTTCTTGTAATATCATTTGGAAAATGTTCAGAAATATTTCATGCTTGGTAATGTTGATGTAAAGTTGTTGGATTACCGAATGTTTAAAGTAGTGTTAGGAATCTTTCATTTGTGATGTTTTCCTAACCGATTGATGAATGGCTACTGATAGATCATAAAGTACATGCATGTGTTATTTCCAAGAAAAAATTAAGACTATTCCCTACAAAGATTATATATATATATATATATATAAAATTATATATTCAGGAAAACTATTACCTTATACACATAAAAATTAACTGAAAATGTGCTGATGTTTTTTCCTTGCTCTTGTTTTGATTGTGTGCAGCATTTTTTTTAAATTTTGTTAATCATGATTTGATTGGTACAGCTTCAGTGGAAGAGTGGTTTATGAGCCACAAATACAATACAAGAAAAAGAATCCTGGCTGGGGCATAAAACTCCATCACCCCAATTCACGTTTATTTGACTAGCTGATATACTCTACATACTATCAGCAATACCTTATGAAAATTAATGTTTTTAAAAGAGGTTCTGGTGTGTAATTATAACAGAAAACATGCTTTTTATTAAAATAAATTTATTATTGATCTTTTAATATCAGACTTTATACATTAACTTTATTGTGATTGTATATGGAAATAAACAATAAAAAACATCAATTTATGAATTAGCACACCACTAGTTTACAGCTCATGGTATCTAAGTTGTAAAACAATGATTAAAATTTATCCAGTCACTCCGATTTTCAAAGGTTAACACCTTTTACCTGTATGTTTGCATATTATAAATTCAGTGTTATTAACAAACAACACAATACCTTTATAATTTTAGCAATACTGTACAAAAATGGTCATTTTACCTTTGCAACACCACAACAATGTTTATAATACTATACAAAATGGATTGTTGATCATATAATGCCCCCTTGATCCACAAATTCACCATTTTGCTTTTACCAACATTATTTTGGCATCATAAAATCCATTTCTTTGTTGTTTTTATCTTTGAGCTTTTGTATATCTTATACCATAAAATTATTTTAAATAACAGTTTCAATATGAAAAGTTATTTATGTTCTAATGTAAATAAAAATGTGTAAACCGGTAACAAAAAAATTCAGATGTGGCAACCTAAACCTTAATGTTAACACAGGTAGATATACAAATGTGCCAAGACATTGTAGATCATGTTTGTGACATGAAAATGGTTGCAGGCTAGTACAAATTTTACTAGTGTCCAGCATACCATCAAAACTTTCTAATGACAAACTCTGGCACTGACTCAAGAGTTAATGTAATTATCCATGACAAATCTACTTTTATATGGTAGTACATGTACAAGTTTCCTTATTTCTGAGATTTTATGCTCTAAATTATCAACCAAAAGCATTAATGTTTTCCCGTCTGTTTTCTTTCCAGTAGTAGAAATCTTGTAATGTAGTATGGTATAGAGGAACACCTTTTAATACTTGAGATGTACATCCCATTATCTGTAAAAAAAAAAATCATATATCAGCCAGAAAACTCTAACAGATGATTATGTGCTAGGTTATTTATAGACTAAAGAAACAATCTCTTGTAACATAACTAATTGCAAAATTTCAATCATTAAAATCAATTTAACAATTATGTTTTTTTTTAATGTTTCCAACTGTACAATACATATCCTTGACAAATTTAATTTGTTTGTTTGCAGATCATTATTTTATTGGCAGTAGCAGAAAAGAAAATATTCTCTCTCTGTGTGTGTGTGTATCTGTGTTTGTGAGAGAGAGAGAGAGAGAGAGAGAGAGAGAGAGAGAGAGAGAGAGAGAATGGAGAAATCTGATGGTCTACCATTCACAGATGTAATTTCTTAGCTTGAGACAGAGCAAGAGAGATAGGATGGTTAAACGGTGATTCAGGCTGATTACATGATAAAACTCATTAAACATACCTGTGCTACAACATAATCTCCAGGTTTTATAAACCTTTCTGTGTTACTGTGAAATTCACTAGGAATTTCATCACCTCGCAAGATAACCTTGGTTCCTGCATCATTCTTTCCCACCAAGTCATGCATGGAACGTCTACTTTCCTAACAATCAAAAATCATAAAAAATTAAACAACAGTTGTTTAGCAGATACTAGAGAACAATGAATATCTATTCTATTCCAAAACCTGAACAAGATATACATGTATTAAGATCTCAGAATAAGAGATTTGTTGATTTTATAATACCATTAAAGCTGCATTAAGTTTTTCAATTTTCTGAATTTTTTTTGATTTTCTAAAAATATTTTTTTTTAAAAATAGATATCTTCTTACCATAATCCATGACATTCATTTGTCTAAAATTTCATTTCTTTTAGCTGTAAATAAAAAGAATCCTCTGACCAGTTGGTCAGTGTTTTACGATGGTAATTATGAGCTTGGAGCATGTGCACAAATGTACGGAAAACCCAAAAATTGAAGGTGAAACATGACAGATTGCATCATTTGTCCTTCATTAATATCCAGATGTATTTGAAATGGTGTTATGTATCCCTTACTAAGTCACAAATGACAAATTCAACGAAGTTCTGTGTTTAATTTATCGTATTTCACTGTTTTGAAAGTTGTGTTTAAATGACCCGGGTTTTGATGACGTAACCATGTTCTAATATTAGATCCCAAATGCTGCATCTGGCTGGGTAAAAACTGTAATTTCTATATTTATTCAAGCTTTTATCGTTGAACCAAATGTTACATTGTTCATTAGGAACATCATTAATTAGATTAGCGCCGTTTTATTTTTTTCTTTGGAAAACTTAATGCAGCTTTAACTTCCTCATCATCTTCCACACCAAGTTTGATTATATTTAGCCTAGTTGTTTTAGGGAAAATTTTGAAAGAAAAATAACTTAAAATAATGACTCACTTGAATTTTTTGTGGAAATGACACAAATCATCTTGTGCCTTTTGCACTTTTCATTTCATATACATGTATATGATGGGATAAAAGCTTGCAATGAAAATTAAAAGACAGACAGGTAAGTAGATATGTTCATGAAGACTTTATTTATATGTTGAGATACAAAACAAACTTACTCCTTCAATGAGAACTAACTGATGACTTCCTGTATTTTGACTTAAAAGCTTTAATGTTTCTGCACGGAAAGTTTCTACAATCTGTGAAACACGTTTGTTTTTAATTTCTTGAGGAATGTCATCTGTCAGTCTGTGATGTGCTCGAGTTTTCTGTAAATAATTTTTTTAAATTTAGATTGTAAGCTTAAGAACTTTTCTAAGTAACATTCATAGATATATATGTACACTCACTATATTTCAATGTATATCATACCAATTGTACATAACGTGTATGTACAAATACAAAATACATCATTCTCAGTAAGTATACACACTACTCTATGCATTCACTATGCAATAGGTACACACACTACACTGAGTGTACTTACACCACACTGAGTGTAAACACAGTAACTTATATGTTTACATACTACATTGAGTGTATAATGTATCTGCACATAATTCACTACTAGTATAGACAAAACACTTTATAAACACACAAATTATATTAACATTGCACTCACAATTCACTGCCAGGATGCAGACTACATTACACTATATGTATACACAATTCATTGATTGTTTATACAATGCACTATCTGTTTTACAAGCATGCATACTACATTATTTGTATATAAACTACATGTACATTGAGTGTATACACTGTCTGCACACACAATTCACCATCAGTTTAAATACAATACACTATTTGTACTCATAACTTACTGCCAGTATGCAAGCCACACTATATATACACCAGGGCTCAGGAAAACTTTGACTGGGGTGTCGGACATTTTTTCAAAGCAACCTTATGGTCATATTTGCGGACATGTCCGACAAAAAATATTTTTGTCCGATGTGAAAATACACACACGTCACTGAAAGTATCACTACACTATATATATATATATATATATATATATATATATATACTTTAACTGAATGTATACACTATACACTATCTGTTCACAAAATTCACTGCAAGTATGCAAACTACATTATATGTGTATCTAAACTATATTATATATGTCCACACTACACTATCTGTACACAAAACACAATAAGAAACATTACACCATCTGCACAAACACTAGGCCATATGTATGAAAACTACACTACAGTAGAACTTCAATATCTTGAATACCACGGATAACTTGAAGTCTTTATTTTGTCCCGACCTGCTTTCTTCATAAACTACTAGTATATTAGAACGACTTTGATAACTCAAACTTCTATAATTTGAATACCCCCGATTAAGTAAAAATTTAGCCTGTAATTTAAAGATCTATTAAAATTTAACTTCAAAAACTTGAATTTTGTTTCTAAAATCTGTGATCAATGGCCCGTTCAATGAAACAATCAGAGTAATCACAGGAATTACCGGTAATTAGGCTACTGTTATATTACAGAAGTGAACACAGTAGTTCACAGACAAGTGTAACAGGTACCCTTATCCCCTACACTAATAACAGAAGTCAAGCAATATGCTGCTTTTGATAACAGTTCAACTTTTGACTTAATTTCAGTGCTTTTAATTACCTGTTCCTATTTTTTACGAATGTATAATCAAGTATTGCTAATACACAATTACATATATCTGTTTTCTGATTCCATTTTTCGTATACATCATGATTTAAAAAAACCATGTTTTTACATGCTTTTGATCTCAATATCAATTCATTAACAGAATGGTACATATTTTTTTTATTTTGAAAGTATCTAAAAGTATTTAGTTTTTTTCCCTATTGCATTACTTTGAGTACCAGTAACTGTTTACAACATCAAAGATTTCTAGAGTGGAAAAAATTAAACAAGATGATGTCATCCTTCTACTTTGATAACTCGAACACCCCGATAACTTGAAGTCATCAACGAAGTCCCATGCACCTAGAGTTATCGAAGTTCTACTGTATGTACATGTATGTACATATAGTTCTCCATTCTTTAAACACACTACACTCCATGTACACACACTACACCATCCGTATAGATTCTACTGTAGAATTTCTACACTACCTGAACACAAACTATACTATATCTACACACATTACACTTCTGTACACAAGCCATGAAATATGTACACACACTACACACACTAAACTATACAAACACAAGATACAATATACATGTACAAACGACAGTTCATGTGTACAAATTAGTACAAACAATAGGTCATATGTACACAAAAAACACTACCTGTACACAGTCCAGATAAATTACTTACCTCTCTCATGCTGTAAGCAAAACTATATATAAAGTGATATTTGATTTTCTCTATAAGTGATAATGTCTCTAGATGGTCTGACAACTGTTCACCACAAAAACCAGCAATAAAATCACTACTTAAAGCTACACCTACAAGTACATCAAAATAATAATTTAACCTGTAGCGATAAAATCCCTATTTATGTCTATACCTACATGTAAATCAATACAGTTAAGGCCAGCATCTGAATTTCCTCTGATCCTAACAAACTTTATGCCCAGAAGCTGTGTATAGGGTCAAAAAAATTTCTACATCAAAAACAGGATTTTCAGATAGCAACTGGTGTCAGAAAGACACTGCTTCAGACTGAAAATATTAGTGGAACCATAGAAAAGTTACTAACTACCAAATTGATAGTTAAATGGGTTGTCTTCCTAACTATTTTAATGCTAAAGTTCATATGGTCTAGTTTTGAAACTGAAGGAAAAGTTCACCAAACATCAACACCAAAGAAATTTTTAAAATTCCTCAAACCAGTGGCAATGACATCTTGAAATATATGAATATGTAGGAAACCAAATCATTCACCTACTGATTAAGTTTAGAAACTTTTCTGCTTCCAATAAAAATTTCAGTCCAAAGCAAAGTTTGATGGCACCCTTCTAACACCAATTGGTATCAGAAAATCCCAGGTTTTTAATACAAAAATTGTTCAAACTCTACACACAACCCACAGAAATAAATTGTGGTAAGGTCAGAGGAAATTTAGACAATTTTAGATGTAGCAATAAAATCTCTGGTTACAGCTATACCTATAGGTATGTTATATAAAGTTGTAGGGATAAAATATTTATTTATATTCAATAATTCAATGTCAACTTTTTAGAAAATTTCTAGAGATTTAATTGGCTGAAAACAAAAAATATTTATTTTTCTCAAAATTTTAAGCCAAAATATTAGATAACAAACATTCTAAAACTTAAACACACATAAAAATGTTGCAATTATCTCTTCTACCACATACATGTATATACATGTATGTCATAGAACAGTCTCTGTGTATTCTACGTACATTTTACTAATATTCGCATACCTGGTATTTCATGTTGTATTTTATAAGCTAGATCTATATAAGCTTGTCTTGTGTAACCTCTACCCATAGCTTCAAGTACTCTGCTACTTCCACTCTGAGCTGGTAAATGTATCTGATTACATATATTATTTCTTTCTTTTATTATCTGTATTACCTACAATTAGATCATTATATTTTGATCAAAGTCTCTTAAATTGAGTTAATGTTCCATTTAGCTTTTAAAACAGCAAACATTGTAAAATATTTTTTAGATGATTGTAGATTATACTAGAAAAAATTCATAACCTTAGTGGCTCGGTGGTAGTGCATCTGCCTCAAGAGTAGAAAGTTGGGGGTGGGGGGAGGGGTGGGGTGGGGGTTAAATCAAGTCTAAGTCATACATAAGACTTCAGAATTTGAGATACTGATTCCTTGTCTGGTACTTGGCAAAAGAAGGACAGAGTATTGAAAAGTTTATCTAAGCTAGGATAATGTGACTCGTGGAGTGATGTGCTTGTCTGTAGCATACTGTCTTAGTGAGCAAGCACCTTAACAAAAAGTCATCCAAAGTGTGCACAAGTACAAGACAGGCCATAATACACACTCACACATTGCATGCATACAAGAACTTCTTAGATCAGCCAAGAGATTAATAATCTGTTCTCATTGTGAATATCTGATAGCTGAAAAATTGCTGATGTGACAATGAACAACATCAAACAACCAACCATACTTAACTACAATATTGGTTAATTGTGGAGTCAAGTGGTGTGGTATGAGGAGAAGTAAAGTGTTGTAGGGAGAGAAAATGGGAATAGAACGGAGTGAAGGTTGATTCATCAAGGCTAAAATTCTTTCACTTTAATCAAAGTAGTCAGTTCTGGAAGAAACCAAAGTACTCCCACTGGCCTTCAGTATCTAAAATAACCAAATTTTCCACACTAGGATCTGCCTGAGTGGAATGCAAACTATTTAAATAAATATATTTGTCGGTCATTATTTTACTCGAGTATTGTTTGCTATCACCTGTCAACCGTTTTCAATAAATACTACAGATCTAATAATTAGGCTTTTGTTTATTAATCAGTTAGAATCCATGGTCTCGATCTGTTCCTTTTGTTTCATCGTCTGAACCCTCATTAATTTTGTTGTTAAGTTGTTTATTAAGTAATCACATCGCAAGACAGACGGAAGCCATAAACAGCTGATAACAAGGGTTGTTCCTTGAAGGTCATGGTCGTCGGACTATATCAAAGAGGTTCCATGCGGGATGTCAATTAAGACTACAAAGCGCATTGTATGGTATAGGCAAACTTTTAAGTTATAAATAAATAATTTTAAAAAGTCTAAATACAATCAAAGAGGTCTCGAAATGAGGTTCAGTAAAGTTCGTGTAACTTCTGTAAAACGAAAATGCACGATTGTCAATAAACAAAGATGGCCATTAAACCTTGTGTTGTCAACGCCGACAGTACAAAAATCGACACTATGTGGACACATGAGCCTGTCCACAAGTACCTAAATAACCTCTATGTAGTAGTTAAATCCTTTTTAAAATCTATTTGATATTAAAAATTAAATATTTTTAAAATACATTGTCAATAACAACTATTTTTTAAGTTTGCTATTCACATCATTGGGGGTACGTTTTTTTTTTTTTTTTTTTTTTTTTTTTTGCTTTACACAGCATCGGTGGTACGTTTGCTTTGAAAAAATGTCCGACACCCCAGTCAAAGTTTTCCTGAGCCCTAATATATATATATATAATTATATATATATATATATATATATATATATATATATATATATATATATATATATATATATATATATATATACATGTAGTTTAAAACTTCCTGAGGTTTAAGTTTTTTTTTTTACTACATAAAATGACTGTTCCGACTGTTCTTGAAAAAGGTCATCAAAGATTGATAGAGCTTGGTACACTAGTGCCTAACAATAAGTTTCAAGCTTCTAGACCTTTTGGTTCATGATAAGAAAATTATTAAATGTTTGAATACTTTAGGTCACTGTGGCCTTGAAAATCACAAGATTTATGTCACTAACACCACCAATCTACCTCTAAAAAATTTATACTATATTATCGTTTTCAGTTTATTACACTGACTTACTTCTAGAGGAAAATCTTTGGGGTGTGGTGATGTAAACCGTATCCTGATTTCTGGATTTACAGCTGATACACGATCTAATAATTCAGAAAATCTTCTACCCCCAAGTTTTGTTTTATAAACAGTTTTAAAGTCAGCACTACTTAATTTGGTTGGACTTTTAGGATCAAATCCCCCATACGAAGTTGCCTCGGACATATCTCTGTAACTATTTACATTCTGTCCTAATAATGTTATTTCTTTAATTCCCTGAAATGAAATACCAGTAAATACATGTCTTTCAGATGAAGTACAAAAAAAAATTTACCAATATACAGTAAGTGATTAAGTATTGTAACAAAAGAATAACTATATTTGCTTTTTGCGATTCATTAGTTTCTTATCATTATGAAAGTTAGACAATGTTTTGAAGTTAAAACCTCGGCTTGTCCTTTACATTCAAAACAAGATCTTGAATCAGGGCCAGTCAGATAGACCCCGGGTTTATCAGTTGTTAATATTTGTTTTCATTTCAAAATAAATTCAGGTAAGTTTTTTTTTTAACTATACACAAACACTTTGACTTTTTGAGTTATATTTATGTCATATAAAGTAAGAAAAATTATAAACACAGTATAAGTCATTGCTCTTCATAACTTTTGTCAAATCTAAAGACTTTAAAATCATATACATATATACTAGTTACTTACTTGATCAGAAAGAATCTTAACTTCCTCTAAAATTGAAGCTATTGGTCTAGATCTCTCTCGGCCTCTTGTAAATGGTACTATACAGTATGTGCACATGTTATCACAACCTCTCATGATAGATCTAAAATATAAAAGTCGACCAAGAGTCTGCTTAGAGTCTTAAAGTTATAACATCTGACTATTACATGTATCAACTTAGATAACAGAAGCAATGCTAAACAAGGTGTCCAGATAAGTTATTATCACTTATGTTAACAAACATGTGAGAAATAAGTACAAAGGAAAAATATAAAAAAGCAATCATGAAAAAAATAAAGAAATGTATGAATCAGAATCAAAATTATTGTTTTATTATATAAAAATACATTATGAGTACATGTAATTTCTTTTAAGGGAAAGAGTCTTTATATCACAACATCCTGGCAACAGAAATGTGCAGCAATCATTTATAGCCAATGAAGATGTCTTTGAAATCATTGACAAGTATCAACTTCATTTGACTACTGATTTCTTAGATGCAAAAAAAAGAGAAAAAATGGTCTGATTTCTCTGTCCTATTATAGTAACAGGTTCAAGTTTGTATAGGTCATGTGACCAATCAGATAAAGTGTCTTTTAAACATACTGCAACTGAACTGAACACACACACACACACACGACACACTGGTAATACTTAAGATGCATGTGATGATGTGGCGAGTATTTGCCTTGTTTGGTTGTTTAACTTACATGAAAGCTGTGCAATGAATTAGGAATTAGCTCTAACTGGAAGTACATCAGCATATGTCCTCTTCAAAACGATAGCGTACATTTGCTTAAAACAGAGAAAGAAGATTCAATAAACATAAGGGACTGTGCATTACTGTACATGCAAATATGCTATAAAAGTGCTTTTCAGTATGTATTGTTGTCATGGTTTTAATGTCAGTGCATTGCTATCAGTCCTTGTTGTAAGAGATTTGCTGCCACAGTTGTGCTGGCAGGACTTTGTTTCTAAGGTATGCTAGTATTTTGTTGCCCCTTACTGAATGCCAATGTTTTGATGTCATTTGTTATAAGGATTTTGAAAAAAAAATTTTATTGTACTTGTTTTGTCGTCAGTGATTTGCTGCCAAGGTTTTGTTATCAATACACATATTTTGTTACCATTGACTTAATACAAATGTTTTTATGTCAGTGATTGATTGCCAGTGTTTTGTTGCCACTGTTACAGGTTATTCGTTGTCCTTAATTAGATGCAAAATTTCAGCAAGGGCTTTGGTGCTAAGGTTTTGTTTCCCAGGTTTTTCACCCAGGCTTTTGTCACTAAATTATTTAAAATGGTTTTGTTGTGGTGATTTGTTGCCAGTGTTTAGTTGCCATGATTTTGCTGTGTTTTTTTTTTTTTTTTTTTTTACCTTTTTTTGTTTCAATGTTTTGCTGCTAGTGTTTGTGGGTAGTGACTTGCTGCCTGGGTTGTTTGCTTGGTTTTTTTTCTCAGTGCCAGGATTTATTGACTTTGAATTATTTCTAGCTTTTTTAGGATTTATTTCAAGTGATCTTTTGCCAGAGTTCTGTAAAACATTTGATCACTAATATATTCTAATTGGTACCACATGATCTCTCTCTGGGTTGTTAGGAAATATTTCCATAATAAACATCTACCAGCCCTAGCAGGTTGATATGAGTAATGACATTCTTCAATTTGAGCCCCATTGGCTGAGTTTACGGATGGATCACACTGCCTTCCATGGCCTAGGTTTAAACCTCACTCAAGCAGATCCTAGTTTCAGAAAGTTTGTTAGTTTGCTCAGTGAAGGTTATTGGTTTTCTTGTGACACTCTTTTCCTCCAGAATCCCTGCATTGTCCATACCTTAGTATAATGAATCTTGACTGGGGAGTAAAACATTCCTCCACTCCATTTTTGAATTAAATTTCCACACCAGCATTAGCAAGTATCTGTGATATATTATTGAACTATACTTCTGAAAACTTTTGAGAACTTACCAACATTCTGTCCAGAATCATTTGACTGATGCAACAACCTAGGAAGATCTTTATATGAATCAGGCCCACATATAATATCTACATCTTTTGATTTCTGGAATATCTTTTCCTTTAGTCTGGTTACCATACAACCTGTTAAAAATGACAATATCTAAGATATACCTGACAGTTTAATTAGTACAATACATTTCATTTACTTATTATCAGATTGGCATATAAAAATATAGAATGGTGTATAAAAAGAAATACAAACTATCATATGAAACCCGGTAATATTTCAGAAAAATACAAAAAATGTTCAGTTCACTGTTTTCTGAAAAAGACATATAGCATGTCCAGTAAAAGGAAATTATGCTGGTTATTACTTATCCCTTGAAACAATTGTTCTACATAAACATTTTGGGGTATTACATAGTATGTAACTCCAATTTAGGGTCTTGTTCAATAGCATGCCATATCACAGTTGGGTCTAGAATCTTCAGTAATTTTTTATAGTTCATGAATCACATATGGTCATAGTTCTACATAGTTCCTTGATAAGGAAAAAATCAAACTAGAACTCCACGAGTCGGATGTGATGCAAACACAAAACTGTTAATTAGTTCTTTGTTTTACCCCCCCCCCCCTCCTCAAACACAAAAAGTGAAACACAATAAAATGCTAAGAACATGCAAACATTGTTTCATTGCAAGAAACATGCATACCAAGTTTGGTATCAATTGAATTTAAGATGACAAAGTTATGCTCTGGACAAGCAATTAGAGAACTGCACAAAAATTTCAAACAAAACTTTATATGAAGGGCAATAACTCTCTCGAAAATGACCATATGCAAATACCGTCAATATGTGTTAAAGTATTAAAAGATGTTAATCATGTCAAAATTTGGTGGAGATTACTCAAAAAAAGTTAAGGCGGTATGCCCACAATATAAGGGGAATAACTCTAAAATTTCCAAATGTAGAGTTATGGTTCTTTAACTTTGCACTTTGTCTCATTGCAAGACACATACCAACCAAGTTTGGTATCAACTGAACTGAAGATGACAAAGTCATCCTCCGGACAAGCAAATTAGAGAAATGGACAAAAACTTAAAACAAAATTTTATGTGAAGGGCAAAACTCTTAAAAGCGACCATATACAAAAACCTATGTTATATGTGTGATGTTTATCAAGTCAAAATTTGGTGGAGATTACTGAAACATGAAGGAGTTATGCCTTCAAGAAAATAACAAAACTTCAAAACCCATGTCAATATCTGTTGAAATAATCATTTTATAACCATTTGAAACTATTTTATGATATTTTAAATTAAATGCAAAAATGCGTAACCTATTTTTTGGCCAAATTTCACAATTGGTACAAACTATATACTTAAGACTGTAGAGCAGGGATGGGGTCAATTACTTTCAAATGTAATTAATTAAATTACAATTACATTCCCTATACCCTCAATTAAATTACAATTACAATTACACCAATTTTCACAAAGTAATTAATTAAATTACAATTACTTTGCAAAAGTAATTTATTAAATTACAAATTACATTGTACATTTTGCAACAATTTTAATGTGAATACAACTTTTATACAACCATAAAGTAGTCATGTTATATAATGTTATATAATACTGTCCCAGTCTTGTTGACATGTTAATTTATGACATGTTTTTGGCATTGCAGTGTAGAGAAGCTGAAAATCCAAATCGTTTTGACCACCACTTTTGGTTTCAGAGAAGATTTTTAAATTTTTTTTTCAAATGTAGGTCACAGTGACCTACTTTCTACAGCTAGGGCAACCAAAAGTACAAATTTGTAATGCGCCTTCCTAATAACCCTTCATGTGAAGTTTGACCAATATTGGCCCGGTAGTTTCTGAGATGTTGAAAATTTGAGTTATAGACGCACACATGCACTCATTAATATTATAAATAAACGCTTACCTAAAATTCCTATTTTAAGTGATTTGTTCTTCTTTTTTAAACTTTTAAGAATTTTTATACGATTCCATATTTTGGTCTCGGCTGTCTCTCGAATAGAACATGTTGCTAGCAGTATTACATCAGCCTAGATAATAGAGAATAATTGTTTTTATCTTATTTGATAAAAAACATGTATAGTGCTTCTAAGACAATTCAGATATTTCAGTTTATTTCAAAGTTTAAAGTTAATAATCATGAAATTAACAAAGTTTTTAAATAGTAGAGAACTTTTTTGAAAGAAAGGCAAAAATATACAATCAATTTTAAATGAAATAGTCATATAGAATCTTATTTTCCCATCAGATTTTGCTTTCAATCACTTATTTTATTGATGATTTTAAATTTTTAATTTTATCTTAGCCACTCTGATCAAGTTACCAACTTTTAGAGGCAATGATGAATTTAAAAAACAATTTAAATTGCACCAACCTTAGATAAACAAAGTCCAGATAAGCTTACCTCAAGTTATTTTCTATAAAGTTAAAAATTGGTATTGGTGATGTATGCATGCACACACACTAATTGGGAAATACAGCTGTACATATTATGCTATGAGTTAGCTTACATGGTCTTCACTGTAAAGTGAGCTTCTACTAGACATTAATTATATATGGCTACTCACATCTTCTTCAGTTTTAGTCATTACAAAACCACTTTTCTTTAATATAGAAGATGCTATTTCTACATCATTCACGTTCATCTGACAACCATAAGTCTCTATGTAAACTGTAATGAAAATAATCATAAAAAAATATTGTTTACATTTTTTTAAACACTGATATGCCCAATTCACTGCCATCCATTAATTATTAGACATGTTTCAAACTGGTTATATCATTACAGACTGAAAATTTTTCACAATGCTAAATTATTGAAAACATCATCCTGCTAACACTGAGGGATTTTGTCTTACAAAAGCAGTTTGATCTTAAAAAATATATTTTTCCCACATTTTTATATTTTACCCCAAAATTTAAAAAATTTCCAAAATATACTTTTTTCAAGACAATCAAATTTACTGAATACACTTTTACCATTACATTAAGATACTGCCAAATACTGCAAAAACTTCAATATTTCAATTCTATGGATGAAATTTGACATGATGGTTATGATATAAACTAATGGAAAAGACAAACTTGTACATCAGTGATTTTGCTATGGTTTTTAAAAACTACCTTCCACCTTTCAGATTGGGAAAATTTGGACCCTTTTTATGTCACATATTACGCTCAGAATTGTGAAATTCATTGCAAAGATCTTATATTGTGACAATATCTAACATTTTTTGTCTGTCAGAACAGTTTTGGACAACTGGATTAATCTGAACTATTTGATTGTGTGTCCCTTGTCGCCTTTTGGGGAATTTTAGTTGTCAAATTGGGAAATTTTAGTCTTATTTTCCAAGGGGAAACTACCTTTATTCGGTAGTAATTTTAGGCAAACAAAACCACTGTACATGTATAATAATTTCTGGATGGCAGTGCATATCTTCACACAATTATCTCTCTCTCTCTCTCTTGACACTCAGAATGTACAATATTATGTCATTTGTTTAGTATTTAATGAATTTGAAAAGTGCACTATTTAGTTGTATTAGTGATGTAGAAATTCAAGTCAGGAAGCGTGATACTCTGTAGAGAAAGCAGACATGAGTATAATATGCGGTTAGGTTCAGTATCGATATAAATCTGATGTCTATTGAAGTATTTGAGACCTTAATTACAGTCCAGGAATTATTGACACCTATTTAAGTTGTAGCATACTATGTTGACAGGAACTTAATTACCTTGAAACAAGCTGTCAATTAATTACTTATTATCATGTGATGATGGCCTTGATTACATTATGTGATTAACAGAATCCTGTGATCTTACCTTACCAGAATAGTAATCAAAGCAAAATATCGCATTATTTAGGTGAATACACTGAACACCATTCATAAATCTTTTTTTTTTCGAACTCTTACACTCGTCTTATATTGATTATAATAACAATTATAATGTTCATTTGCAATAAAATACAAACATTGTCCACATATGGCTGATATGTTATCGTACTGTGCAATGCGTTATTCTACTGTCAGGCAAATAATCACTTCGTAATTAAAATTCGGATGTAAAATTCGTAAAAAGTTTAACAATTTATTTCCAAAATATAATTTTTATGAATTTTATACACTATAAAGCACATATATTATAAATATAAAGAGCACATATATTATAAATATATAACTTAAAATATAACTGAAAACAAGGACATTCTAGGGACCTTGTGCAGAAAACTCGAAAGGCCAGGGGGTATATCTAATGAACTAAAAGTTATGTTAACTAACTACCAAGTCAATAGAAACACAGCGATGTTTAGGTAGAAGAGTCGTCAGCGATTTATACCTTTCCTTTGGGAACCATAAAACGTTGACCTTGGTAAATAATCAAGACGCGCAACATCAGCAGCAGAATTGACCAATGTTGTCCTTGGTGGTGTACCCTGTACATTTGCCTGTTTATTTCCAAGTCCTGCCTTTTTCAATTCTTTGCCATATTCAATGTTAACTCTTTTGTTTTGGTAATCTTTCTGTGATATTTGTCTTACAAGTTTTTGAACATTTTTAGGCGTTTTAAACAAACGCAATACATGTCCATTCCGAGAGGTAATCACCATGATGACAGAACAGTTGAACTGAGAACATGTGCAGGTGTACGTAGTTATCGCCCTTCACTATTTTTCTCCGGATATTAGTAATGGTGTATAAAAGATTAATAGGTTTACAGTTCAACTTTGTTTTATCGGATATAGTGAAAAAAGTCGTCGGCAAATAACTTGCCTGATTCTGTTTAGTTGAACATAATCTGGTAGATCATTTTTAAACAAGTTGAACATATAGTACTACAGACAAATAAATATAATGAAATCGAGCGCACGATTTTGAATTCGAGCGCACAACTTTTGAAAACTTGGAGCGCACGATCATGGAAATCAAGCCGCACACGACTTTATAAATCGTGCGCGAGATTTTGGAAATAGAACGCAAGACTTTTTGAAAATCAAGCGCACGATTTTTGAAATCGAGCACACGACTTTTGAAAATCGAGCGCACGACTTTGGAAATCGAGCCGCACGACTTCTGGAAATCTAGCGCACGATTTTTGAAAATCGAGCGCACGACTTTTGAAAATCATCGAGCCGCACGACTTGTGGAAATCGAGCGCACGATTTTTGAAAATCGAGCGCACGACTTATAGCCGTATAAAGGGAAGCACATATACATAAGATGGATTATAAAGCAATGGGTGCTTCATGTGATCACCTGATTTTATTATTATTATTATTATTATCAAATTGGTTTAAATTACCGTGAAATTCTTCAGTTCTTGAGAACAGCACATGGAATTTTTTATCCCTAACTCATTTAAAAAGGAAATTTAAATGGGTTTCAATTAAACGATATTCTTCTTTTAAAGATAAAGATTTTTTTGTGATTTATATCTTATTTATCATATATTTTTTAATTTAATTTAACCTACGGCAGTATGCAACTTTAGCATAAACCAGAGAGAGAGAGAGAGAGAGAGAGAGAGAGAGAGAGAGAGAGAAAGAGAGAGAGAGAGATTATGCTTGCTGTTAATCCTATGGTGAAGTTGAAAAAATTGATCTTCGCCGGAAAAGGTTCGAACACATTGTCATGTGCAGAATTTTTAATTTTTACAAAGAGAAATATTCAAAATTCTGCACATGACAATTTTGTCATGCTTACATGAAAGATATTGACCTTAACTTTTTTTACGAAAACAACAAAACTTTTCTGAACAACTATACATTTTACAACAACATCAACAACAACAAATCATTACTTCTACAGATGATTTTCATCTAAAAGAAGATGCAAGATGTTTATTAGAAAAGCATGGAATATTTTTCAGAAACAACAGCCTCAATAAAACAATCCTATTAGGGATAAAACATTTCTCTCATATAAGTAGATATTATGTAAATGATACTGCAAATGTACTGTTACTCAATTTTCATCGTATCAGGGCTCAATTAATGTTATAAGTGTAATGGTTATAACAAAGTCTAAATTAAGAACACCGCCTAGTGGGGCATTTTATACGCACGCTTCATATCAAGTAGTTGTATTTGCCATTGAAGAGTATGAAGTAAAACAGGTAAATGCATTAAACAAGAATGCATATTTAGCCAAAACATTTACAAGAATTTGTCATATCTATACACACAATATATGTCACATATGAGGCATATGTTTAGTGTTATGTACACAGTACGTGATCTCATGTGCAATATATCGTGGTAGTTGGTATATGTTTTTGTGACATTTAAACAAAATAGTGTCACATGTGAGGTAGGAGATATTTACTATTATTGAACCAAATCTGTTCTTTCAATTGCCACCAGTTACCATGCAGAGCTATATAGATTTATTAAATACACGACTGAACCATACAAAACCAAACCGAACCAGACAAATACAGTGATGCAATGCGAAGATGCATCCAAGAGACAGAACTGCTTAAAATGATGTTGTAATGAAACATATTGCCACAGTGATCTCGTTTCTGTGTCAGCTAATAAGATTGCAAGGCATACGATAATTTTGTTGTAATGTACCATCATACTACCATAGCGTCATCAACACAGTTGAGATATTCTTTAAAATATCTTTAGTTCACTATAAGCACATCTTTAAACGATCACCATAACACATGCCAACTATCAAGTCTAAAACTGAGGACAAGTTGCACCCACAAGGAATTTGTTGTTGTTGTTGTAAAATGTATAGTTGTTCAGAAAAGTTTTGTTGTTTTTGGTAAAAAAGTTAAGGTCTACACCTTTCATGTAAGCATGTGTTCGAACCTTTTCCGGCGAAGATAATTTTTTTCAACTTCACCACAGGATTAACAGCAAGCATAAACTCAAGCTCTCTCTCTCTCTCTCTCTCTCTCTCTCTCTCTCTCTCTCTCTCTCTCTCTGGTTTATGATAAAGTTGCATACTGCGCTAGGTTAAATTAAGTTTAAAAATAAGATTTAAATCACAAAAAATAACTCCTCATCTTTAAAAGAAGAGTATCGTCATAAACAAAATAATATTTGAAACCTATTTAAATTTCCTTTTTAAATGAATTAGGGATAAAAAAAAATTCATGTTTTGTTGCAAGAACTGAAGAATTTCGCGGCAATTTAAACCAATTTGAAAATAATGAAAAAAAAAAACCAGATCACATGGAGCATCCATTGCTTTATAATCTGTCTTATGTGTATATGCTTCCTTTTATACTGCTGTAAGTCGTGCGCTCGATTTCCAAAAGTTGTGCACTCGATTTCATTATATTTATTTGTCTGTGGTAATAGCGGGGCTCCGTGGTATCTCCACTAGTTGTGTTAGCTAGAACAATATGATTGACTCTGTCTATAGTTTTGACAATTTTTGTATACCCCAACCTATCAGCTCTTAGCTTTCGGTGCTCTAGGGTTGGCAGTCTTAGTTTCATTAATCTCGCTTGGCAAGATTTGAAACTAGTTTTGTTGCTCCTTTGCACCATTTCGATTGCTACCAAGGCTTTTTTTTTTTAAAAAAAAACAGGTTTTGCAACTCCTCTCTGGATACCGAATCAGGAACAGGGCTATATAGTTTTGAATCATCTTTATCTGTAGGTATGTAATTTTTGCAGCAATTTAAATACAAAATATATTTTCTTGAATTATTCACCATATATTGCAATTTCTTTTAATCTAAAACCTACCAATACAGTACATATTATTTTCATTACACAACTTTCTGAATTCTTATTCCAATACATATGTTATTTAATGATAGAAGAGGGTTTTCCTTCCATGTCCCAATCAAGAATATTTTATTTAATCTAGGCCTCACCAGCTTTCGGTAAAGTGGCAAAAATTACCTTTGCAGTGCGCTCATTTTATCACTTAATCATTTAACTTCTTGGCTAGTGTGGATAATTTGTAATTTTAAATGGTCAGGGAAGAAAATTCCTCTGGGTACCTCAACCCTGAAGTTGATATGCACGTGCAATACCTATAAATAAGAACTTATATGAAAACATAGGGGTAACAGGATTTTATTTTTAGAAAATAACTTTTCACCTGTCACTAAAATTCGTAAAAAATATTCTCATTATTATCGTCGCAGTTTTTTCGTGACATTTTGTTAAATAAATCATGAATTAACTTAGTTTAAATTAAATGCAAAGATAACAGATGCAATTTTATGTTTCTCCCCTCCCCTCTGCCACAATGAAATAGCCAACTTATCGTCACCAGACATTGGTCAATTGTAAGAGGATTATATAGTGAGCCAATCAGATTTTAGCTCACTCAATACTCCCGGGAAACTTCCCGCGAAGCTCATTGTGAAGCTGTCAGGTAAGTTGTCGAAAGTGTTTTTATCCTCAAGTTATGGTGTGTTTGACATTATTTTTGTAAAGTTTAACCGCAAACAAATGCATGTATTTTATCACTAAGTTACAGAATTTAGAATTTTACAGAGATCTATTTCAAAATTTTTCATTTTCGTATGTAGAATTTTTGCAATCGGAAATCACTTTCTATGAACACTCTTTTGGAAAAGTACTTGCAATTGATAATTTAGGTTCTCCGCTGTGAAACAAATGCAAAAAATAATAACTGATCAACATGATTAACTAGCAAAAGACCATTTTAGTGCATCAGTGTAAAGTTTGGTAAATGATATCGTATGAGGTTTTTTTTGAAATGGGGAAGATCGAGTATTTCTGTAATTTACCATCTAAAAACGCGTTAATATGCGTGATATTCAGATTGTAAGACCAATTATCCAAAATACAGCAAGTTATAAAACATGGCCACACTATGATGCACTATACAAATGGAGGTGAATATTGTTTAATGTGAAGTTGGTGAACAATATCTATTGTTTTCTCAAAAATTCTTCATTTATGAAGTATTCTGTCTTGGTAACACATTTTCTGTAAATTGTTGAGATCTTGATATTGTACATTTTTTCTAAAACCATGCATTTTTTAAAAATAATAATAAAATCTAAAAAAAATAATAAAATCTTAATCGAATGATATTTTTTTGTCCATTGTCCACTGATTTGTAAATTTTAGTTTGCTTTTTGTTCAACTTTAAATCAAAACTTTGGTAAGACTTCCTTTTCTACTCTCCACTCATAATAATAAACATAGTTTTTCACAGAAATGTTCTAAAGGGCATGATTTTTAGGCCATTTCAATTGTAATTTAAATTTTAGTGGAGGGTACAAGAAGTCTGAAATTTTCACCTTGGAAAGAAGTATAAAGGTTAAGTTCATACTGTCACATGATTGAAATGTTTTTGTTTGCAGCATATATAGTGACATTTAAATCCAGTAAATTGGTTTATATATGGAAACTTCACTTGTTTGCTATAATATATCTAACCCCCATAATTGTCCCTTTGTTGAGATAACAATATATGCTAGCTTAGAGCACGTTTGTTCTGTGTTGTGAAGTAATGGTGTTTTATGCTAAAGTGATGTTTTCACTTTTATGGAGGCGGTCAGATTTATAAGAGTATTTGTAACAAAGTTAAAGCGATTTATGACCCTTAAAGATTGTTATATATAGGTAGTCAGTTCTAAGATGGCAAAAGACTGAGGTTTTAGGAAAAAAAAGACAACTTTATCACCTTTAGAATGACTGAAAATGGGGTACCCAGTAAAAAATGGCTATAAAATAAAATATAAAAAAAAGTAGGTCATGACAATATTTGCTTTTTAATTTTTGACAATTTTTTGAGAAACCGAAGTTCATGAGAAAACTAAACTGAACTTTCACACTTTCAGACTTTTGTTTATTATATTAACTAAAAACTAAACGGGGTACCCAGTCAGACATTACCTTAAAAAAATCTCAAGTCGAGGTATGACTTAATTTTTGCTTTTTTGATTTCTGTCAATTTTTTTACTTTGAATTTAAAATAACTGTCAGAAGTAGGTGTAAGAATTATGTTGTTGTCAAAAAGGAGTTGTTGCCCTTTAATTGTAATAAAATTTATTAAAAATTTTATTCATTAAGAAAACATTTTAAAAATCTTGGCCCTGAAATGTCTTTTCTTAATTGATAATAATCTGTATTTGATTGGATTTAATGGGGTTTTACATCCCAGTCAAGAATATTTCACTTATATTGAGACGTCACCAGCTACAGGTGAAGTACCAGAAATTTTGACCTTTGCAGTACATTTGGGGCAATGTGTAGGAAGAGTTTACTAACATGTCATGCCTGCTGTGATACAGGGCAATAGTTTTTAGGGTCAATAATCTGTATTTACATTTCATAAGAATACAAAGATTGCAATGATTATCAGATGAACAGCAAGGTCCATGAGTCTAGCTTTTAAAAAACATGCTAGAATGTAATGCACAGATATTGGGCAAGGGAATATTGCATTTTATTCTTCAGTCTGCCAATCCTTCTATACCCTCAGATGATTTTTAAATGAAACTTTGCATATTATTTCATTTTTCAAGTTGGCAATTATTTTAGGAGTTATGTCCTTTACAAATTTGTTAAACTTTAGTTGCGTGTTGGATAATTTTTCCAGTTGTGGCCAGCAACTGTGGTAGCTCAGTTGGTAGAGTGCTCACTCCATAAGTGGAAGGTCGTGGTTTTGAACCCCGACCGGGTCTGACCCAAGACTTGAAAGTGGGTAGTGAATGTTCTTTCGCCAAGCACTCGGCATTACGAAATGAAAGTCACGGTTCTTACGGATGGGAACTTAAAATAAACGAGGTCCCGTGTCATGGCAGGCATGGCACAATAAAGAAACCTGCTGTATAATGCCATCAGCGCAACGCACAGGCAAAATTTCTGCACTTTTGCCTATAGCTGGCGATGTCTTGATATAAGATATATTCTTGACTGGAAGTTAAACACTCTTACTCAACTCAACTCTAGTTGTGGCCATTTAAATTATTTATTTATTTTATGGTTATTTTTGTCCAGACTAGATAGTAGTTTAGATAAAACTCGGATAAAAGTTGGTAGAAATAATAACAATGCATGGATGTAAATTTTTTTTTTTTTTTTTTTTTTTTCAGTTTTACTCTGCATTTTTAAATGATTATTTTTGTCTGCATAAGATCACTATTTCTGCTGAGAATTAAATTAAACCCATCGTGCTTAAAAGTGCATTTTATTTTCCTGTTCTTTTTTGAATTGTCTCTTTGTAATTTTTAAAACTATTTTTGGTCAGAACTAGATCTCAGCCATTCCTGTTCATAATTTAATGAAATTTGGTGGAAATAATAAACATATTAAATGATTTGCATATTTTTTTCTCATTTTGGTTCATTGATATTGCTCATTTATAACCCTTTTAATTTTTTTCCGTGTAAGATCTCTTAATTCCTGTTCAGAGTTGAATGGAACTGGGAAGAATTGGTCAACATAATGCATTACATGAATTGTGTTTTTAATTTTTTTTAAATGGAAAAATAGACATTTTGCATCCTACATACTAAATACGCGCTACCAAACTTGCTCTGGGGCAACGGTCGCATCTGGCATACACATAACTTAAAGCTGCATTAAGTTTTCCAAAGAAAAAATTAAAACGGTGCTAATCTAATAAATGATGTTCCTAATGAACAATGTTACATTTAGTTCAACAATAAAAGCTCAAATAAATACAGAAATTACAGTATTTACCCAGCGAGATGCAGCATTTGGGATCTAATATTAGAACATGGTAACGTCATCAAAACCCAGGTCATTTAAACACAACTTTCAAAATGTTGAAATACGATAAATTAAACACAGAACTTCGTTGAATTTGTCATTTGTGACTTAGTAAGGAATAAATAACACCATTTCAAATACATCTGGATTTTAATGAAGGACAATTAATGCAATCTGCCATGTTTCACTTTCAATTCTAGGCTTTTCCGTACATCCGTGCGCATGCTCCAAGCTCATAATTACCATCGTAGAACACTGACCAACCGGTCAGAGGATTCCGTTTATTTACAGCTAAAAGAAATGAAATTTTAGAAAATGAATGTCACGGATCGTGGTTAGAAGATATCTACTTTTAAAAAAATATATTTCTAGAAAATCAAAAATTGGTAAACTTAATGCAGCTTTAATTTACAAAAAAAAAAATGAAAATTTCTTTTTGTTTTTATTCAATCTTTGTTGAAACACCCAACACCGCAATCGCATTCAACAACAGGTTTAGATAATGCAATAGAATTATAACTCAGTTGAAAAAGATCAATATAAAACTTCTGTTACCTGGGTACACATTTTTCAACTGTTATAGCCTTTTTTATTGGTTTAACATAATTAATTAGGTTTCCTGACATATATTGACAGACCAATTGGATAACAACTATATAAATTAAACACTAATTAACTGGCTTCATATCTCACCTTGTGTTAGCTGGACAATTGTTTATATAATGTTAACACCATTTGAGTTTACTGTGCATTGTTGGCTAATCTATTTTGTAATTGCGAAACTACAGTCCAAGATCGCATAATTTCCGGATTTTTTTATGCAGTTAAACAGAATTAAGAATTTTGTTTATGCAATTAAATGGAAATTTTAACATTATTGAAATAGGAAATGGTTCGGTGCAGAGAAAAAATATGCAATTAACCGTTATGCAAATAAGCGGAATCTACTGTAATGCACCAATTTTAATCGAATACGCCACAATACATGTATATCTGATGTTTTATAATGTTTCAGTACACAGAGTAATTGATGACTAACAAACAGAATGGAAACAGCGCAGATAGCAGAAGATGAACACAAAATTTTTAATCAAAAGAAACCAAAAAAACTACATTTAGAGCTCTGTCTGAAAACCTTTTAACCAGCTATAGGATGTCACATGTATATGATTTCTTTCTTGAATCCATCACAACCATACAGGTAACATAGAAATATAAAATTGTATTTAAAAAAACAAAATAAAAAAAAATAAAAACTTGATCATTGCCACTATTTATGTAGTCATATTTTAACATTCTATTGGTTTTGAAAATTCCAATTGCATATCAGTTTGAGGCATTAATTCAAGTCAAGACTTTCCAATTCATCTATTGTAACTAATTGTTTAATGTTTAATGATGACATAGGTTATAATGATGTTCAAACATTCCAGATAAATGTTTTAAAAAAAAAAAAAAAACCCAGAATATTGTATATTATATGAAAATCAATAAACATCATGGTTTTACCGTTTTAAAACACAATAAGAGAAATGCCTTAAACCTTACACCTTAGAACTCATCAGGGGTTCAAACCCACACCTTTTGCTTCCAAGTTGTACCTTCTACCACTTAGCCACCAAGTCGAGCTTTTTTTTTTCTTTCCTAATTTGCAAATCTTGAGAAAGACATAAAATTGTTACTTTTACTGCAATAAGCTGTGGCATGTTTAGGTTTTATATGCAAAAATCTGTAATATATTGTAGTAATGGTACTTCAAGGGTTAAGATTTGTCTTGTATTGAGGTGCTCGGTTCTTGAATAGTCTAGAGAAGCAGCCCACTAGCTTTTGGCAAATGAACACTTGTCACAATAGGATTTGTTAGTGGGATTCATATGTGATTTACAGATAGTAAGGTGTTTATGCAGGGTTATCTTTGGTTTCAAATTTTAGTTTTAAGACCTGTTCAAATAAATTGTATAATCTGATATCCATCTTGTTTCATTTCAGACATGTCTGCCATTGATTGATGATCCTGAGTAAATTTACTATGAGAACTTTCCTCCGGTAACAACTTCAGAAGTACACCAGTGGACTTGCTACTATCAACAAGAAAAACATGAACCACGAGACATCAAGAAAACCTAAACATAGTAAAGTGTTTATTTTTCAAAAATTTAATTTCAATATTATTTATGTCAGTACTTGTGTAAATTATGTAAATTATAATAATCAGAATTATTAGGTTGTGATTAGAAAGTACATCAAAAATTATTATAAACAGTTGATAATTTGACTTAACAAACTACAAAGTCTGTTTTTTGATGCCAAATTGTAAGAAACACTTTCATGTTTGTGTACAAGAAACCAACTGAGGCCTAACTTAAAAAATTCTTTGTTTGCTGTTTTCCGACCCATGCTAACCACATGTGGGTAGGTAGGTAGGAAAAATATTTTATTTTATTCTTTGAAAACTTAATCTATTGCACTTTTGAATAAAAAATTATACTGGTCCATTAAATGTTAATTTCAAATATATTTTTTCAATATACCAATGAGGGATACCAAAATTGTGAAAATAACACCATCAGACCAAAATAGCTGCAGTATTGTCAGAATGTCAAATATATATTTATATCCAATGCTTATCAACTTTTTGTTGCAAATTAAATGTGAGATGTTAAACTGTCATAATGCCTCATAACTGACTAGATGAACACCTCCATATTAAAACAAGAGATGTCAGATGAAAGATGAAATATATACCAGTATTCGGGAGATTTCCAGACGATTTTCTCTTCTCTCTTTTTTCAAACCTGCATACGAAAGACAGATTTCTAGAATGTCAGAAAATTATTCTGAACTCTTTTTAAATAAGCCCCTACCATTAAATTCCACAAATTGTTATTAAACAACACAAACATCAACCATTTATTAACTGCTTAAAGTTTATTCAACTATTGACTTTGGTAACTCTGAATCAACGAATTAGAAATTAATAAAATTGAAAAATCAACAACTGACTAGAATTGAAAACTTAAAAACATAAAATTTTCATTCAATGACACTGTACATTAAATGTCAAAAACCACTAAATATATTTTTAAATAAGATCATCTACAAATTACAGAACTAATTAAAAATTTTCAACATAATAGACTTTATGTCTTACATGTTACTGATAACATACATGTACTTTATTTACTCCTTAAACTCATAAATTCAATCAATTCAACTCTGCCATTTCAAAGCAAAGTAAACCTGTCAGAATCAAAACATGAAATTTAAAAAATTAGGAAACAACCAATTTAATTTAAAAGTAACAATACAATGTCTGATCAAAATAATGGTCCATTATCAAGACTAGTAAGTTCACAAAAAATCAGTTGATCGGATTACTCTTTGGAATGGCTTTGCCACTCTCTTTACAAGTAAAACAAACTGGCAATACAACTCGGAAAATTCGCAGCATCTCTGTGTCTCTCTCACATTGTTAACCAATGTCTTCTTAGTTCCTCCCTGTGTTTCTCCCACGGAAAAACAAAGCGGAACTTCCATACTAAACTTGCTCACATGTTGTCTCGCTTATTGTCAGTGTTATTGCCCTTTAAATACGTATTAAAGCATTTCTTATGTTGTGTGAAAGGTTGCATGTCGCTCTTTTCGGGTTAAATTAAACAAATTAATGCCCCTACATTGGTTAACCATCCATTATGTTGTATGAGAAGTTACGTGTCGTTCTTTTCGGGTTAATAATCTGCTGGAAGTTTGATGCGCAATTCATATTCCGGTCTGAAACTTGTCAAACGGACGACAAGACTTCAGGTAAAAAAAAAAAAAAAAAAAAAAAAAAAATGGAATTGATGGCAATAAAATTTTTTGGGTCGGGGCATTTCAAGTGGGTCGGGCGGTCAACGGCAAACAAAGTTAATTTTATTTTAGGCCTGACCCAGTAACCTTTTTAAAACAATTTATGAAGTAAGGCATGTTTTGATGTTAAAGGTGGTATTTGTTCACAATTGGGAGTAGGATCGCTGGATTGATTCTCAAAAATGAGAACATATATGATCCCTTTGCCATATATTGTAGCTGTAAAAAAAAAACTCTTGTCTATATACATGTGAAAAGATATCTCCAAGTCACAGTGTCTTCATATTTTGAGGTTTCACTGTGTTTTGGTCTTTGGCTTTCATGTGGTTTATAACTTTTATTATTTTTTGTTTTATTTGGATGATATTTTATTTACAGAACATAGATGATGTAAGAGATATTGTACAGAGGGATCAAATCTTGCCTATAGAACAGTCACTGAAGATGTATGAGGAAGTCTGATTAAGTAAAATAGTTGAACTTCGCTCCATTCTAAAAATAAGATGGAACCCATAGACCTGCTAAAGGCTGTAAGTAGTATATCAACCCTTTCACCTCCTAACTTTTTTTCTTGTAAAATACAGATAAATGTTGTGATAAGTTTTGATAAGTACTCAGTACACTTGAGAAATTTAAAAAGGTTAATGTGAAATGACTGTGACAATCCAGAAAGTTTGTTGATGAAGTGAAATGTGATAAGGACTTTAAAAACTTTCGAAAACTGAAGACAGTGGATGAATTGTACTTTGACAAAATGAATAACAACAAAGAATTTCGGTTCTTGGCTTGTATTAAATGACAGCTTGATGTAAAACTGCAAGTATTATCAAATTATCAAAAACAAGTTAATCAAACTTTGAAAGCTTTGTTTTGTTTTTAATTATTGTCATATAAATATCCATTTTAGCGAGATTAAACAGTGTTGATAGCAAAGTCAGTCTTGCACCACACGCAGATTGACCTAGATTGTACCTTAAAATTTTGTCTGAAAGACCTTGAAAAAGCATTGAATTTTGACACCAAAAATCTGTGGGAACCCAGATTCATCCATCCCAGAACTGACTGCCTTGATGAAAGTAAAAGAATCTTTACTTTGGCGTAAAACATCAATCTGTCAATCTTTGTACCCCTCTAAATTTTGATATTGACCAGGAAAGCCTTAAAATTACAGAATAAAAGTGATTTTTGACCTTTCTGTTAATTTAGTTTAATGGTTAAGAGGGTTAGGTTCAAAAGGAATTTTGTACCAACCATTTCCCATTTGGTTTGACCAAAAACAAAGTCCATAATGTTGGGGACATCTCTCAATTTCAGATTGGGTATCAGATTTTCAGTGAGACTTTTGAACCCTGTTGCCCTTTTGGTTGTTTTTTAAATTTTAATTTAAGTTTTTACAATGCTGTAGAATCATTAATATTTGTTGGGTTAAAATTTCATAGTTTTGCAATTATAAAAATGTCTTGGGAGAAAATTTTGTGTGGGGTTCTTGGTAATTAAAAATCTTCAACATTAAATTTCATGCTTTTCACTTAAAGAACCCTCCCTCCCCACACATTATCCTGAGCAAAGGTCAAATTTTTTGTCACTTCACCTATAGCTGGTGACATCTCAAAATAAGTGAAATATTCTTGACTGGGACGTAAAACCCCATTCAATCAATCAATCAATCATGGTTTTCACTAATCCATGAAAATAAACTTGGATACTTAATGTAATCTTGTATTATTGTAAAGAAAGGAAGTTTTTTTGTACAATTTTTAGCTTAACTGTCTTCGGAAAATTCATCAAAAGTGCAAGAAATTTTGTCATTTTATGAAAACAATTTATTTTAAAACTTCTATTTCAGGACAAGGAGAGTGAGTCAACAGAGTGAATGAAGGTGGACAATCACAAAAGCCAAACAGCAGCTGGCCATACAGTCAAGAAAGAACAAATAGTCACACCTCCAACCAGAGTTTACAAAGTAAAAATAATAGTATGGCTTCATTACCTAGCTTGTTACTAGGAGTAAGAATAATTTTATTTTTTCAGCACCTAATTTACAGTTAACTAGTCTACAACAGTTCAATGTTAAATTTTTCATCTCGCTACAGGGTCAAAGTTCAACATCTTATAATGGTGTAAAAGGGTCAAGGTATATGAATTTGTTTTCAATTTTTCAACAAAATGTGTCAAAATACAACTTGGCTCTTTTCTTTAAACCAATGTTAAAGGTTCAAGGTCATTTAAGGTTGTATAGAACTCTTCAAGGGTCAGTATTGTTTTTCTGAAAAATATTATTGTAAAATATTGAAATAAAATTTTAGAAGAAAATTCTGATAACTGATTAGAAGTAGATAATGTATGTGGCTTTCTCAAAGTACTCTAGTTACTTTTACTAACCCAGAACTGCCACCCACATGATCGATGAATGGGACATAAAATAAGATACTCCAATCCTTTGGACCTCTGTTAATTTTGTTGATCTTTTCAGTTTTCTAAACATATTCATTTTTTAAAATAATCCTGCTTAGGACTTCAGTAATGGAAAAGGGTTATGGTACAGGGTAGGAAAAATTCCTAATTGCAATTAGCTAAGTGACTTCCTGAAAATTTTAGCAAAAATCATCTATTGCACTGATTGAAAAAATTTTGCATTGGGTAGGGAATAGCCTTCATTGCAATTTTGCAAAATGATATAATCCATTAATTTTAAAAAAAAAAAAAAAAAAAATGCTTAATCAATTGGACCTGAAATAAGAAAATTATTGATTTTTTAAAAAAATTTATTATATAAAAAAAAGAAAGTAAATGAACAGAAAATTAATGTTCAATTAACAAAGTTTTTCAATTTTTTTTTATTTTCTAAATATATGTTTTTTAAAAATAACTTCTAATCACAATTCTTGAGATTTATTTTCTAAAATTTCATTCCTACTAGCTGTAAATAAACAGAATCCTCTAATGGGTTGGTCAGTGTTTAACGGTGATTATTATTAGCTTGGAGCATGTGCACGGATGTACGGGGGTTCCAATGATTCGAAGGTGAAACCTGACAAATTGTATTGTCTGCCATTAATATCCAAATGCATCCGCAATGGTGTTATGCATCCCTCACTAAATCACAAATGACAAATTCAAAGAAGTTCTGTGTTTAATTTATGGTATTACACCGTTTTATAAGTTGTGTTTAAATAGCCCAGTATTTTTATGACATATCCATGTTGTAAAATTTGACCCCATATGCTACATCTCACTGGGAAATTGTTGTTTCTGTATTTATCCAAGCTTTTATTGTTGAACCACCTGTAGCATTGTTCATTATGAACATCATTAATTAGATCAGCACCGTCTTAATTTTTTCCTAGGAAAACTTAATTAATGCAGCTTTAAGTTATTGTTGAACAAAAAGTATTTTACTAAATCCTCTATTAAATCATGCATGATTAATGTTAATTTCATAGTAATGTTGACATATAGAATAATAAATTACCAATAGTTCATCATTGTCAATTTTCTCTACAAAGTTCTTGGTAGTCAAGTGTTCCATTTCCTAATGCAAAGCTTTATTGTTTGAAACAATAATGTATCACTGTGGGACATTCCACTCATTTCACTTCCACTGTTTCACACTCATTGTCACTTTCATCTAAAATGCAATGATTCCTCATTTGGTCTACATATATCATTTCATCATATCATCGTTTATGGTGTCTGCATTGTTTGTTGATTGTTAATTACAACCTTTTTGTATATGTAAATCGCCACATCTCTGTACCTCTGATTTAATGTAAAATTGTCTTCTTCATTACTCACATCTACATGATATATGTATGGATTTTTTAACATGCTTGACAAAAATGTACATGTACATGCCACTGTGCCACATACCAGTTAGGTATGTAGGTTAAGGTCACAAATGGATGTGGGGTTGGGGTATTTTGTTCTGGAGACTTATGATATTTGAAGTAGAAATCAAGATTTATTTACAATTTCTCATTATTCAAAATTTTTATTTCTTTATATTTTTAGTTAAGTACAACACCAGTTGGCAATGGAGTTGATGATGTAAAGATCATAACAGAGTATCTATGTTGCCAAGAAGAACGAAGCTAAGTAACCATTTAAGCACACTTTATGAAATTAGGGTAATTTTTAGACCCAGTCTTGATTTTTTCACTTACAAAATGTCAGTTTATGAATTAAAGTGGTTTTTCTACCCAGTTGGGATTCTTTCACTTAGATTTTTGGGGTCAGTTTCAGAGTTGCCGAAGAAAACCTTTGGCAGGTGAACTGACATACTTTCTCTTACTAGAATTTGCCATAGTGGGATTTGAACCTAGAAGGTGAGAGAAAGTAGAGTGGCTCTAGTGGCTGTCTTAAGTTTGGGAGAGTTTTAATCAGGTGTGGTTTCAATGAGTGTGTTTTAGATAGCTGTTGGTCACCCCTTCTTTCATCTTGTAGTTGGTCTTGGTGGCTCATTTTTTAGTCTTGTGTTGGATTTCAGTATAGTGTTTTGTCCTTTCAGCAGTTTCACCCCAACACCTCTGATAAGGAATAGGATTCAGAAACTTGGATACAGTGTTTTACAAATTAATTCTAGGTCATTGATGAATAGCAAAATTTACCATTTGGTGAATACGCGTTTACATGTTATCAGTGACCAAATAATAGCAAAAACCCCATTACTTACATCCACTAGACTAATACACTAACATGTCTAGTGCTAATCATGCATATAATTCTTGTCTTTCTCTTCTTCTTAGTCACTTTTTCATTCCCTTTAACAGTTATGTTATTATTTGGAAGTGGTACCGCTACCCTCATTGAGAAACATACTAAATTGATTTTTTTTTTTTTTTGACTTTTTTTTTTTTTTTTTTTTTTGACTTTTTGACTTTTTTATAATGCATTGGTGTATCTGTGTTAATTTGAAAAATGCTATATTTAAGTTTTGAATTTTGTTCTGCATTAGAAGTAGTTGAGATTGAACTGTTGAAAGGGTGAAATGCTATATTGAAATTATAACCAAGAGAGGCTGAAGTAGAGACATCAAGCATCAACTACAGCATGAGACGAGGAACGACTGACAGTACACACCATGAGACCAGACTGACTGATAAATCTCAACTTGAGCAACCACTTGATACATTCTAATGGCAAAAAATGATTAATGATTTGTTATATATCTCATCATTGTGAGATTATTTGTACTACAGAGAAGCCTGATTATATTCAGGTTTTAGAGGAACTTGTCTGGTGAGAGTACCTGTGAAATCAACATCTTTTTCACAGAGAATAACTAGAATTGCAAGCTGCTTTTTTAAGATCTAAAACCTAGTCATCATTGTATTGTGCAGAGTTTTAGATTTTAAAGCCCATTGTTAAGTCTTTAATAATCTGCTGTCAGATAAATACCTCTAATTTGAGCGGAGGTTTGCATGCCAGATAAATACCACTGAGCTAAAATCTGCTGGCAAATAGGTTTTTCCTGGCAGTAAGAGGGCTAAATTCAATAATTTTTTTACATGGGCATCCATGTAAAATTAGTTTGTTGACATGCTGTAACTTTTTTATTTGCTTTTTACAGAAATGGACAATGGACTGCACAAAATGGATTAGGGCTATGGATGGACCCCGCAACATGGATGAGGACTATGGATGGACCAAACAACATGGAATAGGACTGGATGAATACCACAACATGGATTAGGACTATGGTTGGATACCGCAACAGTGGTAAAAGCAGATATTTTTTACTTTAAAATGCAACACATTTCTAATGAGTATTAAAAACAAAATTTACACATTAAAAAAAGTGTTGTAAGTACAGTTGAACTAAGATGAGGGTCTACTACGAGATATCACTGAGCAAAAGCTAAGGTCTGCTATGAGATATCACTGAGCATAAAGCAAAGGTCTGCTACGAGATATCACTGAACATAAAGCAAGTGTTTACTACAAGATACCAGTGAGCATAAAGGAAAATTATGTCAGCTAAAAGCAAGGGTCTGCTGCCAAATAAATATAACTATAAATATAAGTATAACTTCAGAGAAACCAATGGTCTTCTAGACTGGGAAAAATCAGTTTTGATAGGTTTCTGTTTAGAGGTTTAACCAAGATCCCCTATGACTATAAATGAATATATGAACATTATAGTAGATAGGGCTTAATGAGAAGTGCACAAGAACAATTACTACTTTGATTAAAGAGCTTTTGCCCTTTGCTATTTTTGTGTCACCTGACTAGGCGACATATAGGTATTACTTTCGGTGGCGGCGGCGTCCAGATTTCCTTGTCCGGTGTTGTACGTTCAAATGACTCAAAACTTGGTGTGCATGTTTCTGGCAATGACTCTAAGTGCAATGCACAAGAACCACAACTCTGTCTTTTTCCATTTTTGAATTATTTCCCTTTGATTGATTTTTATAGAGCATTTCTTGTCTGGAGCATAACTTTGGTGTAGTATGTTCAAATGACTTCAAACTTGGTGTACATGTTTCTGGCAATGACTCTAAGTGCAATGCACAAGAACCACAACTCTATCTTGTTCCGTTTTTAAATTATTTCCCTTTGATTGATTTTTATGCAGTGTCAGGCGACACATCTGTTTCAAAGAAACATATCTAGTTAATACTTAAATTTTATTCAGAGCATACCTTTAAAGCTATTAGAGGCATAATGAAATGTTATAGATAGATCTTGATAAGAAGTGCAATACACAATTTCTTTTGCAAAACTTTATTAAAACAAACATGCTTAAATTAAAAAATAACCCCTTTAGAACTAGCCTTTATTTGGGGAGCATCCATTGGTTCTACCAATTCTTGTATTTTGTAATAAACTGAAAACATCTAGTAGTGAGATCTGTTGACATATAGTGAAACATCTAGTAGTGAGATCTGTTGGCATATAGTGAAACATCTAGTAGTGAGATCTGTTGGCATATAGTGAAACATCTAGTAGTGAGATCTGTTGACATATACTGGGAAAGTAATAAGTCTAGAGACTGTATGTTCTTTTGCTTTTTACAGAAATGGACAGTGGACCCCACAGCATTGGACTACAGATGGACCACACAACTGGATAAAGACTACAGATGGACAAAACATGGATAAGGACTACAGATTGACCCAACAACAATGAATGAGGACTATAGATGGACCACACAACGATGGATTTAATAAAGAATACAGATGGACTGCAAAATAATGGAATACCCTGAGGACTACAGATGGACCACACAACAATGGATAAGGACTAAAGATGGACCCAACAATGATAGATAAGGACTACAGATGGACCACGCAACAATGGTTAAGGACTACAGATGTACCCCACAACAATGGATTGGATAAGGACAGTGGATGGACCCAACAACAATAGATTAGGACTACAGATGAACCTAGGAGTAAGGGGTTAACAGGTGGCCATGTGGAATAAAGAATTCAGGTAAGCAAATATGTATTTTGTAACAAGCCACTTGACATCCCTATCCTTTCTAATAAAACTATATATATTTGAAGCTTTGCTTGAACTAACCAATGTATCAAACTTCTGTCACAACAGAAACAATAAAAAATAGCAATATACAGGGTTTTTCACAATATTTGTGGCACAATCTTTCCATCAAAATACAATAAACTATGCAAGGTATATATGCAATATATATATCATTTTACTTCGCATATATTCAAAATTAATTTGCAAAATTAAAAATTTGAATCACTTTGCCATGTAGTTTCCATGACAACAGTTATATGATGTGTTCCAGGTGTTTCCACTTTCCTTGATTAGTTTAAACAATTTAAGCTTCTCTATAGTTTTATAAAATAATGTAGGTTTGTATTAAAGGACCTAAAGTGTAAATATTTTTAATTGTTTATAAAAGAATAGTTTATTAATAGAGCTATGCTCCTTTTGATTACACACTATGCTAATCTTGTCATGCAGGTATTGAAATGAGAATTGCCATCTTTGCAAATGATGCCTCATTATAAACCAGGCCTTCACAAATGCCGATTTTATGACAAAAAACACTGATTCAAACTTCAAAAAGGGGATTGAAAAATATTCGAATCAGCTTTTTTCCTCATAATAGTTAGACCAAAAAAAAATTCTTTAATCCCAGCTTGTAAACAAATAAAAGTTGATGTACCTTTTGTTGACCGCAGATTGACCTTACCGGCATTTGTGGAGCCCTGTTATAAACGTGTATAAAACTTGGAAAAAGTAAAAACCTTTAAAACATCTTGCTATAAAATAAGGTCTAGAAGCATGAAACTTCATAAAAAGCATCAGTGACCCATATTCAAGGTCACATTGATATCAAGTACAATCAGTGATTTTTTTAACCATGCATCCCACATATTGTATGTAAATTATTCATTGGTTGATGCATATAAAATCTTACTTGGACAAATTTGCTGGCATAATCATATTGATAAGTAAATTTTGATTGGTTGGTATATGAACAATGATCCAATCAGTGCATCCAATACTTTTTGCTCCAGTTTTAGTATTAGTTCTTTCATCCTGAAGTAATTTGCTGTATGATAATGTCTGCAAAAAGACCAAAGGGGGAAAAAGTCAGATCCAAAGTTGTCTTCAAAAATAACATTTTCAGGCAGACAATCAGCAAAATTGAAAACTGTAGAAAGTGAATTTACAAATAAAGATTATCAAAATATCTAATACTAAATGTTTTGATTATTAAGTCACCCCAACATAGTTGGGGTGAATTATTGATTTACTGTTTAGTATAATTATTATTCCTCAGTATTTTTCAGCCACACTTTTGTAAAAAGCATAGCTCAAAAACGGTTTGGTGGAATGCGATGAAATTTTGTATACTTGTTCCCTATAACATGTTTATAAGGTTTTCCATGCAATTTATAATAATGATGGTGATAAAATATAACATTAAGGCCAAATTTTAACACTGGCAACATACATAGGTAACTCAAAATGAGGTTTTTCACTTTGCTATCAAGGGAAGGTTACAAAATGTGGATTTCAAGCTGCTATTATGTTAACAATTTAATGTAGTTTTTGCTATTATAAAGGCATATAAATCATTTATGCTAAAAACAATTTTGCATTATAGCAGGTACCCTTGAGCCCATTGGCTTATTGTTTAATAATTCATGTACATCATGCCTCCTTTTTTCAGTTGTATGATGACGACAAGAAAAAGCACTGACTGCAGTAATAAACTGGGATGGTAGCATCAACCAATAGTTATTCAGTTCCTTTATAAAGGTAATGCAATATTGTCAGGTCTGACTTGTAATTTGTTCATCTAACTTTGCATCTCTCTGTTTAATCTACAGCATCTTACAATATTGGAAGATATTCGTACCAAAACATATGCTTTTAAAAACAATTTTTCAAGAAGAAAAATTGAAATTTATCTCCCTTGGCCCGACAGAGAAAAAAAAGTAAGTTATTGTATTGAAGTCCAAGTATTCAAGTAAAGCTGCTGTAGGAATCAAATTTGGAACCAGAGTTTATTTATGCAGTTTAATTATGGGTTTCTGCAGTTAAATAGCAAGTTTTTTAAATATTTTTGGGAAAAAGCTTGCATTTTGAAAGAAAAGATGTGAATTTTGAACAGACAATTTTTTCATTGTTTCTTAAAATTTTTAATATACCTTCCACAAGGATAGAACTTTAACATAATTATGTTACAGGTATTTAGAAATATCTTTCATTATTTGGTTTTAGGGGCAAAATGTTTTCCAAAAAAAAAAAAAAATAATGGGACAAGGATAGAACTTTAACATAATTATATTACAGGTATTTAGAAATATCTTTCATTATTTGGTTTTAGGGGCAAAATGTTTTCCAAAAAAAAAAAAAAATAATGGGACAAGGATAGAACTTTAACATAATTATATTACAGGTATTTAGAAATATCTTTCATTATTTGGTTTTAGGGACAAAATGTTTGCAAAAAAATAAATAATTAAATAATGGGGGGGGGGGGGGGGTTGTTGTAAAATTTTGCTTAAAACTAATGAAATTGACTAAAATATTGTGATTAGTTTGTAATTCATGCGAAATATCTGAACTATTTAATAAATACTTTTAAAATATTTTGGTATAAAATCTAACATCTTGAGAAATGCTGTTAATTTGAGAAAATGCTCTAACAAACATTTTTTTATTTTTATGTTGTTCCCAACATAGTTGGGGTGACTTATTGCTTTACCCTTTATTATTACTATTATTATTATTATTCCGTATTTTTCCACCACACTTTTTTAAACAGCATAGCTCAAAAAACAGTTTGGTGGAATGTGATGAAATTTTGTACACTTGTTCCCTATGACATTTAGTTGTGCCTTTTGGGGGTCACATCTGATAGGTTGAAATAGCAAGGGAGATAATAACGATGTCACACTGTACTGATTTTGCACTCTGGAAAAGAAACTATTTAAACAATCTCGATGAAATTTGTTTTATAGGTACTATTTTAGATGCTCTACATGTACCACAAAGTCAGATAATGTGACCTTATTTTCATGGTCCAATGATTTTCTTTGTTATTTTAAGAGTTATTGAATGAAAGTTTGTAAACAGCATCTCTGAAACACCATTTGAAAGAATGTTATGAAACTTTGTACACTTGTTCCCTATGACATGTAGTTGTGCCTTTTGGGGGTCACACCCGATTGGTTGAAATAGAAAGAGATAATAACAATGTCACACTCTACTGATTTTGGACTAAAAATGAAATTTTCTAATGTACAAGGTTGCCACCATTGAGGGTGACTTACCCAGCGATTGGGCCCGTCTCACGTGTCTAGTTTTACTTGAAATTACTCTAGGGAGATTTTAGGAAAAGAACATAATGCTTAGTAAAGGCACCTAAATATGAAGTTGAGTAATTGTGTTCTATTCCAAAGCCAAGATTTAATTATATAAAACCAACCAGTTCTGGAATGATGGGAAATAATGGGTCATATTATTGTATACTCTTGTAAGCTTTGTCTGTTGGTTTTTGCTTGTACATCTAATCTTGTTGTGTCCAATGAAAACCAATAACCTTTAGCAAGATTCTAACCTAGGCACTGAGTGACTTTAGACCACTCTATCTCCAAGGCATTGGAGTACTTCTCCAAAAATTAATAATTTTAGAGAGAAGAGGTTTCTGTTAATACAAATGAGCTCAGTTATGTTCAACTGTTAATGCTCTAATTTTTGTTGATTAGAGAAATATTTTATTTTCAACAGGCAGAAGTTAACATCAAATAATGCTAGGACAGGACAACCTTATCTGAGGATAAGAAATAATGCAAAGACTGAAGATGATAAAGGTATGTTATTTTTAATAGGGCTGTCACGGATAGTGATTTTCATAACCGGGTACCCGATATGCATTACCTGAAACGTAACCGGTTAACCAATATTTGGAATAGGTGATGCCAAATACAATAATACTATTCATAAATGGATTGAACAAATGTTTATAGTTTATAAATAAACTTACCATAAAATTAAATCTATATGTTTACCATTCTGTTTCGGTTTTACTTCCGTATTCCAAATATGTTTTTGCGCGCTTTCATTTCTAAATTTAATGTTTAAAAATAAAACCCAATAGATCATATTAATTTCACACACACACCTGTATGACAGATGTTTCTGACCAGGCCTTCACAAACACCGATTTTGTGTACCCTTTTGTGTACCACCGATTGACCTTACCAGGCATTTGTGGAGCCCTGTTTCTGACAATTTAAAATTCTGACACAGATTACATATCGTTTCCTTTTGTCTTCCGACAGTTTGAAGAATTTCCAAATTGTCGCAGGCATGGTTTTCAGAATCCCAGAAAGACAGCATACTCGTTGGGTTTAGAAATTAGAATTTTCGGACCAATTCAGGTCAACAGGACCAGTCACTTACAAGCTGAAAGTATACTTTGTTTTTATTTGTTTATACTCACTGAACTTACAGAAGTATCACTGTTGATCCTAAATTTACCAAGATGTACATCGAATGTGCACTGATAGCAGTATATCATCGGTTACCCGGTTAATGATTTTGTAACTGGTTACAGCATTTAACCTACCCGTATATCGGGTACCCGGGTAATTGTGACAGCCCTAAATTTTTTTACACTTTCATTTTGAAATGTTTACATGTTTTATTTTACACCCATCACCAATAGTGATGGGTCATATTATTGTATACTGTTGTAAACTGTGTGTCTGTTTATTGGCTCTGGCTTGTGTATCTAGCTCCTAATATTTGACTCGCCTGTTTTATTTCTAGTGGTCTGGGTAGGTCAGTTGGTAGAGCACTCGCCTAAAGTGCTGGAGATTCTGGGTTTGATCCCCAGTTGGACCCTGCATTTTTCTCTTTTTTTTCCTGTTAGTTTGGTGGCCAGTGTGGCCCTAGGACGTGATAGATATAAAGTCAACTGAGGGAATTTAGGGTGAAATTTCCCATAGGGCCATGGGAGACTCAAGAATAATGGGAGGATTGTAGCAGTCTGTGTATTTTAATTGGTAGAGCACTCCCCTATAGTATGGGAGGTCCCTGGTTTGACTGCATTTTTTCGTCATCCCATTACATATTGATAATATTTGTCTTGCATACTGACTTGAACTAGAAAATAAATTGGCCCTGAGCAACCACTATTACAAGACAGGGCTTTGCAAACAAAGTTTGATTGTACAATACAAGTTTATTTTGGAGGGGTTTTCATAGTTCAAGATAAGAGATAAGAAGATAAAAAATTCATCATTGCCATGAACCCGAAATCAAAGATGGCTGCCAATATCTGTAACTTACTAATGGCCATTACAGGTTCATTTATTTACCAATTTTGTTGAAATTAGAATTATAGATGATAAATGCTGAGGGATAAAACATATGAAATGAGATTTTTTGTACAATTTCTAATGATTGCAATTCAGTCTAGCTTGTATAAAGTGGCCACTTGTCTATAATGGCCATATCTTATTCCCCCTATGAATTTTCTTCTTTATTTCACCTCTATATAGCAGTCACTGTTTTATGCGGTCAGCGGCCACCATTTTTCAAACCCCCTTGCAATACAGTCTAGCTTGTATAAAGTGGCCACTTGTCTATAATGGCCGTATCTTATTCCCCCTATGAATTTTCTTCTTTATTTCACCTCTATATAGCAGTCACTGTTTTATGCGGCCAGCGGCCACCATTTTTCAAACCCCCAAGCTTCAAAAGAATTGCCTATAGCAGTCATTTGCAATGTTTACGAAACTCGGTCGGTTCCCGGAAATTTTCTGAACCAGTCTGCATAAAATAAAATATCCCATAATGCAATTCTGTTTATATGTATCTAAGGGGCCATCCTGATAAGACATAGACATTAAAAAAATTTTTTTTTACATGCAGTAATATTTGATGTTTTTTTCATTGTCATAGTAAACGGAATGCATAGACTTTAAAACAGCAAGTAGAATCGAAAAGGAGAAATTAAGTACTAGGAAACTCGCAGTAGTTATGTTGTTCGACGAACCCAAATCAATTTTAATCAAAGCTGTGTTATCAGACTATAAAGCAAATGTATCTTGAGAAATAAACTGTGTGTGCCGTTTTACCGCTAATTAGTTAGTTTCGATATGTAAACAGTAAATTTGACAGTTACATACGACACAGATAATCACTGCTCTGATCACTAAACCAATATGGGTCTGAAGTGACCTAATTATGTTGGTACAGGTGTAAGGAAGCATTATAAGAATAAAACTTTAGTTTGTATAACCCCTATACCTAGCAAAAAAACAAAAAAAAAACAAAAAACAAAGGGAAAAAAAATAAGAGAGAGAGAAAGAGAGAGAATAGATCATTTAGACATATTAATGTTACCAGGCCGGCGTGGTGCAAAGTATTTGTAAATTCCTGAAAATGTTGAATGAATTGATGTTAAAAAATATATTTTATTTCTTGGTTAATCTCAAATATAGAAGAAACAATTTCATGGTTGGCTCTATTCAGTTTAATTTGGGTACTAAAATGAATAAGAAAGAACGGTTCAGATTTTTTGACGATCCTTGATAGAACTTGTCTTTAAAGGCCATCTGTCTATAAAGGTCACTTTAGCCATATCCCTTAAGTGGCCTTTATAGACGGTTTCACTGTAATTGCAGAATATGCAAATAAGGTGTACTTTTAGCCTAAATCTTTAGAAATCTTACTCTGAAAGTACATGACCATTTGAAAGGAAATTTAGTATGAAAGGTTCTTGGGTGATAAAGTTTGAAAATTACATCTGCCATTTCCATCTTAAATCTAGTGCTCGCTCCGTAAGTGGAAGGTCGTGGGTTCGAACCCCGGCCGGGTCTGACCCAAGACTTGAAAGTGGGAAGTGACTGTTCTTTCGCCAAGCACTCGGCATTACAAAATGAGTCACGGTTCTTTCGGATGGGAACTTAAAATAAACGAGGTCCCGTGTCATGGCAGGCATGGCATGATAAAGAACCCTTCTGTATAATGCCATCAGCGCAACGCACAGGCAAAATTTCTGCACTTTCGCCTATGGCTGGCGACGTCTCGATATAAGTGAAATATTCTTGACTGAGACGAGACTTAAACATCATTACTCACTCACTCACTCCATCTTAAATCTAAGATGGCTGCCATTACTATAAATAGCAAAAACCTATAAATTGCGATACGTTTCCTTTATTTACCAATTTTGTTGAAATTTGAAATGTAGAAAATGGGTCTCGGGGATAAAACATGTAAAATTTTTCATTTTGGCAATAATTACTTTATATGTAAGAAATCATCTTCCAAAACATGTAAAATTTTTCATTTTGGCAATAATTACTTTATATGTAAGAAATCATCTTCCCTTGAAAGTAAATGGGCAGTTAAAAAGATATTTATGGTAAATATTTTTTAAATGTCACAGAATAAGGATATTGCTAGCAAGTTTTTCTGTTTTTAAGTAAATGAATTTATTTTAAAAAGAAAAAGCCAAAAAACTAAATTAAGTGTACCAGGTGAGCGATACAGGAACTCTTGTTCTTTGATATTAGGTTAATTTGTTAGTAATATTGGGGGAAGGGGAGAAATGTATCATTAAGGAGAAAAATATCAATATCCAGTATTCAAATTGGGCTAGATTTAGATTAATCCTTGTTTTGGTCAAAGTTTGGCCTCTTCATTTTTCTAGTAAATATGCAAGGACAAGACATATTGTTCAGTTACCAGACTTATATGCTAGTTGATTTGACATTAATTTAAGAAACGTTTTTCTATATTTTCAGGCCATCCCATGGAATCTTGACTTAAAACAAACCTATGTTACATGGATCAGTAGAACCCGGAGTAAATAGGAAAGAACTTAAAGAATGACCATTCAACTTTGGTATGAAATGGTTTTTAAAGTTCATCTGGAGGAATGGTCAGTGAGAACAGACAGAGGACCATGAATTCCCCAAATGGCAGTAGGCAGGATATGTAATGTTTTGTTTTTATCTTTCTTTAATGTTGTAGTTTGGGCCTTTCTATGCTACTTGTGAAAGTTTTGAGAATTCAATTTTCGGAATAGTCCATTGTATTCAACTAAGGCTAGTATAAGTTCTTCGACTTCAATATGAGTATAGTGGTCTTGGTGGCAGACCAGTTTATTGGGGTTAATTCACCTCGATTGAAATTTGTCAACTTCCTCTGTTGGAAAGTTTGAATCTTGACACTTTGGTCTTCGCAGTGGGGATGAAAAAATGGATTTGGAAATCTTTGTAGTGTTAATAGATTAACTAAGGACCATTGTTGTAAGCCAAAATTAATTTTTGGTCATTAACATGTTATCGATGATCAAATAATGGCAAACGACCCATTACTTACAGTCACTATACTAATACAGTGACATGTCCAAGTGCTAATTCAATAACCCCTTTTTTCTTCTTAATGCACACTTTCAGTCCCCAATAACAAAATGTCAGTATTTGTAAAGGGGTATTTTTGCCCTCATCAGGTAACATACTAAATTAGCTTTAGGTCATTATATACACCAATGTGCCTCTGTTAATTGAAAAAACACTACACTGGTTTCTGAATCCATTTCTTCATTGTTGGTGTTGGGATCATCTGAAGAGAGGACAGCGTTCCGACATGAAGTTGATAAATGGATCAGCTGCAGATGTGTCACCTTGGTTGCAAAAATACACAATTGAAGTTGATGAATGGACGGCTGGATGTAGCAGTACTTTGAACACAAAAATTCCTTAATTGAATTCGATAAATTAGAAGGGGTAGATTAGAAGCAGGTATAAACTACAACAGGAGGGAAGGAGAAGGCAGGATTGCATATACTGAGGGCAGAAACAATAAGTGTTAAAGAAAACAGAAACCTGCAGTCAAAGATATGTTTCAAACAGTGAAAAAATTAATCTCCAAAGTAGCAAAGGTATATGTTGGAAAGTGAAAAAAAGAGAAACCCTACCAGAAATACAGAGGATAAAGGCTATGCCAAGGAAAAAACACAAAATTAAAAATAAATGGTAAACCTGATAAATTCCCACAAGTGCTTAAAAATCCAGATAAGTTAGAGAAGATAAATTCCCAATTCTAAAAATCCTAATAAAGATACAAAAGTAAAATGGTGAAGAAAAAAGAATCTCTGCATGCCACAAATTAGTGATTTATGATGAAAAAAGGCATTAGACAAAAGAAAATTTTTACCTTGTTGGTGGTAAGGAAAAAAAATCCCAGAATTCACAGAATTGTAATGAATAAAGGAATCCCTGAAACTTAGCCCAAAATCAATATCAGATAGTGAAGAGAATAGTTCCTGTATTGATAAAGGTGAAGAATAAAGAAGCCTTGTCACAAAATCAGAAAAAGATGACATAGTGAAGACAAATGAATACTTTAACAAAGATTAAGTCAAAAAGTCAATTGTCAAATGGATAAATAAGAAAACCACTGAGTAGTCAGATAGTGCAAAGTGAAAAAAAAATCCCTTCCAAGAAGTCGCAATGATTGAAAAGTTGAACATTAAAAAGAGAAATGCTGCCACAAAGCTACAAATATAAAAACAAGACAGAAAAAAAATCTGACAGATAAAAATGTTAGATGATAAAATAACTAGAAACTGATAGAGGTCATATGAAACTTAGTTTGTGAAGAGAGAATTACTTTTTTTAAAAAAGCGTTTGAGTCACAAAGACATCAAATAATGGAACAAATGTTGTTGGATAAAATTAAAGATAAAAAGAAATAAGCCCAAAGTCACAAAAAAAAAATTGACAGATGGTAAAGAAAAAAACCCTTCAAGAGTCAGAAAAACATTTTTAGACAAAGAAACAAGAAACCCTGCCACAAAATGCTACAAAAGAGAAACCCTGCCAAAAATTACCAAGATAGTTGAATGCTAAAGAAGAGAAAACCCTGCAACAAAGTCACTAAGGTAAAACAACAAATGCTGAAAAAAAGAAATCCTAATACAACATGCTGAGAAAGAGAAACCTTGCCACAAAGTTACTAAGATAAACTTCAAATGCTGTAAAAGAGAAACCCTGCCAAAAAGTTACTAAGATAAATGTCAAATGCTGTAAAAGAGAAACCCTGCCACAAAATTACTAAGGTAAATCAACAAATGCTGAAGAAAAGAAATCCTGCTACAACATACTGAGAAAGAGAAACCCTGCCACAAAATGCTGAGAAAGAGAAACCTTGCCACAAAGTTACTAAGATAAACTTTAAATGCTGTAAAAGAGAAACTCTGCCAAAAAGTTACTAAGAAAAATGTCAAATGCTGTAAAAGAGAAACCCTGCCAAAAAGTTACTGAGATAAGTGTCAAATGCTGTAAAAGAGAAATCCTGCCAAAAAGTTACTAAGATAAATGTCAAATGCTGTAAAAGATAAATCCTGCCACAAAGCTTACTAAGATAAATGTCAAATGCTGTAAAAGAGAAACCCTGCCAAAAAGTTACTAAGATAAATGTCAAATGCTTTAAAAGAGAAACGACGCCATAAAATGCTGTAGAAGGAAAACCCTGCCACAAAATGCTAAAAAAGAGAAACCCTGCCACAAAGTTACCAAGATGCATCAAATACTATAAAAGAAAAACCCTGCCTCAAAATACTGAATAATAGAAACCCTGCCCCAAAGCAATCAAGGTACATGAAATACTGTAGAAAAGAAACCCAGCCACAAAAAGCTAAATAAGAGAAATCCTGCCACAAAGTTACCAAGATACGTTAAATGCTTTATAAGGGAAACCCTGCCACAACATGCTGAATAAAAGAACCCTGCCACAATAATTTCAAGATAAGTTGAATGCTTTAGAAGAGAAATCCTGCCACAATATTAACAAGATATGTCAAATGCTGTAGAAGAGAAAACTGCCTAAATTATACATCAACTGCTGAAGAAAAGAGAAGCCCTCCCACAAAGTTGCTAAGATAGATGGTAAAATGTTGAAGAGAAGCCCTGCTATTAAAATTTAATGTCAAATGAACCCTGCCACAGTCGTGAAATGCTAAAGAAAAATTAAACACTGCCATAGACAAACAAAAGACATTTGTTGAAAAAAGAGCAACCCACCCATAGTTATAAATAAAATGAAGAAAATAAAAATCCTGCCCAGTCACAAGTGAGATTGTGAAGAGAAATCATGCCCATAGTCACAAGTATGGTTAAATGAAAAAACCTGCCTTAAGTCACAAAAAAGATGCTGAAGAGAAACCCTGCACACATTCTCAAATGAAATAAAGAAAAGAGAATCCTTGCCAGTAGTCACAAACAATATTTTGAGAAGAGTAACCTTGCCTATAGTCACAAACAAGACGGTGAAGTAAAATAAAAAAAGAGAAACCCTGCCCATAGTCGGAAACAAGTTGGTGAAGTAAAGGAAACCTGCCCATAGTCACAAATGAGATGGTGAAGAGAAATCCTGCCCATAGTCACATAAGACATAAGAAGAAAAGAAAAATCCAGCCCATAGTCACAAAAGAGATAATAAAGAAAAATCCTGCACATAGTCAGAAAAAAGATGGTGAAGTAAAAAAAAAAAACACTGTGCATAATCATATAAGACATGATGAAGAAAAGAGAAACCCTGCCCATAGTCACATAAAAGAGATATTTAAGAGAAATCCTGCACATAGTCGCATAAAAGAGATATTAAAGAGAAATCCTGCACATAGTCACAAATAAGATGGAGAAGTAAAATAAAAACCTTTCCATAGTCACATAAGAGATGGTGAAGAAGAGAAATCCTGCCCAAAGTCACAAATGAGATTGTGAAATAAAAGAGAACCTGCTAATATTCACAAATGAGAAGGTGGAGAAACCCTGTCTATAGTCGCATGAGATGGTGAAGAGAAGAAAAATCTCATAATCACAAATAAGATGGTGAAGTAATAGAGATACCCTGCACATCATCACAAATGAGATGGTGAAATAAAAGAAAACCTGCTAATATTTACAAATGAGAAGGTGGAGAAACCCTGTCTATAGTCATATGAGATGGTGAAGAAAAGAAAAATCCCATAATCACAAATAAGATGGTGAAGTAATACAAATACCCTGCCCATAGTCACAAATAAGATGGCAAAGAAAGAGAAATCTTGCCCATAGTCAAAATAAAATGAAGAAAAGAGAAACCCCGCCCAGTCACAAAGAGAATGAAGAAAGCGAAACCCTGCCCATAGTCACAAATAAGATGGAAAGAAAAGAGAAACCCTGTCCATAGTCACATAAGAAATGCTGAAGAAATGAGAACTCCATTTGTATTAACAAATGAGATGGTGAAGTAAAAGAAATAAGATGGTGAAGAGAAACCCTGTCCATAGTCACAAATAGGATGGTGAAGAAAGAGAAACCCTGTCCATAGTCACAAATAGGATGGTGAAGAAAGAGAAATCCTGTCCATAGTCACATAACAGATGGTGAAGAGAGATCCTGCCCATAGTCACAAATAAGATGGTGAAGTAAAGGAAAACCTGCCTAAAGTCACAAATGAGATGGTGAAGACAAAATCCTGCCCATAGTCACAAACAAGTTAGTGAAGCAAAAGAAACCTGCCTAAAGTCACAAATGAGATAGTGAAGAGATATCCTGCCCATAGTCACATAAGACATGATGAAGAAAAGAGAAACCCTGCCCATAGTCACATATGAGATGGTGAAGAAAAGAAAAATCCTGCCCATGGTCACGAAAGAGATAATAAAGAGAAATCTTGCACATAGTCACAAATAAGATGGTGAAGTAAAAGAAAACCTTTCCATAGTCACATAAGAGAAGTCACAAATGAAATGGTGAAATAAAAGAAAGCCTGCTTATATTCACAAATGAAACATTAGGAGAAACTCTGCCAAAAGTCAAATGAGAGATGGTGAAGTAAAAGAGACCCTGCTGGTCATAACAAATAAGATTGAGAAGAAAAGAGAAACCATGCCCACAGTCAAATAAGATGGCAAAGAAAGAAATCCTGCCCAGTCACAAATAGAATGGTGAAGATAAGGAAAACCTGCCCATAGTCACAAATAAGATTGGGAAGAAAAGAGAAACCATGCCCATTGTCAAATAAGATGGCTAAGAAAGAGAAATCCTGTCCATAGTAAAAATTAAAGTGAAGAAAAGAGAATCCCTGCCCAGTCACAAATACAATGGTGAAGATAAAGAAAACCTGCCCATAGTCACAAATAAGATGGTGAAGTAAGAGAAAATCTGCTCTTCATCATAAATAAGATGGTGAAGAAAAGAGAAACCCTGCCCACTCACAAATAAGATGACAAAGAAGAGAGAAACCCTGTCCATAGTCACAAATAAGATGACAAAAAAGAGAGAAACCCTGCCAATAGTCACAAATAAGATGACAAAGAAGAGAGAAACCCTGCCCATAGTCACAAATAAGATGACATAAGAGAGAAACCCTGCCCATAGTCACAAATAAGACGACAAAGAAGAGAAAAACCCTGTCCATAGTCACAAATAAGATGACAAAGAAAAGAGAAACCCTACCCAGTCACAAATAAGACGACAAAGAAGAGAGAAACCCTGCCCATCATCACAAATAAGATGACAAAGAAGAGAGAAACCCTGCCAATAGTCACAAATAAGATGACAAAGAAGAGAGAAACCCTGTCCATAGTCACAAACAAGATGACAAAGAAAAGAGAAACCCTGCCCAGTCACAAATAAGACGACAAAGAAGAGAGAATCCCTGCCCATAGTCACAAATAAGACGACAAAAAAGAGAGAAACCCTGCCCAGTCACAAATAAGACGACAAAGAAGAGAGAAACCCTGCCCATAGTCACAAATAAGATGGAAAAGAAGAGAGAACCCCTGTCCATAGTCACAAATAAGACGACAAAGAAGAGAGAAACCCTGCCCAGTCACAAATAAGATGACAAAGAAGAGAGAACCCCTGCCCAGTCACAAATAAGATGACAAAGAAGAGAGAACCCCTGTCCATAGTCACAAATAAGACGACAAAGAAGAGAGAAACCCTGCCCATCATCACAAATAAGATGACAAAGAAGAGAGAAACCCTGCCCATCATCACAAATAAGATGACAAAGAAGAGAGAAACCCTGTCCATAGTCACAAACAAGATGACAAAGAAAAGAGAAACCCTGCCCAGTCACAAATAAGACGACAAAGAAGAGAGAATCCATGCCCATAGTCACAAATAAGATGACAAAAAAGAGAGAAACCCTGCCCAGTCACAAATAAGACGACAAAGAAGAGAGAAACCCTGCCCATAGTCACAAATAAGATGACAAAGAAAAGAGAAACCCTACCCAGTCACAAATAAGACGACAAAGAAGAGAGAAACCCTGCCCATCATCACAAATAAGATGACAAAGAAGAGAGAAACCCTGCCAATAGTCACAAATAAGATGACAAAGAAGAGAGAAACCCTGTCCATAGTCACAAACAAGATGACAAAGAAAAGAGAAACCCTGCCCAGTCACAAATAAGACGACAAAGAAGAGAGAATCCCTGCCCATAGTCACAAATAAGACGACAAAAAAGAGAGAAACCCTGCCCAGTCACAAATAAGACGACAAAGAAGAGAGAAACCCTGCCCATAGTCACAAATAAGATGACAAAGAAAAGAGAAACCCTACCCAGTCACAAATAAGACGACAAAGAAGAGAGAAACCCTGCCCAGTCACAAATAAGATGACAAAGAAGAGAGAACCCCTGCCCAGTCACAAATAAGATGACAAAGAAGAGAGAAACCCTGCCCATAGTCACAAATAAGATGACATAAGAGAGAAACCCTGCCCATAGTCACAAATAAGATGACAAAGAAGAGAGAAACCCTGTCCATAGTCACAAATAAGACGACAAAGAAAAGAGAAACCCTGTCCATAGTCACAAATAAGACGACAAAGAAGAGAGAAACCCTGTTCATAGTCACAAATAAGACGACAAAGAAGAGAGAAACCCTGCTCATAGTCACAAATAAGATGGTGAAGAAATAATGGACTATAAACAGAAAAGAAGTTGCCAAAATCTCACAAATTAGGTAATGAATTATTTTTTTACAATTATTTTTGTAATATTGAGATTTTTTTGATACAGAGATTTAAACAGAATTGTAAAGTTTGAAGTTATTGGTATTCTTAACTAAAAATAAACCAAATTTTTTTTATAAACAAAAAACCTCCTTTTCAACATTTTTCTCATTTTTTTCCTAGGGACTATAATGAAAAAATGCAAACTGTTCATATTTTTATTTGAACTTGGAAAGATAGACAGGCTGTTTAAAAAATCGAGGATTTTTACTGTCATAATAAAAAGTTGAACTGAGCATGACCACATTAATACTTCATATCCTGGTATAAATCTGGCCAAAAAAACTTTATTATGTTGTTATTGTCAACCCCAACAGTGGTTCAGAATTTTATTTTTCTCAACACACGGGGTAGAAAATAATTACTCCAGCATATAGCTTTATGGTATTTTCATATCTTTAATGAAACTATAATTGTTATTTGGTCAGGTAAATCAAGATAAAAGAAGCAACAGATGGAAATAAATAGAGGTAATTATTATAAGAATTAAAATTCTTTTTCTACTATAAATAATTCATTTGAAGGAGTAGTTTGAAGTAACAAGATTCATTCATCCATTGAATTAGGTTTTATATCCCAGTCAAGAATATTCACTTATATTGAGACACCACCAGCTATATAGGTGATATAGTGAGCTCAGGGCAATGTGCAGGGAGGGTTCTTTAGTGCCATGCCTACCGTGATGGGGGGCATTGGTTTTTTAGGTTTTCTCTTAAGGACACTGTTCTCATTTCTAAATGTTGATTGCCTGGCAAAAATTCCGCTACCTATTTTTAAGTCTTGGTTAGAATCTGCTGGTGTTCAGACTTCTACCTCAAACATAACTGTGTCTAATATGCAATGTACTAGTGCATACTTAGGCAACCTTTAGTACTAGCACCCTTTTTGCAATGTTGCAGATTTATTAAAGTGTTATTGTGCCAACCAGTACTGAGGAAAAATCTGACCTTTGGTACACCAAAATACCTCAATCATTTGGATTAATTTGGATACATAACCTGTATACAAGGCTTTTTTAAATAACTGTTTTATGTTGGATTTTTTTTTTTTTTTTTTTTTTTTTAAAAAAAGTGTTATTTTTTATTGATCTTTATTTAATTTTTAGGAAACCGTTCATGGAACACTACATTCATTTCTAAATAACAACACCAAGAAAGAAGCCCTTAAATATATTAAAAAAATGCTTGTCTGTTTTGAGGACAACAACAAGGATATATTTTGATACCAACCTATAAATAAATTTAAGAAACGATGAATGATTGGGGAACAATATCATACAAAAGCATTTACAGACATTAGTCAATTTGTTGAGAACAATGAACATTTGGGAAACAATATCATGCAAACCCATTTATGGACAAAATTAGTCAATATGTTGAGGACAATTGACAATATTTCTAGGACAATGTAAGCCAGATTGTCAGAAATGGGAAAATTTCAGATGCAAAAACTTTGAATTTGAAGCAGAATGAAGAGATAATAGCTGTTTGAACCAAAACTTCACAAAGCTACGGACAATAGAACAAAATACCCAAATTCCTACAGATTAGGTAATATATATTTTCCTGATTTCAACTCTTTTTGCACAAATGTAGGAGAGGTCATGATTTAAACATCATGCTTCCAGTGATTTTTATACGCCCGTCAAAGGGATCACCCTTGGCGGGCGGGCAGGCGTACTGGCGGCGGGTTTGTCCGGCCCATAACTCTGACATCTATGGTCAGATTGACTTAAAACTTGGTATGCTTACTTACCACGATGATGCCAAGTGCAGTGCTCAGGAACCGTAACTCTAGCTTCCTTAATTTTTGAGTTATTTCCCTTTGAATGCTGTTAGCATGTTTGTCCGGATCATAACTTTGACATCTATGGTCAGAATGACTTGAAACTTGGTATGCTTACTTACCACGATGATGCCAAGTGCAGTGCATAGGAACCGTAACTCTAGCTTCCTTAATTTTTGAGTTATTCCCCTTTGTGTGCTGCCAGAGTACGCGGCGGGTTTGTCTGGCCCATAACTCTGACATCTATGGTCAGAATGACTTGAAACTTGGTATGCTTACTTACCACGATGATCCGAAGTGCAGTGCTCAGGAACTGTAACTCTAGCTTCCTTAAATTATTCTACCAGGGAGCAGATACACATAGAGTTGTAGGCTGAAGAAATTGCTGTCTTTGAAACAACCCAGTATACTAAAATTACCTCAATTTTGTGATGAAGGTTACAAGAACGTGATGGTAAAATTATATAAATGGTGTGGCTGGTGGTAAGTCTTATTTTGTTACTGAAAATAATACCAAAATCTCAATAATTACTATTGTTTTTTATTGTACTTGTTGACTTGTGCACTGCATTTTGTATCATTGTGATGAATAATTGAATTGACTTATTGATTATGAACAGCTCATAAATGACTTGCAGATTTGACGGGCGTATCATGCTCTGCCATGCGGAACTCTTGTTTTAAAATAAAGTAATGTAAGAATAACCCAAAAATTTCTTTTTTTATCAATAGGTTTTCATTGAAATAATTATTATCTTTGTTACCTTAAACATTGGATAGATCATCGCATTACTGAATTTTAAACTTCAAGGTCAAAAGGTCATTTTTAACTTTTTTTCAGATTTATTTATGGGATTGTAATTAGGAATTGTAAACTGTAGAATATAATTTTATTCAAATGCAAAAAGTGAGAAAAATTACTAATGTTTTCCTTCAAAATGAAACTTCTTTTTCTGGTCATTAGAAAAAATTCAAAAATGGCAAAAAACATTTAAGTAGAAAAGATGCCTTCATTTTAATATATTCCTTTGTTGTATTTATATATCATAATAAATGATAATATTAATAATGATAATATTATTATTATTGATCATAATATTATATTTGATCAGGTAAATCAAGAATGGAAAGAAAAAAAAACTAAATCAGAGAGAGAAAAAAAAGACCTAATTAAAATATATTAAGGTAATATAAAAATGAAATTATCTTCCTTTTCCATCTAATAATATTATTTTGTATGAGTGGGGTGTAGTAATTGATGTTTTGTTTAACATCAGTCAAGAGTATTTTACTAATGTCAAGGCAGTCAGGTATGGGGTGGTGGAGTAAACTTTGAAAAAAAAAACAATGTTCAGCATATAAACTTCTTTAGTTTAGAATATAATTAAATTGGAGATTCAAAAAAGGTACAAGAAAATGTTTCAGAAAAGATATGTCTTGTTCAATTGTGACTTTTTTATAGTGCCATTGCTTTTTAATGCCTTTTGTGAGGTACAGATAGAGCATTAAAAGATGTTTGGACGAAGCTTTGCTAATTGGACTTCTAATCAAATAAGACTATTAAATATTATAGTAATAAATCATTACGTACTTTGCCATTTTATTTATTATTTTTAAATAAATGATAATCTTTTTACATCAATATTTCTGTATTTTTAGGAAAGATTATCTAGAATGGATCTATATGTTTTCTGGACAGCTACATGAAGGAAACACTTAGTTTACAAATACACATCATTTTAATTTGAGGAACGACAAGAATATATCCATAAACCTACAGACAATAATGAACAATATTATGAAGACAACATTATAAGGAACACATTAAGAATATAAACAAACTTGTATATCTATGAACTATCATGATTAATATTTTGAGGATCATAATAAAATAAAATGAAAATCCTTACGGACAGTACTGGTCAATATGTTTCTAAGTACAACATTCTGAGGAACTGGATATAATACAAACTATTTACAAACAGTACTGGTCAATATGTTGAGGACAATATTCTGAGGAATTCGATATAATACAAACCTGTTTACAGACACTGGTCATTATGGTCAATATGATAGGATAGTGGACAATATTTTAAGGAACACTGCAAATGCATTGAGAAATTTCTGAAACTTTTAAGGTATAACAGACCAGTACATGTATATATAATTTTACTGTTATTTATGTATAATTTTTATTGTTCTATTCCTTCAATGTTAGTTTGTGTCTGGTTGCTCCACTTCAATCCTAGCGGTTTTTCAACATCAATATTGGATTGTTGTCCTTTTAGCAGTTTGGTCGTGTCATCGCTTTTGGAGGATTGGGTTTGGAAATTGGGGTTTAGTGTTTTGAAGTTAACTTGGTATCATTGATGTATAACAAAATTGAATATTTGGCCTATATACATTTTGTATATGTTTATGTAAACGATGGCCAGATAATGACAATCCCTTTGCTAACATTCACTTTACTAATACACTAAAATGTCCATTGCTAATCATTTAACCATCTTTCTCTTTCTTTTTAGTCACTTTCTATCCCCAATAACATATGTCGTTATTTGTAAAGGGTAAGTTTTACCCTCATCGAAAAACATACCTAAATTGATTTTTGGTCTTTTTACATACATCAATGTACCATAGTTGATGGAGAAATGCTCTGCCTTGGTCTTTGAGTCTGATTCTTCATTAGTGGTGGCTGACCTGCTGGGAGGTCAAAATGCCAAAGATGTTTGTTGATAACTGATAGGAGAGAAGTAGAAATGTCAGTACAACCTACATTGACGGAAGAAACATACACCAACACACACACACATGCACACAACATCTGCACAAACACATACACAAACACATGCATACACAGAGCTGTCATTGATATATTAAGATAAATACCAATACTGTGTAAATAATGTTAAATCAAATGTAAACCAAATGTGGCAGTCAGTTGTTTTTATAGTTATTTCAATTCTTGTTCAGGGATTCCATTTTAATATATCAATGACAGCTCTAATTCATAGTTAATAAATTATTTTTTTTAATTTATAATATGATCTTGTTATATTTGTTTGAACTGCATATAATTTTAATGAAGTGGTTGTTGGAATTTTTTACGTCACATCAGCAATTTTCAGTTATTCATGACAAGACAATTAAATTTTATTTATCTCGAGAATTAATCTTAACACAAGTACATGAGGTGCACAAGTGTTTCAGGCTCCAGTGTCACTATTATTCACTCAGTTGAGTGTACACTATTTTCAATTTATGGAATTTTTAAATATCAATTTTAAGATCATGTTACACAGACAAAATTATTTATCTAATGTTATATTTAAATTATTCAGTGTAGTTTTGTTGCACAAAACAAAATATTTTCTCATAAGACTTAAAATTTATAAAATATTGAAAAAAGAAAAAAGGAAATATTTGAATTGAGTGAACACTCAGTTGAGTGAATGGACTAGTACACATTTATAGTGCTAGTACACTGTCCTACATTGTCAAAGATAAACACACAGACCACTTGGTTCCTTATACCAATATCCAGCCAACCCATAAGTGCCTACAAGGAAAACCTGTTATACTTGCAGTTGGGTCAAACCCAAAGCAGTGAGATGCCATGAGTTTGAAAGCTAGCACACGACCCCTTTAACAATACTTTATGACATTTAAAAAGGCCTCCAATTGTTCAAAGCTTTGTTAGCATAATATGCTTGTAGATTTTTAAAAAATTTTTGTTTAAAACATTTTATTAGGATTGACTATGTTTAAATATATATAAACATGTATGTATATATATATAATTATAGATATCAAATATAAAACTGTTTATGAATTTACCCAAATTTTTCAGAATTTAAAACTTGGTCATTATTTTTCAATTTATTTAACAGACAGACACCATTTAATATTTTGAATTTTAACTTGATTGTCAGTACATGTATAAGGATTTTGGAATTCTAACAAAGCTTTGAACAATTTTGCCAATTTGAAGATTATAAAGAATTAGGAGTTGAAGTTATTTCTTATTCTTCAAGATTTTTTTCACTTGTGTCCGAGTGAGCAGTTTTCTGTCCCAGTCAATTTTTTTGCACTTAATCAAGATGGTCAATTCAGGGATAGTGGAGGAAACCGAGTTTCCTTTCATAACTTCTTTGACAAGGGAAAGTAAACATTCTCACACCTGGATCTGCTCCAACTGGTGTTCCAACCTAGCCACTTGAGACAAATGCTCAAGACCACTGAGCACTTTGGGGATTATAGGAAATAGGAACATAATGAAGCATTAAGACTTAATAAATGTAACTATCTGTATAATTTTTATTGAGACACCACCAGTCGCAGATATTACACTTGAGTTGTCCAATTTGAGATGATTATTAACTTGTATCAGACCAAAACCAACCATAGGGTTTTTGTTGAATAATTATCCCCACTCCAACGAAGTTGGTGGGGGATATAGAAATGGGTTCCGTCTGTTTGTCTGTTCGTCCTTTCGTCCATCTTTAACTTTAAACTTACAATAATAAGTTTTTCCGTAAAAGTTTTCCAAACAGTTGAAATTTTTCAGAATTTTTCCTTCTGATTTAAAGAAATTATTATCCTAATTTATATTTATTGCCCCGAAAACCCATCTAGAACACAATGTTAACCTTTTGTGTTAAAGTTTGCAACATGTTTTATATTATAATTTAAGAATAGCAAGTTAATAATAATAAATTCATACTTCAAAAGTGTTCACATATTTCTCTGCAACATTTTAATAGCCACTGCGGTAGCACAGTTGGTAGAGTGCTCGCTCTGTAAGTGGAATGTCGTGGGTTTGAACCCTGGCCGGGTCTGACCCAAGACTTGAAAGTGGGTAGTGACTGTTCTTTTGCCAAGCACTCAGCATTACAAAATGAAAGTCACAGAACTTAAAATAAATAAGTTCCACTGTCATCGCAGGTATGGCACAATGAAGAACCCTGCTGTATTAATGCCAACAGCACAACGCACAGGCAAAATTTCTGCACTTTCACCTATAGCTGGCGACGTCTCGATATAAGTGAAATATTCTTGACTGGGACGTTAAACACCATTACTCAACTCAACTCAACATTTTAATACCTCCAATTTTAGTATTTTTAGTAAAAATGCATATTTTATATGAAAAATTTACATTTTGAGAAAAGGAATTTGTTTATTTTATAGGATTTTCTGTAGACACTCTAGATATCATGTAATTATTAAAAGAAGTTTAACATATATACATAGTTTTTTGAGTGGTTCAGTATTTTGGGGTAAATATGTCAATTTTAAAAAGAAAACACTGATTTTGAGAAAATTCTTTTTTGTGGCTATTTTCAATTTACTGTTATCTTTGATGAGTTCTTTATATTGGGTGCGTATTTTGGTGTAGGATTTTATTTTTCTGAAAAAATATACATTTATTAATTATTGTACAAATATTTAAAAAAGGGATGATGACTATATAAGTGCTACTGCTGCTGATGACAATGATGATGATCTATGCTGCTGATGACAATGATGATGATCTATGCTGCTGATGACAATGATGATTATCTATGCTGCTGATGACAATGATGATGATCTATGCTGCTGATGACAATGATGATGATCTATGCTGCTGATGACAATGATGATTATCTATGCTGCTGATGACAATGATGATCTATGCTGCTGATGGTAATGTTGATGATCTATGCTGCTGATGACAATGATGATGATCTATGCTGCTGATGATGTTGAATTTTCTTGATGATGATGCTGATGCTGATACTGATGATGATGAAAACTTGCTCTTGATGATTTTCATACAGTGGAACATACTTGTAATGAATATCATTAAGTGAGCAAAATTAGTGATACATAATAGAATGATAATTACACGTATTTATATATATTTTTTCATTTATAGCATATTACATGTGGAATTTTTCAACCAACAACTTGTCTCTTTGATGATGATGATGATGAACAAATTTTCTTTTTGAGTACTTCCTTTTTTTCAGAATGATGTTATATATTTTAACATGTGTATTTATACCTAAATAGCTTATAATCACTTTTAATGAATACAACAACATAACAAAAATATCAACAACAAAAATTTAAAAAAAAACATGAGAAAAAGAATCAAGTTCTGTCCATGTGTTACTGATGAAAATTTTTACTACTCATGGATATTGTTGATAGTTTGATTAAAATTTGAAATGTCATTTTAAAACATTATAGTTTTCCAGTCATTGTTAAGATAACAAAAGACTCTATAAGTTTAACATGATATTGAATAGAAGTTTTAATCACTGAAACTATTGGTTGAAAATAGAAAGTGAGTAGAGTGGGGGATCTAAATGACAATGTCTAATTCTTGTATTTCAATTGCATCGAAACATCCAGATTTAAAGTTATTTTATTTGAGATGGGCTTTTAATCAAGTCAACTTACATTCAGACATGACCAGCTAGTTGCATTATTTTAAAAATTCGTAAGAAGTATATCGCCAGCTTTTGATGCATTGCCATTTATTATTTGACTTGGAGTGTTTAGTTACTTGTATTGAGATATCACTAATTATTTTATATATTTTTTTATCAAAGTCGATGGCATTTAAAGCATACCTGTGGATGACAGTATCTAGGGTTTGAATCCGACTGGATATTTCAGTGTGATTGGTCGGTTATAATTTTGTTTAACGTCATGACTATTTTAAAGTTATTTGTGATGAGAGCCATTTTAATAATTTCTAGGATCAATCTACAAGTCTATACATTTGTTAAGGTGCTAGCTCACTGACTCGGTATGATGTAAAAAGCATAGTACTAAACAAGTCTTATCCTGGCACTAGGTGAACCAATCAATACTTTGTTCTACCATAGAGTGTCATGATTTGGACATAAAATACCATTACTCCTTTTCACTCCATTTCATTCAAATTAAAGATAAGTTAACTTGTATTGAGATGCCACAACCAATAGATGAAGTAATATTATTAAAACTGTTTTCAAGCAAATGTTTTACCTTTATTAAAAACATTTCCAGTTTTAAAGTCGTATTAATTGTCAAAGGGTGAATTTTATTTAATTTGTTATTGAGACATAGCCAAAAACAGATAAAGTAATATTTTTAAATGGTTTTAAGGCAAATATTTTACCTTTGTTGAAAATTTAACAGCTTTTCAATTGAATAATTAAAGGATTTTTATCCAACTTACATTTAGGCATAGCCAGCCATTGATGAAATGGTATTAAGACATAGCCAGCATTAAATGATGTATTATTTAGACATTGCCAGCCATTGATGAAATAATACTAAAACATAGCCAGCATTTATGAAGTACAATTAAGACATAGCCAGCCATTGATGAAATGGTATTAAGACATAGCCATCCATTGATTAAATAGTATTAAGACATAGCCAGCCATTAATGAAGTGGTAACAAGACATAGCCATCCATTGATGAAATGTTATTAAGACATAGCCAGCCATTAATGAAGTGAAATTGAGACATAGCCAGCCATTGATGAAATGGTATTAAGACATAGCCAGCCAAAAGAAGTAGTAAAAGACATAGCCAGCCATTAATGAATTTATATGAAGACATAGCCAGCCATTGATGAAGTAGAATTATGAAAGCCAGCCATTGATGAAATAGTATTAAGACATAGCCAGCCACTAATGAAGGGGTATTAAAACATAGCCAGCCAAAAGAAGTAGTATTTAGACATAGCCAGTCATCATTGGAATAGTATTAAGACATAGACAGCCATTAATGAAGTAATATTTAGACATAGCCAGCCATTGATGAAAGAATATTAAAACATGGACAGCCATTTATGAAGTGGTATTAAGACATAGCCAGGCAAACAAAAATAGTGGTATTTAGACATATCGAATCATTGGTAAAAATTAGTTTTTAAACATAGCCAGCTATTTATAAAGTAGTATTTAGATATAGCTAGCCATTAATAAGTTATATTTAGACATAGCTAGCAATTGACAAAATAGTTAGCTATTCATAAAAGAAGTGTTTAGACATAGCTAGCCATTATTAAAGAAGTATTTAGACATAGCCAGTAATTGATGAAATAATATGAAAACATAGCCAGCCAATTATTAAAAATATTAAAACAACCAACCGTTGATGCAGAAATATTTAGAAATAGCCAACCATTGATGAAGTAGTATTTAGACATAGCCAGTCTTTGGTGAAAACTAGTATTTAGACATAGCCCAGCTATTTATAAAGTGGTATTTAGACATAGCCAGTAATTAATAAAGAAGTACTAAGACATAGCTAGGCATTGATGAAGTAGTATTAAGACGTAGCCAGCTATTTATGAAGTAGTATTTAGACATTAAGTCAGCAATCAATAAATAAGTATTTAGTTATAGCCAGCGTTTGGTGAAGTAGTATTTAGACATATTCATTAATGAAGTAATATATTAGGACATAGCCAGGCATTGATTAAAAATTTTAACATATCCAGCTATTCATGAATTTATTTAAAACATAGCCAATCGTTGGTGAAGTAGTATTTTGATATAGCCAACCGTTGGTGAGGTAGAATTTAAACATAGCTAGTCATTCATAAAGAAGTAGTATTTAAGGCATAGTCAGCTATTTATAAAATATTTTTTGGACATAGCCAGTCATTAATAAAAAAGTATTAAGACATAGCCAGACATTTATGAAAAAGTATTTAGACATAGCCAGTCATAAATTAAAAGTATTTAGAAATAGCCAGTCATTAATAAACAAAATATTAAGACATAGCCAGCCATTGATGAAGTAATATTTAGACATAGCTTGTCCTTGATGAAGTAACTTTAAGACATAGCCAGCCATTGGTGAAAAATATTAAAATATACATAACCAACCATTAATGTAGAAGTATTAATACATAGATAGTTGTATTTAGACATAGTCAGCCATTGATGAAGTAGTAATAGTACATAGCCAGCCATCAATGAAGTAATCTTAAGACAGCCAACCATTGATTACGTTTTATTTAGACACAACTAGGCATTGATGAAGTAGTATTAAGACATAGCCAGTCATTGATGAAGTAGTATTAGGACATGTCAGCCATTAATATCGAAGTATCAAGCAGGGCCGGTCATTGATGAAGTAATTTAAAGACAAAGCCAGTCATTGGTATAAAGTATTAAAACATAACCAACAATCGATGTAGAGTTATAACTTGACATAGCCAGTGGTTTTTTGACATAGCCAGTTATTGATGAAGTGTTATTTAGACATAGCCAGTCATTGATGAAGTAACATTAAGACAGCCGGCCATTGACGACGTTTTATTTAATCAAAGCTAGTCACTGATGTAGAAGTATATGGACATAGCCAGTCATTGGTGATAAAGTAGTATTTAGACATAGCCAACTAGTTATAAAGTAGTATATAGACATAGCCAGCTATTTTTAAATTAGTATTTAGACATAGCTAGCTATTTTTAAAGTAGTATTTAGACATAGCTAGCCAATAAAAAAGTAGTATTTAGACATAGTCAGCTATTTATAAAGTAGTTTTTAGACAAAACGGGCCATTAATAAAGAAGTATTTGGACATAGCTAGGCATTGATAAAGAAATATTAGGACATAGTCGGCGGAGTTAATGATAAATTCTATAAACGTAATACTTAACCTGTTTAGCGAGGTCACTTATTGAAGTTTAAAAATCAATTTCAGGTGATAGAACCATGCACAACGGTAGAGTGGTTAAGGATTTTGTATTCAACCCCAAGGCTTTTTATGTCTGTAGACCCGCGGTACAGAGAGAAAGTATCATAGTTTTTCCTTTGCCGTGAGCCGTTACTTGTTTGAAATATAACAGAATCAGTTGTCTGCGATGTTTTATCAGCGACATTGCCGTCTAGTGTCTTATCACTTTAAAGATCTTCGTAAGCGCCCCCCCCCCCCCCCCCCCCCCGCGAACCACATAAACTTGTCCTTTCAGACTCCTTGTAACTAGGGGATTTATCTGCAAATTAGCCATGTGTATTGAACAGCGCGTTAATAAAATTATCGTTTAATAGTAATTTTATCATAAATCTAAATTTATATTATTAAACATTTTAATACGTCCTGAAAGATGTGTAGTTTTTTTTTTATTTCCGCAACTTTTCTACTCTGACAGGTCGAATCCCACTATCGTCCTTTTGTTCGAATGTAGAAACTGTACATAATTCATGTTTATAGACATGTCAAAATAGAATGCATTAATTACTGAAACAAAAACTAAATAAATAAATAAATACTGTAAATAGATAAATAATCTGATAACTATACAGTTAACAAAAAATTATTATCAGATTTCTCAACTCCAGGAATAAAAAAAGTTGTAACTTCTTTTTCAAAACTTTCCGGATGGAACTGAGGAAAAAATGAGAGAAGGTGATTGTAAATTTTCACTCCATAATTTCTATTCATTTACTTTGTGTGTTGTTTTGAATTTGAAGTTGTCATTTGTTTATTCTTTACTAAATAATTTTATGAAAATTACATCATAATGTTTCTAAAATCTTAAATATGTTCAATTACAAATAATCAGCCCATACTTGGGCAATAGTACGGAGTCCCGTTAGTACCTCAGACATATAAATATAATGAAATCGAAAAAGTTGAAAACCCATCTAAATTTCCTTTTTAAATGAGATAGGGATAAAGAAGCTGAAGAACTGTAAAATTTCACGGTAATTTAAACCAATTTGACTGAAAATAATAAAACTTTTATACCGCTATATTGCGCTTAATTTCCAGAAGTCGTGCGCTTGATTTACAAAATCGTGCGCCCGATTTCCAAAGTCGTGCGCTCGATTTACAAAACCTTGTGTTCGATTTCAAAATCGTGTGCTCGATTTCAAAGTCGTGCGCTTGATTTACAAAATCGTGCGCCCGATTTCCAAAGTCGTGCGCCGTCGATTTACAAAACCTTGTGTTCGATTTCAAAATCGTGCGCTCTATTTCCAAAATCGTGCACACGATTTACAAAGTCGTGCGCTCGATTTCATTATATTTATTTGTCTGTGGTACTATTGGAGCTCCGTAGATCATTGAAGTACGTTTCTTTCGGAGAAACTTAATTTCAATCATATTTAGGGATAAAACAAAAAATTCCGTCCTCAACTTCAAGTCCACGCATATATATATATATATATATATATATATATATATATATATATATATATATATATATATATATATATATATATATATATATATATATCCGGATTTTTCGATGGCTTTCCATTTTCCTTTTCGTTATTTGTGTAACTTTCAAACACCGACGTGATGAAGTAGTTTAGTCAACAAACACTCATGATGAAATCGTTGTGTAACACGTGTTTTCTTAATATGACAACATAACTATGAAATGTCACTGAAAATTCTCAATATTACCAAGTTTTGTAGAATATTTATGAATACGATCATAACAAGTAGCCGACCAAAAATGGAGAAAGTCATACAAGTGGATTCAAATGGTAGGCCTATGTTGTTCCTTGGTAAATTGTCGGGGCACCGCTATATACTGGTAGCGTAGATATTCTGTAGTATTTAAAAGTTGTATACTATTTACACTTTACACTTTCGGGTTTTATATACACCGGAAGTTTAAAGAAAGACTTTACTTACATAATGATATTTTATTATTTAACAGTTCATAAAAGTTTATAGATAAAAACATAAGGAATTGTTCTCACTGCTAGATGGCGGTATGCTATACTGCATTCAGTAGAGTCCGGGTTGTTGATGATTCTGTAAAATAGGTTTAGTGTATTTCTGTCGATGATGTAGTTCAGGAGAGGAATTCCGAGTAGTCCGAGGATTATGGATGTTGCCATTGTCTGGTAGATGCTGTATTTGACGGAGTGATTTGGTCTGGAACCCTTCTAAGGCTTTCATCTGAGTTTTGGTGTAGTCAAGAGTTTCCAGTCCATATGTAAGTCTTGGTACAACATAAGTATTTTATAGGTGGGCTTTAATAAACTGAGATGACACATTCTTCCCGTGAAAGCTGGATCCCATGAGGGAGTATGCTGGTTTGGATAATTTTCTCATGATCTATACTGTTCTTACTATTTCTATGGGTTCTGAGATGGGATAAGTGGTCTGTGAGCTCTATAGGTTCATTATAAGTGGAGAATGTTTTAAAGTGTTTGACGTTGTAAAATTTCAAATAACTTTTTGCAGGGTTAAGTAGTTATCGCTCTTGTGTGGAGTAGTTTTCTACCCTGGTAAGCATCTGTTTAATATCCAGAGGAGTGTGTGCCAGGAGGGCAATGTCATCAGCACATGTTGTATGTGGAATTCCGATGTAGCCTATACTGGCTCCCTGGCATTTTTCTTCAAGATCTAAGGGCAGAGGGTTGTTGAAGCATTTATAATGACATGTAGAGAGTACTCCCCCTTGTTGGACTCCTTGTTGGATGCTGAAGTGGTTGGAAGTTTGTCCTTCCCATTTTACAGTTGAGGTGACATCCTTATAGAGGTCCTTAATCATCAGCCAGTCTGCACCTCTTATTCCATCGTCATACAGCTTGTTTTAGAGGATGTTGTGGTCGACGACACCAAATGCCTTCTGGGCATCTAGTGTGGTAAGAAGAATGGGTTTTCTTTGCAGTCTGGCTTCCTGAAGACATTCTGTTACAATAAGGGCCGAGTTGATAGAGGAAGTTACCCTTGGTAAAGCCAGTTTGTAGCTTGGATTGCGTTGGATCCAGAATGATATTGTGTCTGACATTTAGGATATGTTCCAGAATTTTCAGTATCACAGAGGTAACAGTTATCCCACTGTAGTTTGAGGAGTTTTTATGGTCTCCCTTTTTGTAGATTGGAGTAAGTAGTCCTGCTTTCAGCATTGCTGGTACTTTCTTTTTTTCTAGCATACTGTTCACAAGAGTTCTTAGATATGGGATTATAGCCATTTTGAAGTGTTCGCTGGTCATTCCCATGCTGTCTGCAGCTTTGTTTTTGTTAAGTTTGGAGATAGCTTGTTTAATATCTATGCTTTTGGGCTTTGCTAGGAAGAAACTCTCGTGTGTGTGTGTGTGTGTGTGTGTGTGTTTGTGTGTGTGTGTGTGTGTGTGTGTGATAATTCAGATGACAAAAAGGAATATATATAATAATGACATTATAAAGATAAAAGGGATATTTGTTAATCATTGCCCTGTATTTTGATGACATTATTTTATGTTGCATGTAAAATCTCCTGATCTTTAATAGCCTAAACTATAAATAATTTTTTAACTGACATATTATCTTACACATATATGTGTTTAATACTATTTTAGATATAGAAGTGTTGGTTTCCAAATCAGTTGCCAGTCTAAAGAAAGGTAACATCATATCTGTTCCAACTGATACAATTTATGGTATAGCAGGATTGGCTCAGGATAGTAATGCTATAAACAAGATATACAACATTAAGAGGAGGGATTTGTCAAAACCTATAGCAATAAGTGTTGCAGATGTACAGGACATATTCAGGTAGAATATTTTATCTACTGTACTGTTGTGAAATCTAAACTTTAAATAATTTCAGATTACAATGAAAAAAAAATCACTTCAATGCTTGTACATTTCAGAAACTTAACCTTAAGCTGGCAACATATCAGTATAAGCGAAATAATGTTAAACAAGAAGTAAAATTGCATTTACTTTCAGTCTGTATTTGTCTCCCCTCCTTATAAACTTGATACCACTAAAACCCAAAAATTACAATAATATTTTATTGGCTAAAAATGAATGCAATTATAGATACTTAAACTGGCATATACATGTAATTTGTTACAGAATCGTAAATATGAACATTTGAAGGCATTTTTCATTTTTGTTTATATAATTTACTTGCATTTAACTTTGCTTTGCTGGTAGGAGGAAGCTCCCGAAATGGAATGGCTTTAAAGCCTTTTGCTCTTAAATGCGAGTTAGTTTGGTATTGCACATTCATATGCATGTGATTATGAATTAGCTGTCTCAAAGCAGCTTCATTGTGTCACAAAATAGCAGAATTTCAGACGAAATATTTCTGATCTTACAACAATATTCAATACATGTATGTTTCCATCGGTTGCAGCATATATATATAATTATGTATATTTTTTATAAAATAGGAAATTGGTTACTTGAATTAATCTCACTGTCCTTTAACCTATTAAGTTTCCTTCTTCTAATATTGTGTTATACATAGAACATTTGGCAAGTCTTTGTTCTCAGAATTGGAGATATAATAAGGGACTTGGAAGGGTTGGGAGCTTAAAGATCAAATGGTCTAAATGATTAAAGTAAATGGTTCTAGCCATCTAAGTTTGAATTTTACTTGGGAGAAATGCTGATGCAAAAAAAAAAAATGCCAGTTTTCTCTAGGAACTCCGGTTTTCCCACCATTCTATAAATAACAGTCTTCATGTCAAAACAATCATGCCTAAAACATAAAACATTTTTTACACACAGTTATTATTTAATATCCCTTTTCCTTTAAAATTGAGATATCTGACTTTGTTTTTACACAACATATGGTTGATAAGAGATATCTGACTTTGTTTTTACACAACATATGGTTGATACGAGATATCTGACTTTGTTTTTACACAACATATGGTTGATACGAGATATCTGACTTTGTTTTTACACAACATATGGTTGATATGAGATATCTGACTTTGTTTTTACACAACATATGGTTGATACAAGATATCTGACTTTGTTTTTACACAACATATGGTTGATATGAGATATCTGACTTTGTTTTTACACAACATATGGTTGATACGAGATATCTGACTTTGTTTTTACACAACATATGGTTGATATGAGATATCTGACTTTGTTTTTACACAACATATGGTTGATACGAGATATCTGACTTTGTTTTTACACAACATATGGTTGATACGAGATATCTGACTTTGTTTTTACACAACATATGGTTGATACGAGATATCTGACTTTGTTTTTACACAACATATGGTTGATACATGTATTATCATTCTTATTTGAAGATGGAGTAAGGTGACTGTGCCAAAATCATTACTAGATAAGCTCTTGCCAGGAGCAGTAACTGTAGTGTTTGAACGAAGTGATGAACTTAATGCAGACCTTAATCCTGGAACCTCATTGGTTGGAATAAGGGTACCAGATCACAGATTAATAAGGGAAATTTCTCGAGGCTGTGAGGGACCAATTGCCTTGACAAGTGCTAATATTAGTGCTGCACAGAGCACAATATCTGTAGAAGTAAGTTATTAATTTTGTAACATAGTACTTGTACTATGTCTGAAACCTTTTCCATTTTAAGTATTAAACTTTCCACACTTTAAGCTGTTAACCATCTCAATCAATCATTTTTATATTTTTTCATGTTCTATATCTTACTCATCACTAAAGAACCCATATATATACATATATATATATATATATATATATATATATATATATATATATATATATATATATATATATATATATATATTATATAAGTACAAGTATTTTTTCTCCTAAATCTGAGCTAACTGTTGCCAGAATCATTTCTATGCCCCTCTTCAAAGAAGGGATGGCATATTACTTTGCTGGGGTCTGTTGGTCTGTCGGTCAACCAACAGGTTCCATTCATTTTCTTCACAGAGGTTGCACATACTGAAATGAAATTTGGTATACAGATTTATCATAAAATTATCTAAGTCAAGTTGTTTTGGGTATGATTGAGCAATGTTTGACAGAGTAATCCCCCTTGGACTGAGTAAATCCCAATTATTTGGTTTACGTTCATTTTCTCTACAAAGGTTGATTAAAATAATTACTGATATATTTAACATATTTAATCAGATATGTTGATAATAATTTATAATTTAGAAGTACAGTCAAACCTGTCTGAAGGTCTATAGGTTTGTGCAACCTATAATTCAAAATTGTTTAGCTTAGACACATCATACTTGATAGACTTATGCATCTCAGATAGTAATGGTAGATGACCCCTATTGATTTTAAGTTCAAAAGGTCAATTTAATTTCCATTTATACTGCCCATAATAAAAGCTTGCACCCTTTAATGTCTGTCTAAGAAGGGTGGGGGGCATAAGTGTTTTACAAACATCTCTTGTTATAGATTATTTTGCTCACTTTTATATTCTCCATTTTTCTTTAATTTTTAAGGAGTTTAAAGAGCTGTGGCCTATGTTAGACTTGATCATTGATGATGGTATAGTGGGGGATACATTCCAATCCAGGCAAGGATCAACAGTTGTAGATTTGTCAAAACAAGATCATTATAAAATCATCAGAGATGGAAGGTAAATATTTATACGCATGTCTCAGCACATGATTTCTAAAAACTTCATTTGACAATATTTGTTATGTTAAAGCCATGTATTGAGTGTATATGGTTTTCACACATTATGAACAGTTTATTAGTTTTGTGTTATATAGAGCAGGCTGATTACAATTTATCTATACAATTCGTTGCTCATTCAGGAGTTACTTCCCTTTCATCAGTTTTGATTTTTTTTTTTTTTTTTTTCTTTTTTTTTTTTTTTTTGACTTAGCAGACTGTCAGCCATGTATTTATACACTTCATCATTTCAGAAGTAATTTTCATGATTGTTGACAAAGCAGACTGACAACAAGTTTAAGAAAGTTTAATGGTGTGTGTTGGGGGGGGGGGGTTATCTATCTACATTGTCATATGAAGGAAATTAAAATTGCCTTGATTAATCAGCACAATTAAAGGGTGAAAATAAATCAAATCAATTGTACTTTGCATTTTTTTTCAGTTAAATTGTGTGTTTTTTTCATTATTATTTTGTATTATTAGGATTTCCTCTCTATATTTCAGTGCATTGAAATCTACAGTACAGACTTTAGAAACATTTGGCTTGACAAGAATAGAGGATAGATAGCACTGGATTGTTTGTTGTCATAGTAACATGTTGTAAATAGAAATGGTTGTTTTTAATGTAATAGTAATATCAGGGACTCATTTAAATCTCATGACATTGTTGAAAATATTGGCCTTTAATGGTCTTTTTGGTCAGTCGTTACATTTCAACTTTTTTAGCTTACTCAACCATTTATGATCTTCTTTGTGTATAAACAATGTATTATGTCCGACTCAAGTTTCATAATGATTTCTTAACTAAGATTTTTTTTACATAAAGCAAATTTTTTGCAGTCTTTTTGGAAGTAAGGAAAACTATTTTTATGAAACTTAAAAACAGTTGTTTTATGCTGGAGGCTATTTTCAAAAAGACACCTTAAATTCTTGAATACCAGAAATCTCAAAAATTAACAAAATTACATGTATAAGAATTTCAAATTTACCAGATTTTAGTTAAGTAAAATCATAGCTGGGGAATGAATCCGAATGATTGAAAAACTTCTTGGTATATTATTTAATTCTTAAGTTATTGTATACCTTGACCAAGTTTTCTTAATTCAGATAATTTTTTATTTTATTTATTTATTTATCTATTTATTTTAATCTCTTAGGGAAATATAAATAAGCATTTTTTGACAAAAAACTAAAGATAGATGTTTTGAACTTAAATTGAGGATCAAAGTTACACCTTAAAAAGTTGGAAAAATGATTACCGGTAGTATTTAAAAATTTGAAAGCTTTTAATTAAAGAAATCTTAGCTTATGGAGGAATGTGAAACTAAAGCAAGGTGCCAAAAACTATATACTTAGACAAATCTATGATAAAAAGTTCAAATATATCACATGGCCTTAAGAATTTTAATCATTTCAGTCTGTATAAATATAAACAGTAACTTCTTAATGACAGTAGATCAAGCCTCTTTATATAGTTTCTAATTTACATGTATTTTAGACCACATTGTGCACTTTATTGCAAGACATTATGGATGAAACCTTTTGAAAGATTTTAACTCGCAGTCTTTTTTTTTCCTTTTCTTAATTTAGTGTTGTAAAATTTAAAAATCATGTCTCTAAAATCAAATTAATGTTGGTAAAAATGTTTATATTTTGTTATGGTAATTGCTTTGATTTTAAGAAGTATGATGATGAAAGTAAAGAAAAATTACATTGGTCTATTGTTAAAGGCATCAGTAAGATTTTAAACTAATTTATTTAAATACATCATATGTTTTGCTTTTCAATGTATTGTCAAGGCAGTTTTGTAGTCTATTTGTTGTTCTTAGTCTGAAAGTTTTTAACTTTCAAATGTCAATCAGAATGAAATTTTTTTAATACTATTTTTTTTAGACAGAACCTGTTGTTTACAATAAATTTACATGTACCTATCTTGTTTTATGTAAAAAACAATTAGGGTCATTATGTTATTTGGTACCAAAAACTTTATTTATATTAGAGAAGTTCTCATTTGATATTGAGGAATATGATGTATGGTCAGATTTTATCCTGTATAAAATGCTTTTATATTTATTTGTTTTATATTTGAACGCACACTTTAACTAATAAATACTCACTATTTTTACTTCTGAGTATTATATATACATGTACATGTAATTTCCTGAACATTTTTTACCCTTTTTGTGAATTTATGATACACATTAATTAGACCATGACACTGACTTTGTAAAATATTCAATCTCTGATACACTGATTTCTCAGTAGAACAAAAACCGTTGCTGTGAAAGGTTGTGTTACCTGGTTTTAGTTTACAAGAGTTTCCTGACAACTTGACTATTGTGTATGATATCACTGTCTGTTAGACATCAGCTGTTACAGAAATAAATTTTGTCCATTCTGCTGCATACAAAAAATTTTTCCAAGTCCAACTACTTTCAAAATGGATAGTTTGTAATTCACACACTTTTTTCTCAACACGTGTTTTACTAAGTGAGTGATTTCTTTGTTTAAAGCTGCATCAGTATTATTGTAGCTGTTTACAGCTAACCATTATGTGATTTATACCATCAAACAAAAAGGTGTTCATATATAGGGTAATTTACAGTATTTTGTCTTTCTTAAGATTAGAGCATGAATAGAGCAAACAAGTGCTCTGATCATAGAATACCTAAATCATTGATTTCATAGTTTGTTATCATAAAACTTTCTAGGATTCAACCTAAGGAGTTAAGTGGAGTAATAGAGTTAAATGCCCAAGTCAAGATTTTTTTCACTTCTATCAAGACTGTTAGTTCTAAGGTGGTGGAGGAAACCAGAGTACACACAAAAAAACTACTGATATTCAGCATACAAACAGACAAACTTTCTTATACTAGGATCTGCTGAAGTCGGATTGGCAGTAAGAGCCACCGTTATCCTTGTGTGCTTTAGACCACAAAGCCTCAGCTACTCTCAATAATTTGTTATTGTAGAACGTTCTAGGATCCAACCTAAAGATAGAAAACGTATAAGATACTTAAAATCTTCATCATAAATTACTTCATTGACTGGGTGATTGAAATGTGTTGATTTTGACCTTTCTGAATGGTATACCTCTTACATACATCACACAGTCTAATAGTAAACATTGAAAGAATCTTCATTTTAACATAGAATTCTATGTTCGTGAACTAAAAAAAAAGTTTTTTAATTATAAAAGGTTCTTTACCTATAGGTATAGTTATACTACAATCAATAGTATGGAATTCTAGTGTTTACGACAATGCCAGTGATATGTGACTGTATACTTTATCAGTTGAGTTGAGTAATGGTGTCTTACGTCCCAGTCAAGAATGTTTCACATATATTGAGATGTCGCCAGCTATATGTGAAATTGCAGAAATTTTGTCTGTGCATTGCGCTGATGGCATTATACAGCAGGTTTCTCAGCATTTAGAAATGAAAGTCACTGGTCCTTCAGATGAGATCTTAAAAACTGATGCCCTGTGTCACAGAAGGCATGACACATTAAAGAAACCTTCCTGCACATTGTCCTAAGCACAATTCAAAGGTCAAAATTTCTGTCACTTCACCAATAGCTGGTGACATTTCAAAATAAGTGAAATATTGTTGACTGGGACATAAAACTCCATTAAATAAAGCCATCTTTATTGAGACCAAAAAAAAAAAAAAATTATAACCACCACCTCTATATAACAATCATCTGTCTGTAAAGACCTAAAAAGTATATCTTTAAATTGATCTTCTCTTTATAACAGGCATCTTTATTAAGACAAATAATCTGTTATAGCCACAACCTTTATATAGCAGACATCTGTCTATAAAGACCCATCAAATCTGTTTTAATGACCACCTCTATTTTACAGCCACCTGTTTATAAAGACTTGTTCTTTTTCTTTACCTTTACTAAATATATTAACTAAACTGATACTGCATATAAAAGCAAATCTTTTTAAGGACTAAGGGAACTTTATGGTCAAGTCTGTGTTTTATATAGTATCTTCTTAGAACAGATCCTAGTATAATTAAATTTGAATTTTCTTGCAAGAAGTTGGTTATTTTATTGGTTAATCTGTTTTTCTCCACCAGAACTTCATGCTCTGGACAAAATGTAAGTATGAAAAGTAACAAAGGGCAATAAATCTTGAATTATGCAAAATTAGAGTTATTGTTTTTGTGCATTGAGTTCTGGACAAAATTATGACAGACGAAGGAGTAATTATTTGTTCTCCCTCTGAGGAGAAAAATAAAACAATAATGATATAATTATGATAATTTATTTATTTTACATCCACATGGATCAAGCCTGGTACAATATAATAAGAATAAACAAAAATTATAAAATTCTAAAATATAGTACACTTATGTAAAGTATATACCTCTTCATAAAAAACACCTGTCCATATAGGGCAATTCAGTTTTAATTTTGTTACAAACATGTTAATATGTTTATGACTACATATATAAACTTATATTTACAGATATAGACATAAATTTTAGTCTTATTGTTAGACAAATAGAGGTTTTACTATACTCCCAACATGTAAAAAATAATAAATCAAAATTTACAAAATGCAGTAGATACAAGCACAACTTTTAATGGTCAATTGTCAAAAAAGATCCATGTCCTATAAGCCTTGCAGACTCTGGAATAAAGGAGCAAATTTTTGTGTTTTCTCTCTATCTGATAAATGAATCAAATTTGCAAAATCAAAAGAATTAGAATCAATTAAAAATGAGCTCAGTTATTTAATTAATGTAAAGAACACAAAGAAATGTTGTTGTTGTTTTTGTTTATTTTATTTTATTTATTTATTGTTTTTTATTGGTTTTGATTTTTCTTTTTCTTTTTTTTTTTTTTTTTTGGTTTTGTTAACAATGGTGTATTTATGGTGTAAATAAAATACATACATGTTAACAATGGTGTATTTAACATACATACATAGTCTTTGCATAAATTTTGAAAGGATTTCTGCACCACAATGAAAGTTAAATTTCTTATTTCCTTGACGATTTTATATTAGTAATTTATTTAAAGCAGAAAAAGACCAGTGTGTGTGTGTATTTGTGTGTTTGTGTTTCAATTATTGACTGCAATGTTAATAAAACATTTGAGTATATATTCAGATTAAAAATTGAGTCATTGCTACTTAATTGAAATTTATCTCTTTCACAATATCATTTTACTCAAACATTTTTCAATATGTGTGATGAACTTATAAATTATATCTTGAGTATCATGTCATTCGATTATGGATTTCAAATTACTAAAAAGATTTTTGTTCTGATTTTTAAAAATGGTTGTTTTATTATGATAAAAGTGTTACACATAAATCTTTTAGTTTTTCATACAGGTAGTCTACTGCCTCTTAAATTTCTGTTGATTTGATCGTGTAGTACCGGTATTTATCTGTTGATTTGTACGTATAATATGCCTCGTAAACAAGAAGAGATTTACAATAAATAGTAAGAACGGAACCAGTAAACCGTCAAATTCTTTAACCATGGCATGTGTGTACAGAGCACCTGTCATTATCACCATCAAAACACCGTAAACAAAGTGTTTGATATCAGCTGATCCAAGGATGATACCAAGTACACAGATAAGTTCTACAATACCAACAATAAAACAGTAAACATATGGATTAGGTGTATAGCCCAGATAAACTGAAGGACAAACTAGTGCATAGCGGGAAAATTTTTCTATCTGAAATACAAAAAGAAAAAAAAAATTAAAATTTTAACCACTATATGTTTTGTTCTTCATTAAAATGTGATTGTGAGTCCCAGAAAGGATTGATCCATATTATCTCTGAAAGCTGATTATAATGTGTTCTGTAACAAATTTTGTACACTTACTATTTATATTAACAGAATTGATTGCTTAGTTATACAAATGTATAAGGATTCTTTTATGATGGGAGGTTTGATACAAAACCAAGATTCATGCAGTGTCTAAGTGCACACTAAGGACAAGACTGTAAGGTTCTGAAAAGAGTAGCTACCTGTTTCCATTGCAGTGAATTGTTACTGTGTGAAGGACAGCTTACCTGAGACCTCTAAGGAGGAGTAGCTACCTGTGGTCACTACAGACAATTGGTTACCCATACACACTACAAATGAGTGGTTACCCAGCCAAAACCACAGTTAACCACTACATAAGATTGGTTACCCATGTTCACTACAGAGGAGTGGTAACCCCGCCATTACCAATACAGAGGATTGGTTACCCATGTTCACTACAGAGGAGTGGTAACCCAGCCATTACCAATACAGAGGATTGGTTACCCATGTTCACTACAGAGGAATGGTAACCCAGCCATAACCACTACAGAGGAATGGTAACCCAGCCATAACCACTACAGAGGATTGGTTACCCATGTTCACTAGAGGAGTGGAAACCCAGCCATAGCCACTAAAGAGGATTGGTTACCCATGTTCACTTCAAAGGAGTGGTAACCCAGCCATAACCACTACAGAGGATTGGTTACCCATGTTCACTATAGAGGAGTGGAAACACAGCCATTACCACTACAGAGGATTGGTTACCCATGTTCACTACAGAGGAATGGTAACTCAGTCATAACCACTACAGAGGATTGGTTACCCATGTTCACTAGAGGAGTGGAAACCCAGTCATTACGACTACAGAGGATTAGTTACGCATTTTCACTAGAGAGGAGTGGTAACACAGCCATAGCCACTACAGAGGATTGGTTACCCATGTTCACTACAGAGTAGAGGTAACCCAGCCATAACCACTACAGAGGATTGGTTACCTGTGGCCATATTAAAAGGGTTGGTAACTCATGGCCATTATAAAGGATAATTTAACACAGGGGATTGATTACCAATGTTCACTTATCTGAACAGAGTATGGTTCAAGTAGACAATACTGAAGAATGGTTACCTATGCCCACTACAGAAGATTGGTTACTCATGAGCACTAGAGAGGAGTGGTAACCCAGCCATAACCACTACAGAGGATGGGTTACATGTGGTCATTTTAGAGGGTTGGTAATACCAATGGCCATTAAGAAACTGGATATCTGATCCGAGTATGGGTTCAAGTGGACAATACTGAATGGTCCTATGTCCACTGAGGTAGATCATGATCATTACAAAGGAATGGTTACATATGGTCAGAGAACTGGCAAATCATGACCACTACAAAGGACTGATTACATGTGGTCAACATAAAGAATTGGTAACCTGTGTCCACTACTGAGGATTGGTAGCCCATGGCCACTACAAGGGATTGGTTACCCGTGGTCACTACAGAAGAATAGTTACCCCCTGGACACTACTGAGAAGAATACCTGTAATCACAGTAGAGATTACATTGGCACATTGTGACTAAAAATAAAAAAGTAACATACATGATGTTGAACTGGCAAATCATGACCACTACAAAGGACTGATTACATGTGGTCAACATACAGAATTGGTAACCTGTGTTTACATGATGTTCCTTGTCATTATTGTCAATAAAAACAATTTTTATACGTACCATTTCTTCATGGGCTGCAGGAAGAAGATTTGTAACTTTAATTATCCCAGCAAAGGTAAATACAAAAGCATCAATCCATGATAGAATACGCTCTGGTGTAGAGGCCATACTGATGTAGTCTGTAATGATCTAAAACCAACCATAGAGAAACAATCAAGTTCAAATTCAAGCTAGTTACAATTTTGATACTATGGGGTACACAACAAAATCTTTTTTTATAAATTATCTACAAATAAGGATTGTATTAAATTTCTTAAAAACCAAAACCCTAAAAGGGTCAAGACCCAATTTGTTTTTAATATGAAGTTTCACCTACTAAAAATTTACCCATTTAAAGTAAAGTACTGGTATTTGATTTTGGAATGGCTTCATAAAAATGATTTAAGTGGATACTTTTTTCAACACTGACAAAAAAGTTATTATTTTTATAGTATTGTTCATTATAATCAGTTTTCAACATAGTCTAAACTGTTAGTAAAAATTAATTCCAGTTATTTATTTGCTTTGATCTCTTTCTGAGAAAATATGAATAGAGGGCAACACAATATCATAGCTAAACATAACCGGAAAATTGTGACTCTTAACAGCTTTGTTATATGGATATGTGCCGGAACAGATAACGGAACATATTCATATAGCAAAGCCGTTAAGAGTTGTGAATGTCGGGACGAAGCTTAACAATAACGCACGATATTAGATGCATTAAAATTTTCAAACTGAATATTTAACAATACGGTGTTCTAATATTGCCTAATATTTCTTGTACTTGAATTGTCTTTTTTAATTAAGCTAGGGAAAGAATATGTGTCAAAATATTCAAGTTTTGATAAAATATCTTGTAGTCTTTATAGCTAGATCTACTTGTCTGTAAAAGTTGGTCAAAAGTCTAGCCAGTAGTCATCATGACCCAGTGACCTACAAACCACAGGTACTTGGGCTACAAACATAACAAGCTTGCAATTATCTTAATAGACCTATCAGTGCAAAGCGTCAAGAAGCCGACACCAGAAGTTACATTACTTAGCCGTTAATTTGTAGAGTTATTACCCTAGTGAAACAGTAACAACTTAAAGCAACAACACCAAGTCTCCAAATTCCGGATATGAACAGGCTTGAAAACCTATCATTTTACTGTTTTCGCCTCTAAGTGTAACTTCCGGTTTCGATTTGTAAACACGGAGTATCTAGGGTTAAGGTATCCAAAAGTAATTGAAATACAGATTTAATGTCATGTCTAATCGTAGTAAGTTTTTAATCACGTTCAACTTTCATAAATTACTTAAAACGCTTAATATTGATGTTCTAGGTTGTGTAAATTCCCTAGACGTCAAGATTTAGACCAGGAAAAGGGAAAGTTGGAGTGGGAAGTCCCTACTGGATTCGCCATAGATTCAGTTGTGTGTTAAAGTAGCACTATGACTGGTATGTTGTTTTAGTCAGTTTTTTCTACAGTTCTACTTATATTTTCAGTCTGAAGCTAAATCAAGTAGCACCCCTTCCGACACCAGTTGGAATCGGAAAATCCCGGGGTTTATAATTAATATAGAAATTGTTCTGACCTTAAAAAAAGCCGTTAGGCATTATTGTGTTAGAGTTAGAGGAAATTTGGACTCATAGGAGATGGAATCGTGAACAGGGGTCATTCTAAATATTGGGCGATAGCTATATATTTTTTTTATTTTTTTGATGCCAATATAGTTCATATTTATTATGGTTTTATAATAAACTATGCAAATCAATTATTTCCTCCAGAAAACAATTAATTTTACATTCCTGTATGCAACATGAATATATCCTTGGTGTTGCTCTTTCGTTTCTTATTGTTAGAATACTCTTGTATAATTATTGAAAAGAAATTATACCATTTTATTAAATGTAATTTCTGAGATAATTAAAAGCTAAATATTTAAATATTTAATCATTTTACAAAATTTTCACCAAAATTACACAAATCTGTCCATAGCTCAATAGAGGTTATCAGACATCACTTTGATTTCCTATGCTTTTTGTGTTAAGTTGTCAATATTGATGTGTCTCACATTTACAGACCTTTCTTATAGATTGCAATGCCTGGTGGAACAGATTTATTGATGATTGTAGAATGTGACATCATTCAGAGATAACCTTGACAAGAAAATTAACATTCACTTAAAATTCGAGTTATAAGTTGAAATTCTGTCTTAAATATTTGTAAAAGATTGATTTATGTAAGAAAGCTTTTAAAGAATACCTATTTTTCCCTAAGAATCTAATATTGAAAATTCTACATAAAATTTAAAATTGCAAATCAAATTGGAATTTTTAGGTAAAATTAAAAAGTTGCTTATTGTAAGAAGTCCTCCAGTAACCAATCAGTTGTAACTAATTAGGGATTGATTTTAACTGATATAAAGCTTGATTGTAGCTTGATTGAAGCTGGACGTTGTAAACATATCTCAAGGGAGAATAGATTATGTGAACTTTGTAACACCGATTTAGGTGATGAATATCATTATATTTTATGTTGTACTGCTTTGTCCGTAGAAAGAAATATGTATATTCGAAAATGGTATTATGTCAAACCAAATAGTTTAAAATTTTATTCATTATTTAACGATAAAAATTTATCTTTACAAATTAAATTAAGTAAGTTTATAACAATTATTAATGAAAGAATCGGTACTACCGGTCCTCTGGGTTAACATAATGTAGTTGTATACATGTATTATGTTATGCTGTTACTCATGCATTATTTGTTTTATATTATACATATGTTAATATTCTCAATTTGTATTTTTTGCAATATGAGAAATAAAGAAACTTGAAACTTGAAATTTTTTTGGTCCTAGTTAATTACCTGTTGGCTCAGGAATTAATCAAGGTGAGTTTTCACTGGGTCATTATTTAAGATAATCTAAGTGTACTTGTTTATTTTTGGTTAATTACAACTGAATTTGTCTTAAACACCAATAAAATCTAATAGTAATGTATAGTTTTGTTGTTTTTAAATTAAGCCATTAGCATAAGTAAATGAACAAAGAATGTAATCATTCATAGCATTTTTAGTCACAAATGTGTATGTATATCAAAATCCACTGCTGCATAAATTACATTAAATAAGTTCATCAGTTATGCCTATGTTTATAGTGCAAAGACTGGCATTACTTTCATACAGTGAAAAATAATATTTTTTTCTATAAAATTATAAATAATGTGAAGTTTTTTGCGTGATGAATTTTCACTGCTTATCTAGATAATAGTACTAACAGTCCTTTTTTCAGTGTAGTTTTATCAAATTTTTTCTCATATTGAAGATCATTTTTATGAAATTTTAAACTTTTAAATTGGGTTAAAATATTTTGAAGATAAAATATTTATGTGTTTGTTATTTGTTAATAATTCTTTTAATTAGATTAATTTCATTAAAAATTCTTATGCTATTTAAAAAAAGATACTGTACTAGTTTATATTACTTTATTCAAGACTGGTCAGAAAATGTTACAAATTTCAAATTAAAAAATGAACGTAAGTGTTTCAGACAATCAAAATTTCAATTTTCTAGTTCTATTAAAAAGTTGACTGATCATGTCGATTTTAATCTACAAAGAAAATTTACAGCATTATAATAAAAATAGATTTTTAAGTGTCTTTTAGGATGATAATATAAAACTTCATGCTTTATATTTGTTAAATTTGTTTATTTATGATTCATGAGATTATTTATGTAATAGTTCATTCACAATGACCCTATATTATCTGTATCATAACACTCTAAAACAAATTATTTAATGGACCCCTTTCTGATGTTGTATTAAGTGCAATAACCAGATATTACTAGAAGTTTGATGGAAAGTTTTACAGAAGTTTTGATGACTTTATAATTAATGATAATTGATTTAAATTTACAAAAAAAAACCAAAACTCTTTAACAAACAAACAGGTACATTAAGCAATTCATCTGGTTCAAGAATAAAGTATAAACAAATGAAAAACATTACTAAAAGCAATGATAATAATAATAATAATAATTATAACAATAATAAAGTTAATGATGCATATGAAAAACCAAAGTTTGCTGAGGTCTGTGATTAAAAAGAAATTAATTAGAGAGTAAAATTCATTTCAATATTCAATTATTTATATGAAAATTTCCTTTATTAGTGTTATTTTTATATTATTATTATTATTATTATTATTTGCATTTCTGCATTCTTCTGGGCAAAAAAAATATTAATAATAATGATAATTATAATAATAACAATATAAATTGTCTCTGGTTTTACAGATCTAGAAAAAGTCCAATGCACATCAAGTCAACAAATTTTATGGTCATACATGTACAGTCATGTATGTAATATTTATTTCTTTTATAGCTTCTGATTTTCTGTTTTTAGAATAAAGCTTTAAAATGGTTATTAAAGAAACAACAGAAGATGAAGTTGATGCCCCTCCTCCTGGAAGAAATGTCGGAGAATGTATTGAGGACAATCAAGATATTTTAGATTGTTATCGAGCTGAAATTCACAGACTAGAAAGTTTTAGGGATTGGCCTGATTGGGCTTTAGCAAATCCAGAAACGTTAGCTAAAAATGGATTTTTCTTTCTGGGTGATTTTGATAGAGTACAATGTGCATTCTGTTTAGTCATTTTGAAAAATTGGGAAGAAACTGACATAGTTGAAGATGAGCACAGAAAATATTCACCACAATGTCCATTCTTAATAGGAATTGTTAAAGGAAACATTCCATTTTGTCGAAGTCCAGATGATATAAGCAAAAATGCTTCATTTCCAGAATATTCAAGAATGGAGAACAGAATTGAATCTTATAAGAACTGGCCAAGAGCATTAAAACAGAGACCACAAGAATTAGCAGCAGCTGGATTTTATTACACAGGTTTGTTAACATAAGGTTTTGTTACGAAATGGTAAAATTAAAAAAAATTATAATTATATAGCACAGTTTGTCTGCACAAACATTCTAGTACATGTATTTATACCCCCACCACACATAGTGATGAGGTATTATGTGATACCCCCAGTTTTCATTGAATGTGTGTGTGTGTGTGTGTGTGTGTGTTAACCAGTTTGCCCATCAGTTTGTCTGTGTCTTTTATTTGATGGTTTTCAGATAACTTGAGTATATAATAGATTATAGGATTTTTCAGACTGCACATAAGTTCAGCTTTGCAGAGAGAGAGAGGGGGGGGGGGGGAGAGGGAGAGGGAGGGAGAGAGAGAGAAGAAATGAAAAAAAATATTCCAGATAATGTGCATTGATTGATAATTTATTGTTCCTCAGAAAAGACAGGGTATTATTTTATGTTCCATTAAATTGCCTATTTTTAACCTGGTGTATTTGTAGACTATAAAAACACTTCAATGTACATGTAAAAGTCCACAAAGATGAGAGTTATTTTATAAACTTATGTTAAGAATAATCCATATCTTCTTTGTATAATAATAAAAATGACAACTTGAATTCTTGTATATTTTTTTGAAAATAAAAAAAAAAATCTTTGAAATCTCAATTTTTCAACATTCAAGTTAAGGAAAATCTAAGATAATTAAGAAATGCTTTTGACCTAGGGACAAGGTCACCCAGGTCAATTTATCTACCTGATTTACAGAACAGAAAACTGGCTGTTTTATCCTGTCATTGCTGTGACTTCTCTTGATTGATTATTATTACTATTTGTTTTTTTTTTTGTTTTTGTTTTGGTTTAATTAACAGGCCATGGTGACAATGTCCAGTGTTTCATGTGTGGGGGAATGCTGAGGAACTGGAATGAACCTGATGAACCTTGGCTGGAACATAAGTTGTGGTTCCCACTCTGTCCATTTGTTCTTGAAAATGATCCTCGAGATGAAAAGGAACCAATTCACAATGAAATAAGGAAAAACTTGAAGAGATCACTGTCTAATGGAGCTATAGAGAAAGGGTATGCAGGGGACTTGATTAAAATATACAAGGATTACAAAAAAATAAATGGAAGTAAGTACATGTATTTGAGTAATATTGTAATTGTAAAATACATGTTATTATATAAAACATATTTTGTCCATTGAAAACAATAAAAACAGCAGTCTCTCTTTAAGAACCCATGGCAGATGACTTTCTCTTGAAAGGCCATCAGAAACCATCTCTCTCTCTCTCTCTCTCTCTCTCTCTCTCTCTCTCTCTCTCTTGCATATGTATGAAACAATGATTTATAAAATACTGGAGTAGCTTTAAGAAAAAATTGTTTGCAAACTTTTAAGAAAAAAAGAAAGGGTAATTAAAGTTTTTTGTCTGACATTACAACTAAGGAAAATATTTGAATGTGAGCAAAAATTATGTCATCAGATAAGACAGCCACAAGATGTGTGGAGTGTTTAGAAAGAGTTTTCTCTCCAACTTCCATTAAATTTTTAATTTCTGACTGAAAAAACCATAATAATGATTTAATACAGTCAACAAAAACGTTGCTGTAAAAATAGTGTTTCCAGAGTTGCATAGAATTGGTTTAATGGAGAATACAAAAAGCGATAATTCTATAGCTCTCATTTATTATTAAAAGGTCTAAGGTTTGAGCTCATTACATACATTTTAGCAATTTCCATAATATTTTTTAAAAACTACCAATTTCACATTGTGTATCTTTTAGTACCGGAATCAGAAGATTTAGACCATTTTATAGAAGAATTAGACCAGTTTAAAATACAATCAGATACACAACCCCATTCTGTAACTTTCTCCAGCATACCACAGGAAGGTGCTGCTGCTTCCAATTATGTACATAGACCATCATCTATACCTCAGTCAACAGGTAATATTAGTTTAATTCAATGGAATTCTCCAGCGTACCACGTGATATCTCATAGCGTTTGTGCAGGACAATTATTTCCATTGGCAGTGGAATCGCATAAAGTGATGTTTTTCTGTAATAATGTGGTTTTTTTTTTGGGGGGGGGGGAATATTTGAGGTAAACTTTATCCATTTCATTCTGCACCAAGGTTAAGAGGTTTTTATCACGTGGTACACTGGCAAGAATTTTTGTTTTTTCTACAAAACCAAACAGTTTGTTGTTTATCACAAAGTATTAAATGTTTAAAATAAATCTTTTACATTGTAAATACATACAGTCGAATTGTATTAAAACCAATTCCATGCTTAGTCTTTCTTACTTGTATTTAAAACCCATTCCTCCACATAAAGATTTCAAGAGAAATTTGACACTTTTCTTCTTTATTTAATAAAATCAGTGTTTTGTTCTTAAAAGCAACTTTCATATATTCTTTTGGGATAATCTTTTTAAACATTTTTTGCATTATTACCAGTAGAAATTAAAACAAAATTAATGTAAGATGACAAGTGACAAGATATTTTTTTCAACATAAACTTTGGAGAGGTAAATTTGTCATTCATGAGGATCCTGGTAAGTTTGGTTTAATAAATCTTTAATTATTGATAAATATTTACATTTTTTTTTTTTTTTTGTTTTGTTTTTTTTTTTGACACAAATTTAACCAAAAACTCCAGAAAACTAATGTCTGCCTAAATATTGTAAATTCTGATATTATTACAATGTGTGCTTGTCATGCATTACATGTGGCTCAGAAGTTTCTGGGTGGACCTTTAGTTATTTTAAAACAATATTCCATGTTTCATGTTTCTTATAGTTACAAATTGCTGAAAAATCTTTAATTATCTTTCAAATGTGGTAACTACAAGAAAAAAACTGGCTTTTTCTTTAATAGATAATAATTATTCCCAAATTCTGGTAACTCTTGCTGAATTATTTTTAAACAAGTCCAACATATTATTGCAGTTTTTATCCCTTACCTGCATTAAATTTACCATTAAAACATATAAGGTTTCATTTTTCTTTATTTTTGTAGTTAATTCTTTGATATTTATGTATATAAGTTAACTAAGGTAATGTTTTTTCTGCAACTGTGTAATTGAAATTAAGTTATTGCAACTGAAACTTGTCTGAATCCATTCCAACTTTTACATAATGAACACAGTGCTTTGTTATTTTGCAAATCAAATGTTAGTAGAGCTGTTCATTTTTACTTAAGGCTTTTTGTATTGTTTGTTCTAGGTGAGGAGAAACCATCAGATGAAGACAGATGTCAGTGTATTATATGTATGGCACATGAGAGAGAAATCACATTTTTACCATGTAATCATTTTGTTACATGTCAACAATGTTCACATATTGTTCATGAATGTCCAGTTTGTCGTGCAAGAATCCGAGGAACACAGCGAACATATTTAAATTAAACAAAGTGAAATTGAATTGGTAAATAATATAAAACTTTCAAGGAACACAGCGAACATATTTACATTAAACAAAGTGAAATTGAATTGGTAAATAATGTAAAACTGTAACTTACAACAACATCAAGAACTCTAAGAATGTAATTACATTGATAAAAATTAGTAAGACCTTGATACTTCGCGACCATATGTTCTGTCATATTTCGTCATATGAAGGTGATTCAGCAATAATTCAAGAGATGAGAGATAATGATTAATAAAATATAAAAGAAAGTTCCTGTGGCATAAATTGAAAAGGCAAAGCTAATAAAGAGCATCTTTATAATGAAGTTTATCGTGTATCATTAAGACATGAGACCTTCTTACATTCGGTGCTAAATGGTTTTTACACTGTTTATAGAAAATTTTATCTTCTCAGAAAAAAACTTCAAGATTTACATTTCCATTTAAATGGAAATAAAAAATTTGTGCAGAAGTTAAAGGTTTTTAGTTTAAACAGTATTTATTTCATTAAGCCATTACACAAACAAATTTACACAAATAAGGGATTCCAGAACAAGAGCAAGATTCTTATATAAACTAGTCTCCCTGAAAATAACATGATAAATATATAAATCAACATGAAGTAACAACAGTTACAGATATATAAAATTCTTATTTTATAAATGGATAATCTAAAAAGATGAATAAATAAATAAATTAATTAATTAATAAATGAGTAAATAAATAAATATAAGTTGCAGATGATTTAATGTAACAAAAACAGAAAAAGGGAAAGGGAAAAAAGTATATGGTTTTTACGTGGAACACTGAAGCCCATTGAAAATCAACTTGGTTTCTTGTGTCATGGTAATTTTACAAGGAATATGTTGGCTTAATCACATTAGTAATTCCTTTAGTAAACCTAGGATCTTCTCTCACAAGCTAATTTTGAGGCTTTATTTAAAATGTACAAATTAATTGGGAAAAATAAACTTTTCCATGGTAATAACAAGTAATGTGTTATATCATCATGGATCAATAAAAGCAAATATATTATACTGCAAAACAACTTTTTATTGATTTATATTCCCATAATTAAAAAATGTGGTGAAATTAACATGATCTTCAATACCTGGACTATTGATTTCTAAATAACTGTACATGGTCTATATTATTTAAATTTATATTTTATTTGTTGTAACTGAACACGCTTTTGATGGTCATCTAGTTAGTATGTTTGTATTTTCGCTAGCTAAACTGGACACTCCTTTGACTGGCCATCATATGTCTATCAATGCTTACTAAGCTGGACACTCCTTTGACTAGTTGTCCTAGGCATTTTCATGCTTACTGAAAGGACATCTTATTTGACCAGTCATCTCAGAGACTAGAGACTAGTTTGACCAGTCATGATTTGTGCATTTTTGATACTGTTACAGTAACTACCTCGTTGTTTATACTCGCTTTTATATACATTGTATATATAGTTTGATTGCAATGTTTGCTGATAATATTTTATATTTGCATGTTATGTAAATAGATCACTTTGTTATTTCTTTTTTTTTTTAAAAAGTACATATAAAAATCTCTTGTTTTTATGGAAAATAATCGAGGGCATTATTAATCTGACTTTGTGCTGCTAGTATGCAGAGCAGGTGATCACACAGGGCAATGCCTTTATGCTTAGCAAGGTTAAATGCCATCATTTGTATACATGTGTAATGCACATAAGTGTTATGATGAAACATTTGGCTGACTTTGTACTACATAATAATTCTATTTATTGTAAATTATATTATTCTAGCATCTATTTTCACTTTTAATCTTGAAATTGAAGGTGTTAAATTTTCTTTACCAAATTCATGGAAGCATTAAACGAAATCAGACAACAAGTGAAATGATGTAAAACTTCAAAGAAAATAAAGTATGTAACATGGTAATAATGTTTCAGTTTGATATTAAAAATATTATGATGATTTGTATTTTTTGCTTATAATTTATTGCTCAGATTGAAAGGCTATGGGGCATCTAGTCACTTGCTGTGAAATTCAATTTGGTGTCATTTCATTATGACTGACATCCCAAAGCTATGGATCCGCCCCTTTTAAAGTACAAACTAAGCATCACCAAGGTGTACGAATCTGTTGATTATAGATGATATACATGTATATGTAGTAGATTTTATTCTAGATGTCACCTGCATAAACATACTGTTACTTAGTGCTATGATAGACATAAACGGGACCTGTTTAATTAAGATTAATAATACATACATACATACATACATACATACATACATACATACATACATAATTATATACATGTATATGCACCATTCTAGCATTTTATTAATACCGATTGTTACTATTTTTAAACAATGTTTTCATATTTACTTAATTTACTTAAATTATTTTTGTTATACATACATAAAGATTCTGTGTAGAAAAACATTTATCAGTATGTTTGAAGATTTAAATAGGCCCCATGTTGTACAAAGGCATCAAATGCAGAGTGGTATATTCATTAAGTTTACAGCTCACATACCTCCTCACTGCCTATATTCCAAGTCATGCTAATCCTAATTTTAGAAATGTGTCTGTTTGCTTGCTTACAGCCATTGGTTTTCTCCACCATGTTAGAATTGACGCTTTTGATGCTAGTTAAAAATATTTTCTGAGGCGTAGAACAACATTACTCAACTTTAGTTAATTTTTCTATATGGTTAAAAAACCTGATTCACATATTTAAATCTATTTTAATTCATGTGTTGTCCCAAATGAGTTCACTTGTGTACCATGTGTTTTCCAATTTACATGTTGGTGAGGTTGACCTGTCTCTCATGCAGTGATTTACGTTTTCCAATGTCTTGACCTATGTTTTTGATGTGTTGATTTTTGTTTTTCCAGTAGGGACCTGTGTCCTATGTTACCAACTGTTATGATTTTGTGCGACATGCCAAGACCTCCATTGGGATTTATTTTACAGAACACATTTCAATGTATTTTCTTTCAAACGTTTTATTTTAAATTATAAAAACACAAATTATCAGATTTTACTGTAGTGAAAGAATGAATGTAATATATTTTATCTTTGCAATGAATTGTTTTCTCTTTTTGATCTTTATTGTATTGTATTGTATTTTATGATCTATGTCTTCCAAGTGATGATGTACACGTATTTTGTTCATATGGTGACTTTTTGTCTGTATGGTGACCTATGATTTCATGTTGCAACCTATGTTTTTAATATGTTCACACGTATTCCATTTCATGACCGATGCTTTATACATGTACTTGGTAACTTGTTTTTCAAATTTTCAAATGTTTACTTATGTTTTCTTTGTTGGAATCTAGTGCTTTCTATGTTTTAACCTTTTTTTGTGTTAAACTATGTTGATTCATCTACTAGTATTTCTTTTGATGATAAATGTATTCCAAGTGATTATCTATGTGTTCCATAAGCTAATCTTTGTATTTCATGTGATAACCTATCTTTTCAGATTGGTACTTTGTGTTTTCAATGTGATGATAAAATGATGATATCCTCCTAACAAATCAATTAACTCACAGTCAAAATATAACTTCTTTCATAAGCAAATAATAAACTTCACATTCAAAAGGTCTATTTTAGGGAAAGAAAATTAATAGATGAAGTTTCTTTTTGATTTATGGTTAAATGCTTCCCATATGTTGACCTGTTTTCCTTCATTGTGACACACTTTTCATGTTATGAAATCTGTCATAGGTTGACAATTTTTTATGTGACCACCTCTCTTGACTATAAGGTTCAATGTTTTCTATATAGTAATCTCTCTTTTCTTTATCTTTACACTTTTTCCAAGTGGTAACATATCTTTCTTTATGACATGTTTCTGTGTACTAATCTCTTTTTCCCATATGGTGTCCCCCTTTTTATATGGTGACTTTTTTATCCATACGGTTACATGTGTTACATGTTGTGGACACTTTTTAGCTCAACTGGCTAAAGCCAGATGAGCTTATGGCATGATGCGCGCGTGCGTGCGTGCGTGCGTGCGTCCGTTAACAGCAAAAACTCAGAAACTACTGGGCCAATTTTAGCAAAACGTTGTAGGAATGATCCTTAGAAGGAGTAGATGAAAATTTGTACAATTGGTTTCCATGGCAACCAAAAGTAGGTCACAGCGACCTAGAATGTAAAAAACCTAAAATAAGCTTCTTCTCTGAAACGATAGGTTATATTCAAAATCTGATGTGATATTTAGCTTCTAGACACCCTTAAACATGTAGGTTGTACATTTCGTGAAATTCTGTCAAAAACTAGGTTACGCGTTTTTAGCGTTTTTCTGTCGTACTTCGTAAAAAGTGAAAATAAGGCTTATAATGGAAAATCAACTTTGAAAATCTTCTACTCTGAAACCATGAGGCCTTAAGCTTTCATATTTGACAGTTATTATCAGCTTGAGCGCCTTTACCAAGTTTGTACAAATGGTGGCCCCCGGACCATTTTTGGCCCCACCCCAGGGGTCCATATATCAGCATATGCATATATGGCTCATAATGGAAAATCAACTTTGAAAATCTTCTTCTCTGAAACCATGAAGCCTTAAGCTTTCATATTTGTCAGTTAATATCAGCTTGAGCCCCTTTACCAAGTTTGTACAAATGGTGGCCCCCGGTCTATTTTTGGCCCCACCCCAGGGGTCCATATATCTGCATATGCATATATGGCTTATAATGGAAAATCAACTTTGAAAATCTTCTTCTCTAAAACCATGAAGCCTTAAGCTTTCATATTTGTCAGTTAATATCAGCTTGAGCCCCTTTACCAAGTTTGTACAAATGGTGGCCCCCGGTCTATTTTTGGCCCCACCCCAGGGGTCCATATATCTGCATATGCATATATGGCTTATAATGGAAAATCAACTTTGAAAATCTTCTTCTCTGAAACCATGAAGCCTTAAGCTTTCATATTTGGCAGTTAATATCAGCTTGAGCCCCTTTACCAAGTTTGTACAAATGGTGGCCCCCGGTCTATTTTTGGCCCCACCCCAGGGGTCCATATATCTGCATATGCATATATGGCTTATAATGGAAAATCAACTTTGAAAATCTTCTTCTCTGAAACCATGAAGCCTTAAGCTTTCATATTTGTCAGTTAATATCAGCTTGAGCCCCTTTACCAAGTTTGTACAAATGGTGGCCCCCGGTCCATTTTTGGCCCCACCGCAGGGGTCCGTATATCAGCATATGCATATATGGCTTAAAATGGAAAATCAACTTTGAAAATCTTCTTCTCTGAAACCATGAAGCCTTAAGCTTTCATATTTGGCAGTTAATATCAGCTTGAGCCCCTTTACCAAGTTTGTACAAATGGTGGCCCCCGGTCTATTTTTGGCCCCACTCCAGTGGTCCATATATCTGCATATGCATATATGGCTTATAATGGAAAATCAACTTTGAAAATCTTCTTCTCTGAAACCATGAAGCCTTAAGCTTTCATATTTGGCAGTTAATATCAGCTTGAGCCCCTTTACCAAGTTTGTACAAATGGTGGCCCCCGGTCTATTTTTGGCCCCACCCCAGGGGTCCATATATCTGCATATGCATATATGGCTTATAATGGAAAATCAACTTTGAAAATCTTCTTCTCTAAAACCATGAAGCCTTAAGCTTTCATATTTGGCAGTTAATATCAGCTTGAGCCCCTTTACCAAGTTTGTACAAATGGTGGCCCCCGGTCCATTTTTGGCCCCACCCCAGGGGTCCATATATCTGCAAATGCATATGTGGCTTATAATGAGATATCAACTTTGAAAATCTTCTTCTCTGAAACCATGAAGCCTTAAGCTTTCATATTTGGCAGTTAATATCAGCTTGAGGCCCTTTACCAAGTTTTTACAAATGGTTGCCCCAGGTCCATTTTTGGCCCCACCCCAGGGGTCCATATATCTGCATATATATATATTGGAAATCAAATTAAAAATTTTCTTCTCTGAAACTGTAAGGCATAATGCTTTTATATTTGGCATTTAACATCAGCTCAAGTCCCTTTACCAAGTTTGTACAAATGGTGGCCCCTGGGCCATTTTTGGTCCCACCCCAAGGGCCAATATATCTACATATGCATATATGGGAAATCAAATTTAAAAATCTTCTTCTCTGAAACTGTAAGGCTTTAAGCTTTCATAATCAGCTCAAGTCCCTTTACCAGGTTTGTACAAATAAAGGCCCCTGGGCCATTTTTGGTCCCACCAAGGGGCACATATATCTACATATACTTATATGGGAAGTCAAATTTAAAAATATTCTTCTCTGAAACTGTAAGGCCTACAGCTTTTATATTTAGCATTTAACGTCAGCTCAAGTCCCTGTACTGAGTTTATATAAATGAAGGCACAAGAACCATTTTTGTCAGTTGAGCCCCACAGGCCCTTTTGGGCCTCTTGTCTTAATCATGGCATGTTTTTCCATTTGGTGACTTCTTTTTTTCTATATCGTGAATTCCTTTTTCTATATTGTTACATGATATCCTTGTGCTTTTTTCTGTATGGTGATCTCTCTTTTTAGGGATTATTTATAAAACCACGTTTTCTTTTATATCATGATATGATGTCATTTTAGCATCCTATGTTTTAAACATAAATTTTCCTTTAATAGAAAGAGTACAATCAAAATTAATGAAATCATAATCAGACTTCAGTTGATATTCAAGGTTCAAATTTGTGCATGAACATAATTTATAATACATGTAATTGTATTTATAGTTGATATTTTTGTGATATTGTTATTACTTGAGCTAATATTTTAATTGTGTATTGTACTGTACATAGGCTTTATCATGACTTACTTATTACATATTTAAGCCTATTATTTAATTTGGTTTGCTTTGAACAGACAAGATTTATTTAATGTTCTTAAAGTTTTACTTTTTCGTGAAGTTTTGTTTGTCTTTCCTACATTTTTTATATTTACTTGCTGTGACAGCTGTCATGTTCATGGCCATTGCATTGTTGGGGTATATTACCTACTGTATAATATTTTGTTATACTTTTTTACCAATATCGAAAAGGAAAAATTTCAAAAACTAGTGACCATAAGTAATGCAAAAATACTAAATGTCAAAATTGAAGTACTTTTTTGTAACAATAACAAAGCATAATAATTAATTCAGCTAATAATAATAAAACAAACATACCAGTCCGTGTCCACATCACAATCCCAAAAACAAAGTAAAAACTTTGCAAACTGTCAAAATATGTTCTACACGTGAACTTCCATCAAGGAAGTGAGGCCGGGTTATTCGGAAGGGTAAGCACCTCCTGTCTAGCTAGCTGCACCCGTCACGTGCAAGTCAATTTTGAGAACTGAAAGGAACAAAAAACTATGGTAAGTCAAATATATCCAGTATAAGTTGGGATACAGTGACTACATACTTATCAACAATATTGTGATGACGGCCATAAAACTTTTGAAGGGCCCTGATTAGCCTAGGATTGCAATATCCTTGTGGCAACAATTTAATTGTAAGTAATTTGCTTCATTGCAGGAAGCCCCCATAGAGGAAACAAGCTCTACCGTACCGTATTAATTATTACAGCCTATTAAAGTATGTCGTATGAATTTTCATGATTTACAAAAACAGAAAAATACTTAGGCAGATATAAAAACCTTGGCAGTAACATTTTGTATATTGCCCTGTATTTTCTTTCATTTAGACATGTATTCAGTTTACAGGTTTCTTATTGATGAATGATTAAAGAAACTAGGGCAGGTCTAAACATTTAACTCTAATTTTTACTCAAAATTTCAGCAATTTATAAGTTACTTTATAAATAAATATAAATCAAAATTGTAAAGCTGCGTTTTTCTTTTCTACTAAACTGTTTATTTACTTCAAATTTATGCCATTCGATGTAGATCATTTTGAGTATATTCTTTCAAATGATAAATTACGTAACTAAAAGTCAAAAATATTTTTTTATATACAAATTATTGTCTGCATATTTAAAAGGTCTTTATGGGAAAGCATTTTAAAATCAATTTTCTTTTGAAAATAAAAAAATGTATTTAAAAAATTGATTGATATATTACACTGCTTTAAGGGAATATTAATAAAATATATGCATATTAAGTCCTCAATAGTTTTGCATTGAATATATATAAATAAAACAAACATACCAGTCCTTGTCCAAACCACAACCCCCCCCCCCCCAAAAAAAAAAAAAAAAAAAAAAACGAAGTAAAAACTTTGAAAGCTGGCAAAATTAGTTATACACGTGAACTTCCATCAAGGAAGTGAGACCGGGTGCTCCGGAAGGGTGAGCACCTCCTGTCTAGCTAGCTACACCCGTCACGTGCCAGTCAGTTTGGAAAATGAAAGGAACAAAGAACTATGGTAAGTCAAATATATCCAGTATAAGTTTGGATATAGTAACTACATACATGTACTTATCAACAATATTGTGATGACGTCCATAAACTTTTTAAGGGCCTTGATTAGCCTAAGCTTACAATATTCTTGCGTCAACAATTTAATTGTAGGCAGTTTGCGTCGTCGTAGAAAGTCCCCATAGTGGGTACAAGCTCTACCATAACGTATTAACTGTGAAACATGGTGAAATATGGTAGGATATGGTTGCTATTCCATACAAAATGTCTTGCACAATATTGTTCTATTTGATTATTTTGCATGGAAAAGCAACGGCAATTTATTACCTATATTTAGACTTACAATTACATTGAGTCTTAAGTGGACGATAATTTGTCCTTTAAAAATTCTTCTTTATTTTTTTTGACATATTGACTTATACAACATGACATATTTTGTTGTTTACTAAGGCTCTAGACTATATTATCTTATGACATTAATTGCTTTAAACTGGCATTACAAGATGTAAAGATTATGTAAATAGTTGCCTGTTCAAGCTGCATGTCAACAACGGTCCGATTATGTGACAAGATTTCACAAGCCAAGTGGGTAATTACCCTGCAAATAAATTACCTTATTTTACTAGTTAATTGTGAATCGATATAGCTTTGAATTTTAAAGATTATAATTGAAATGTTTAGTTAAAATCTTTTGTGTTTTGATTATTTTTTTGCCAGAAAGAAATGACCATTAAATCTGTATATCAGGGTTGTATACATCTGGTGTGGTATCAATAGTTTCACATCTGATCAATCCCTATGATACGTTTTAATTGGTTAATATTTACGAAAATGTCAAAATAAAAATACAAGGACACTAAATCTAATGAAAATAACATAATACATCAGATTTTGTTTTCAACTAATTAGTAATATGCTGAATTGCATACAATTGCCAATGGCCGCAAGTAAGGAAAAATGAATGTGCCAGGGCAATCAGATAAGTTACAAGTCAAAACCAACAATAGTTACAGAGGACGATGATTAGATAAGAAAGTACCCAGAGATGAACATTATATGTAATGATGTTTGAGTGATTAGTACTTTTGTCTGGTCCTAAACATTTCCCCCAACAGACAATATATTTCAATTTTCATAAATCAACCATCACATCAAATAACATAGATACACACATCTTAGAGCCATACTTGCATTTCAAAGAGCTTTATTTTTAGGGTACAAATACCTAATCATGAATAAAGATCATTACAATTATGTTAGAATTTAAAGATACAATTTTAACCGCTAGATAAGCTTTGGTTACAAAAATAGAATAAAAATATAAGATTTTAAAGAATTGTCAAATTTTGTTTCATTTGCAAATGCAAGTTTTATAGATTTATATAGTAGTTAGTGGATTTTAACAAGGCACTATTTTAATCTTGTGTTACTAGTACTTTACTTAAATGTCATAATTTATATATATTCCGATGTGTTTTGTCTTGCTTTACTTAGAAACGTTTTGAAAACAATTATAATTTTCTACTTATGGCAAATGCATTCAGAGAGACAAAGTTTAATTCAGTATGTAAGCACCAAATATCTGGGTGGATCTTTTTAAACAATTCACTTTTAAACTCTCTTCAAGTAACCACTTGCAGAAAACTTTTCATTTTTCTTAGTTTCTCTAGCAATTTCAACCATTTTAGATTGTTATGTAAAATACATTAACACTAAGGGAACTGTACTTTTTACGAAATGACCCTAGAACTGTTCTTTTCAAAAGCTTTTTTGAGTTATGTTGTAGGTTTGAAGAAACTATCAGATCGAGGGCACATCAATGTTTCATTCGTTTGAAAGTTGAAACAGAAATCACATGTTAATCATGTAATCATTTTGATACATGTCGAAAAAAGTTTAATTACTAAGAAATGTGCACATCTGGCTCATCAAAATTTAACTGGTATTTGTGCTATATATATATATATATATATATATATATATATATATATATATATATATATATATATATATATATATATATATATACAAATTAGTTTACAGAAAAAAACAACACTTCTTGACCATCTGTTCAGTTCAATTTAAAGCAATTTAAAGTTATTCGGCAATTAATGTAGGAACATTAATAAAAAATGAATAAAAGAAATAGATTTTGGCACTTCAAAATACTATGGCGATAAGAGAAATGAAGTTGGTTGTTAAGGGGTATTATAATGAGGTTTTACTGTATACAACTTAGACAGGAACCGATAGCATTTAGTACTAAATTACACTGATTAGGATAATTCCTTTTTTTCCAGAAAAACTGGGCTTTTTTCATTACTATATGTAATAGAAATAAAATATTGATCAAAAGTTAATATGTTCCATATGGAGATTGATAGAGCCCAGAGGTTGAAAGTCAACATCGTTTCTTATATCAAGTGTAAAGTTTGAGGAATGATATGCCTTTATCATGTAAGTAACCCCTAGAAGGTTCAATTTTTCACATGTACTTTATTCAAGCAATATTTTGAATGAAGGATTTGGAAAAATAAAATTTTCGAAAAAATAAATAAAAGTGTTCATAAAATTATCTTAAAAAACTGTTTTAAGTTAATATACATGAAAAAAAGAAATAAATATGATTTACTGTCTCTGAATTTATAGTTTCATAATCGTGACATAAGATATATTAAATTATTTTAGTCTGTAGTTTTTTTTAAATTGAGACGCTTCTAAAAAGTCACCCTATTATTTTTTATTGTTAACAACTTATGTTAGATTCTATATGCTTATAGGTATACATTAGATAGTTCATTCATGTTTCTTGGAAATTGGCAACTTATATCAAAATCATTGCCATGTAACTGTTTTCTGTAAAAAGAATTTTGCATGTTGGAATCATACAAAGAATATCCCTATTATATCGACTTTGACTCTAACATTTACTTTTTTATTTTATATTCATACACTATATTAATATTAGATCACTTTGTTATAAAAGTCTTTTAAAAAGTTGTGGATACATACTTAAATTTGACAAAATCTCTTGTTTTATAATAACAATACCGGTGCATTTTGATCAAAAATACGTAGTTTTTGTTGCTAATATGCTCTAAGCCAGTCTAAAAGGTAATTATGATACTGAACCCATGGCCTTGTGTTGCTTGTATGCTAAGCCATGTGACCACACAGCCAATTCAGAACTTAATTACGATTCTCAATACCTGGCCCATAAAATATATTTACTTGATTAAGTAAATAAGTGAGTTAATGTTATGAAACATATAATCATCTTAGATATTAAATATTACATATTAAATACTCATATAAAGTTTCATAAATTTCCGTTCGTAAAATAAAGTTGTTAGGGTGCTAACAAAAAAATTATGAAATTAACAAAGACCAATAGCTCTACAAATATAAAAGAAGAGGTTATATAACTATAACCTATCTGATAAAATGTCAGAATGTTTATTCACTTGACAAGAAAACAAAACACTACTTTCATGATCAACACCATGGGGCAGTTTTATACAACATGTTGTACCTGTAATACAGTAATTTAAATAATAATAAGTGCAAAAATAATAAATGATAATAATTCAAAATTTAAAAAACATTTTTCATGAATGGTTTGAAAAGCAGTATTTTTGAGTTGCATGGATGGAAGAATGTCTTTTCTCGTATATAAGTGATTAATTACAGCAAGTAGTTCAGCATTTGAATGATTTCGTACTGTGTAAAAATTAATTAGAATACTCATTATATATTCTTTTTTTAAATTTAATCAAACTAATAGGGTTTTGAAATGCATTAAGTGTAAACTAAAAAGAAAACAGAAAAAGTCATATGCCTATGTTTACCTTGTCTTATTGAAATATTTTAAATAGTTTTGATGAGTTTGCTAAAATGCAAGACTAGACTTTGTATTGAGTAACTTGCTATATTATTGAATGCGTTAAGATAGAGTGATGTTTGCACTAGAAGAAAGAAACAGTAAAGATGAACAATTCTAATTAAAACCATAGACAGTTATCTTTATTATTTACATTTTGATGAAGTACAATAAAGTAACACTCAGTTTGTACCTGAGAATCAAACTTGAAGATGTATTGTTGATAAAACTTTTGCATTCTTTGAAATCTTCCATGTCTGAGGTAGTCAAGACAAAGCTGTGTATTCGTGAGTAAAGTATCCTTTGTTTTCTCTTCTGGTAATGGGCACTACAAGGGTGTAATGTATCGATAAAAATAAAAATATTTTATTATTTTAGCAGGTACCGGGGGTATTTGTTATGTATTTGATAGATTTTTTGGCCTAAAAGACATAAAAACACCGGTATTCTCTTTATTTTAATTTAAATTTTAGCAGTTATCACAGTAGAAGTTTATCTTTTTTTTTTTTTTTAAAAAAAAAAAATACAAGCTTTCTGTTTCCTGTATAAATAAAATAAAAGTTATGCTGAAAAATGGATTACATTCTCTTGGGAAATAACTTCATTTTAGAAATGATGATGTATTCATTTGCACATTTATTACCAAATTTTACAAAACAAACCAGATTACAAGTGCCGTTGGTAGGCATGGCAGGTGTGCTTGTGTGCACACGGGCGACATTGATGTGGTTTCAAAGTGATGACTTTGAGAAGAACAGATTTTTCAAAAATAATCTGCATATTGACAATACTTTACTTAGATTTGCTGGACAATTTCGTCAAAGGTCAAAGTGACTGGGACACATAGGGTAAATTATCTTGAAAGATTTTCTTTTTTAAAACCGACAAATATAAGCAATTTTGTATGTGGTATTTTTATTTTCTAGGGTCTAAACAATAATGGATGTATCATAATAAGTTTTGGTGTTTTTCTTGTAGTGTCTATAAAATCTGGTCGAGTTCAAGACCTTCTTTTTGAAAACTGTGCTTTTGGGTGTAATTAACATACTTTAAAAAGATATTTCAGTCGTATCTTTTCTATTTTTTTCCAACTAGAGGCTATGGGTAAAGTAATGATCGTGACTTCATTTTCAAATTTATATTTCAAATGCTATATGTTCACTAATTGAAAAGAGAATCTCGCAGTGTATTTATTTTCAATGTTTCTTGAATTAAGTGTAGTTCAAGGTTATAACTTAGTCTTTGTATATTTTAAGGTTTTTGACACTGTTAAACACGGGGCCAAAGTTAAAGTTCATAACCTCATTTGGAAAAAAATGCCTTATAATGTTTGTTCTGATTAAAGGATAATATATTTTTGTTTTATATTTCTATTGTTTTTTTTTAAAATAACACTTTAAAATTTAAATTTTTGATTAATTTTTACCTTTGTATTATGCTACTGTCCTAAAAAGTTTTAAAGTCATTACATTGCATTGTGAATTTGGCTTTTTCAATAAAGCTAACTTGATTCTGTCGGCGGTATTTGCATCATTTATTATTTTATAAAATAGAGAGTAGAAAATAAACTTCCTAATTATATATTTATGAATGTAGTCAATATTTAACAATACTACCTGTTTGCACATTTCGGAAATTCATATATATGCCTAAATTATGACACACACGAAAGGTTACATCTGAAGCTATACGACAAACGTGATGACTTCAATTTTTCTATTGTCAATTTTCTGTTTCTTTGAAGAAATATTCCTGCTTCTCCTGTGTATGGTGTATATGTTTCACAGTTAATGCGTTATAATAGAGCTTGTTCTCACTACGGCGACTTTCTACAACGAAGCAAACTGCTCATAATTAAATTCTTGACTCAGGGATACTGCAAGCCTAGGCTTATCAAGGCTCTTAAAAAGTTTATGGCCGTTATCACAATATAGGTATGAAATCACTGTATCCGGACTTATAGTGGATATATTTGACTTGCCATAGTTCCTACTCTAGATGTTAAATGTAAGTTTTAACATTTTTAGAACAAGCTTTTGCTACAATTTGTTCCGGTCGCTTAACTTTTGTAATAATTGTTTTTGCCAATTAAACTGAAGGAGACATTCGACATATCAACAGGTAAGCGTTAAGAAAATTTTATAAATTTTTATTTGTAGCTTATTCAATATGTTAACAAAATAGATATCATTAAATTTTATTTTGCTAAAATAATAATTTCTAACATTTCAGGTTTAACTTTTTATATATTACATAAATAAACTTTTAATAAATCATATTAATAGATGTTGAAAGAGACAGAAGCGAGAAAACTGAACTGTTTTCGTGCTTGTAATATAAACCTTTTTGTTTACTTTACTAATGATTCCCTTTTTTTACCAAGTACGATGGCAGCACTCAATAGTTATATTCTAAATATATATGCCTGTCATTCTCGGAAAGCATGTCAGTTCATGTAAAGTGCTGATAAAGCAATATATGTATGGTATAAATGCAGATTTTAAATCGATGTTCGCCAATCAGACAGGTCGGTTTGTAGGGCGTGGAGGAATAGCGGCTAGGTAAGGTTACTTTTTATTTATAAAATAAGGCATATTCTATCAGATTTTATGTTGTTGAATTAAAACCATTTTTCTTTTACTGAGCTAAGCATTTTTGTCAGTTTTAAAAGAGGCAGTTCTTCATTTATGCTTGGTGTCTTATTTTTATAGATATACCTTCGTTAAAATGTTAAATATCTTAATTATTTTACGTTCGACAAAAATTCTCTTAAAAAGATCTTCTCTTAACACATTCTATATTGCCAATACAATCAATATAAAAAAACAGATACTTTTTATTGTATGCATTAGATCTCATTTTACCTTCTATGATACCTTACTCTTTTTTCGTACCCTCTTTAGTAATGCTAAGTCAAAATACTACAATCCGAGCACCCGGCCATATGTGTCTTGTGATGAATATTAAATGCTTATTTAATAATAAAAAATGAACAAAATTTAGCATATTTCAATTTTTAGAATTTGTCTTATAGTACTGGTTAGAGATGTTTAAATCACATAATTATTAATAAAATGAAGAACTAGAAGCACAAAGGAATTTCCTAAAAAAAAAATTGAGATCCGGAAAAAAAGTGACAGATTTTCCAGAAGAAATTACTAGCCGAAATATCGTGTAAAATATAAACTACAGTTACATTTTGAAATTGACTTTAGTACCTTATATCAGGTTTACTAAGGCTACTCGAATCAGTTTTAAATTTTTTATATTTCCGGAACGGCATTATCATTTTGAGCTTATATCATACATTAAAACCATATATGTTACGAATCAAAATTTGAAAATTTAGTAAATACTGTATGTTATTTTCGCAAAACAGATCATAAGAATCTCTATTTGACCTTTTGACTTATAGAGGACAAATTCCAAAAAGCTTTCTAATTGCAAGAGAAAAAAAAACAAACTGCATCATTAATAAAAGCCCCCGTTATTACTATTTTTGATTTTTTGTATATTTTCTTCTTTCTTTCTTTATTTATCTATGTATTTATCATTTCTTTTTTTTCTTTATGTATTTATTATTTTTTAATATGTTTATTTTTGTATTTATTAACTTCTTTCATTTTTTACATTATTTTCTTATTTCTTATTTATAAATTATTTATCATTATTATTATTATCATTATCCGTTTACTTAAATATATGTATGTTTCAACTTGTCCTTTTTTAACAAGCCATCTTATTCTTTTTTGTCAAAAAAGTTAAACTATAGTATGTTTTAAACGCAGTAGTGAGACGTAACATTCCTTTAAGTATCAGACTTTTTAATTTTTTTATACTTGATAATGTTTACGTAATTTTTTCATTGAAATACTTAAAAAATATATTTTAATTTCTTAAAAGCTCATTACAAGGAAGACATTTTTTCAAAAGGTCGTAACAAGACCATACTTTAACACACAAAAAGAAATTTGTTAAAATAGGTTGATTATTGTGCCGATCTATACCTGTTGGACTACTTATTTAGTAACATAACCCATTTAAATAAAACCCTTCAGGGCTATTGCGATAAGTCACTATCCGTCTTTGCGTCTTTCATCATGCAACGTCCGTCACGCGTAAAGTGTTTAAAACTTTTGTCATCTTTATAAATAACAAGTGAAAAGTGAAATTGGTTGATTCTTGGTAATAACTATGGTGACATGCTTTGATATTCGGACAAAAAAGGTGAATCTTCCCTCCTGTCCCTAAAAGGGGAGGCTAATACCTTGGAAAAACTTTTTGAAAAACATCTTTCAAACGTTAGAGATTCATAAATAAACTTCTACGATCCATTTGATTCAAATCTTCATAAATCTAACCAATTGAACTCAAAAAGGGGAGACGGCAAAGGATTGTAAGAAGGTAACATCTTTTAAAAGTTGGAAAAAAATTTCATACATAAAATTCTACGATCCATTTGATTCAAATCTACACAAATCTAACCAATTGGACTCAAAAGAGGGAAACGGCAAAGGATTTTACAAGGTGTTGTGAACAAAGACCCAGTTTATATTCTTGGTCGTAATTAAAAACAATTTTTGGATAAAGATTCGTCAATTATTAACTGTAAATCCCGTGGATGAATCATTACTTATCAGCTGCACAAAACATACGTTAGCATACGTTTTCTGGTCAGTTTTCTTTACATTTATACAGCAGACATGTTGCATTTATGTTTGTATTGTCGATGTTGAAATGAATAAGAAAGTCTTTGAGTTAAATGCATTATAAACAAAATTATAATTCCTTCTGGGATATTTCGTTTTTTTGGACCCTTTTCATTTGCGAAAATCCAAAAGCGTTTTAGCCGGACCTTATTCTTAGTTTTGTAACATATTTGTTATATGCCTTTTTTTTTTTTTTTAAAAAAAAAAAAAAAAACAATTTGAAATAAATCATTACAATTTATCCAAGATGATCAATCTGATAGTAGAGGTTGAAAAAGATGTTAAAAATCACAAAAAAAAATACTGGATATAAAAGAGGTCCAGGTGATTTTAAATAATAACAAATCTAATAACTTTTTTATTTGGTAAAACATGTATTCATCTACAAATATTACATAATTCAATATTTACCGAAACTGCGAGTTTTGCTCGACAAAAGACCTGTTAGTTTTGTTTGCAGTAGATAGTTAACAATTGTTTTTATCCATTACAACATGTTATCACAGATTGTGACATTACTTCATACAGTAGAACTCAGTGCTAAATATACAATATGTTTATAGTGCATGAAATGTTAATTTTATTTTCTTGTTTGAATTTTTTATGTTTTTGCGCAAAAGAATTTATCCATTGTTTTAAATATATTTCACAGTAAAAAAATATTTTAAAGTATAAGGTATTTAAATTGCTGTTGTGCTTTCAATTATGAGAGAATCAAACCATAAAAATCTTTCATAACTTTTTATTTGAAAATGTTTAAATGCTGGTTTATTATACTTAATCGTGTAATGGTTTTAATTAAACCTTTTTAGTGCAAATTCATTTTAATTTTCAATATCTCGAAACAAGACCATACTTTTAACAGAGAGTGACATTTGTTAAAGCGTTTGTCGATTGTGCCTATACCTGTCAATATGTTTTGTTTAATTCATAAAATCTTTTAAATATGTAAATATAAACAAATTTGACCCGTTTGTCATTTTGTGTGTTTGTTTTGAATATTAAAACCATCTATGCTAGAATTCCTGGGTCATATTTTAAAAATTTATCGTAAAGAACTTTAAGATTTGGCGTAATGGAGGATTTATGTCCCTTTAAGTCCCCTAAACATCACTGAGTGCACACTTCACTTGCACAATGTTTTTTTTTTTTTTTTTTTTTTTTTTGCAAAACCGCAATTTTTTTTATTGTCCAAAATAAATATAATAAAAGACGCATAACATTTGAAGTGAATTCATACATATGAGTTCCAATATGATCAATCAAAGATTGAATAACCATTTAATTTGCAAAACAGTATTTTTAAAAATTTCAAGATTTTTCAAGGGCTAAAATGTTAAAAAAAAATAATGAGAAATAAAGCAATAAAGCATAACTATTAATTGTTGATGGCCTCTCATGAACATGTAATACATCCACTTGGTTCCATGACATAACCTTTAACTTGCGTTGAAATTCACGGGAAAACCTACTGCTAGTTTGATATACCAAAGATCTTATTCTAGAATATTGGTCACGTGATTTTTTATCGACAACGAATCAATTTCAACATAGACAGCAAAAGTGCTAGGGTCTTGGGTATCCAAACCAAGCTGCTGTTTTATTTACAGTTATTTTTCCATCTGAGCCTGTCCGATTCTAATACTTTGGGACAGTTTGTTCAAATTGAATGTTTTCTTTGCAGAATCTGTTGTCATTTTCGCACGAACACGTTTTCTTAAAATTTCTGTCGATGTCATTGTTTACATACATGTAGAACTTCCGCGCAGGCTTTAAGCTGATAAATAACAATTTTAGAGTTGACCAAAGCTTTTAGATTTCTTTTTATTATCAGAATGAATCGCACAGATCGTAATAACAACCAATTTATATCGATAAAAATATTTTAAGAAAATTGATTTTTTTCTATAATTGGTAAACTTAATACAACCTTAATATGGTATTGTAGAGCTTGTTCCAACTATGGAAAAATTTCTAACACACAATCAAGCTGAGTATAAATAACTTTTTGACCAGTAATATTTCAAGCCTAGGCTCACTGAAGTTCCATGGCCGTTATCAAAGTGTTGTTGAAAAGTATAAATTCGCCGTATCCAAACTTATTCTCAAAATATTTGACTTCACATAGTTCCATATTTCTTTTATTCTCAAATTTGTTTTTGCGAGTGGTGGGTGAAGCTAGCTATAAATTTGTGCTAACTCTTCCGGAGCATCCGGTCTCACTTCCCCAGGGAAGTTTACTTCTTGAACTTAATTAGCCAAGTTTTAAAATTATTTTCTGGACTGTGATTTGAACAAGGACTGATATTTTTGTATCTAATGTTCTCTAAAAACCACTGAGCTTAATTTAACCAAAAATGAGTGTAGAATGTTATTTGTTGGTGAAGATTAAAAATTTTGAACGACATTGTCGTCGAAAGTCTAAGAAGACGGCTGTTACTATAAATAGAAACAGAATGAAAGACATTGTTGATATGGCAATGGATCAATTTCGTTCAAATTTTACATAAAGAAATGAAATACATGTATATATCTATTCTAAATATTTTACTTTAAGTTAAATGCTTACTTTTTTTAAAAAAAAAAAAAAAAATTAAAAGTCAAAATAAATCAAGTTAAAATTGGACTACTGATTTAATCAACAATGCATGAAATATTTTCAGGAACAAAATTTGTTATTTTATTATTTTAATAATTAGTTATTAATACCTTACCTGTCACTTGTTTTAAATACTTTTACAACAATTGATACCAATTCAAACTACCAAAATGAAAATTCTGTCCTTTTTTAGGTACAATTTTTTAGATATTGGCTCGTTTGGATTTAATTTTTGGTTAATATTGTCCACATTTATCGCTTTGTTTTCGCCATTTTTTTTTTTTCAGAAAGTATAATTTCATAGTTTCTAATCAATAACGTAACATAATATTTTTGTTGCCTTTTCAGTGAAGGATTGTAATTTTTAGTTTTCTGGCTGGTATTTTAAATAAAATCCCTTTGTAAAAATTAATTATGTAAAATACATGTATGTTCAAAGATTTATGAGTATCAAAAAATAAACCAATTCATGAATATTTATAATTGAAATATTGATGTCCATAATTCAAATTTTTGATATGCTTAATTCACATTATTGATAAAAATGTATTGTCATCAAGGCTATGTTTGAAGAACTGGTCGATTGCTCATTGTCGATAGGCGATATGGATTTCAAGTAAATTGATCGAGCGTAAAAATTGTCCTATTTCAAGCAAAGTAATATTCCTATGCACTTCATCCCTCTTGAACAGCTTCAAACATTAAAATTACTACTTTCCGCTTAAAGCTGTATTACGTTTTCCATTTAATTTTCTAAAAATATTTTTATCAATATAAATTGGTTGTTATTACGATCTGTGCGATTAATTTTCTTAAGTTCATTATTATTAGCCCATAACAAATGGAAACCCTTAAAGGTTGGGGCAACTTAATAATATAATTATTATTAGCTTGTGGCATGCACAGAAATCCTACAAACAAATAAACATTTGCGTCGAAAAAAATGTATTCGTGCGAGAATAACAATAGATTCTGCAACTGGGACAAACTGAATCCACATGTAATGTAATTTATCTTCATACATTCATAATAATATACGAAATGTTTTATTCAACTTGTATTAATTTACCATATCGCTGCTTCCGTTGTTAGAATTCATACTTCTTTCAGCGGCTGTGGTTTTGACATTGCCTCGTTTTCGATAAGGGATCGATAATCAATGCACTAAAATAAGATTAAACTAGCAGTAGGTTTCCCCCGAAGTTTAACGTAAGTAAAGGTTTTATCATGGTGCATATTATAACATTTTTCATTGGATGCATAGTTAAGGAAAATACGTCGTTTTATATTATACAGTCAAACTTCGATTATTCGAAGTTGAAGGGTCTTCATTTTAGTTTCGAATAATCGGGGGGGGGGGGGGTTGGTATAATCGAATAAGTGAATTTAGAAGTTCAAACTTCGATCTACCGTAGGACAATATCATATTGCACATTGGAAGTGTGTTATCGGTGTCAGTTTATAATGAATAACGCCATGCCTTATCATGATTGATTACATTAAAACATACATATTAATTTTATTATAATAAAATCTAAATTTAATACCATCGGATACGAAATCAAATACGCGTGGTAATACATACCACACAGTAAGAACAGCCATCCAGAGGATTGCATTGCTTTTTTTATGCACGCAAAATGCTTTTTATGATTTTACAGATTTTTAAACGAAACGAAACAGGTTCATATAACTTCTAGTATTAAATCGTGAATAAGACGTAAAACTGTCTCTGTCAACCTTTATTACAAAATAATAATTTTTTTCTAAATAAATATATCATTTTATTCATTATTTTTAAAAATATTTGCTAATAAAGCATATTACATTTGGCAACACCAGTTGGGATAAATCTATTTGTAAGTGATAAAGTACCATGAAATTAATTTATTGATATACACAATGCATTGAAAACTATCTATAAATCACTTTTTCAATAAGTTATTTATTTAGTTATTTGTTATTTATCAGTAATTAGAATTAAGAATATCTAAGAATATTAATAATGAATTAAACATGTTGATATACAGTAAAGTAAAAACAACAAATAGTGAAAATAAATAAAGGGGACTAAATGATAATTATAATTACATGAGTGTTACCCTAATGTTTTTAATTTAAAACTGCCATTTATTATAAGTATTTATTAAATGTTTAGCTAAATATTTAACACAAGCTAAATATATAACACTTAGCTAAGTCATTATTTTCAGCCATATTCTAAACTGTGTTTTTGTTTGTTGTAGATAGAAGATAAATCATTCGAAAAAATTTGCTCACGATGAGCGAAGTAGATAACCTTACATCAACGACTGTCCAAATTCGAGATTCTACAACCGAGCAATGTAATAACAAAAATAACAAGGACGGTGAAGATAATACATCAGACATTGATAGAGACAATTCTACTGAAATTCCACTGAACAAGATAGCAGAAACGCCAGCGACCATGAACGTGGATGAAGAAGAATTACAATCGATAAATGAATCAAATGTAGCCGATTTACCATCGACCCAAGCCATGGGAAAAGAAGCAGAATGTCATCAACATGAATCTGAAAAAGATGAATGCAATATTACCAAAGAAAATAAAGAGATTTGCGACGTGTGTCAATGTGATGGTAACGAGGCAGTAATGATGTGTAGAGTATGTGAGGAGAATCTGTGTAAACCATGCACTGAACAACATAAGAGACAAAAAGCAACACAAACCCACAAATTAACCGATCTCTCTGAACTAAAAGAAGTACAAACAGCAACAGTGCGATGTTTGTTTTGATGAAAATGAACAATGAGAAGCTGTCTTGTTTTGTACTGTTTGTGACGAACAATTATGCCAACCATGTGCAGATAAGCATAGAAAAAGAAAAGCTACATTAAGTCATTCTTTAATACCATCGGTTTTGCTTTCTTCTGATAAGAATGATAATGATAACACACCGTCTTGTAACCCGTGTAACATTTTAAACAAACCACAACCTGCAGTTATATTCTGTCCTGATTGTAACCAGTTCTTTTGTGATATTTGCTCTACCCAGCACAGAATTAGGAAAAACACAAGCAGTCATGATACTGTTCCATTTTACCAGATTAAGGAGTATATCCAAACCTTGGGATGCGATTGCTGTAAGATGATGCTAAAGTCCAAGAAAGCAACAATGTATTGCCAAGATTGCCAAGCAAAATTGTGTGCTAAATGTTCAAATCAGCACAACTCCTTTCCCGACACAAAAACCCATGACGTAGTCGAGTGTTACGAAATGATAACCAAAAGAATAGTCGACAGCGGACGATGCGGACTTTGCCTACAAAATAATGACCTAAATTTCGGAGAATCTGTTTGCAATGATTGCAAATTGATTTTATGCAAGACATGCGTATCCTTGCACGCAAAGCAGAAGGACACAGAATCCCATACATTGGTATCAATAGATAATATAGCTACAGAAACCATGAATGATCATCTCAAAGATACATCTGAATCGAAAGTCGGTGACAAATGTCCAAGCAGGCCAGAAGCTATAGATGTGTCAACAAGTAGCATAACATTAACTTGGCAGAAACCAGATACATTATTGGGAGAAATAATAAATTACGACATTAGAGTAAAGGAAGAAGGAGAACAGAAATGGAGGATTAGGTCTACAGAGAAAGAAGAGGAAACTCTAACAATAACTGACCTTAAATGTGACACTTCATACAAGTTCAAGGTCAGAGCAGTATACGCTGACGAAGATGGACCAGACAGCCCAGTAAGTGAATCCATTCGCACCAATATTTCATTAGCCAGAGAGATTGTAGGTCAGTCAACTGTCCTGTCTACACCACAGAATCTTAACGAACCAAAGATTTATAAAATACCTATAAAAGAGATTATACAATGTAGGAATGAAAAAGCGAAGACAAGAAAGTGTGAATTTGGTAAGTTTCTTTCATATAAGTCTGACTATAGTATATAATAATCGGTGGTCCAAATGGTTGCTTTTCTTGTTTTCTTAGTCTAAGTTTGCTACATGCATAATTTCGAATATATCACTAATACCCTCTTTGTACCACTATTTACTCTTCTTTAATGGTTGCTGGATATGCATATATATGTAATTAGAAATAGTAGCTACTAAATAGATGTAAGTATAGTTTTAGTTTTTACTCGGAAGTTTTAGGGATTGTCCCATGTGTAGGTTTATCTACATATTAATTACATTGTCAATATGCCATTTTAACGGAGGAAAAATGCTTGATGATTAATTTTGATTTAATTTTTGAAATTAATTTTCTGACTCCGAAAATTTTATCTTTTATACTATATGTATTTTCAATTAAATGCTGGACTTTTTTTGTTTTTGTATCTAGGGCATTATGAACCAAAAGGAGTTGAGAATGAAAAAAAATATAGAAAGTTGTAGTGTTATGGCCACACCAGTATATTTTCAAGAGTCCTACAAAACAGGTGTATTTAACATTGTCTTTTCTTGTCTTCATTGTTTTATTTTTTTCATTGCATTGATTCGTTTCTTGTTTGTTGGCCGTGCCAAGTACACGTTTGATAATTACATTTTCCTTCTTCTATCTTACAATCTGTCTAATCAGAGATACCATTTGTTGTTATAGGTAAGAGAATCCAAGGAAATCCAGAGAAGACGATCATGATGATTGGAGCCACGGGTGCTGGTAAAAGTACGTTAATAGATGGTATGATAAACTACATCTTAGATGTGTCCTGGGAAGATGACTTCAGATTTACCACTATTGACCTGATGGAGGATGAGAAAAACAAAGATCGGGTATGAATTTTGGTGATAAAGTGTTGCTTCAATGAAAACTTTTGTAAAAGTGTCATATTTGTTTTTAGATTTAACTTCCCTTCAACATCTATGTTTAATTGACTTGAATAGAAAATCTATTCGCCATCACACACTATTCTTTATTTTAAAACACAGTTCAAATTTTATATCTTAATATGCATCTTAAATATCACAGTGTTTCTTTCGCAAAACAAAACTGCAAAAGGTTGGATTATTTCAAAAAAAACACGAATTATTATGTATTCCGAGCATTGTATTGTATACCTCAGAACAGTTGCAATGTTGCTTCATTGAAAATCTAGAATATCTTAACATCTTAACGAAACTTGTGAAGCACAGAATGTTGGTATCAACTTGTTTTTTTTTAAATCTCGTTTAGGGTACTAGTATATTTTGATAGACATTTAAATGCAAATTTCACTTCATGCAGTATGAACAGCAGGTAAACGAGCTCGACAAGAATGATTTCGGAGATTATTCTTAAATTTTGAGAGAGAGAGAGAGAGAGAGAGAGAGAGAGAGAGTGAGAGAGAGAGAGAACAGTTTTCATTGGTGTCATTTTACAAACTTTTCGGTCTTAGTGTCACTGATGAAGAATGAATTTCCGAAATGTGCACATCTGGCACATCAAAATTTAACTGGTATTTGCATTATATATTTACTACCCCTGAGCGGGTACCGCTGCTGGTGGAGTAAAACTCCCCGAGGGTATCTATAACTCAGTATGCAGTACTTTGTGCTGTCAGAAAATGTACCATTTAGCAAAATTTTCAGCGGTCTAAAATTTGAAATTTATTTAAAACTAAGGTTTGTTCCCTCATGCAAAGCATTTCTTGGCTGGATTAGGATTTATATAATTTTGGAACTTTTGATTCATTATTTTCAACTGTTTGGCTTATGTTTTTTGATCCATCAAACTTTTCGGTCTTAGTGTCATTGATGAGGAATGAATTTCCGAAATGTGCACATCTGGCACATCAAAATTTAACTGTTATTTGTGTTATATATTTACATTGATTCCTTCTTAAATTAGTGCGATTATAAATGGTAAGTTGGATTTATAAAAGATAAGGGCTCCCTTATGGCGTTAAAAAGAAAATAATATATGAATATATAACACAAAAACTTGATTTCGCTCATTTAATTTTTATCCACTGATGAATTGCAGAAACACTTTAATCGTCGAAACAACTATATTGTTAGCTCCTGACACCAAAAGGTAAATTGGGTTATATTTGCGTGGTGTAAATTTTGCGGATTTTTCAAGAAAATGTGTATGTTATGTTTTGTTTGTTAAATTTTTGCGGATTAAAAATTCAGAAAAAAAATCAAATCATCAAACAAGCTTCCCAGTTTCACCTGTTTCTTTCAAAAAATGAGTTTTTGAAAGAAAAAAAAACAAAAACAAAAATAGACATTGTCTATTGTACATGTCATACCTGCACAGGTAAACTCTACCGTGGTATATGAAGACAAACGTGCAGTCATGCTTCATTAAGAGTAATTTGTTTGGATTACAGTAAAATTGTATCGAATACATTCTTTTTGGTTCTTTAATTATATTACCGGTAGTTATGATAATGGTTATAAAGATCGAAAGAAGCCGAACAAAAATGTGTGAAGAAAACATTTATTTCATTTATTTGATCTCATGTTTTTTGCGATATAAATATTTTAAGGGTTTAATTTTTTGCAATTTTTATATCCGCAAAATCACCAAAAAATAGCAAAAAAAATTCCAATTTACAATATTCAGTCTTATCTATGGGAGAAAGTATGATATGACTGGAATGCCGATTCAGTAGCAAACCACTTATATCTTTTAAACACTTAAAACTAATTTGGCAGTTACAAAATCGTCTCAGGTTCTCTTTTTATCATTTATGTTTTCTAAAATATTAAAATTGCAAAACTTCAATGTCTATTTTAGACGAAATCTCAAACAGAATGGATAACATCATATACTATCAATCTTACACGTGGAAGTCAAATATACTACACTCTTAACATTATTGACACTCCTGGGTTTGGAGATTCTAGAGGCATAGACAGAGACCGGCAAATTGTCGACCAAATACGAGAACTTTTTAACACTTCTGGAGACCAGGGAGTTGCTTCACTAGATGCCGTTTGCTTTGTTACACAGGCTCCACTTGCTCGTTTTTCAGCGACACAGAGATATATCATCGATAGCATTCTGTCTATATTCGCATGTGACATTACAGAAAACATATTTGCTCTTATAACATTCGCCGACGGAAAAACACCACCGGTTTTAGATGCTTTAAAAACAGCAAATGTGCCTATAGTGGACCATTTTGTCTTCAACAACTCCGCGCTTTTCACCCAGAATCAAAATGTTTCAGAATCAAGTTTTTCCTCGATGTTCTGGAAGATGGGAAAATTAAGTTTCGAGACGTTTTTCAAATATCTCAGTAAAGTAAAGGCAAAAAGTTTACAGCTGACTTCGAAAGTTCTGAATGAGAGAAAACAGTTAGAGACCCTGGTAAAAGGTTTGCGTCCGCAGATAGATGAAGGACTCCATAAATTGGAAACTTTAAGAGGTTGTAGCAAGATACTAAAACAGCATGAGGCTGATATCGCAAACAACCGAAATTTTACTTATGAAGTGGACGAGCCTTACACAAAAATGATTAAATTACCATCCGGTATCCATGTCACAAATTGTTTGAATTGTAACAGCACCTGCCATGATAACTGTGCTTATGCAGACAATAAAGATAAAATAAATTGTTCAGCAATGTCAAATGGAAGTGCACAGTCTGTCCGAGACGCTGCATATGGAGCGCACATGTTAATTCTCCCTATAATATGAGTATTTTGTGAGGAAAAAAAGTGGCACGTATGAGGATTTGAAGAAAAAATATGAAAAAGCCTTAGGTGGAGCCTGGAAGCAAAAGAGCTTAATTCAGGTTGTCAAGGAGGAATTTAATCAGCTGAGTAAAAACGTTGGGGCAATGGTGGAACGTATGCGTACTAGTATCAATCGTCTCTCCGAAATAGCTCTAAAGCCCAACCCACTGAGTGATGTTCAGTATATTAATTTGCTTATTGAATCAGAAAAGCATCAAATAAAACCAGGGTATCTAGGAAGGATAACAATGTTGACAAAATTGCGTAAAGATGCTGAATTAGTACAAAATCTACCTACTGGGGACTTTAAACCTTTTGGTGACATCGATCTGGAAGAGATAATGAAAACAGAAGATAAACCAAAAGGTATCGTGTCTAAAATCAAAGGAATGTTGAAGTTGTAATAGTGCATGATAATACAATGAGCGAAGCAAACTGATAATGTGTAAAAATATGCAAAGAAATTTTTATTTGAAGATTAAATATTAATCAATTCTTTATCAATATAATTATTAATGTTTGTTAAACTGAAATTCATATAGTTGACTAACGTCATAATGTTTAATTAGAAATATGTTCCTTTCAAGAATAAACAATCCGATTTTATTAAGTCCATATATATATAACACCATACGAATACTAGTACCTAATACCGGTCAATTTTGAACAAATACAGTTCGGACAAAACAAATTATATGCTACCTGTCGATCCATTTATTTGAAAATGATTTTATAAATGGTTTTTGTCATATACATGTATAAATAATTTCATCTTGCATCATAAATGGAAAAAGTAGAAAAATAAACTTTAACAAAACCCATGTAGCCAAGAAGACGAAACAAGTTTTAGAAAAGGGTAAACGCCATTAAAGCTGCATTAAGTTTTCCAAAGAAAAAATTAAAACGGTGCTAATCTAATTATTGATGTTCCTAATGAACAATGTTACATTTGGTTCAACGATAAAAGCTCGAATAAATACAAAAATTACAGTATTTACCCAGCGAGATGCAGCATTTGGGATCTAATATTAGCAACATGGTTATGTCATCAAAACCCGGGTCATTTAAACACAACTTTCAAAACGGTGAAATACGATAAATTAAACACAGAACTTCGTTGAATTTGTCATTTGTGACTTAGTAAGGGATACATAACACCATTTCAAATACATCTGGATATTACTAAGGACAATTAATGCAATCTGTCATGTTTCACCATCTATTCTAGGGTTTTCCGTATATCCGTGCGCATGCTCCAAGCTCATAATTACCATCGTAAAACACTGACCAACCGGTCAGAGGATTCCGTTTATTTACAGCTAAAAGAAATGAAATTTTAGAAAATGAATGCCACGGATCGTGGTTAGAAGATATCTATTTAAAAAAAATATATATATTTTTAGAAAATCAAAAAAAATTCAGAAAATTGAAAAACTTAATGCAGCTTTAAAAAGACATACACATTTCTCTCGACCTTGATCATGTAAAGACACCGTTTTAAGACAAATTAAAGGCCAGGCCCCAGTTTCACAATCATTCACTCAATTGACTGTACACGCAACTCAAATATTTCCTTTTTTCTTTTATTAATATTTTATAAATTTTAAGTCTTATGAGAAAATGTTTTGTTTTTTGCAACAAAATTACTACTAAACAATCTAAATATAACATTAGATTATAATTTTGTCTGTGTAACATCTTAAAATTGATTGATATTTAAAAATTCCCTAATTTGAGTTGAGTGTACACTCATCTGAGTGAATGATTGTGAAACTTGGGCCAGTACTACAGGAAGGACTCGCTTAAATTACAACCAGTTGGACAATCATTATGTCATCCAGTTATATTTATGTGCAAGAAATAATTCCTAGTATATGTATATGCCTGAAGATTGTTTTAGTTCCTTTAACAGTTAGAAGTTTCTTCTGTGCGACATTTTAATCATATTTCAAAAGTTTTAAGCATGTCCCTAGTATGTCTTAAATAGAGGCGTTTTTGTTTGTTTGTTTTCTTTATTTCGATTTTTTAAAATTTATTTTTGAGTAAATATTTGATTGTAGATGTGCTTTATCGTAATCAGGTAGATAATATTTTGCACTTGTCGTTTGTCTATGTATAATTAATTATTTGTACAGCCTCACTTTCTGACAAAATTGAAGAATATATTGTATCTAATAGCTTAGCCATGCGGTTTATGTTGAAGATTTTATAGTGACCAAGAGGGTGGACATCTCCAATCTTAAAAAAAGATGTTAACATTATTTTCTATGGTTTTGTTTCATCACGCAATTTTCAAATACCTTTTTATCATATTAAATGAGCTCCATTTTCATTTAAGCCGGAAATAATTTAGGGGTGAATTGTTTGATAAATTTATGTTTTTTACATCTATGTTGGTCTATTTTCAAAAATTACGGATTTGTGTTCATTCTCAAAAAAAAAAAAAAAAAAAAAAAAAAAAAAAAAAACCCTTTATATCATTAAAATGGGTCAAAATTAATACTTAGAAATAACAGACCTGTCATGTGCTACTTTTGAATTGTATCATTTCATAAAAATTCAAAAGTAGCACATGACAGACCGATAATGCAGATACTAAAGTTTCCTTCTAATCGTATCAGTTTAATAACCAATATTATCCCATTACCATATATATTCTTATTCCTTGCTTTTAGTTGTATTGCCAACTTTCATGTACATTTTGAATGATAAAATTTGCTTTCTTCCATCATCAAAACTGTTTTGACAAGTGCCAGTTATATAATATCGATCATGAGAAGGTTTGAAATGTTTTTTGCTTACTTGTGAAGCAGTCCTTTTAAAAATCAGATAGGTTCAACTTTAAGTTATTACTGGCATTATTAGTTTAAATATTTTACTGAAACTTTTCTGGTTTTTATTTTTATAAGTTATATAAGAATAAGAGGCGGCTTACAACACGTTATTTATTGCCACAGACAGGCAATCTAATTCACTTTTAGACAATGTCCATCAATATGGTAAATTTTAAAAAGATGCTTGCCTATGTTTTTTTTTTTTTTTTTAAATATTACTAATAGATCACCTAATTTCAAAATATTGCTTGTAGTGTTTTTAAAATTATTTTTGATCAGAAATGCAGTGAAAACAGAACAATGAAATAAAACTTAACATCTGTGTTATTTAATTCTGCTTAATATTCAAGTCTCAATAAATGTAGTTAAACCTCCTTCGTGTTTTAAGCTTATTGATATTTGCAAGAATTTATGCCTTTGGAATATTGTCTAGAATACGTTGAGTTTTTGCAATGGAAAGATAAAAATGATATAACTACATAAGTCAATTGAGTGAGTAATGGTGTTTAACGTCCCAGTCAAGAATATTTCACTTATATCGAGACGTCACCAGCTACAGGCGTTCAAGTACAGGAATTATGCCTGTGCATTGAGCTGATGGCATTATACGGCAGGGTTCTTTATCGTGCCATGCCTAATGTTACACGGGACCTCTTTTATTTAAAGTTCGCATCCGAAAGAACCGTGACTTTTATTTCGTAATACTGAGTGCTTGGCGAAAGAACAGTCACTACCCACTTTCAAGTCTTGGGTCAGACCCCGTCGGGGACAAAAATTTTTACTTATATTTACTAAGTGAATACGGTAGTAAAGAAAATGCTCTTAACAATGATCGTGCATTGAACAAAACTAATCATTAACTTTTTCTGTAGTTTGTTTGCAGGTGTTCATCTAGTCAGTCATGATGAAGTCTTCGATGTGGCAACTGCCATATACCATGACCGACTTTCCCCTTACCTTGCACCAGGATTTAAACAGCCCTTTTCCATGTGCAACAACTGTCTAATTTCATTTCTGATAAAGGTGTTAACAATGATATTAATGCATTAACTGCGTACTTCTATTTATTGAGAAAACTGACAAAAATTAGAAGTATATTAAACAAGAGGGCCATGAAGGCCCTGGACGCTCACCTGAAAATGATGTACACTCAGCTTAATTTTGGCAAACTGCAGCTTCTATTTTTAAAGGAGATTTTTCCTATTTTTCGAACTAGTGACCTACTTATTGAGCCAACATGACCCATATAAAAACTTGAGCTAGCTTTTGTCAGGAGGATCAATCTCAGCAAGTTTGATGAAGATTGGTCTAAAATTAAGTCCTCAGATGTGTTAAAAATGTTTTATATAATTTAACCTAGTGACCTATTTATTGAAACAACATAACCAGAAAACAAACTTCAGCTAGCTTTTGTCAAGAGGATCATTCTGCTTAAGTTAAAAAAAAGATAAAACTAAAATTGGTGCCTCAGGAGTGTTAACAAGGTTTTTCTTTTATTTGACCTAGTGACCTACTTATTGACCCAACATAGCCCATACAGGTACTTGAGCTAGCCTTTGTCAAGATGATCATTCTTAGCAAGTTTGATGAAGATTGAACTAAAATTGGGGCCTCAGGAGTGTTAACAAAGTTTTTCTATTATTTGACCTAGTGGCCGACTTATTGATCCAACATGGCCAATATACAAATTTGAGCTAGCTTTTGTCAAGAGGATCATTCCAACTAGGTTTGATGAAAATTGCACTCAAGTTGGGCTTCAGGAGTCTCAACAAGGTTTTTCAATTATATGACCTAGTGACCTACTTATTGATCCAACATGGCCCATATATGAACTTGAGCTAACTTTTGTCAAGAGGATCATTCTGTGCAAGTTTAATGAAGATTTGGACTAATATTGGGGCCTCAGGAGTGTTAACAAGGTTTTTTTAAAATTTGATCTAAAAAAATATTTTTAAACTTTATTTCTTTTACAACGATTTAGAAACAAGTTGTGCAACTTATATTAATCTAGTTCGGCCCGAATTGTAGCGTGTGTGAGGTTTTATTGTGGGAGGGAAACCGGAGAACCCGGAGAAAAACCCACGTGCTCAAGCAGGTGACCTTATACCTTATCACATACGACGCTGGGAATCGAACCCCTGGTCGCATTGGTGATAGGCGAGACCGCTAACCACTGCGCCACTTGAACACCCAACAAATTTGATCTAGTGACCTACTCATTGACCCAACATAGCCCATACAGGAACTTGAGCTAGCCTTTGTCAAGAGGATCATTCTGAGCAAGTTTGATGAAGATCGGGCCTCAGAAGTGTAAACAAAGTTATTCTATTATTTGACCTAATGACCTACTTATTGACCCAACATGGTCCATATATGAAATTGAGCTAACCTTTGTCAAAAGGATCTTTCTGACCAAGTTTGATGAAGATTTGACTAAAATTGGGGCCTCAGGAGTGTTTACAAGGTTTTTTTTGGAATTTAACCTAGTGACCTTCTTACTGACCCAACATGGCCAATATACGAACTTGAGCTAGTTTTTGTCAAGAGGATCAATCTGACAATGTTTGATAAAGATTGGATAAAATTGGGGCCTCAGGAGTGTTAACAAGGTTTTTTTTATTATTTGACCTAGTGACCTACTTATTGACCCAACATGGCCCATATACGAACTTAAGCTAGCTTTTGTCCACAGGATCAATCTGACAATGTTTACTAAAGATTGGACTCAAATTGGGGCCTCAGGAGTGTTAACATGGCCCATATACGAACTTGTGCTCAGGTTAGCTAAAAAAAAAATCCTGTGTTAGCCATTTATAACTTCTGCTTTTTATATTAAAACAGTCATCTTGAATGCCACAGGAAGCTGATTTGTGCAAAATTTAAGCTGCTACACCTAGGGACCTTCAAATTTGGTTTAAACTTCTGGAATTGTTTCATAAGAGAAGAATAAAGTTTAGGCACAGACTGATGCATCCTTTGAAATGCCATAAGTTCAGCTGGCTATATTGCCAATTGTTTGGTTTATTTGTTGATATTTGTCACTTCAGCAATTTTTCAGCTATTCATGACAAAGACAATTTTTATTAATTTTGAGGATTTTATCTCGAAGTAGCAAATGAAAATTTTGCATTATACATTACTTCATAACATTGAAAATCAGCTTCTAAAGAACATGAATGTTAGAATAAAATCTTTAAAAAGTAAAAATTCCAAATCTCATAAAAACCTTATGGTATTAACAGATTTAAAAGAACGGAGGAAAAAAAAAAAAAAAAAATTCACCTGGGACTAAACAAATGAACTGATATTATCAAATCAAACTAGAAACCAGCTATATATGAAATAATAAAAAAAATTATACTAGTTGTTGCTTTTTTGGTAATTTTTTCCTGGCATTTTATGGAACAGGGAATCTTACTTGTTGCAAATTAAGCAAGATAGTTAGTTGCATTCCAACAGTGCAATAACACCACCAGCAGACATTTACTACAGTGTAAGTGCTAATATTGAGGGAATGTCATGCAGAGTAGTACGTGATGGGCAACTGACTAAGAGCTTCCAGGTCAGGACAGGAGTAAGACAAGGCTGCCTCCTCTTGCCCTTTCTGTTCCTTCTAGCCATAGACTGGATCATGCGCAACATCACATGTGGAAAGAGAATCTTCCAGTGGACACTGTTGAACAAACTTGATGACCTCAACTTCGCAGATGACCTGGCACTTCTGTCACACACATAGACAGATACAGGAAAAGTCATCATTATTGAGGAACACCTCAGCAAAGGTAGGACTTAACATCCATAAAATAAAGACGAAAATCCTTAAGGTCAACACCACTAGTAATGAAAGAGTAAAACTGGATGATGAATCGAGGAAGTAGAGTCCTTCACATACGTATATCTTGGAAGTGTAGTGGACAAACAGGGAAGCATGGAGGCCGATGTAAAGACCAGGAATAGCAAAGCCAGAGCAGCATTTATCCAAGTTTGGAGCTAAACAGTATTCAGTTGCCATACCAAAATCTGACTATTAAACTCCAACGTCAAATCAGTGCTGTTGTATGGAGCGGAGACCTGGAGATCCACAAAAACAATGATCAGTAAGATTCAGACCTCCGTCAACCGGTGTCGGCGTCGTATCCTCTCAATAAGCTGGCCAGAGACAATACAGAACATCAACCTCTGGCAACAGACAAATCAGCGACCAATGGAGGAAGAAATTCTCAGAAGGAGATGGGGTTGGCTGGGCCATACTCTAAGAAAACCAGCAATCAACACAATCAGGCTGGCACTTACTTGGAACCCTCAGGGAAAAAGAAAGAGAGGAAGACCCCGCAATACATGGCGCCGAGACCTTGATGCAGACGTCAAGCTGACTGGAAAGACCTGGAGACAGCTGGAGCAGATGGCACAAAACAGGCAGAGATGGAGGGCAGTCGTTGATGGCCTATGCTCCAGTAGGAGCGAAAGGGCCTAAGTAAGTAAGTAAGTGCTAATTTTGGAGTTACTGTTGGAGTCGCAGTGTTTGTGACAGTGAATTATGCTAAACTTTTTAAAGAAAATCGAATTAACTTGAATTAAATTTTAATTTGCCTATACAACTATTCTCAAGTAAGTGAAAAATTCCAAACTTAATTCAAGTTAATTGCATTTTTATGAAAGTTTGCATAATTCACTGTTACAAACACAGTAACTACTATAAAACAGTAGATACTATTATGAATTTGTCTTGTTTTACAACAGGTAGTTAAGTTGTTTTTATGATAAGCTTGTAGTCTTTTTTGCATTGGTTGTTGCTAATTAAACGTTTCTTTTAAAAAAGGAAAAAAAGAAAAAGCGAATGCTTATATGTTTTGGATTTTTATATTACAATAAAATTTACAAACAAAAAATGAACATGATCTAAATAATAATGACACCATTCTTCGGACTTCCCTTTTATCCCATCCATTTCATCTGTAAAAATAATGAAATAAACAAATGAATAACTACTAAATCATTAATCTATGGGTAAATGGTCTTAAATATACTGTAAATTTTTTTTGAATATTTTTAATCATATCACACTAATCAGTTGATCTATTAGTAACTGAAAACAGATTACTTTCAATTAAATTTGAAACACAAAGCAAACATGTTTAGTGTGTGCTGTAGATCTTGATGTTCATCATTTATAACCTAGAAGCCCTTATTCAAATCACAGCTTGTAAGAACAAACAATATAAAATCAATTTTTTACATTCAGTTTTATACCAGAAAAGGAGAAACAAAAGCTCTCTCAAGTTACATTTCTGATATACAATAACTGTTGATCAATAATTGTAAAGGAATTTGGATATCTTAATAGCTATATCGCATCAGCCGTTTTTTAGTTTTTAAAATCACAGAAAGTTTATAAATCTCTCAAGATTAATCTAAGAACATGTTCCTATATGCATAAAATGTAAAAACGTGATTATGGCCTGCCTTGTACTAGTCTGCACTCACAGCAACTTTAAGGTGCTAGCTCACAAAGTCAATAGGCAAGCAATACAACTTTTAAATGCACATTATACTGAAATCTGATTAACCAGTTTGACTCTGTCCTCTCAGCACCAGGCAAAGAAGCAGTATCTCATATTTAAAAGTCTTACATTTTACCTGGTATTAACCTCTCAGTATACCAATAAGCCACAAAAGTTAATACTTACTTATACTATACATATATGCCAACCCATAACAGGAGGAATAAAACTCCAAATCCCATAAAAACTGATGCTACAAGTGACACTAATAATTCTTTAAAAATATCTCTTGTAAATTTATTAGATGTTACTTCATATCTAGATAAAATGTTAAGGGAATATTGTACATGTATTTTAGAGTTATTTCCCTTTACACAACATTATTAACTTTTGTTAATGATATTAACTGATCTCTGTAAACTGACATAGTTTATAAATTTATGCTTTACAATTTACAGCGAGTTATGAACCAATATTATTTAACCCTCACAATGATCTAAATATGTTGATATATAACTACATTTACTTGATCAAGATTAAAGATACAAACACCAACAAGAAATTAAATAAATAAATTAAAACTAACTGAAAGTCTAATTGAATTAAGTCTACAATATCAATCAATGAATAATTATATGTATTGAAGAGTTATCTCCCTTTAACATATCATGGTTACTTCAAACTTTATTTTCTTCCAGTACTCTATATTTCATTGTATAGTATCAAGTTTGATTGCAAAGGATACACAAAGAACCATGCCATGAAGAAAATACCGATACCAAGTAATACAACTGTTAAATGTGGAAATACAGCTGGGTTTATAGGACTGACGTATCGACTCATGGATTCCATGTCCAGTGTCTGAAAAAAAAAACAACAACAACAAATTTTAAACCTCATTTAAATATACATGTACCAATAAACACTAAAAACTAAATTATTATATCATTCTGCAATTAGACTTTTTTCTTTTCTTTGATATTAACAGTGAATGATTGCAACCTAAATTTTTTCTTCTTTCAAGAGATGTTTAAAAAATTTATACACAAATATACATGTATGATTATGAACAATTTTGCATGAATAAAAAATCCTCTATAATGCAGTTAAAATGATATAATAAAATACTTTATATTATACAAAATTTCTCTATTGTTTATGTCATAGGATCTTATTTTCTAGCTTAATAGTCACAGTGACTATAAATTTTTGTCACTTACCGGTACTCATTTGGAACTTCCAAAATTTAATTTATTTATTAAATGAAAGAAAATCACCTTGAAAACCAGGATTTGTTTCAATTAAAGTTTAAAAACAAAAATGTTGTTCATGAAAAGTTTTAACAATACACAAAAGAGTCAATCACTAAACATTTATAAAAGCTGAAAATAATTTGACATAAGACATTTGATAAGAGTCTGACTCAAAATACTTAGCACAAGATCCAAGGAAACTATGTATGTATGCTAAGGAATTCTACTCTTTTTACTGTGATGATTGTGTCCAGGTGTGAAAAAAAAAAAAAAAAATGAAGTTGGGGTCTGGAGACTGCAGGTCCCCAGCATGGTAAAGGGGCACCACCTTGATGGGGGTTCCAAAGGGCAATTTATCCCCAACCAAAAATGTTTTATAAGCATTTTAGATGGCACAAGAATGCTAAAAAACACAAGGATTTTGCGAAACAAAAGCACAGACTTTACAACACTATTCATTAACAAATTTTTCCAACCATTCCATTTCCACTCATTTTTTTAATTCCTTCATCGATCTTTTTCACATCAATTGAACCCTGGTCAATAACCTGGGACATTCAGGATTTAAAACCAAACTATTTAGAGCATGACTGCTGCCATGTACCGGTATGTGTAATTCATATGGAAAATTGTGTCCTGCATGTTACTATAGATTTTGGGTCCATTGCAAAAATTGGTGTTGTTGTCCATTTATTTTGGATTTTATCTTGTGAAAGCAATATTGGAAGGAGGGAAAAATAAAATTATCATGAAGAAAACATAATAAGGTTTAAAAAAGACCAAATTGGTGACAGTAGGTGAAATACTTATTACCTTACGAGAAATTTTATAAAATATGTAAGCTTTAGAAATCCGATTTCGTAATATCCCTTTCTCTTTCTAATACCCTAGGCTGAGATTGCTCTGCCGTCGAATAAATTTTAATATTTGGATATTGTCAATTCAAATTGACAATATCCAAATATTAAAATTTATTCGACGGCAGAGCAATCTCAGCCTATCTAATACCCTAGAACAAATACTTTTTAAGATAGATATCATGCCCTTGTGGTTTGAAAGACTTGATTTTGTATGAAATTAACAATTGATTCTGTAGTAGATGTAATGAAATATAAGCATTTTATGCATAACTTTTGCTATATTACGGTACTGATTAACATTGCAACATGAATACTACTTGCTTGACTTAAATTATACTCAGTTTTGGCAAGTTTCACAGCGTATGTACCCTGTCAAAGTCTAAGTGCCCATCTCCCGCAGCTTTTGTTACATAATCTATGATGTGTTATATGAAACCAAAAACACCTGTAAAACATATCTGCCATCCTTTGTAGTGACATATTTGTCTTTTTTGCCATGTTTATTTACTGTAATCTGAAGGCAAATTTTTGGTAATGTACAAGGTACTTCTCTTATGGAGCTTAACATTCATGCCTCAATGTAACCAATCGAACTTATGGACATATACCAAGGCAAGCTAATCAATCTCCTGGTCAGAAATTTCTATGAAAGGTTACAATGTCTGCTATTAAGGTAGAAAATTGTAGCAAAGTGTACCGTTTACCGAATCAGAAGGCTATAATAGAAAAACGCATTGCACATATTCATACTGTCTTTGTATATAAATAACAACTAATCTTGCAATAAATCAAAAAGTGCCATATTCTTATTGTGTGAAAATTTAAACAAACTCCCCTCCCTTGGAACGCATACGTGGCACCGGTAGATTCAATTTGTTATTTTGAAAAAAAAAACAACAAAATCTTTCGATATGGGAATTTAAGTGACGCATTACGTGTTAAACTAGCTTCTCTAATTCCCCCGTGAGACAACACAATCTGAAAAACCTAGAACAACTAATATTTACCATTTTGCTAGCGTGTTGGATGAAAACCGGAAGTAAAGGAAGTAACAGGTGTCCGTTAGTGCGCATGACAACAAGTGAAAGTGGACTGGTCCATTTAAGAAAGTAAATAGTGAAAACTCAAACTTTCTACTTATAAATTTATTTAAATGTCGCGATAAAATCCTATATAGCTTGAATATAAAACGTTTCATAACTTAATAAATTGTAATATCCCAGTAATTTATCCTATTTTATCGTTTCTAGTCTAAACATAATTTCATATTTATCTAATATTCAGCCCTGACTTTCCAGTTGAATTAATGGGCATGCCCATATTTGTTTCCTTATCAGCAATGTAAACTACTGGTTGACAATAGCGGAAAATACATCAACTTTTTAAACTTAATCTGTTTAAACTTTAAAGATATCAAATTATATGGAAAATATGACTTACGGAAAAATGTTGTGATTTTCATGCAAGCGTATAATATTTTTTTGCGCTCTTTCAAATGGAATAGATCATTTGTAGTCTGATCAAGGAAAGTAAGGCATGAGTTTCTTTTTCATTTTTGGAATTTAAAAATGTTCTAATGGCAAAGTCTATGTTTAGTCCCCTTTCAAGAGGGTATGCCCCTTGGAGTACAGATTTGTATGATGTGTATAAAGATGAAGAAACATTTATCAAGGTAAAACCACCGATGTATATTTAGTTAAAAGATTTACCAGACAACCGCTTAAATACATGTACTGATCAATAGTTATTCCTTGTTTATATTATTATTATTTTTTTTTTACAATATTAGAGGTAATTAAAAACCTACTTTTGTGACATTTAAAAATTTATTGAAAACAAAATAAAATTTAAAACCCAAAATATATCCAATATATCATAAAATATCATTGAAAACTTTTTAAATGGATTTTTTAGGGTAACATTCAGTTTAATCTAATTTAAAAATTGAAATTATTGTTAGTTATCAAAAAATGTTTTTGTTTTTTTTTTACTGAAAATGAAAATTAAGTATTGTTTATTATTCAAAACATAATTAAGACATTCATCTGAGTCTCAAATTTATTTATCATTTCAAATAAGATTTAGTTAAGTCCTTATAAATTTTATAATCCATTTCAATTCCCAAACAAGATATGATACTATGATAATGTCAATATGTCAGCAATTTTTTCTGGTTCATGATTTTTAATTAGATTTAATTGGACCTGAATGACTTAATCTAAAGAGGTATTGCATCCTACCACAATTGTATGTTTCCCCAGAATTGGTGGCAATATTATTTCAAATAATTAGGTACCAATGTCAACATAAGTTAAAAAATTAAATTTATTGATTTGCATGATGACATCTTGACATATTTCTTTGCAAATAAATTTTGAAATATTCTTCAGCACAAAAACTTAATCTCATGCAAAAAAAAAAAAAAAAAATCTGCAATTTGAAAAAAAGTTAAACAATTTAAACCACTTCCAAAAAATATAACCTCTGAATTTGAAAAATTCCAAATTAGAATTACATTGCCTATACATTGTATTTGTTCCAAACTTGCAATACAAAGTGTATTTTCTGATTTTTTGTTGTGTTTATCCGTTGTCTGTTATACTTGAAATGTTATTTTTTCCAGAGTCAGCTTGAGCCCAAGTCCTTAAAAAATGTGTGGCAACCATGAGCTAGTTAAGACTTTGAGATTGTATTATGACTAGTGATGATTTTGATGTTAACCATTTAAAATCTATAACATGATTAGTATATATGTATATGCACATGAACATGATCATATGGTCATGATTAAAATGTGAAAATTAATGAAAATTTTTTAAAATTAACATGTGATCATGAATCATAAAGTCTATTTCATTTTTATACCTTGTAGGACAAGTTGCCAACTTTAGAGCCAGAAATTCATCGACATGGAATAACAGTAACACCAAGATCAAGAGCTGCCTCAGCAATCTCATATTCCACAAAGGAACCAGTAGATGGACAGATTTATTTGCCAAAGACTTACCTGACAAGGAAAGGGGCACTTGTTTTATTTACTGCTCCAGATGATGAGGATGAAGAAAATCAACAATATGACCCAAGACAAGAAAAAATTATTAGATTACAAAGGGCGAATCAGATCATTGATACCAGTCTTAGACTTGGTACTTCAGGAAGACTATCCAAGGCTATCTTGCAGTTTGGTGATGAGGTCAGTAAAATGTTTTGGTTTACAGAGGTGTTGATTGGGGCTATTTTCACATGGATACAATGTCATTTGACTCGTTGTTTAAAAGTAAAATTTTCCTAAATTAAATTAAGATAAAGTTGTAAAAATCACTGTAATAAAAACTACTTCTTTGATGTTCCCCAAAGGAGTCTGAAAAACCTAAAGAAAATTTGACATAAATATGTTTTAAATTGTCTAAAAATGTAATATTTTCAGGAATATGACAAGGAAAATGCAAGTATTTCTGACGAGAAAAATAAAATGTTTCTAAAGTTCCTGCATAAAATAGATGACAGAGATGTAGATTACAGATCACAGCCAGGATGTGAATTATCTGCTTACCTACGGGATCTCAAATCACGTGCTAGGTAAATATAAGATAATGATTAAATAGCTTTTAAGGGCTAAAATACAATTTCAGTCAAAACTTCAGGCATTTATGTAACTAGGTTTTATTGTACTTCAGTGATACATGAGTCAGCAGAGTAATTATAGGGCAGTTTAATCAGGTTTTACTGTACTAGGGTAATGAGTCAGTCACCAAAGTAATTATAGAGCAATATAATCAGGTTTTACTGTACTGTGGTGATGAGTCAGTTAACAAAGTAATTATAGGGCAATATAATCATATTTTACTGTACTAGGGTGATGAGTCAGTCAACAAAGTAATTATATGGCAATATGATAAGGTTTTACTGTACTATGGTGATGATTCAGTCAACAAAGTAATTACAGGGCAATATAATCAGGTTTTACTGTACTATGGTGTTACATTAGATCAAAAAGTAATTATAGGGCAATATAATCAGGTTTTACTGTACTATGGTGATGAGTCAGTCAACAAAGTAATTATAGGGCAATATAATCAGGTTTTACTGTACTATGGTGATGAGTCAGTCAACAAAGTAATTATAGGGCAATATAATCAGGTTTTACTGTACTGTGGTGATGAGTCAGTCAACAAATAATTATAGGGCAATATGATAAGGTTTTACTGTACTATGGTGATGAGTCAGTCAACAAAGTAATTATAGGGCAATATAATCAGGTTTTACTGTACTATGGTGATGAGTCAGTCAACAAAGTAATTATAGGGCAATATAATCAGGTTTTACTGTACTATGGTGATGAGTCAGTCAACAAAGTAATTATAGGGCAATATAATCAGGTTTTACTGTACTATGGTGATACTTAAGATCAAAAAGCAATTATAGGGTGATATAACCAGGTTTTACTGTTCTAGGGTGATAATTGAGACACATACATGCACATAAGAAATTATACAAGTTGAGTGAGGTGATGGTTTTTCATGTTTTAGTCAAGTTTTGTTGATTTATGGAGGGATGGTAGAGAAACTGGAGCACCCTGACAAAACTATGACCCTCTGTCAAGAGTTAGATAAAGGGTCCTGTGATTCATTAAATTGTCTTTTGGACCCCTTGGTCTTCTAGGGCTACAAAGTGATTATGAGTAATATAAACCAGGCTTTACTGTGCTATGGAGATAAGATAATAAAGTAATTGTAACAAGATTTTATAACCTTGCTTTATAATAAATAGTAACTCTCCTCATGAAAACAGGATGTTACTTTTATTTTTCTGTACAAGAACATGCAGTTTTAACAAATTAAAATGAGAGTCAAATGACAACATTTGAATATATCATATTTGAAAATATAACATTTGAATAAATAACATATGAATTTGTAACATTTGAATATGTAACATTTAAATATGTAACATTTGAAAATATAACAAACTGCATTTTATATTGATGTCATGGAAAATGCTTGTGTTAATAACTAGGTACAAAAACAAAACATAATTCCAGGCAACATAAAAAACATTGTTTAAGTTAAACATTTCCGTCTTCAATAAATGCATTTTATTGTCTTCAAACAAAGACTCTAAGCAATCGGTAAAACTCTTCTTAGATTTAACTGTAGATCAAAGAAACATAAAAACTATATTTATTGATCATTCCATTTAAAGCTACTAGTAACAAAACTCTCATTTCACCTGGTTAAAATTTGTACAGGTAGATACTTTCAGTTTTATTGTAATGTAAAAACCAAATGTTTATAGTGCTAAGATATTCTAAGTTATTGATGAACACAAATTGACTTAGAAGTGTTTAATACGTCTGTAGGAAAATCAATGATACTAGGTATATGGTTAGTAATAATAAGTCATCTAGGATAAAAAGTAGAGGCTTATGTGGAGATTACCAATAAATCACAGATGGATTAGGCGATACTTTGTGTCAATACTCGGAGTCTCTCAATAGTGTCTTCATATTTATCAGAGTGAAAATACCAAAAAAATCACCTAGTGTTTTATTATTGTCACACTATGTGATATAGAACTCCCCCCCTCTCTCTCTCTCTCTCTCTCTCTCTCTCTCTCTCTCTCTCTCTCTCTCTCTCTCTCATAGGTCCAAATACTCTCTCTCTCTCTCTCTTTCTCTCTCTCTCTCTCTCTCTCTCTCTCTCTCTCTCTCTCTCTCTCTCTCTCTCATAAGAGGTCTGAATGCTCTCTCTCCCCCTCTCTCTCTGTGCACTGAGATAAGGAGTATCTTAACAATAAAGTTCTGAGTGAAGTTCTGATATATATGATAAAAACACCCCTTAAAATTTTTTGGGAAGTAGAGAATTCATCGGGTGGCTTGAATATAATCTCAGTTGTAAAAACGAAACACTATAAGATAATTGAACTGCAAAATAAAGATCTCATATACAAGTAATTATAAAAAGTTTGGTGGTTTTGAAACTCAAAAGAACATGCAAAGGTGTTCCTGTTTAATAAATTTAAACTTTTAATTATTCCAGTAACAATCAGCCTTGAATTAAATTCAAATTATAAGCCATTATGATAAATCTTATAGAAGTAATGTTTACTTATGTAGTAGAACATTAACACATACCTTCACATTTAACACTTAATATGTTCTCAGCTTATCTTTGTCAAATAGTCTAGTATTTACTCTTAGATGAAATATATATAGTTCAAATTTTAATCTTGGCATACTAATATTTAAACATTTGGCAATAAAAATAATGGTAAACTTATGTACCATAAGTAAAAATTTAATAAACAGGCGCTTCTTAAAGTTTTTTAGTGTGTACATAGTATTGTTATTTCTACATGACTACTTATACTTGAAATGTCAATACTTTTTAGGTAATGATATTGAAAACACTGATATTGAAAATGTCTTGCCAAATATAAAAGATATTTGAATAGTTTTGTTTTATTTCTCTCAATTTTGTATCCATCTATTTTTGTTTTGATTTGGTACCATATATTTTTGAAACACTTAAAATTATTTAGTGTTGTCATGGAAACCACCAAGCTAATTAAATGTATCTGTATTAAATGTATTCATATATGTGCTTTACATGTAGTATGTAACAATAGTTGCCATTAGATTTGTCATAGAATGCAAAAACTATAAATTACTGAAAATTGGCTAGATTCTGTAAGTTATTGACTTTATTCACCATTTAAGTCTTTTTCACTCTGAATTAGACATTTATAGTCAGTAGTTTCAGTTTATGTGTTATCCTGGTTTGTATTCAGTTGTCTCTACTTGTTTGTCTGTATCCTGGTGCATGTTCGTTTGTAATCATTTGCCTCACCCTGTGTGTCTGTGCCCTGGTTTGTAATCAGTTGTCTCTACTAGTATGTCTGTGCCCTGGATTGTAATCAGCTGTCTCTGCTTGTATGACTGTATCCTGATTTTTAATCAGTTGTCCTACTTGAATGCCTATACCCTGATTTGAAATCAAGTGTCTCTACTTGTATGACTGTACCCTGGTTTTAATTAATTTTTCTTCTTGTATGTCTGTACCATGGATTGTAATCAATTTTTCTACTTGTATGTCTGTACCCTGGATTGTAATCAATTTTTCTACTTGTATGTCTGTACCCTGGATTGTAATCAGTTTTTCTACTTGTATGTCTGTACCCTGGATTGTAATCAATTTTTCTACTTGTATGTCTGTACCATGGATTGTAATCAATTTTTCTACTTGTATGTCTGTACCCTGGATTGTAATCAATTTTTCTACTTGTATGTCTGTACCATGGATTGTAATCAATTTTTCTACTTGTATGTCTGTACCATGGATTGTAATCAATTTTTCTACTTGTATGTCTGTACCCTGGATTGTAATCAATTTTTCTACTTGTATGTCTGTACCCTGGATTGTAATCAATTTTTCTACTTGTATGTCTGTACCATGGATTGTAATCAATTTTTCTACTTGTATGTCTGTACCATGGATTGTAATCAATTTTTCTACTTGTATGTCTGTACCCTGGATTGTAATCAATTTTTCTACTTGTATGTCTGTACCCTGGATTGTAATCAATTTTTCTACTTGTATGTCTGTACACTGGATTGTAATCAATCTTTCTACTTGAATGTCTGTAGTACTCAGTACCCTGGTTTGTAATCAGTTGTCTCTACTAGTATGTCTTTGCCATGGATTTTAATCAGCTGTCTCTGCTTGTATGACTGTATCCTGGTTAATAATTAGTTGTCCTACTTGAATGCCTATACCCTGGTTTAAAATCAGTTGACTCTACTTATATGACAGTATCCTGGTTTGTAATAAATTTTCCTACTTGTATGATGTCTGTACCCTGGATTGTAATCAATTGTCTCTGCTGGTATCTCTGATTGATTTAATGAAGTTTTAAGTCCCATTCAAGAAATTTTTACCTTTGCAGTGTGCTTAGGGAAATGTGCAGGGAGGTTTCCTTAATGTGTCATGCCTCCCATGACATGGGTCATCTATTTTTAAGGTCTCCTCCAAAGGACCCTGTTACTTTCATTTCTAAATGCCAAGTGCTTGGTGAAAGAACAATCACTACCAATTTTCAAATCTTTGTCAAACCCTGCTGGGGTTCGAACCCTGACCTCCCACAAACGAAGCAAGCACTCTACCAACTGAGCTACCATGGGGGTATAGTAAATTTTTTACATTGGATTTAAATCATTTAAGTACATGTTTGACAGTATATTTTAGCACACTGGATATAATAGTGACATGTTTACATTGTCTAGTGGTATATATAAACAATTTTCTTCTCACAAGTGTTTGTATTTTAACAGTTAGGATCCAGTTTGTTAAACTAGAATTCAAATATTTAAGTCAGATCTGAATTTGATCTTTAGTGGTCAAGCTTAACTCCGAACTTTGACTGAGATATAAAGGCAAATAAGATACCAGGTAATCATGATAATATTTTCCACTAATGAAAAGAGTACTCAGTAAAATATCTGAAGGAAAGAGTAAAATGTCAGAAAATTAAACTTGAAAACATCCACCCTAAGCTTTAAACCTTATTGGATTTAATTCTGTTGATCAGATGCCTTAGAATTTTCAGTTTTACTAGAATATTGTTCTTATGTAATAATTATGATGCCTATAAATCATAAATCTTATCTGCAAATAGGTAAATTCTATGTAGAAATTTGTTTGACTCCCCTCTCTCTTCCCCCTTCCACACACAAAAAAAATATAAATAAATAATTGAAAAAAAAATAGTAAAAAAAAACTTTACTATTGAAAAGTAAAATTAAATTATTCTTCACATCAGTGTTAATGGACCAGTTTGTATAACTGTATAAACAGTTTTTTGTAAAGAAAAACCATGGTCGGAGATTTCGAAATTGTTCTTCTTATTATATTGAACTTAAATAAGCCAGCAAACCTTTACATCTTAGGATTGTAAAGAACATGTAAGATATTGATTGTACATTATTTCAGGTTCTGTTTTATGTAGATCCCAATATCCTTGACAACAATTACCGGTAAATGACAACAAATGTTACCATTAACAACAACACAATATTATTTTTCAAGAATTGCTCTTTATGATATTTTGATAGGTCAGAAAGGAAACGGAAGGTGTCCTTGTGTTGTGTCACATCTCAAGTCATGTATGTTAAATACATTACTGAATTTTTAGAGTATTGTCTTGAAAACAAATGGGCTGTATCTTTATTTACTGCTCATAGCCCTATGGTTACCGTATTAACTTCTTAATTTTGAGTCAATATTGTATTAGTACTGGTCAGATCCCTTAGTAAACATGATAATATATACTTGTAAATATGGTATACTGTATAATTAAATATTGAATTACCGGTAGTACCAAAATTTTAAATAAATTATTTGTCAGTATATGTAATATTAAAAGTGTTAATAAAAAGGATATATATATATATATATCTATATATATATATATATATATATATATATATATATATATATATATATATATATATATATACCGGCCCGGTATATCTTCTTTTTTATATAAACATTCTTTTGAAAGAAAAACAACTACCTGTCGATATATGTAATTTTGTTTTACTTAAAGTGTATATATGTACGAGTACATGTTATAAGTCTATAGTACAAAGGTATTAATTTTAACTATGCTTTATCTATATGATATACCTATATGGTTATTAGATTTCTGACAGGTACTAAGTAGCTAGTATCGATCAAGTGTTTTAAATTGGTATTTCCTGTGTTTACTTGTACTTTGGCAAATATTTATTAAATCCTCCACACAAAGAAAATTCTATATCATCTTTAGGTATATTATCTTGATAATATTAAACTTTTAACAACCACTCATATTTTATTATTCACCTATAGATTGGCACATCCTATATACAATTAATTTGAAATTTTAAACAGTTATTGAAAATATTCATTTCTAAATTGGATTAAGAAAAGTATCCTATACATTATGTACATAATAGGATATAGGTGTTAAAGACCATTTAGTATTGGATTAAATTTTTCAGTGGTCATAACTTCAAAGTGAATTTTTAATACAGAAAACAAAAACACACACACACTTGTTTTTAAATCAATCAGTCAATCTTTATGCAAGGAGAGATAATTTGCCAAAATATTGCAAACCTGTCCATAGTGGTCACCTGTCTATAGTGGCCACTTTGGCCTGGTCCGACTGCTGACCACTATAGACAGGTTTGACTGTACAAGCGTTTAAAACATTATATATACATATAGTCATATTTTGACCCTTTGCTTCTCATATAAGGACCACTAAGGTAGCTCAGTTGGTAGAGCGCTTATTTCATCATATGTGGGAGGTCAAGAGTTTGAACCCTGGACAGGTCTGACCAAGACCTGAAAATTGATAGTGACTGTTCTTTTTCCAAGCACTACAGCATTTAGAAATGAAAGTCACAGGGTCTTTTGGATCAGACGAAAGATGTGGCATGTTAAAGAACCCTCCATGCTCATTGCCATAAGCACACTGCAAAGGTAAAAATTTCTACCACTTCACCTACAGCTGGTGATGTCTCAATATAAGTGAAATATTTTTGACTGGGATTTAAAACCACATTAAATCAATCAATTAATCAATTAATGATAATCAATCATTTCTGACATATTTTTTAAGAGGCATCTCCTCCTTCGTTTCTTATACGATCAGGTTAAAATTTTGTCAACTGGTATGGATTGACAATGGGAATGTCGCTTCCTACGGTTTTAGGAATTTGGAAAGATCCAGTTTAAACAACAAGCCCAGACTTCTGTTGTGACAGATGTTCTTAGGGCAGCTCCTTAAATTAAACTAATTATAGACTTATGTCTGCTTATTCTAGATTCTCACACTTAATACTTTGATTAAACACCCAAGACAAAATGGTTAAAACAGTTACTATAGTTTGTTTCAAAACATAAAACAAAATAAAGAGTGAGTGAGCTGATACACAGACAAAAACTTGCTCGCAAGTATACATTCTAGTTCTAGTTTATATATATTGTTGTCTTCCTTGACTGGTAACTTTCGGGCTCTGAAGTAGTAGATCAAGTCTCTGGAGACTTTTTATTACTTCCGTAATTAATTTATACATGATTGTTGATAATTAGTGTTTTTATTCTTTCAGTACCAGATTCAGTTTTAGTGGAGACACACATTTACCAAGAAGTAGAGAAGCCTTTGAATTGAGAGCTATTTTACGAGGGTTGCAAGAAGATAATTGGCCATTAAATTATTCACAAGATGGCGTTAGTGAACAGTTTACTAGATCAGCATCCCATGTGTCATCTAGAACAGACTCCCCAACGTAAGTTTTATATATGTTTCTGTAACAACAGTAGGTTTTGTTGTGTAAATAGACAAGTGTGGTTAAGAAATAGCTAAACCATTCATTATCCAAGAACTTTACCGTATACATGTTCAAGTAAATTTATCTCATTTTGAAAATGAATTCATTTGCATTGGAAACCTTTGAGTACAAGTAAGTATAGAATGTTTTATCTTCTCTTCTGAGACCATAAAGTGAATTGAAGCCATAATTGGTGTGAAAGGTTCCTAGGTGCAATAGATCAAAGTTTTATCAAGTCAACTTGGCCGTCATTTTGCGATGACTTCCTTTACTGCAAAAAGCATAATCACAAAAATTTATTTTTTAACTAATTTTGTTCAAATTTAAATCAAGAAAGTAGACATACAGCCTACAGGGGTATATATAATAGGTTTTTAGTTCAGGGATTTTGCCATGTATATTGAAAACTATTGTGCCTTCTTTTCAGTTTGGGAAAATCTGGACCATTTTTTATGCTCAGAATTTTTATGTACATTGCAAAGATTTTATCTTGTGACAATATCTGATATTTTTGGTTGGCCATGACAATTTTGGACAACTGGATTAACTCAGATTTTTCTGTTGTGTGTCAGTGATGGCTTTTGGGAATTTAAGTGGTCAAATTTGGAAATTTTAGTCATATTTAATATCCAGTGGAAACAAATCTTATTCTGTAGAAATTTTAGGCAAATAAAACCACTTCAGGTTTGAGTAGATAATGCAAGTTATATTCTATTTTAAGCCAAATCTTTGAATTTTTTTCTCTGAAACCACTGGGCCATTTTAAACCAACTTCAGTTTGGTAGGTTCCTAGGTGAATTTGCTAGGTGAACCATCTGATGTTAAGATGATTGTCTTGACTTCTTTGTCAACTGAATTTGTTAAAGTTTGAAATGTTGAGCGTAAATTTCAGAGAAATACCGGTACTTGGTTGATCCAATTTTCTTGAAATAGGCAAATGAGATGTTAAGCCTATTAATAATGTTAAGAATCTTTAGCTGAATTTTTGAAAAATATTCTCACCTTGAACTACTTGGCTTAGATGAACTTTTACAACATTCAAGGTGGTCTGTTAACTTTTGATATTAGCTAAATCACAGAAAATGCCATAATTATTGTAGATATTTCCTTCTGAATTTGTTCAAAATTGAAGAGTGGGGAGTGAATACCTATGTTTCAGGGTTTTTTCCATACAGTTTCTTGTTCTGATTTAGGGTTCTATTTTTAGAAAAAAAACTTTGCAAATCTTCTCTTCTGAAACAATTGAAATAATTGTATACAATTTTTGGTATCAACAGTCTTTGGCTTGTGATGATTTAAATTATTATCTGACATGTTTATCAAAAATCCAAGATGGCCAACATTAATATAATTAGCATGAACCAAGAAATTGCCTATACATGAAATATAGAAATCTAATAATTAATGGCTAGCTTAGTAATACAGAAATCAAAGTCAAAGCTAAATTTAAATTTTAATGATAAAAGTATGATGACATTAAATAAATTTATGTGCATTTTAAAATATACATTATACTTGTCTGTGAGTATATTTACAACAAAACACTTTTTATTATCATCATTATTATTCATCACCTGGTGTTTTAGCTGTTTTTTATACTTACTTAACATAATAATCAATAAAATTGGTTTAAAATTAGCATGAGTTTGAATATTTTTTCAATTTTAATCATTAAAAAGTTATAAGAATTAAAAGTTGTTTTACCTTCACTCAGAGGATAATAAATAAGTTATTTCAAACTTTACATAAACCGATTCATTTATATTGACTGGCATTCACTCTAATTCATGAAATGCTGAATTTGAATAAGAATAAAATTTAATTTCATTGCTTTTCATGTAAATTTTGTTCATGGATGAAGTAAGAATTGATAATTTTACAACTATTGTGCAGGGGAACTGAACAAGCTATGTGTGATATTGTTATTAAATGTCAGACTTTCAGGGTCTGATCCATAAAGCTTGTAGAGTGCTCATTTCATTATCACCCAGAAGGGCTGGATTTCATCTCCAGCCAGGGCTGTGACGAAGTTAATTATTTCCTGGTATTTTAACACCTGTGTTACATCAGCCCCTAATAAAGTACTGGTAACCCATAGAGGGGATGTGGAATATTACCAAGATGAGAATTTTTTTTTAAATAACAAAACGTAAGGTGAATATATTGGGGCTTTAAGTCGCCCTTGTGTTACTTTGTTATAGAGTGATTTACTTCCAGAATTTCTGGTCTTGATCTTATAGCCTTGTGATAGAGTGCTTGCTTAACACCATAGAGAGTTGAGTTTGATCCTCAGCCAATGCACTCAGTGAGATAATTTAAATCTTTAAGTTGTTTCCCACTTCTTTTTACAATTGTAAGACTTCCTTTTATACCCCCCCCCCCCCAATCCATTAATTTCATGTAAAATTAAAAAGAAAAAAATTTTCACAGAAATTTTCAAAATGGCTTGATTTCGTCATTGGTAGGCAATTTCATTTGAAATTAAAATTTTAGTGGAGGTTACAAGAGGAAGTCTTTCCTTGTAAATGATTTATCAAAAATCATATGAATGGTTTGAAGTTAAAATATTAACTGTTAATTCCTATTTATAATGAAGATTTACACGTAAAGTATTTCATAACTATTTTGTAATTTCTTTCTATATATATTTTATCAGAAGTCCATGAATTACTTCATGGACTTCTGATTTTATTTATTCACTATATACATAACAAACATAAAAATACATTTATTTATAAAGTAAAGAAGTAAAATCACCCATAATGCTTCTTTAAGATAATGGCTATTCAATTGACATTACCTATTGACAATTTTGAGTCTTTTTTATTTTAATTTCATTGAGCACAAACAAAAGTGTTTTGCAAGAAGAAAGGCATATTTAACTCATAATTATATATTGCAATTTAATATTTGTTATCAAGAGAAAAATCGGTTATAGATTGGCAAAGTGTTAGTTATTCGGTAAAGTTGTGTATTGTGTTTAGGTAAAAAGCGGAATGGAAATCAGTGGTTTATTTTGTAATGAATCATTAGTCAATAAGATTAGGGATTAAATTACTCTGTTGAACAATAGATGTTTTAAGTACCGTTATAACTTCATTAATTTAAAAATCGATCAGTCACCCAATATTAATACAGACTTAGTTGCCTCATTGATTCTGTCTTATATGTACTGGTTTTTGTCATCACTACAAACAAAACAAAAGGGTGCCTACCAGGACCCAATTTTTTAAGCTCACCCAGTTGGTTTGCAAAAATTGGTGTTTTGGTCAATAGTTTTAAAATTTCTGTTTAAAAGTCAATGCATCAATTGTTGTTATTAACTAGAAACAATTTACTTTATGTCAAAACTCTGTGTCAGTAATAAATGTATCTAATTTTAATAACATTTTGAATTTTCACTAACCATTTGGTTAAACTGACAAAGCTTTGAACAACCAGGCCCAAAAGAATGACATAGCTCACCTGTACCACTGGTCTACCAGAGAGATATTATGAGATATTAAGTGCTAATTGCAATTTTTTCCCTCACTCCCTTTGGTAATTAATCAAAAGATAAATAAATAAATCATTTATGATACTGAAAATTTGTATTTAAAAATGGCTAATTAGTCTAAATAATTCAGATTTCAGTTCCTAACCAGGGATTTTTCTGGCCACTCGCAGGGTCCGGTAAAGGGACCCATTCCCAATGCAAAAAAGCATACATTTTTCCCAATTTTGTGGGTAAAAATTCCCAAATGATCCTGCTTTGAGAAACTTAAGAAAAAGTGAAAAAACTATTTTTGGTGTAGCTTGTATATCTGTATAATAACCAGTATTTATGCACATTTTGATTGATACTCAATGAGGATCTGGTAGAATGGGAGCAACTTATGAAACAACTTTCTCAGATGTTTGTATTGAAGCCAGTCTATGAAGATATTGTGTTAATGTTTGAGTAATTTGGTACAAATGAGTGACTACCAGCATGTATCAAAATAGTAAATATTCCAGGCAAAATATTTGATGTGCTGACAATGTGAAAATTTTTAAAGTTTAATGAAAAATTTTCCCAAAATGTCGATTTTGTCAATGATTTTCCCAATTTCATCCCTAGGTCCCTTTCCCAAAATGGCCAGAAAAATCCCTGCTAACCCTGCCTAGGTTTGAATATCACTCAGGCAGATCATAGTTTAAAAAAGCTTTTCAGTTCACTGGTCAAAGATCAGTGGTTTTCTTTGGGTACTCTGGTTTTATCTACTATTATTGAACTGACCAGCTCAATATTAGAAAAAGAATCTTGACCGGGGCAAGAAGCACCATTAATCCAATCCAATATATTGCATGTACTGTAGTTATAAAGCAATCAATGTTTTTTTCTAAAAAAAAAAAAATATAGGAAATATTTAAAAAAAAAAAAAAAAAAAAATCTTACACAGGTTTTCATTCAATACCATTAACAATTAATATAAAATATGACAGTCTATATAAAATTGAAATGCTTAAGTTTAACAAGTTCATTGATTTTACTATATAGGTAAGTTAATATATCAATTCATTGATTTTACCAAATAGGTGAGCAGTGTTTTCTTCTGACGTAATTAAAACTCAATCAGTCGTTCTGATTAAATCTATCAAACAGGTGTAATCTGTGTCAGAATAAACTAAACTTAATCTTATAATCCAATAATCTACAGATTAAAATCAGAAATAATTTTTAATGTTTTATAATATGGAGACCTAAGACTGATTCTATTTTTACAAAATTCGTAATATGGAGACTTGGAGACTTACAACTTATTTTATTCATATTAAAAGTTTAATTTGATTGAATCAAAGTTTTTGATTTTATTCAGTGACTTATTAACTAAAGAGAATAATGTTCAGTATGTTGAACTTGCCCCAGTTTCACAATCAGTTACTCACTTGAGTCTACATTCAACTCAAAGTTTATGAGATAATGTTTTGTTTTGATCAACAAACCCACATTAAATAATTTAAATATAACATAAGATATTCAATTTTAACTGTGTTATGTCTTAAAAAGTGACATTGAAGTATTCCTTAATTTGAGTTGAGTGTACACTCATTTGAGTAAATGATTATAAAACTTAGGCCAGATTTTTGAAAAATTAAAAATAAGTTTTAAAAAATCTTGAATTATACATTGAATTTCAATTAATAGATTTCATTTCAATCTAGAACTGATTCACTTTGATATTCACCATTAACTGTACAGTTACCATGGTTACAGACATGACAAAGTGAAGCCATGCTAGAACAGATCAACCATAAATGTAAAATTATCTCACTGCCATGGGTTCTACCCTGGCAGTTGACTGCAATTGAAAAAGAGTTTTTTCTTGTTGTAGGCCCTTACTGGTAGCTTAGTACCAGTATAATAGACTGAGTGGTCTGAGTGTCCATCTGTGACATGCAGGAGAGTGTACTTTTACTCTAAAGTTAGAGAAAATGCAGATCAGAAACACTTACACATCTCACCACATGCACATGGGCTTGTGTTAAGACTTATTTCATTGATTAATAAAAATCATCGCATAATTAATAGCTGAAAAATTGCTGATGAGATGTAAAAAAAACATTTAACCAACAAACTACCAATACTTACTTTACTCTTGTTATTGATATAATTGGACAGTTTTACACATTATGCATTAGATACAATTGTATGTCTTTTTTTTTATGAAAAAAAATAATATACTTCCAGTTTCCCCACCTATCTTTTGTGCTTAACACACAATTTATATTGACAGTTTTGAAAATTAAAGTACCAGTACTAGGTGTGCAGGCTAGTTACTGTAATTTGGAATATTTTGCATAAGTTAAAATTTTTCTTGAAAGTCAACATTTTAAGATATTTGTATTCTTTTAAATTTTCCTGTCGTCAGATGGTGGTCATTGTAAATGCAAGTAAAATATGTTATAATAAAATATCTCTGTAGTTTTTTTTACATGTCTTGCTGTTTTCACTAAAATATGCAACAAATTTCCCAATTTTCAGTACATAATTCTTCTTAAAACTTTTATTTATTCACTCTTCATTCAAAGAGTCCATGTACAATCAAAAGCCAATATTTTGGCCTGATCTATAGGAATTAAAGGAAGGTGTTTTACCAAAGTTTCACTTTACATTTCAGTGGATCAACTACTGCAAGACCCATCCTATCAGCGAGGAAGTTAGCTGCTTCAGTCAAATCACTCAATTCATACTTAGGCAGATCTCCAAGTCCCCAAGGTATGTCATTATGAACAGCAAATCAGTGACATTCTATTGTTGGCATTTTGAGTTCTAATATAATTTGATTCAAAGCAATACCCCCTTCATCCCTTTGGAAACCTAATAATTCTACTGTTTTGTCCATATACATGGTAACTACAATGGTTTTATTTCATTTATCATGAATTAAATTAGCTATGCAGTTATTCCACTTATACTGTCTCATGTAAAATAGATGCATGCTCATAAAAATCTTGAAATTACGAAGGGATTCTCTCAAAGATTTTGAGTTGCAGCCATTTTGATCAAGTGGTACATACTTACACAGAGTAATCCTGTTGTCATCTATAAATTGTAGTTTCAATATGATTTCGTAAGTTATTTATATCGGATTAGAGACACTATTTCTTTCAACAATTTTGACTGATGATACATGGTTATAGCAACATTTAACACCTTTAAAGATTTCTTATGTTTCATTCTAGGACTTGAAAAGGATGACACAATTCTCTATCAGACTACAATATCAGCATCAGTAACACGGAAACATGTTACATCACCAGTATCAGATCCACAAGGCTCAACCCTCAGGGAAACAACATTTTCGCCTCAAGGACAGAAGTTGCTACGGAAACGTAGCCATGGTCCATCAATCACTGGTAGCAGTATATTGGAGGAAGAGGAGGAGACTGACAAAGCTGCTCAGGGAGGGGTGAATGAAAAATACAATCTCACAGGTACAGAGGAAGATGGATCTGATATAGAAACTCAGATAGATGACCTAGATGGTGCAGGGGAGATAATCACTGGTGATGGTACAGGGGAGATAATTAATTCTGGTGATGGGTTACATCCTGCTTCAGTTGATGATGGTAATAATGTTGATGCTAGGACTGTTTTAACTGAAGGCAGTGATGGTTCTGATGTAGAAATATTATATAGAGCTAGTGAATCAGACAATAGTAAAGGTGAGTCAGTGGAGGGTGTGGCTGCTTTTTCGCATGAACCAAATGTTGATAAAAAAGACAATAACATGGTGGTTGGTGGCACTGAATCAATTTCTGAACAAGTGGTTTTAACGAGTGACATAAATGTAACTGGTGACTTTGACGGAGAGACTAGTACAACTGTCAGTGAAGATTATCTTGAATCTAGTACAATTAAAGTTAATTTTATCAAAAAACCTGTTACAGGCACTATTGAAGAGGAAGGTGAAGGTCATATAGGGGTTAAGGGTCAAATTATATCACAGGAAAATGGTGCAATACATGACACAACTCAAATGGACACAAAGCAAGGTTCAGTATCTAGTGCTGGTGGTGACATATCAAGAAGGGTATCTGTAACTGAGGGAGATGCTAAGGTGGAGGGCAGTATTAAACGTAAAACTTCTATATTGGAGGAGGTGACACAAGCTTTACCTGCAGAGGAGGAGGATGATAATGTTAGTGTTGCATCATCAGTATTAATAGAACAAGATATTGAGTTACCACCAGGTTAGTGATGCATGTCATATACTAGTATAATTTTGGGACCTTTATTTCATGTGGCTAAAAATCTTTTGTTAATTTTGCATAAAATGGTGTGATAATCAATCCCTGAAAATGCTAACTTTGGAATTTGGATACAGAATAGGACACACAAAGGAGACAGTTCATTAAACTACTGTAAACTTATTTAATTTTGTGTGTATTTATTTTCGAAATGTAGTCGGATTTGCTATGATCTACAGACACTTAAGACTACTTAAGCATCATAATGAGATTCAGTATTTTAGGCATTTATGAACAACATATTATATTGTGAATAATATTTCCCAACTAAAAAAAATTAGCATTAGTACTGTCGTACCAATAACATTTAAAATTGATCACATCTACACATCAATTGTCACAAGGATGTATTAGTTGTTTTCTTCGTTTACAGTGACATGCATCCATTACACAAATCAGCCATGCATTTTTAATTTTTTTTGGGTAAAATTTACAAATCATGATCTTTACTCAATATATTTGACATTTTAACAGAAGAAATGGAGGACCAGACACAGGCTGGCCAGATAGAAGTTGAAATAACAGGTAAATATAGTGTAAATGCATACACTTGAAATACTTTCTTAATATATTTCTTGTAGTTATATGTGAATATTAACCAGGAAATGTTAAAAATAACAATCAAATTTTTGCCAATTTATAATTCACTTACATTTTAAATATTATTAAAAGCATGATGATAAATGCAGAAGTTGAAACTGTTCTGCAAAAAATTAGTGTTCCGTCTTAAATTGGGGTTAACTATCAAGCCATGTGATACAGTGATATGCCCCTTGATATTTGTGTGAAATAATATTAAACCCCAAAATTAAACATTAAAAAGTTCTTCAAGAAATACATTACAACATAATTTTTTCCATATCACTTTTAAACAATAACACAATCTGCTAAAATGATACATACTGTTACATTGATTAAAACCATATTATGTTGTTAATCATATTCATTGAGGAGCTAGGTTACTATTATCTGATTAAGTCACCAACAGTCGTTTTAGGTGGCCATGACAAAAACTTGGTCACCATTTTGTGCACAATCCAGTCATATTTGAAAAATTGATTTTTCAATATGCATGTACATTTTATCTTGATGGTAACCTCCATCAAAGCACTTCCAGTATGTTCCTGTTCATTATGACACTAACTCATTAAAATCTTTGTCTTTTCATCATAAGAATAATTGCACTAAATGTTACAAATTGTTATTTTAAATGATTGCTTATTTCTTGTTCATTTTAGGAATTAAGAGACCAAGTATAACAGACATAAGGTGAGTACTTTAGTGTCCATTATAAAACTATGATTATTATTATTTTAATTCATAAGACCATGCAGACTTGAAACAAACTGCAATTACATGCAGACTGTGTGATTAACTAATCATTCTGGTAATTCAAAAGTTTTATTGGAGTTACATGTGGAAAAAAATTAACTTCATTCTTGTAACTTAAATGTTTTCATTGGGGATAGACTTTTAATTTTGGAAATTTAAATGTTTTTATTGGTTGCTGATAGACTTTTCATTTTGCAAATTCAAATGTTTTCATTGGGGATAGACTATTAATTTTGCAAATTCAAATGTTTTCATTGGGGATAGACTTTTCATTTTGGAAATTCAAATGTTTTTATTGGGGATAGACTTTTCATTTTGCAAATTCAAATGTTTTCATTGGGGATAGACTTTTCATTTTGCAAATTTAAATGTTTTCATTGGGGATAGACTTTTCACTTTGCAAATTCAAATGTTTTCATTGGGGATAGACTATTTATTTTGGAAATTCAAATGTTTTTATTGGGGATAGACTTTTCATTTTGCAAATTCAAATGTTTTCATTGGGGATAGACTTTTCATTTTGCAAATTCAAATGTTTTCATTGGGGATAGACTTTTCATTTTGGAAATTCAAATGTTTTCATTGGGGATAGACTTTTCACTTTGCAAATTCAAATGTTTTCATTCGGGATAGACTTTTCATTTTGCAAATTCAATTGTTTTCATTCGGGATAGACTATTTATTTTGGAAATTTAAATGTTTTCATTGGGGATAGACATTTCATTTTGGAAATTCGAATGTTTTCATTGGGGATAGACTTTTCATTTTGCTGATTCAAATGTTTTCATTGGGGATAGACATTTCATTTTGGAAATTCAAATGTTTTCATTGGGGATAGACTTTTCATTTTGCTGATTCAAATGTTTTCATTCGGGATAGACTTTTCATTTTGCAAATTCAAATGTTTTTATTGGGGATAGACTTTTCATTTTGCTAATTCAAATGTTTTCATTGGGGATAGACTTTTCATTTTGCAAATTCAAATGTTTTTATTGGGGATAGACTTTTCATTTTGCTAATTCAAATGTTTTCATTGGGGATAGGCTTTTCATTTTGCAAATTCAAATGTTTTTATTGGGGATAGACTTTTCATTTTGCTAATTCAAATGTTTTCATTGGGGATAGACTTTTCATTTTGCTAATTCAAATGTTTTCATTGGGGATAGACTTTTCATTTTGCTAATTCAAATGTTTTTATTAGTTGCTGATAGACAGGTCATTCTGGTTATTTTAAAGTTTAATGTTTTTTTCAGAGATAGATATCTTATTTTGGTAATTTCAAAATTTGTTTAAGGGTTGTTATTTTAAAAAAAAAATTCACAGAATTTCATTTAAGATCAAAATAATTTTAGTTAGTCTCTATGATTTTGAGAACTCAGAAAGTACTGAAACTGATTTTTGGGTATCAAAATTTACTTTAAAAACTTTTTCACAACAAAAAGGCATATAAGAAAAGCATCATAAAATTGTAAAAATAAATTTATTTTGCTTACAATGTAATTGGAATTGAAATATACTTTTCATATTAAGCCCAGGTTCCATTATCATGACCTTAACATGCATCTTTAAATTAAAATCTTCCTGATTTTGTTTTTTGGAATTTAAATTATTTGAAGCTTATCACATCTACAATGCACTTTAAAATATATTGTAAAATTTAAATTTTAAGTATCAGTAAACCTTTGTTTAGATTTGCTTAAATCTTACTCAAGAAATATTTATGAAAAGATAAAAATGAAACAATTCTCTGTTTATTTATGGATGATAACTGTGACTGTTAAGCTTTTGGCCCAGTGGGTTCTCTTCAGGGCCTAGTAATAATTATTACCTAGTACTGTCATAATAAGTATATGAAGAAATATTTGCAACCTGCACTAGGACCAATTCAAATCACATTGAGAAATGATGACTTGTTTAATCCAGTACTAGTTTAAAGGATTTTTTTTTTATCAAAACCTGTTACCATGGTTACAGTCACTACTTTAATTAGTAAATACTTGTTATTTCAATCAAGATAAATGTATTTATTGGTATTTGTATTGGTTTATGTAGGTAGTTATTTTATACTTTAAAAAATACTCTTGTGATATATTACAGGAAAGCTAGTGTCACTGGTGAAGGTATTACAGTATCACCACAACTTCAGCAATATACAGGTAATGTACATAAATATTTAGGATGTTTGTACAAATCACAGGAATATGAAGCATTTTGGAATTTTTAAATAATTTTATGCACTGTATTTGTAAAGGCAGACTATGCATTTCTTGCATTAGCCTGTGTGTGGTATGAAAATAAAGATATATATTGAGATTGACGGAATGTTTAATGAGAATACTGTTATTTTTTAGATACCTTTCCCAATAAATGCCATATTGCTAGCATACTTAAGTACTGAAGTACTTTAAATAAGTAAATTTATCTAGTACATATTTTCCTTATATAAATCACTGCTTATGAATTATGTACTTTTATTTAATGCAGGTCTTACAGGTAGAAAGTCTAGTGATGGGTTTGCAATAAACAACAGTCTTCCTGATGCAGCAGCAACCAAAGAGGGTAAAATGCTATAAATGTGGTCAGACATGTTACTTTGACCCTGATGCTTTAAATATAAAGAACAGTTAAACTCCTCTAATACATTTGAAAAGGGAATGTGTGATAATCAGTTGATATTCTTCACTCATATCAAGAATTATAATGTGATAATGACAATGGGTATTTTGTATTCTTGTCGTTACTATTACTGCTACATCAGGTAACTGTTTAAGGTCTCATCTGTGGGAATCATGAAAAATTTGAATTCCAATTGAGTCTCCCTTAGGTAACATAAATACATGTTTGATGTTCTTTGTTGCACCTAGTTGTTTATATTTGTAAATCAAAAAACTTTTCATGACAATAATTTTTATACAGATCATAAAATTGCAAATAAAGTGAGAAATTTTATTTTCATGGTATAGAACTTAAAAATGTTCGAATACAAATTATCATAGTACATTGTCATAGTGTACTTAAGCTTAATGTAACTGTCATCTTGAAAAAACAAATAAAACATTTCACACCAAATTTTTACAGTCAGCTGATGTTCACTATTTTTTATTCTAGCTTCTGTGTCTCAGTCAGCTCGCAGTACCCCCAAGCTAAGAAGAGGATCAAGAAGTTCCAGACCTCCAAGTCAGACTGGAAATTCTGGTGTGCCTGCATCTAGAGCTTCTTCTGTGAGCAGGAAGTCACCAGATCATGTTAAAGATTCTTTAGGTATACTTGTGGTGCATTATTGCCATTTATTTAATCTTGGGTTATACAAAGCACAAAAAATAATTATTAAATACCTCATTTTGGTGTGAGCATTATTGTAAGTGTGAGCATTTATGTGAGTATCAGCATCAGTTTGAACATCTGTGTGAGTATCAGTAGTGTAAGCATCAGAAAAGTGTGAGTATCAGAACAAGTGTGAGCATCCAAGTAAGTGTTAGCATTAATATGAGTTGTAATTGTGAGTATCTGTGTGTGTATGAGCATCAGTTCTAAATTTGAACATTTGTCTGAGTACAAATGAGTGTAAGCATTAGAAAAGTGTGAGCATCAGAACAAATGTGAGCATCCAAGTAAGTGTTAGCATTTATATGAGTTGTAAATGTGAGCATTTATATGAGTTGTAAGTGTGAGCATTTATGTGAGTATCAGCATCAGTTTGAACATCTATGTGAGTATCAGTAGTGTAAGCATAAAAAAAAAGTGAGCATCAGAACAAGTGTGAGCTTCCAAGTAAGTGTTAGCATTTATATGAGTATGAAAATCATATTGAATTGAGCATTACTGTGAGTTTCAATGTAATGTGAGCTGCCTTTGAGCATAAGTTTGGATAAGTGCGTATGAGCATATTTGGCATCCCATTTTTATGGGATGGATATGGAGTCAATCTATGCTGTGGATATCCACATTCATTTTCATTACCTAACTGCTATAAAAATACAATTACATCAGTTAAGATATCCAAGTAGTAAATTTTCATGATACAGGATAAATTTAAAAATCCTGTAAATTAAAAGATTACCATTGATATAAAGCATGAAACTGTGACAGTTATTCATTTTTTGTGGTAAAAACAAAGGCACAGCCAGACATGGTACATGTTATATACAAATACCTGCACAAATTTATAAATAATTCTTATGAAACTTGTGATTTTGCCATCAACATGTTAAGTTACAGAGGGCATATTGATAAAAAGTATACACTTTGTAGGTCCTTAGCTATCAAACTTTATTTTTAAAAAAATTCTGAAAACAAAGACAAAAAATATGATGGTGTTACATTGCATTGATATGTTGTGACATAAATGGGATAAATTTATCCAAAAAATAAAGGATTGGAAGTAGGGGCATTTTGTTTTTGTCTTGTCTATGTTTGGCAAAAACTTGGCTATAGCTTCTTACCTACTGTCATTGTACCTTACATATTTAACATGTAATTTTTTCTATTGACACTTTTTTTTTTTATTGTTCTCATGCTGTTCTTAACCCTTTTTCATCATTAATTTTTATGTTGCTCATTTTAGAGAATTTAGCATCATCAAGTTTCCTTGACAACAAGCCATCAGAACCAGAAACATTGATATCAAAACAGCTTGATTCTATTGGTAAACGAACACCAGTAGCAGAAAATGAAAAGAAAGAAAACAAAGATGACAACAGTGAAAACAAGATCAGTATTGAACATAAAGAAAAAGAGGTGAAACCTGAAGTGAAAAAGGAAAAGACAGAAGTAGTGAAACCTGAAACTAAAGAAAAAGAAAAATTAGCAAAACCAGAACCAAAGAAAACAACAGAAAAGAAAGAAGATGATAGTGTAAAAGTTAAAAAGGAAACAGAAGAAGCAAAACCACAAACTAAAGGTAAAAATGAATAAAGTGATTAAATGGCAGTACAATAAATTTATACAGAATGACAAACTATTAGTAGTTGGGATAATTTTATCGATACAGGATATTTAATGTTTTGTGTGTGCATTTACTGATTATCGTGAATGGCCTGAATGTGATGTTTATCACTTAAAAAAGTGTTTTATTCTGATTGAAACTGATTAATTAAGTCTTCCATTAATGTAATATTACAGGCTATAACCCCCCTCCCCTCCCCCTAACAAATATCTAGGATCACAAAAACTTATTCGTTACTGAAGAATTCAGTATAATCAAACATAATAAATTGAAAAAAAGAAGAAAGAATAAAAGACAGAGAGAGAAATGAATTAAACTTTTTATCTAAGTGAACTGTTAAATTGATATTGGCTGGTTACCTGTAAATTTATACAGAGGATGAGTCATCTTTGATCATCAATCAAAGATAATTAAAGCCTGTTCAAAAATCTCCATTGCTGGTACATTGTAATTCAACTCTGTTATACTGGTAGTCTTACTTCTTTAATCCTAATTACTCATTATATGCCACCCAAAATCATTAAATGTTGTTGAAGTCACAAAATATATCTACATTAGTTTACTTCCATCTTCATTCATTAACAAAATTTAAAGACTTTTACTTTTAGAATTATCTATGAATAGCTGATTTTTACCAGCTGAAAGTCAATTTTTTTCATGCTATAATGTGCATGTGTTTAAAATTTTAACCAAGTACTGTGAAATCAAAATTCTTGTGGTGCCCAATTTTCACGGTTCTACTAAAAATATCATCTCTTGGTGGGTATGAATTTGTGATTATGTCCATACTTAATAAAATGAACCGCATGTTGTAAAAACATCGTCTTATGTGTTCAGTGTTATCAGATTACTCTACTTATTTCACTCATGTTGACAAAAAGGTAAATTGTTATAAACATTTATTAAACTATTTCTTTGACATGTTTATCTGTGGGTTGAGGTGTCCATAAAAACAACAAAAATTGGACCACCATGAAAATTAATTTTCACAGTAAATAAGCAGTAAAATCTTGAATCATTACAGAGTATTACAGTTATATTAGAATGCTAAAAGCTAATATTTTTGCATATTACACAGAGCTGCACAAATCTGGTTGATCTGAGATAGTTGAATCAAATAAATGATTTTTTTGTATAAAAAAAATTCACATGAAAACAAGCTAAAAGTTCCATTCTTTGAACATGAAAACCAAACTAACTTGGGATTTGCCTATCATTTCTACTGTAGTGTAATAAACGCAAAACAGGAAATTGTTTATTGATTTTTTTATTTAAATAATGATCATCTTTATGTTATGATTAAATGTTTATATTCTGATAAATCTGTATACACACTTTATCAATAGCACTGTTTATCATCCTGCTTCAAAAATACAGTAAAACCAATAATAATAGACATTGAAGGTGCAGTTAATCACAGAAATATGTAACTAATGGTGCTAATGGAATTTCATCAGTTGATCATTGCAGGAATTTTTATATATCAAACATATATAAAAATCAGTAATATTTTTCTTCACAGATATAAAGAAGAAAAGCTTGGTCTTTGAAATTAATTACTGATTTTTAAAAATTTATTATTAGTGAATTCATTAATTTCAGTGTTGACTGTAAAATGGATTAGCCAGAGTTGAACTATAGCATTCTATACTTGCACTGATATAAATAATCATACATCAGAAATCTGGTTTGTAGTTAAGTACTAGTAAACTGATTAGATGACATTTGCCTCACCTGCCTTATTACTTTGTGACTATAATTTTCTTTTTTTATTTTTTCCAGAACCACCATCAGAGAAGAGTATACTTGATAGCTTAAAAGCTGAAGCTGATCAGTTTAAAAATAGAAAGGATGTCAAAAAATCAAAAACACAAAAATCACCACCACAGAAAAATGTAAGCACTGGTACTTACTTCCTGTCAGATATAATCATACATATATACATTGACACTTCTCCTTGTCAGTTTTATAAATCATGCTGTACATACACTGGCTCTGCTTCCTGTCGAATATAATCATACATAAACTGGTCTTATTACTTTCTGTCAGATGTAACCATACATACACTGAACCATTTCTTGCCAGATAAAATTATATAGTTTTCACATACTGGTCATATTTCCTGTCAGATAAAGGCCACTGCGGTAGCTTAGTTGGTAGAGTGCTCGCTCCGTAAGTGGAAGGTAGTGGGTTCGAAACCCGGCCGGGTCGGACCAAAGACTTGAAAGTGGGTAGTGACTGTTTTTTGGCCAAGCACTCAGCATTACGAAATGAAAGTCACTTTTCTTTCGGATGGGAACTTAAAATAAACGAGGTCCTGTGTCATGGCAGGCATGGCCTGATAAAGAAACCTGCTGTATAATACCATCAGTGCAACACACAGGCAAAATTTCTGCACTTTCGCCTATAGCTAGTGACGTCTCGATATAAGTGAAATATTCTTAACTGGGACGTTAAAAACCATTACTCACTCAACTCCTGTCAGATAAAAGTATACATACACTGACACTTCTTCCTGTCAGATAAAATCATAAGGTTTCAGACACTGATTATACTTCTGGTCAGAAACACTGATGTGATTATACATACATAATTATATAAATATCAAAAATGCTTTCTAAGAAAAATGATGATTTAGATTGTACAGTATTATAGTGTATCCATCATAAACAAACATACTATTATGATATTGATTTTTTAAAAAATTATTGCACATTGTAAATCACTGTGCAAACAAACAAACAGAAAAGTTTTTAACAATACTAGTCAGATTTGTAATTTTGTATGAAATATATAATTTATGTAACCTAAAATAATTATTTCATTACAGAAACCACAACAATCAAAAGCTCCAGCCAAAAAAGTTGAAAATAAGCCAGAAGAAAAGAAAGATTACTCAGATGCCTTGGATATATTATCTGTACAACCAGAAGAGGGCGCCACTGAGGTAAATCATTGCTATGCTATTGTAAGATCTTTGTAATCTGTCTGAGCCTGCCTCTCTTTTTTGACTGAAGATTTGATGTGCACAGACAAAACAAATATAAATCATTGGTTTGGTTTAAATCAATATGACATTTTTTTATATTAAGTAAAACACATTATGGTTACCTCTTTTTTGTTTATGTGTAAAGTCCTGTTTATTTGTTTTTGCAGTTGGTATTTGTATGTTTTGCAGCAATATATTGGTTTCACTATAGTTCACTGTGTACATGCCATGTGAAACCTCTAATTTTTGTTTGCACAGCTAATTTTTCTTTGATTATGGAAGTACAAATGTACTTATTATAATAAGTTTTTGTCTGACATTCAAGGAATTTATCAGCATTTTCTATAACACTCTGTAGCTATGTTATGGGTATGCTTGCAAACATTCTATGTTCTTTTAGTACAAATGTGTATCATAATTAAGGTATTTAGGAATCGCCTTGTCCATCTGTCCTAATATTGTGTCCACTTCATAATTTGCACATTTATGGATGGACTTTGATCAATCTTGGCATAATCTATATCATCATAGTGAGTGGATGAGTTGCAAAACAAATTTAGACATGTAGATCAGGGGTCAAAGTCATGAGATCAAATGTCTATATTTGGTCCCTGTATGCAGTGTTGGGAGGGGGGGGTCTGCTTTAGTTTTATATTAAGTTGTATGATAAGTTTTCAAAATCTTACCATATACAATAACATCAAGATGGGTATTGCTAAATAATATAAAGTATGGCTATGTTTCCATTGGCTTAAATATGTATTTATTTTAAATTTTATAGGCAAATGAGCCTCTTGTTGTTAAAGCACCCACAGAAGAAGAAATTGCACCAAGATTTCGTAAGAAGGCTGCTCCTGAGAAAGAGAAGGTCATTATTCCTGATCATATTGCTGAAGCAGCAAAAAGAAGTGCACTGGACTCATATAATGACCTTCAGAAAGGAGTAGAGAAAAGTAAGATACTAAATAAGCAAATTGTGCAAATATTGGCTAACTTTTTTTACACAAGTTTTTGAAATTGGGTGAAATGATAGGTAACACCATAGGGTCATTTGTTTGGCTTTTGGTACAATTTATGTGTTTGATTCAAATCTTATCATAGAACAATATGAACAATGTACAGGAAATAATGATCAGTTTTTGTGAAGATCAACTTGTTAGTTATCATTGACTTGATAATTAAAGGAATGAAAGGTTTCTTTTCACTTAATTTGGAAAAGGAAGCTGAAACTACAATCACAGTATTGAATGAGATTAGAACAGAAACTTAGCTCCAGATAAGGGTGAAAGAGTTTTCCTTCTGTTTTCATTTCCATTCCTCATTTATTTTAATTTTTACATTTATTTATAAATATTTAAGGCCAATGCATAATTTGTTTACTATGATTGCTTCAGTGTCAGAGATGATGCAGTCAGAGTTATCTGTCCCTGTGATGGAAAATGTAGAAGGTGGTTTAACTGCTGAAGAATTGGAATTAGCTAAACAAGCAATGGCTGTAAGTATACTTGTATCTGTTTGTGATTTTTCATACTCAATGCACACAATGAATTAATATGCTGTTATAAGTTCCATATTGTACACAAGAGGGGTTCTAAAAGGAAATTATGTAGTGTCTCACTGTACGAGCATAGAACAGTTTGTTTTGTCAAGACTTGCACCATAAGTTGATCATTAAGATTAATTTTCCATTGTCATTTGCAGCATTATTGCTGACAAATAAAAGTATGGATTTTTAAAGTTGTACACGTGGTTTGATGTCCAAGAGAAGCTAACTTTAGGCAAGACATTTGTAGATCTCTATCTTGTTACATATTGATGACATCAAATGCAATGTTGTATACATAAAACAAAAGTGTATTCCCTTTTGAAAGTTTTTTCTTCTGGGATAGTTAAATGAGAAAATTGTCTTATAAGAGAATTTAAGGTTCTTGTTTTTAAATTATACCAGATGTTTTTCACTTATCATATAGTATATATATTATTAACACATACATAGATACAATTTAAATAGTTTTTTTTTGTTAAAAGTGATTTTTTTTCCTTGGCACTCTGAATTAGCTTAATAAAAGATATTGGGCAAATTGTAATAAGGCTTTTTATTAACAGGAAAAACTTCTGTTAGCAACACAAAAATTAGATGAAATGGAATCACCAAGGTTGAAGAAAAAGAAATCTATCGCTGAAGGTAAACCTGCTCAAAGTAAAAAAGGAAAAAAGAAAGCCAAAGAAGAAAAGAGCACCATGGAAACTGAGAGGGCTAGGATAAAGGAACAGCAAAGACAAGAAAAATTGGTAATTTCTATGTTTGATAAGTTCCTAAATTCAATTTTTCTTTGCAAAAATACCCAACCTACATGTGCTTCAAAATGTTGCATCATAAATACCTTTGTAAAACATCTATTGTGTTCCTTTAGACGGGGTTTTAATCTTGATATGCCTGCCTTAGCTTGACATAGAAAATGTCACATCCAAAGCACAACATGTAACCAGCAATATTCCAAAAGCTGTATACTGAATAAGACTAGAATTACTTGTTGATTTTCATAATTGAAGCAGGAGGTGACTGACTTCTCATTGATAGACCAATCACTAGTGTTATTATTTTAGTCATTGTAATAAAAATAATTTTTTGAATGTATGATAATTTTTGGTCGTCTAGCCTCAATACTGAACTACCAGACAGATTGATTTAATGGGGTTTTACATCCTAGTCAAGAATATTTCACTTATATTGAGACATTACAAGCTATAGGTGAAGTGGCAGAAATTTTTATCTTTGCACTGCACTTAGGACAATTTGCAGGGAGGGTCATGCCTGCCATGAGATGGTGCATCGTTTTTTAAGGTTTCATCTGTGACTTTCATTTCTAAATGTCAAGTGCTTGGTGAAAGAACAGTCACTACCAATTTTCAAGTCTTGGTCAGACTCTGCAGGGGTTTGAACCCTTGTCGTCCCACATACAAAGAGAGCACACTACCAACTGAGCTACTGTAGTGGTATACCAGAAAGAAAACAATTGCAAAAATAAACTAACAAATAATTTTAGTGTTTGTATCTAAACTTAAAAAGATCACAAGTTACACTAGAGACAAAAATGGAAGGTTTTATTTTCAAAGGAACTAATGACATTTTTTTTTTTTTTTTTTTGCATTTATTAGAAAAGGCTTGAAGAGGTCAAAGCATTACAAGAGCAAATAACACAGAAAGAAGCAGAGAGAAAAGAAGCAGAAAGAATTGCAAAAGATAGAGAAATTGTAAGTAGAAGTTTTCAATATCTTTAATTTACCCATTCTGTTTGTTTGCAATGTCTGTATGACTTTTCTCATGTGTTTCTTTCTCAATTCCATACTGGCATTCCATAAAAATGCAAATAAGTTTTTCCTTATGTTACTTTTGTTTGAAAACTTGACCGATATAACTCCTAAAAATCTGCACTTGTAGGAGAGTACATAGTTACTGCTCTGGTAAAAGACTTATTATATGATGATACATCTACATATTTCATGAAACTTTTAGACAAAATATAAAACTATACATTTTTTAACTTAATTCTTGAGTTTTATTTAGTTTTTTATCATAAGGATTATGGTTCTTTAAAATTAATATCTTCATTTCTTCTTTCTTTCTAAAATAAACTGTGTATGATGTTTTGATTAGATTAATTTTGAAATTTAGGAGATAAAGCTGGAAATGGAAAGATTAGCTAAAGAGGCTGAACAGATATCCCAGGCAGAAGAAGATGTCCGAATCGCACTGGCAGAATCCAGGAAGAAACAACGGGAAGAAAGAGAAACTCGAAGAAAAGCTGAACTAGAACGCAAAAAGCAAGAAATCATCGAAAAACGTGAACGTGACAGAAAATCCATGATGGATGCTGCAAAAAGACGAGAACAAGATATGCTTGCGCAGATTGAAGATGCTGATATTAAAAAACGGTTCCAGGAAGATGAGGAGAGGAAACTTGATGAAGAAGAAAGACTTGCAGCTGAACGATTAGAGGTAAGGGCAATCAAGGACTGCATGGGTTTTATAGAATGTGTTTTATTGTGATAGACTTGTAGCTGAACATTTAGAAGTAATTGCATTTAATGACTGATTTTTAAAAAATATTTGTTATTGTGATTAACATGTACTTGCAGCTTAATGCTAGGAGGTAAGAACAGTAATTGAAGGAATTTTTTTCTTTTTTTTTTTGTGATTCAGTACCAAATATTTTTGTCACTCTTATATTAGGGTAGTTCTTGGCACCAGAAGCAAAAAAAAATTCCAAATTGAAATTTCATACATATTCCTAATTATGTGCTTTGTTGAATAAAATTTAAAAAATACATATGGTTTTGTTTTCGTTTTTTCAGTAGAGTGTGTTAAACCTACCCCACTTTTTGACAATCTAATGCTTATTTCTAAATATCCATGATTGTTAATTTCATTTTTAATTTTAATTAAAAAATGACCAGATGTAATGAAAACAAATTTATTTTTATGGTTTTAATTAATATTTCAATAAAAGAGGTGCCATGAAGTGATATACACAACATTCTAATAATAACAGCATATGTTATTATAGCAGAATGTGCAAAAATGTCTTCATTTTCGTTGACATTTTACCACAAATATCAAATTTCATAAAATCTGTGAAATATGTTTTATTGAAGAACTACTCAAATGAAGTTTGTTTCATATTCTTCAAAATGAAATTTTAAAAAATCATATACTTTGGTTCTTGTTTTTGAGATATGGGAAGAATTATCTCCCCTACCCTTTAATTTTTAGATTTCTATTTAAGAAACATTCAAATCATTATGGCAGGTTAAAAGTATTTTTTCAGTACAAAAGTTGGTAAAAATTTACAAAACAAGTTTTTGTATGTTCCAAAAATTTTTTTTTTAATGTTTGAAAAAAAAACACATTTTAGTGTATTTAGTGTATTTTTGTTGAAAAAATTATAATTTCCGAAATTTGTTTCAACAGTTTTCCAGTTTTGAAATTCTTATTATTTGACACAAAGCATTCTTCCTGTGTGATTGGTTTTTCAGTTTTTTCAGTTTTTCAGTAACTATTTGTTATAAATGAAACTGATCCTTTTCATACTTTGGGCATTTTGTGAGCTTATTCTGGTATGCTGTTCGGTTATTTTGTTCTGTTGAATAGAGTTACTTCCCTTGGTACCCGGTACTACCTTAAGTTCTCTAATCCATTTGACAAACAGTGACAAATCACACACATTTCTATGATGAATGGTAATACGTATTTGCATATATAGAGAAATTTCAAAAATAAAAGTTTTTTGGGTTTTTTAAAAAAAATTATTTTTTAATTATTATTTTTTTTTAAATTTCACTTTTTAATAAATATTTTAATAAATAACACCTTCAGGGCAAAATTATGACTTGTTGAAGTTATTTATGGTATATAAAAAAAGTTCGAGTGATTGAAATTTTGTCCAATCTAAAAAAAAAATTTGGTTTTATGCTAATTTTTTTTCCGTACATTTTTGGTAGCTTTTATTGGTTTGGTTTTAAATATGAGCTGAAAAACATTTTTTATTTTCATCTGCAATATGCCAGAAGAAAAATAATCACATGTATTGAAAACAGTACTATGAAATCATCGATTTTGTGGTGGCCCAATTTTCATTGTTTTTGTGGACAACTTGATCCACGACTTTACATGTCAATGAAATAGTAAAGTATATTTTTATTACAACTTACCTTTTCAACGGCATGAGTGAAATAAGTAGAGTAATCTGGTAACACTGGACAAATATTTTTATATTTTACAAGACAATATTTTTACAACATGTGGTTCACTTTCCCCACAAAATAATATTTTTTTAGAACCACAAACATTGATGATTTCACAGTGTTACTTATAATATCTTTTACCCTACCTTTCATTTCAAATTCATCCAGAAAAACATTCATACTTCATCTATACCTGCAGTCCCCTGGAAGAAAAATAACCACATGTATTTAAAACAGTATTCCTATGATATTCTTACACATCAAAAAGTTATAATTTTTATGGTGTTTTGTTTACAGGAAGAAATGGAAGAAATAAAAAGAAGAGCAGAAGAAGAGGAAGAACGAGAGAGGGAGATAGAGAGAATGGTAAGTAGTGAGAGCTGTTATTTGATACAGGGTTATAATTTTTTATGCAAATGTGTTGAAAGTGCTTTCATGAACTACCGGTATGACATATTTCTGTCCTATATCAGGTTTATGATTTTATAACAATGCATTTGTAATCTGATGCATAACTAAAGTTAAATGTTGTGCACAATGATTTGTTTATTTATTACATAAAAAGGCAAACTGAAGATCCACAATTTCAAAAAAAAAGTATTTAGCTACAAATTTTCAAGAATTTCAGGTAAGTTTAACAAGCAGTATCTTGAATATTGGAGCAATTTGACAGAACATGTTTTTTTTTTTTTAGAAAATTTCATCTGAATAAAAAAGCATTCATGAAAGATCATGCTTTTTAGGGAAGCAGATGAAAAAAAAACCATTAATTGGCACTTGTTAACAAGTTAAAAGTTTCACATCAAGACAACTGGTTTAAAAACTTAGACATTTCATAGAAAATTGTGGATTTGAACTGTCTGTTTCTTTTTCAAAATTCAGTGCATTGTGGTTCATGCAAGTTAGCACTATAGATGCATGGAGTGAAATGGAGTAAAGTAATTCTAATTTACAACCCTATCAAAATTCTTTTACTTATGTCGAACCTGTCAGTTCTGAGATGGTTGAGGAAACTGGAGTACATGGAGAAAACCAGTGACCTTTGGCAAGCTAACAAACTTTTTCACACTAGAAGCTGTCCAAACGGGATTCAAAACTAGGCAGTGAGTGGCACTGTGATCCATAAGTGAGTCTTTAGACCAACTCAGCCACTAAGGTCCCTTAGATGCATAGACAATGTACGTACTTGTATAAGAGCTAAATAAACTTCTCAAATCTTATTCATTAAAACTGCTAATTACAGGCAGATGAGGAAGCTCTTCAGAGACTGAGAGATGAGGAGGCAGAAAAAGACAGAGAGCGCAGAAGATTAACGGAGGAACAACAGAAACTAGAAGAGGAAAAAGAAAGAGAGAGGTATGATTTATATGTGTTAGAAATAACCTTTACTTACATTAAATCTATATCTACAAAGACATAAAAAGCTGTTGCTGAGTGGTTTAGGCTCTAACTCTGAACCCAATCCCACTTGCTTATGGACACTGAGAATTTTCCTTGTTATTTAGCCATTACAGGTGGAAGATAGGATTACCATGTGATAGGCCATTTTTGTTGAAGGTAGAGTATTAACCATGTAAAGGGCCATCACTAGTGAAGGTAGAGTATTAACCTTGTAAAGGGCCATCACTGTTGAAGGTAGAGTATTAACCATGTAAAGGACCATCACTGCTTGAAGGTAGAGTATCAACCACGTAAAGGGCCATACCTGTTGAAGGAAGAGTATTAACCATGTAAAGGGCCATCACTGTTGAAGGTAGAGTATTAACCATGTAAAGGGCCATCACTGTTAAAGGTAGATTAATAACCATGTAAAGGGCCATCACTGTTGAAGGAAGAGTATTAACCATGTAAAGGGCCATCACTGTTGAGGGTAGATTATTAACCATGTAAAGGGCCAGCACTGTTGAAGGAAGAGTATTAACCATATAAAGGGCCATACTTGTTGAAGGTAGAGTATTAACCATGTAAAGGGCCATCACTGTTGAAGGAAGAGTATTAACCATGTAAAGGGCCATCACTGTTGAAGGTAGAGTATTTACCATGTAAAAGGTCAGCACTGTTGAAGGTAGAGTATTAACCATGTAAAGGGCCATCACTGTTGAAGGAAGAGTATTAACCATGTAAAGGGCCATCACTGTTTGAAGGTAGAGTATTAACCATGTAAAGGGCTATCACAGTTGAAGATAAAGTTTTTACCATGTAAAGGGCCAGCACTGTTGAAGGTAGAGTATTAACCATGTAAAGGGCCATCACTGTTGAAGGTAGAGTATAAACCATGTAAGGGCCATCATTGCTTGAAGGTAGAGTATTAACCATGTAAAGGGTCAGCACTGTTGAAGGTAGAGTATCAACCATGTAAAGGGCAATCACTGTTGAAGGTAGAGTATTAACCATGTAAAGGGCCATCAGTGTTGAAGGTAGAGTATAAACCATGTAAGGGCCATCATTGCTTGAAGGTAGAGTATTAACCATGTAAAGGGCCATCACTGTTGAAGGTAGAGTATTTACCATGTAAAGGGCTATCACAGTTGAAGATAAAGTTTTTACCATGTAAAGGGCCAGCACTGTTGAAGGTAGAGTATTAACCATGTAAAGGGCCATCACTGTTGAAGGTAGAGTATTAACCATGTAAAGGGCCATCACTGTTGAAGGTAGAGTATTTACCATGTAAAGGGCTATCACAGTTGAAGATAAAGTTTTTACCATGTAAAGGGCCATCACTGTTTGTAGGTGGGTATTAACCATGTAAAGGGCCATCACTGTTGAAGGTAGAGTATTAACCATGTAAAGGGCCATCACTGTTGAAGGTAGAGTATTAACCATGTAAAGGGCCATCACTGTTGAAGGTAGAGTATTTACCATGTAAAGGGCTATCACAGTTGAAGATAAAGTTTTTACCATGTAAAGGGCCATCACTGTTGAAGGTAGAGTATAAACCATGTAAGGGCCATCACTGTTGAAAGTAGAGTATTAACCATGTAAGGGCCATCACTGCTTGAAGGTAGAGTATTAACCATGTAAAGGGCCATCTCTGTTGAAGGTAGAGTATAAACCATTTCAGGGCCATCATTGCTTGAAGGTAGAGTATTTACCATGTAAAGGGTCAGCACTGTTGAAGGTAGAGTATTAACCATGTAAAGGGCCATCACTGTTGAAGGTAGAGTATAAACCATGTAAGGGCCATCATTGCTTGAAGGTAGAGTATTAACCATGTAAAGGGCCATCACTAGTGAAGGTAGAGTATTAACCATGTAAAGGGCCATCACTGTTGAAGGTAGAGTATTTACCATGTAAAGGGCTATCACAGTTGAAGATAAAGTTTTTACCATGTAAAGGGCCAGCACTGTTGAAGGTAGAGTATTAACCATGTAAAGGGCCATCACTAGTGAAGGTAGAGTATTAACCTTGTAAAGGGCCATCACTGTTGAAGGAAGAGTATTAACCATGTAAAGGGCCATCACTGTTGAAGGTAGAGTATTAACCATGTAAAGGGCCATCACTAGTTAAGGAAGAGAATTAACCATGTAAAGGGCCATTACTGTTGAAGGTAGAGTATTAACCATGTAAAGGGCCATCACTGTTGAAGGTAGAGTTTTAACCATGTAAAGGGCCATCACTAGTTAAGGAAGAGAATTAACCATGTAAAGGGCCATCACTGTTGAAGGTAGAGTATTAACCATGTAAAGGGCCATCACTGTTGAAGGTAGAGTATTAACCATGTAAAGGGCCAGCACTTGTTAAGGAAGAGAATTAACCATGTAAAGGGCCATCACTGTTGAAGGTAGAGTATTAACCATGTAAAGGGCCATCACTGTTGAAGGTAGAGTATTAACCATGTAAAGGGCCATCACTAGTTAAGGAAGAGAATTAATCATGTAAAGGGCCATCACTGTTGAAGGAAGAGTATTAACCATGTAAAGGGCCATCACTGTTGAAGGTAGAGTATTAACCATGTAAAGGGCCATCACTAGTTAAGGAAGAGAATTAACCATGTAAAGGGCCATCACTGTTGAAGGTAGAGTATTAACCATGTAAAGGGTCAACACTGTTGAAGGAAGAGTATTAACCATGTAAAGGGCCATCACTGTTTGAAGGTAGAGTATTAACCATGTAAAGGGCCATCACTGTTGAAGGTAGAGTATTAACCATCTAGAGGGTCATCACTGTTGAAGGTAGAGTATTAACCATGTAAAGGGCTATCACAGTTGAAGATAAAGTTTTTACCATGTAAAGGGCCAGCACTGTTGAAGGTAGAGTATTAACCATGTAAAGGGCCATCACTGTTGAAGGTAGAGTATAAACCATGTAAGGGCCATTATTGCTTGAAGGTAGAGTATTAACCATGTAAAGGGTCAGCACTGTTGAAGGTAGAGTATCAACCATGTAAAGGGCCATCACTGTTGAAGGTAGAGTATTAACCATGTAAAGGGCCATCAGTGTTGAAGGTAGAGTATTTAGCATGTAAAGGGCCATCACTAGTAAAGGTAGAGTATTAACCATGTAAAGGGCCATCACTGTTGAAGGTAGAGTATTTACCATGTAAAGGGCTATCACAGTTGAAGATAAAGTTTTTACCATGTAAAGGGCCAGCACTGTTGAAGGTAGAGTATTAACCATGTAAAGGGCCATCACTGTTGAAGGTAGAGTATTAACCATGTAAAGGGCCATCACTGTTGAAGGTAGAGTATTTACCATGTAAAGGGCTATCACAGTTGAAGATAAAGTTTTTACCATGTAAAGGGCCATCACTGTTTGTAGGTAGAGTATTAACCATGTAAAGGGCCATCACTGTTGAAGGTAGAGTATTAACCATGTAAAGGGCCATCACTGTTGAAGGTAGAGTATTAACCATGTAAAGGGCCATCACTGTTGAAGGTAGAGTATTTACCATGTAAAGGGCTATCACAGTTGAAGATAAAGTTTTTACCATGTAAAGGGCCATCACTGTTGAAGGTAGAGTATAAACCATGTAAGGGCCATCACTGTTGAAGGTAGAGTATTAACCATGTAAGGGCCATCACTGCTTGAAGGTAGATTATTCACCATGTAAAGGGCCATCTCTGTTGAAGGTAGAGTATAAACCATGTAAGGGCCATCATTGCTTGAAGGTAGAGTATTTACCATGTAAAGGGTCAGCACTGTTGAAGGTAGAGTATTAACCATGTAAAGGGCCATCACTGTTGAAGGTAGAGTATAAACCATGTAAGGGCCATCATTGCTTGAAGGTAGAGTATTAACCATGTAAAGGGCCATCACTAGTGAAGGTAGAGTATTAACCATGTAAAGGGCCATCACTGTTGAAGGTAGAGTATTTACCATGTAAAGGGCTATCACAGTTGAAGATAAAGTTTTTACCATGTAAAGGGCCAGCACTGTTGAAGGTAGAGTATTAACCATGTAAAGGGCCATCACTAGTGAAGGTAGAGTATTAACCTTGTAAAGGGCCATCACTGTTGAAGGAAGAGTATTAACCATGTAAAGGGCCATCACTGTTGAAGGTAGAGTATTAACCATGTAAAGGGCCATCACTAGTTAAGGAAGAGAATTAACCATGTAAAGGGCCATTACTGTTGAAGGTAGAGTATTAACCATGTAAAGGGCCATCACTGTTGAAGGTAGAGTTTTAACCATGTAAAGGGCCATCACTAGTTAAGGAAGAGAATTAACCATGTAAAGGGCCATCACTGTTGAAGGTAGAGTATTAACCATGTAAAGGGCCATCACTGTTGAAGGTAGAGTATTAACCATGTAAAGGGCCATCACTTGTTAAGGAAGAGAATTAACCATGTAAAGGGCCATCACTGTTGAAGGTAGAGTATTAACCATGTAAAGGGCCATCACTGTTGAAGGTAGAGTATTAACCATGTAAAGGGCCATCACTAGTTAAGGAAGAGAATTAACCATGTAAAGGGCCATCACTGTTGAAGGAAGAGTATTAACCATGTAAAGGGCCATCACTGTTGAAGGTAGAGTATTAACCATGTAAAGGGCCATCACTAGTTAAGGAAGAGAATTAACCATGTAAAGGGCCATCACTGTTGAAGGTAGAGTATTAACCATGTAAAGGGTCAACACTGTTGAAGGAAGAGTATTAACCATGTAAAGGGCCATCACTGTTTGAAGGTAGAGTATTAACCATGTAAAGGGCCATCACTGTTGAAGGTAGAGTATTAACCATCTAGAGGGTCATCACTGTTGAAGGTAGAGTATTAACCATGTAAAGGGCCATCAGTGTTGAAGGTAGAGTATTTACCATGTAAAGGGCCATCACTAGTAAAGGTAGAGTATTAACCATGTAAAGGGCCATCACTGTTGAAGGTAGAGTATTTACCATGTAAAGGGCTATCACAGTTGAAGATAAAGTTTTTACCATGTAAAGGGCCAGCACTGTTGAAGGTAGAGTATTAACCATGTAAAGGGCCATCACTGTTGAAGGTAGAGTATTAACCATGTAAAGGGCCATCACTGTTGAAGGTAGAGTATTTACCATGTAAAGGGCTATCACAGTTGAAGATAAAGTTTTTACCATGTAAAGGGCCATCACTGTTTGTAGGTAGAGTATTAACCATGTAAAGGGCCATCACTGTTGAAGGTAGAGTATTAACCATGTAAAGGGCCATCACTGTTGAAGGTAGAGTATTAACCATGTAAAGGGCCATCACTGTTGAAGGTAGAGTATTTACCATGTAAAGGGCTATCACAGTTGAAGATAAAGTTTTTACCATGTAAAGGGCCAGCACTGTTGAAGGTAGAGTATTAACCATGTAAAGGGCCATCACTGTTGAAGGTAGAGTATTTACCATGTAAAGGGCTATCACAGTTGAAGATAAAGTTTTTACCATGTAAAGGGCCAGCACTGTTGAAGGTAGAGTATTAACCATGTAAAGGGCCATCACTGTTGAAGGTAGAGTATTAACCATGTAAAGGGCCATCACTGTTGAAGGTAGAGTATTTACCATGTAAAGGGCTATCACAGTTGAAGATAAAGTTTTTACCATGTAAAGGGCCATCACTGTTTGTAGGTAGAGTATTAACCATGTAAAGGGCCATCACTGTTGAAGGTAGAGTATTAACCATGTAAAGGGCCATCACTGTTGAAGGTAGAGTATTAACCATCTAGAGGGTCATCACTGTTGAAGGTAGAGTATTAACCATGTAAAGGGCTATCACAGTTGAAGATAAAGTTTTTACCATGTAAAGGGCCAGCACTGTTGAAGGTAGAGTATTAACCATGTAAAGGGCCATCACTGTTGAAGGTAGAGTATAAACCATGTAAGGGCCATCATTGCTTGAAGGTAGAGTATTAACCATGTAAAGGGTCAGCACTGTTGAAGGTAGAGTATCAACCATGTAAAGGGCCATCACTGTTGAAGGTAGAGTATTAACCATGTAAAGGGCCATCAGTGTTGAAGGTAGAGTATTTACCATGTAAAGGGCCATCACTAGTAAAGGTAGAGTATTAACCATGTAAAGGGCCATCACTGTTGAAGGAAGAGTATTTACCATGTAAAGGGCTATCACAGTTGAAGATAAAGTTTTTACCATGTAAAGGGCCAGCACTGTTGAAGGTAGAGTATTAACCATGTAAAGGGCCATCACTGTTGAAGGTAGAGTATTAACCATGTAAAGGGCCATCACTGTTGAAGGTAGAGTATTTACCATGTAAAGGGCTATCACAGTTGAAGATAAAGTTTTTACCATGTAAAGGGCCATCACTGTTTGTAGGTAGAGTATTAACCATGTAAAGGGCCATCACTGTTGAAGGTAGAGTATTAACCATGTAAAGGGCCATCACTGTTGAAGGTAGAGTATTAACCATGTAAAGGGCCATCACTGTTGAAGGTAGAGTATTTACCATGTAAAGGGCTATCACAGTTGAAGATAAAGTTTTTACCATGTAAAGGGCCATCACTGTTGAAGGTAGAGTATAAACCATGTAAGGGCCATCACTGTTAAAGGTAGAGTATTAACCATGTAAGGGCCATCACTGCTTGAAGGTAGATTATTCACCATGTAAAGGGCCATCTCTGTTGAAGGTAGAGTATAAACCATGTAAGGGCCATCATTGCTTGAAGGTAGAGTATTTACCATGTAAAGGGTCAGCACTGTTGAAGGTAGAGTATTAACCATGTAAAGGGCCATCACTGTTGAAGGTAGAGTATAAACCATGTAAGGGCCATCATTGCTTGAAGGTAGAGTATTAACCATGTAAAGGGCCATCACTAGTGAAGGTAGAGTATTAACCATGTAAAGGGCCATCACTGTTGAAGGTAGAGTATTTACCATGTAAAGGGCTATCACAGTTGAAGATAAAGTTTTTACCATGTAAAGGGCCAGCACTGTTGAAGGTAGAGTATTAACCATGTAAAGGGCCATCACTAGTGAAGGTAGAGTATTAACCTTGTAAAGGGCCATCACTGTTGAAGGAAGAGTATTAACCATGTAAAGGGCCATCACTGTTGAAGGTAGAGTATTAACCATGTAAAGGGCCATCACTAGTTAAGGAAGAGAATTAACCATGTAAAGGGCCATTACTGTTGAAGGTAGAGTATTAACCATGTAAAGGGCCATCACTGTTGAAGGTAGAGTTTTAACCATGTAAAGGGCCATCACTAGTTAAGGAAGAGAATTAACCATGTAAAGGGCCATCACTGTTGAAGGTAGAGTATTAACCATGTAAAGGGCCATCACTGTTGAAGGTAGAGTATTAACCATGTAAAGGGCCAGCACTTGTTAAGGAAGAGAATTAACCATGTAAAGGGCCATCACTGTTGAAGGTAGAGTATTAACCATGTAAAGGGCCATCACTGTTGAAGGTAGAGTATTAACCATGTAAAGGGCCATCACTAGTTAAGGAAGAGAATTAACCATGTAAAGGGCCATCACTGTTGAAGGAAGAGTATTAACCATGTAAAGGGCCATCACTGTTGAAGGTAGAGTATTAACCATGTAAAGGGCCATCACTAGTTAAGGAAGAGAATTAACCATGTAAAGGGCCATCACTGTTGAAGGTAGAGTATTAACCATGTAAAGGGTCAACACTGTTGAAGGAAGAGTATTAACCATGTAAAGGGCTATCACTGTTGAAGGTAAAGTATTAACCATGTAAAGGGCCAGCACTGTTGAAGGTAAGAGTATTAACAATGTGGAGGGCCAGCACTGGTTGAAAATACAGGAATGGCCATTTGTATGGATTTTTGAATTGTTATTGTTTTGACAAAGCTGCTTTCTAAGTAAACCTATTTATTATATTGTTGACAGAATTCATTAAAGTCTATTTTGTTGCACCCAGCACAAAGCAGGTCAAAAACTCTTGTTTGTATCCAGGTACTACATGTATGAACTTTTCTGAAGATTATAAATATGAATTATGAAATCATGATTGAGATAATGTAATCATTTGATTATGCAACAAATTTATGAAGACCGTCAAATTTAAAAAGGCCATCAAATCTATAAAGACCACCAAACAGAAAAGTCTCTTTTCTCTTAAAAGAAAGAAAAAAAAAAAAAAAAAAACACAAATAACTACAGTTAGTGTAGTATTGACAAAAAAATCCTGTTTTTGCATTTACATTTTTTTCAGCCTAATACTGATTTTTTTAGTATAAGCTATATACATGTAAATTAATTTTTTATACAGACTAAGATTGGAAGAGGAGGAACGAATACTGTTAGAACAGAGAAAGAGAAGAGAGGAGGAAGAAGATAGAATGAGAGAAGAAGAAAAGAAAAGATTGTTGGAGGTACTATAATGCACATAGTAAATTCTAAATGTATTTTTACCAGATTGGTTTTATTATTATTTAGTCACACAGAAAGATTTACAGATTAACGGAAAAAAGAAAAGAAAAGATTGTTCTTATTTATTTGGAAGGGAATTTTTCTTTAAATAGAAACCCTATTTTGTGCTTGCTAAAAATAACTTTATCAGAAAACTGGCTTGTTGTGAAGGGGGTGGGTTGGAGATGCTTTGAATAAAAGGAATCAATAACTCCATTTAATGGAGCAAAAGAACTGCAAAAAGGAGTAGTATGTGATGTATGAAATAAATCAGTCCTAATCCTATTGTACATTAATTGAAACAATATTGGTTATGAAGTCTAGGCACATTACTGTATATTTGGTGATTAAAAATGCACAATATAAAATTTTAATGTCTCTTACAGCTACAAAAGATGGAGGAAGAAGCCAGGAGAGTCATGCAACAAGAAATTGAACGAAGGCGAGAAGCTGCCATGCATAGACGAGAGAAAAATCTGGAAAGAAGAGCCAACTTGGACACTATCAGACATGGACAGGGTGTTACAAAACCATGGGTGTTTTCATACTTTATAAACTGGCCAAGAGAAACTTACATGAGGTAATTATACATAGATAACTGTGTTAGTTTGCCTGTATCACATACAGTACGGAGAGTCTTTTGTCATATCCCTGGAATAAGCAACAGTAAAACAGGGATTCAATATTAAAGTTTTTGATGGACTTGATTTGCAGGTGAGCTATGATTTAAATTTGAATGTTCTTGTTTTCAAATAAGCAATCACCTTTTTTAAAAGCTGATGTTGTCTGGATACTAATGAAATATCATTTTGATATTGATACTTGATATTTTGATACTGAATTTTGATAGTACATGTACATCTTATTCATTTCATATTTATGAATCTGATAGTAATTATATCTGTCAGAGAGCTAATTTGTTTGTTTATACTATGATTGCAAACATTTTTCATCAAATGTAATGATTTTATCTTTCATTTAGACCTATGGGTGAAGATCCAAAACAGAAGAAAGGATTCCGACCTAAACCCAAACCGAAAGCAAAGCCTCCAGCAGAGGGAGATAAGTCAGCACCAGCAGGGTCATGATAACAAAATAAGAGTATTTCGAGGGGCAAAAAGGGATGATTCTTCATGAGAAAGAACGTAATGAAAACATAAACATTTCAATGATATTTCAACAGCATTTTGCAGAAAGATTTTTTTTGTTCAAAACCGTAATGTCAAAAAAATGTTGCAAACAACTATTTTTAAAAAAATCGCTTTTTTTTTAGTGGAAATTGGGTAATTTTTTTTAAATCAAAACTTTTTTATATTAAATTTATTTAACAAAGATAAATTTTATATCAGCCTTTTGATCATTTTGAAAATTTTAATGCCAAAAAAAATTTTTTTGACCACACGCACACACACACACACACACATACTGTAAGCAAAGTCTGTACCAATATCTTAACATCTGCAGGATGAGGACAAGATTATTTCTTTTGTTTTGTAATTATTTGTAAAGTGTACTTCTGTATAAATTTACTAAACTTCATTTGTGTCATAAGCCCATTAATTATTTTTTCAAAGTCTGTGATATATTGTTAACCAACAGTATTGTTATCAGTCCCTAATGGTACTTGTGCCAACAGTATTGTTATAAGTCACTAATACTTATGATATTGTTGTGTAAATTTATAACATTGGCTATTATTTATTTCATTTATCAATATATCACTGCTGTACTGTGGTGTTGGTTTTAAATTATTTCTTGTTGTCTAATATCAAGTTATGCAACACAGTGTTATTTGTTATTTGGTATTTACATATTAAACAGTGTTCAATAAGTAATGTAAATGCAGGTCTTCATTACTCAACCGATAATGAGAGAGTTATCTCCCATTTTACGACCTGAAGAATTTTAATTTTCTTATTAAATACCAGTGAAAGCAAATATTTTCAATTTAAAAGACATCTAAATATTTTCTTCCTTGATCTCTTCTTATGTGTTCATGTTACCATGGTTCGTTATAACTACAATACATAATAATATGTACATGTATTTAATACGATAAGCATTGATATATAAATCTCATTTTAAATTAGAGATATGTATGTTTGTAGTAACCCTGAATGAATATTTGAATCGGCAGATTCTCTGAATTTTACAACTTGACCAAAAGTGACACAAAATGAAAAAACTTTGCTTTGATTTTATAGTAATAGGATTCAATAGCTTACCATAAATTTGACAAATTTTGTTTCTTGTTGATCTATTTCTGTTTTTCAAGTTTCTTATGCCAAATGTACATGTTTTATGCAATACAAATTTTTCAATCTAAATGATATAATTTTTCTATGCATTTTACACTGTTAATTTGTTTTTCTGTTTGATTCACATAAAACAGAATTTAATTCTTATATATCTATTTTAGATTTTTATATTTATTTGTAGATGATATATGTATATCAACATATTTATTTAGAATTATATATGATTATATTGTCTTTATATGCATGTTCTTTTGAAAGGATTTCTGTGATATCCATTTGTTTCTTGATATTTTTTTTAGTCATTAACACCTTCTTAAACATCATTCTGACATATCACTTTTATGTATCATTCTGTCATCCCTCCTAAATATCATTCTGAAATTTCTTCTTAATATCAATCTGATATTTCTTCTATATATGATCATTCTGACATCTTTCCTAAATATCATTCTGACATTCCTACTATATATCATTCTGACATCTTTCCTAAATACTATTCTGACATTCCTCCTAAATATCATTCTGACATTTTTCCTAAACATTATTCTGGAATCCATTCTAAATATTATTCTGAAATGCATCCAAAATTTAATTCTGACGTCCCTTGTACATGTAAATATCATTCTAAAATCCCTTTTATATATTTTTCTTACATACTATTAATCAGTATTTTTTGAAAGCTCTGAATTCAAATATTATTATGGAACTTTGCAATAGAATATTTTCCACAATTTGTCCTTAATAATAGTTCTGCATGCACATACACTTTGTGGAATTGTTTGCATGGTACATGGGTCAATGTATCCATAGCTAAATATGAAATATGTATTTGCATATGACACAATTCTGTCTGACATTTTAAGTTTGGAACACAATTATTATATCTACAAAAAAAGTCATTCACTTTGTACATTAGAATTTCTTGGTGTAAGTTAACCATAACAGTCTTTTCAGTATGGAGAAATTGTTGTTGATATTTCAGCCAAATTAAAATATTTTTGTCCTATAAAGTATAATGCTTAAAATTTTATAAGAAGATGTATCACAATTTGTTTTTTGTTTAAAATATAAGATGCAACATAATTTTTATTATTTATTATTTCCTTATACAAGTTTATAAACTTTCCTTCTTCATAATCTGATTTTATTTTTATATCTTTATAAATCATTTTATATGCACTTATTGATTTTTTTAATTAAAAAAATGTTAATGCTATATATAAATAATGGTAAAATTCTACGTTTTTTATATTGTTATATTTTTTCATTGTTATTTTCTCGTTACGTTCACAATTTTTTTTGTTATGTGAATGTTCACTTTTCATTGTGTCGTAAGTGAGCATTATCAATATTTATATGTATATGTTATGCAGCAGTCTTCCTGCCTTAACGAGTTAGTGCAATAGATAATGAGTATTGCCTTTTAGGTTATCAATTCTGCCTTATAATAAAATATATAATATTCTGCCTTAGACTGAAAATTTTCATTTTTTATCGTAGAATGGAATTTTCAGTTCTACTATAGAACGAGATAAACATTTCAAATATATATATATATGTATTTATATCAATCAAAAACATATGTTATTATAATAATTATGAAAATGAAATATTCATAAATTTTTCATTGGGGACGGGTTTAGTTGAATAAACAAAAAAATACTTTAAAAATACACAGCATCATATTATATATTAATAAATTACATTTTATTTTCAAATTTAGAAAACTAAATTTTTATTTTGTTTTTGATTTTAACATTGAAATAAAACTGTCTTTCACAGTTCAGATGTTACAGTTAGGGTAAATGTTTCTGTGAAATACCGAAATTTTTTTTTTTTTTTTTCAAAAAAAAAAAGTATTTATTTAACACATTAATAAATAGCTTACACCAAAAGATCAGTATACAAGAGTATGCATTTAGTCGGTAAATACTTGTTTATTAAATGATTGGTTTGAAAAATTATTATGTTTTGAACATTTCATAAAAAAAAATTTTGATGTACCATTTGTGTAATATGAAATATACATTGTATAGACCTACTGAAAATGGATACAGGGTTTTCTTTTGTTAAAAAACTGCTGATATAAAACTTCTTCAATAATGAATAATTTGTATGAATCAAACTGAAGAAATAAAAAATATTGAATTCTTGTCGTTCGTCCTTATTTGACTGCCAGTTTGAACTGAGCTTACTGGATTATTAAGTTAGTGTTGATCTTGGTTACTGTATCATGAAACAACCAAGAGTACAAATTACTCCCCTTGGAGGTAAATTTGGTAAAACGGTGCTGACCTGTCAAGATGACCTAGCTGTAAGCATCTCATTGTTACTAGGGTTTGTATGACATGCTGTGGCTTGTTTTGTTATTATGGTGCATTATATGAATTTTGAGGTTAAATATTCCTTGCAAAATCGTTCTTTAACGATCTTAGTAAGTAATTGTAAAATCAAACATGGAATCATACATAAACATCTTTTACTGTAAAAGATTTATATACCAGTACTTGCCAAAAAACTTGATATAAACTGATTTAATTGGTAGTTAATGGATTTCATTCTATAAGGCACCTGGCCTTAAATAACTAGAAAATATAAGTGACTTATATAGGTATTTTAATCCAACAAAATATGTTGAGAATTCTGAGATAGTTGAGCAAGACATACGTGTACTTTGGAATAGCCACAGCCTCAAAGAACATGGTCTATTAAACATGATAAAGTAATAAATGGAAAAGTATACTGGTATTAAGACCATTTGTCATTGAACTTCTGCTTTTGGAAAGCGTGGAGTATTGGTGCTTCTTGCCCAAGTCAAGATTTTTGCACTTGAATCTGGGATGCATAATGAAGGATGAATACTTGGAGAAAACCAAAACCTTTTTACAAACTGACAAACTTCAATACACTTGTATTTGCCTAAGTGGGACTGGAACCTAGGCACTTAGACTTTGAAGGTACTAGACAATATGATTGAATGCTGAATATGAAATGAAAGTCACTGGGCTTTTTTTGGGTGTACATGTATATAAGGTCATGGTAGACATGAAACGTTAAGATACATGTATTTTATTAAAAATTGCCATCTGTGTTTATCACATGTACATTTTGAATACATGAATATTGCTACTTTACAGATAGACTCTGTGGCAACATTAGTTCATAAATACTTAAAAAATGGGGGTCTTCTGGTAACTTTATGAATGATATCAACCAAATCCTCGTGCATTTTAAATTTTATCTTTAACACTTCATTTTGCAAATATTTCCTATGAAAAATAAGAGCATAGTTCATTTGCAGAACTTTTTATGAAAACATATAAAGCAGATGCCAATATATAAATATACATTTCTGATAGGGTGACAGTCTATATTGTCACCCCCAAAAATTTCATTGTCAACCAAGGCAAAGCTTAGATTGACAATGAATTTCGAAAGGTGACAATATGGACTGTCGCCCTATCAAAAATTTAATTTTTATTTTATTATACCGATTATTGACAATTATACCATGCAACCAAAGTACATTACATGGTACAATTTTCTGTAAAACAATTCATTACTTATCAAGAACATGCATGCAGATGTGTTCAACCATATACACAAGATTTTTGACACGTGACATTTTTCCTAATGTCAACCGTTCCGTATATGCATGATTTTTGCGCATGTGACATTTTTCATAATGTCAAACGTTACTAAGTGTTGTCAAGTATTGTCACACTGTGATGTAGGCTTTCTTATCTTATGTTGAAACCATAGGGTGACATTCAACTTACCCACATTCTTACTAGGCAATCAGATTTCAAGAATTTCACAAGAGGTATAATAAAACAAAATCTCACAAAGGAATGTGATAATAGTGATAGCATTTCTATTTGTTTGTAAATGTGAGTTGGAAATGAGTTTGATCTAACTGTTTAAAACTTAAAAGGTGAAAATTAACATATATAAGCAGTGATATGCATGGGAGAGTTAAAACATATTTAAAAACAAGAGTTCCGCATGGCAGAGCATGATACGCCCGTCAAATCTGCAAGTCATTTATGTGGATATTTTGTTTATTATGAACTGTAAAGGGACTTATACAGTTCATATGAGCTTTTCATAATCAATAAGTCAATTCAATTATTCATCACAATGATACAAAATGCAGTGCACAAGTCAACAAGTACAATAAAAAACAATAGTAATTATTGAGATTTTGCTATTATTTTCAGTAACAAAATAGACTTACCACCAGCCACACCATTTATATAATTTTACCATCATGTTCTTGTAATCTTCATCACAAAATTGAGGTAATCTCTAGTATACTGGGTTGTTTCAAAGACAGCAAGTTCTTAAGCCTACAACTCTATGTGTATCTGCTCCCTGGTAGAATAAATTAAGGAAGCTAGAGTTACGGTTCCTGAGCACTGCACTTCGGATCATCGTGGTAAGTAAGCATACCAAGTTTCAAGTCATTCTGACCATAGATGTCAGAGTTATGGGCCAGACAAACCCGCCGCGTACTCTGACAGCATTCAAAGGGGAATAACTCAAAAATTAAGGAAGCTAGAGTTACGGTTTCTGAGCACTGCACTTGGCATCATCGTGGTAAGTAAGCATACCAAGTTTCAAGTCATTCTGACCATAGATGTCAAAGTTATGATCCGGACAAACATGCTAACAGCATTCAAAGGGGAATAACTCAAAAATTAAGGAAGCTAGAGTTACGGTTCCTGAGCACTGCACTTTGCATCATCGTGGTAAGTAAGCATACCAAGTTTCAAGTCATTCTGACCATAGATGTCAGAGTTATGGGCCGGACAAACCCGCCGCCAGTACGCCCGCCCGCCCGGATGCCCGCCCGCCCGCCCGCCAAGGGTGATCCCATAATACGCCCCGTCTTTGACGGGCGTATAATAAGAAAAGAATATCTGTTATTTTTATACTTTAATGAATAAACAAAAGCATAAAAATGTAAATTTTTACAATCACATGTTTAAGTACATGTGTACATGTATTAACCTGTATATATTAAATCTATAACAATAAAAATGGACCTTTTTGTATCACTCAGTAATATTACTGATATGTCTCTTTACTGTTTTATCATATTCAAATACAGTTAAACATCAAGTACACCAGACCTGTAAAATTTCAGGGTGTTCAGAGATATCAAACTTAACAGCGACAAAAGAAAAACTGTTGAGACCAAATACATATATGAGGAATGTTTGAAGCATTACATTTCTACTGCAGTTTTCAGCATTCAACATAAACATGATTAAATAAATGGCTTTTAGTATACTTTTACAGATAACTTTATACCATTACTGCCATTACTGCTTATAAAATAAACAAAGATGTTATTTACCAGGCCCCAGTTTCACAATCATTCCTTCAACTGAGTGTACACTCAACTCAAATATTCCAAATGTTCTCTCGTCAATATTTTAAAAACTTTAAGTTTTATGAGACAATGTTTTGTTTTGTTCAACAAACCTACACTAAAGAATTTGAATATAACATTAGATATTCAATTTTAAGTGTGTAATGTCTTAAAAATTAAAATTGAAATATTCCGTAATTTGAGTTGAGTGTACACTCAATTGAGTAAATCATTGTGAAACTGGGGCCAGGACTATAATCTTAATATGAAGCAGATACTTTTGTTTTTAACTTTTGTTGACTTCCTTAAATATATAAATAAATGTAGTACAGATGTCATAGCCTCAAAAACACTGGTTAAGGAAAACAAATTTTTTTGGCCATCCTTCAAATTTGAGAACATGAAGACTAACTCACTCATTTTCAGTTAGTTATTGAAGCTTTCAGTATATATGCTTTTTAAGAAAATAATCTTGCAACATGATAAAACTGATTGAGATATACATGTAAATAATACCACACGAATAATCACTGTAGGAACAGTTCTGAAAGGAATTATTTGTATTCCAATCTGTCTGAAACAAATTATATGTATTTCAAACTACAAATTGTATATAATACATGTATGTATGTCAATGTAGTTTAACTGTAAATGAAATCCATTAGAATGTTTTAACCAAAAAGTTTTAATTAATATCTGACATCTGTCTATCAAGAAATCTAGATATCAGACTGAGTGTACATGTAAGAAGTGTGATATAATTTTTGGTATAAATAATATGTATTCCATAAACATGATAAGACAAAATACTGCATGAAACAAACAATAAGATTCTATATATGCAAACACTAAACATAACTAAAATTTAACAATCTGTTGTCATAAAAATTGTTTTCAAGTAATGAATATGTATATCACAAACAAGGGCTACTGTTAACTGTGTAATAGGAATGTCTATATGGTGTAGCTGCTGCCTTTAATGCATTATGTACATATCTATGAGGTTGTGAGTAACATCAAAATAAATATGGAATATTAAAATGAAATAAAAATCTTGACTTAAATATAACTGCTGATAAAAACCATAGAAAATTATAATCAAACTGTATGAATAGACAAAAGTCTGCAATTAAATTTAAATCATTATTTCAGAATGTTCAATGATTGGATTTTTCAATTTCAGGTTGATTTTTCTATCTAAACTTGTTTTACCAATATATTATATCAGCAATTCTGAAGCTCATCAGGATAAAACAATTTTTCTTATTAATCTCACGAATTAATCTAAAACAAACATTCACATGATGCATAAGTTTTGTGCAAGTTTTTCTAATCTGCTTTAATAATGTTGAACTCAAGATTGCCTATATACATCACAGACCCCCTAAGTTTATTATACTGGTACCCAGCTAACCAGCAGAGGCCTTCAACAAAGACCCTTTTCAATTGTAGTCAACTGTGGAGAAATGACTTTGGGTTTGAAGACTTTTAAGAAGAAAATAAAATAGAAAAATCAGTGCCTTTTTATTTAAATTTTGCAAATTCATAACAACAGGTAGTTTTTTTTATATGATGCATCAGTGTGACATAATGAAACAAATTTACATTTCGCACACAAACAAGCTATGTCTATTCTGTACATTTATAATCTAAAAATGAGACTGTAAATTTTCTGAGCAATTAAAGATTTAAACAAACTCTGTTAAATAACTACTAGTAGCATAAATTACAACAATAATTACAATAAACAGCTCCAGGAAAGCATACAAATATACAGGTATAAAGTCATCCATAGCCAGCATGAAAAATCTACAAATTAAACAAAATACATGAAATACCAAAGATCTAGATTTGAAATTTTTATCTTGAATCAGGGTCTACAATTAATTTAAATGTGAATCCAAATTTCATGCAAAACCCATTTAAATTTAGCAAGCATAAATAAGGTTTGGACTAAAGCAGAAATTAAGTTTCACAATTTAGTCTTCAACAAACAAACCTGCATAAATATCTATCAGTTAAACACTATCTTCATCATTTTGGGACTAGGCCACATGACATGATTAGACCTTTCACCCCTGGAACTAGTGGACTGGATTTTTTCAAAATTCTGGAATTTGCCCAATAATCCTCAAGGTTAAAATGGTCACTGTTATATATGATATGTTCATGTCATATTTTTAAATCAAGACTATGTAAAAGTTTATGAGATTTTTATAAACCATACTACAACATGTTCCTACATACCTATCTCATACATGTTATGGACATGTTCTGTACTTGTTCTTAAACCTTCAAGATAAAATATTCCCTATGTGACTTATACAAGTGTGTGAAATTCTGGCATACTCTAAATCTAAATCAAATACACCTTTTGATATAAGAAATTTACATAGATCATTGGGAACAAATGTTCTACAAAAGTTAATTGGGAGCAAATATTCCAAATATATATGTACCATTATTCTATCAGCACTATGTAAAATTCACTTAACTTGTAACAACTTTTAAAAAATTTATAGGGTTATTTTTGCTATCAAATGTTCAATCTCTTGTGTAAAACTAGCACTGTTTTTTCAACTGCTTTACAATCTTTACATAATTCAAAAGTATATTCAATCATGTATTCATGTAATGATATTCTACATAAAATTCTGGCATATCCTAATGGAAAAGGATTATCATTTTGTTTTGCTGTAAGAATCCTACAAAATGTTTTGTAATCAAATATTCCATGTGTTGTGTAGTACTGTAGCAAAGTCTGTATCATCATATATACTGATACTAAGTCCTTCATAATATTCCTCAAACTCTACAAACGACACTTCTTCCTGACTAGGGGATGCTTGTACAGCTTCTATAAATGCTTGTAATGCTCCAACACCTGGTGTCTCACCTGGTTAAATATAAAACAGTTCATTAAGTCTAAAACAAAATGGTCACTTTTTATAATAATGATTAAATCACATTAGGTATGGCAAAGCCTTGTACACACATTAACAATTTAGTATGGGAATGGTTTAAAGATATATCAACAAGAAGTATCAGTATAACAGGCAAATGATTCAAGAAAAAGCACTGAAATTTGCTAGATTTAAATGTGTCTGACTTCAAAGCTTCGAATGACTGGTTGCAATCATTTATTAAGAGACTTGACATTATCTTTGGCAAGATGAATGGTGAAAAGGGGGATGTTGATAATGCAGTTGTAGATGATTGGAAGTCAAAATTAAGTAAATGATGTAAAGGTTATGAACCACATTACAGCCTGGATACATGAACATTTAAATTTAGGGCTTATTAATCATAAAATTATTTGCTTAATGATGTTGCTTTGAAATGGTTTTGACGATGTGCATGTGAATTTATCATGATGAATAAATTTCCTTCATTTAAATTTGATCTTTTTATTACAATGCATTACTACAGTATCCTTCAAAGGACACAGGGCACATTTCACATTTTCTGTGTCCAGCCAATCTTTCGTGCAAGGGGAGATAATTTGCCAAAATATAGCAAACCTGTCCATAGTGGTCACCTGTCTATAGTGGCCACTTTGACCTGGTCCGACAGCTGACCACTATAGACAGGTTTGACTGTATGTGACTAGAGTGAAATTGGGGATGCCTGGAAACAGTGTATAAAAGTTTTGAAGAGCAATCACAAACATTTGTTTTCAGACTTGCTTCGAATTGCTGTGAAAACTTTTATATTCAGTACATAACTTACTACAGCTATAATAATAAAACAGAAATAGATTATAAAATAAGAATCTGTCAACCAGCAAAATTCTGTAGTGCATATATATATACAAGTAATATACATGTATTTTTTATAAATTATGTACTTGTAAAATTCTGAATGTTAAAAGTACATGAATCATCTGTATTATATTGTCAATAATTTAGTTGGATGTCATATTTTGGTATGCTTAAACTGACATCTAACAATTAAGACAAAATGAGTTAAAGTTCACTTAAACAAACATTAAAAGACACCTTTCATGGTAAAGTCAGTCTTTATATATAGGTTCAATTAACAGGTACAGGATTCTGGGATAAAATGTCAACTATATTGCTTTATAAAATGTGGTCTTTAAGTAAGTTAATACATGTATATAGTATGTTTGAAAAGATAAGTACATGTATTACCTGTGTTAGTCACTGGTCTGAAACTGGCATTAAAGAACTTTTTAATCTCATTTAAAGTTATTTTTCCTCTTTTACCAGTATCAATCTTTTTGAATGCCTGAAACAGAAGTAAAAGTAGCTCTAATTATTCATGTTAACATAGACATTTCAGTCTACCTTACAACATTACTCTGATAATTACAGCTAGAAAGTCCAAAGAAATTCTTTTACAATAATTATCACAGATCACACAATTATAACCAAATTTTAAGAATATATACCAAGTACCAAATATACATGTATATAACAAGGGGTAACAGATCACTTTTTTCACTCTACTTCAAAGATGTGGCATCACAGATGTTCAACAAGAGGCCCATGGGCCTTAGTGCTCACCTGAAAACATTTTACAAACTATGAAACTCGACACAAAAACAGGTAACCTATTTTTGTCCAATCTTCAAGAAAAACAAAATTTATAAGTTCCCAGGTATGCTAAATCCAAATATAATCGAAATTTGACTGCATGCTTTGGTTTCTGAGAAGATTTTTTGTGTTTTGGCTATTTTTAGTAACCGCAGCCAACTTGTTGGGCATGGCTTAACCCTGAACAAAATTCTGAAAGCCTGTTACCTAGGCATGATAATCACCAAGTTTTACCAAATTTGGCCCAGTGGTTTTGGAGGAGATGATTAAAATGTAAAGTTTAGGCATGACGGACAATCGACAACACACGACGGATGGTGATAGATTGCAATAGCTCATCTAAGCTTTCAGCTCAAGTGAGCTAATAAGAGAAAATCTGCTGACCTAGAAACTAAGACTAAAAAGAACTTAATTGATAATTACCTTTAATACAAACATTTTCCTGAATTCATTCATCCTACCAATAACACCAAACATATATAAACCATAATCTAACTGTCCCTCTTCTTCTGGGTCTAATGTTTCAAATATAAAATCTAATTTCTGAAAATATAAAGCAAACTTAAGTTCAATTCAACCAGATAACAATTCATCAAACAAATAACTTAGCATAAAGTTAAGCTGAGAGTAAAGAGAGATTCACTAGTAAATTGAGCCTCATTAACATACATGTAGGTTTACCAATAACTTTAACCTTGATCATCCTCAACTCATTGCTTTCAATAATTAACTTTCTGGACCAGGTATTTCTCATTTTTAAAATCAGATGTGGGGCCAAGAGTTAAAAGATTGCTGAATGACTCATGATTCAAGGGACCTAGATCAAGAAATTTCATTTTTTCATTCCTTCAACCTGTTCAAAGTTCAAGTATGAATACTGGGATTAACATTTTGATGGATGATTTTCAATCAAGAAAGAGTCTTGTTCTTTGAAAAGCTTCACATAAAGGAAACCAAGATAATGAACAGTCTAAAGAGCATAGAGTTTTGGATAGACTTCAACCTTTAGTTAATTTATATCAACAATTACCTCAGTAGAGAGATCTATATGATATTGATATAATCCTTTTTCTAATGCGTATCTGTATAAAACTCCTGTTCCTGAAGTGTCCTCCTTTCTGTAATATCTACCTAATCCAGTGACTGTTTTTATGCCTCGTTTTCTCAACTTACTTCTCACAGAATCTGAAAATAAATCACAATCTTATCTGATCAAAGATTTATTTTTCTATATGTAAACTCAATTTTTTTATATTTATTTACTGATATACTGAATTTATAAAAATAAAACAAAACTTTCTGGAAATTATGTCCCACTACCCCTAGTTTGATGGTAAGGCATGGAAAGAACTGGAAAACTAAGTGTAAAAATTATCAAAAATGAAAAAAATTTTTAAGTACAATGTAGATCACTTCTGTAACTTGAAGAAATACATGTACTTCCTGTGAAATTTTGAGAGGTCTGACTAAACTTAATATTTGTTAAGCCCCAGCTAATAATTTTGCACTTACTTTGACCTTGATTAATTATAAATGAGGGAATATGTCAATATACCTTGTATTTCCTTCATTATCATCCTTGTTTGAATTTCTTTTTTATTCTGCATATGTAACTGAGTATAGACTTTTTCTCTGTGTGATGGTTTAACATCTTCTAACCTGTAGATTATAATACAATGACAAAACAAAACAAAAAAAAAACCATAACAAAACAAACAAAACAAAACCTCAGATTACACTCTTTTAACCCTTAAAAGAAAACAATCAATTTTAAATTCATTTTTATTTACACTGTAATTAAATCTTCCTACTCCAATGATAAGTCTTTGAGTATGTCAGAGTAAAATCATGTCATTTTTTTTTTTAAATAGTCAAGACATACAAACTTAAAGCCATTTCACAATCAAAATTTAGCACAAAAATGAGTTATTTTTAAACAAAATTTTACAAAATAAAGTACTGGTAACAACAGGTCTAAGACTCTGGAGAATTCAAATATCACATTAAAGTTTGTCTACGTTTAAGGGTTTTGAAAAAATAGATAAGTTTTAACATCCTTGAGCCTATATGCCCCAGTGCCCTGTACTTCCAACACATTAACCCAAAAGCAATCTGAAGATCCTATCACAATGTATCAATTTGCTAAGTTATTATAAGAAATGTCTGTATTTGTTGTTAGTGATCATCTGGAAATCACTTTGACATTTTCTGTCCATCCACCCTCCTCCCTTCCCCTCCTTGCTACTGAGGTATAAAATGTCATATACTGGTATATGAAATTAACATAATTAAAAATACATGAGAACTCACATTAATTTCTGTTTTTCTTCTTCATCAACATTTGTTATTCTAAAATAAATCTCTTTCTGTTTTTTTAAAGTATCTGGTAGTGTATGTTGACCTTCTGATAAAATAATTAGATCAGAACCCTGAAAGAAATAATATTTGACATTTTGTAAAATAAAAATAAATTAGTTGGCATTAAAAACACAAAAGCCCACTTTGATGCTTTTTTTCCCCTTGCATTAACGCATGGTGATTTGAAAATGAGATCTGACTAGGAACAACTATTCTAGAAGATCAAAAACATGGAAACAACTCAGACGATTATCTAAAAAAGGTCAAAGCGATTGAAATCACTTATCTGAACTGTATTTTTTTCTAGCAAGCAAAAATGCAATAACTAGGAATATTTTGGATTTTTGCTGAAAATATAAACCAACTGGTTATCGGTAAATAACTCAGAAAAAAAAGCAAATAGATGAATAAATGTTTTATCTGAACAAATATCTGTGTCAATAGACTAAAACTAGAGTACATGTACATGTATATATAGACTTTATAGGGTTTGATAAGTCTATTAATATCTTATAACAGTACATGTGTCTTAGTCCCCCCCCCCCCACCCACTTCGCTCTCTGTTTGCTTGCTGACTTTTAGTGATTTTCTCCAGGTACTCCAATTTACTCCACAATCCAAGAACAGACCAACTCAAAATTCAAAGCAAAAGTCTTTACTCCTCTCTCTCTCTGATCATACATGTATTTATAAGTATAGCATACATACTGTACATATATCAATAAGACTATAAGGTTGATCCTGTCTAGGTCCATGTAAATGACAATATCTACCACGAGAAATAAATGGCAAGGCTTTGGCACTAAAAAAGCAAGATTACAATATTTTGCTGTTTTGTATTAACATATATGTGAAAAATAATTGAACAATGTGTTTTTGGCGTACTGGATTTTAAAATCTTTAAAATGAGTAAGGCTGCACAAACAAAATATTCTGTCCCGAGTTTTGATGAACTGATACATGACTGTATTTACGTACAAGTAAAACCCAAATTCATACTTCACAGTACTGTACATGGAATTACATACATAGAGTTGTGAAAAATTATTCAGTCCATTTGGTGAAAAAACTGTACATTTTTTTTTTTTAAAAAAAAGGTCTCAATAATTTTTTTCTTGATCAATTTCCATGAAATTTTCATTGTTAAATGTAAAATGTAAAATACAGGTACATGTTGTTTTTTGTTTACATAAATCTAAAAATAGAAATTCTCCAAAAACCTATATAAATATACTGTTTGGTAACATCAGTTACTTACCTCTTTCCAAATTGTCTGAATTCATATATAGTTAGGGTTTTATCTGCTTCAAAATAAAAACCTGTTAACTCCCTCATAGCATCATGACCATTTCTGAAATAAAAATTAAATTACCGTTTATTTTAAGAATACATGGAATTGTATAAAATCTGCATTAACATACATCCCTACAGTAGAGAACAAGATGAAATAAGTCATGCTGCAGTCTTGGATATCATTGACAAGACAAACTGGGACAGGGAAAAGTAGACCCAACGTAGAGAAATGGGTAATGATGATGTTGATCTACAGTACATGTACTTTGTTTTTCTACAAATGTATGTTGTGTGTTATGATACATTTAAGTAATTAAATTAATAATTTTTGTTATTCAACAATTATGAATAATTGTAGATGTTCGCAAATTGGATAAACTGTGAAGATTGGTAGTTCACTTAGGGTGTTTGGGGTAAAATGATGCATTCAACACAACTTGTAGATTACTGTAAAGCTCTGGAAAAAATTATTACTCAATCAGCTGATCACAAATTTTAAAGGGATTTCATAAATTATTCCACTGAAGACAAATATACTTTATTTACTAATTTTAATTTCTGATAAAGTTTTATAAACTGTTGTAAATATAACAATAATACTACCACTATATTCAAGAAATTTCAAGCATGTGCCAGATTTTCGTCACACCATTGACACATACATGTAGTTAAGAACAGTTATTATTAAAGCTTTCCTCAATTTATTTACATTTTGTAATTTTTAATGAAAGTTTTGCTTCTTAACCTTCTTGCAACGTGTTATCATAACCTTGTACATCGAACTAAATTTTTAAATTGCATAACCTTACCTGGTAAGTATTCTAGCACCAAATCTAACCCTTCTTGATAACAGGTTTTCTGTGGCTGATGAATGTGTTCTTACTCTAAATTAAAAAAATTAACATATAAGAAAACATAGTTCTATTCAGAAATAAGGTTATTTTTATCCTCTTCATCTCTTAAAATCACTTCAAAATCCTCATTTACTGTGTCAATAATTGATTACAATCCTTTGTTCTATTTATAGAAAATGATCATACTCTGGAGCTGACTTGCTGTGTGGTTTTTGAGAAAAGTGAAAATGCAAACAGATGCATTTTTTCCCTTTTTTGGGTAAATTATAACTAATTGCTACATTCTCAAAATATGTTATACTGACACTCAATATGTATAACTCATTTGAATTCTGCTTATTTTTAATCAGTTACAGGTATGACACTGAACTGGCAATCATTTGAAAAATTAAGTGTTTATTTGTACTGAAAAAAATCATGTTTAGATAACTAGTGATTGCTTGTTTACGATCCAGTGAACTTACTTTGAATCATGTAAATATCTATGACTTCCCCTGCCTCTTCTTGCACTGTCACCTGGTCTTCTAGATTTTTCATCCTGTTCAGGATCACTTATTACTGCCCTGTAAATAATTTTATTTTTATTGAAAAATAATTTACACAAGTATACTACAAATCACAGTTCAAAGATATCTTCCAAAAGGAAACAGTTGTCAACTTCTAATTACCAATAAGCACCTGAAGCTGTTAAACACTGTTTATGTATGCTTTCAATTTGGTGAGCATAATGCCAAACACTGAGTGTTCATCCAAGTGCATGCAAGACACCACTATCACCATCATTGTTCCCCTTTGATTCAAGATGGCATCCCACAGACAAAGTTTATAAGAAATGTTTTAATTAATTCTCAATGCGTGTATGTTATCTTTCTAGAAGGGATTTGAATGACAGAACTAGTCAAAACTTAATACAGATGCCCGATATAATTTATATTTTAGCTTTTTTTCTACAGTCCGTGTCCGTCTCCAAATCTAAGGGAAATTATTGACAAAGCATTTGGATGATTGTGATGACTTAAGATTCAATGTTATTGCTAGCGTCCATTCAACAGACACACAAATTGTCTGCATGAGGACAGTGGAAAACATGCACATTGTTGAACATGCCTCTGATCAAAGTTTATGCCTGGTACTCCAACACTTATTTCACCAAAATTAAAAATGTTTATCAGTCTAGCTGAATCCCAAGCATGATTTGTGGGATACAAAATGAAAGGAAAATAAACCAATTACCAATTCATTGATCAACTATCAGTAGTATAAGCGAATATCGATTAACCAATTAAATGTTTTCATTTCTGGCAAAGAAGGAAAGATCACACATTCATGTCAGTTAAATGTATAAAGAAATGAACATACATGTAGAAGTGATTCAAGAGTGACTTTTGTTAGCAAAGTGACAAAACATAATTTAATATTCACCCTCTCAACACACATATATTGCCATAATAACAACTCTGTATCTTTAACTTCATATAAGTTTCATATTGTCTTTTCTAATCAAGGTAATGAGATTCAGCTGTAGATTTTTTGTTTGTTTTTTTAAACTGCTTTTATATTATTTGTATGCAATGTCAAAAAATTTATGATGAATCATCAAAGATAAACTGTGCATTAAATATTCATACATGCATGTCTGTGTATGTGTTTGTAAAAGCAGGTGTATGTGTTTATTTTATCGTGTACCTACCTTGATAATTGGTCCACTAGAACAGTTTCTATCAACTTTTGTTTCTTGTTATATTCTAGTAATTCTTCCTGTTTTAGATAAAAAAAACATTTACTCAAAAGATAAGCAATGACCATAAATTCTACACTTTAATTTAAAGTTGAAATATCAAAGTTGTGAAACTTTAAAAAAAAACAAACTTACATGTATAACTGACCTTGACCCAGTTATATTGACATCAAAAGATCTATATTACTATATAATATACAAACACTATATCATATAAAAATATTAGTATTGAGATATATTGTAGATACAAATTAATAAGTCTCTATTACAGATCTAGTCAGTGGCTAAGTGGTTCAAAAAGCATGCACTTAGGATCACAGCACCTTTCATGTGCATCAAAAACCTCACTCAGTTAGGTCCTAGTGTGAGAACCTTTGTCAGTTTGCATGCTGAAGGTTGGTGGTTTCTTCCAGGCACTCAGGTTTCCTTCACCATCCCAGATCTGACCACCTCAAAAGTGAAAAAATCTTAACTAGGGCATATGATGCATGGAACACTATTAATTCAATCATCAATAATAAGAGCTGTTAGAAGACCAGTGAAACTTACTTATTGTCCGTCAAATAATGAAGCTGATTTCTTATAGAAGAACTATAATATGTTAACTTCTGTACTTCACACAGTCAGAAAAACAATGAAAACAATATACAAATAAATATACTTACAGCATCCATTTTCTTCAGCATCTGATTGGTCGAGTATGTATGTCTTTTTGTCCAGTTTTGGTCCAGATAATCTGTTTCTACATCCTCCTCCTCCGAGGACTCTTCGTTTCGGTATTCTGCCTCCACTTCTGCTCGTATTTCACCATATGTTTTATTTTTAATAGCTGCCACCTCTCTGTAAACATCATCCTATAAAAATAAATCCAAAATTGTTAACACACCAACTTTAAAATGTGTACAAGACCCTAAATAATCCACAAAAAGTATCAACACTAGTTTTAAGACAACTAGTCACTCATTTAGACAATGTATATCTCTGTATATGGATATTTCTGACATTTCATTTACATTTATATCATATCATTAGAATTCCAAATGAAGAAAACATTGTGTCTTATATCCAAATGTGTTTGCAAATCTAAAAATGACTGAACATTAAAGACAAAAGGTTCAGCAGAACTTATTGTTCTGTCAACAAAAATTTTTGAATATCTTGATTAATGACTTTCTCTGTCATACATATATACATATACACTTTATCATGCACTAACATGCCTATTGACATGCATATTTGTATTATACTGCATTCATACAAACACACATTTACCTGCAGATTGCAATGAACATTGTACATGTACATCATGTTATAAACCATGCATAACATTATTCTAAATAGTTAAAAAGTTAAAATTAACCACGTGAATGTGAAGAGACATATACTGCAAAATCAAATTTGTTGATGGGGATTTTGCTATTTCAATAGGTAAGTGAAAACCATGAAAATTTAATGTCAATGAAAATTTTTAACTAACAAGCCACCCAATGTGATTAGATTTGATTCACAAAACTCAATTCTAAGAAATTTTCTCCTATCAATTTTCTTTTAAAAATTGCAAAACCAAAAAATTTTAATCCAACAAATATTAATGATTCGACAGTATATGTAAATGTGTTATGATACCTCTTTGACTTTAGTTTGATTAGTATGTGCTTGATAACTGTGTTTCATATCATCTTGATACTGTTTATAGAGCTGCTTATACTCTGCAGAGGGTGGAGGGAGATCTTCAGGAACTGGTTGTTTGTCCCAAGCTGTGGGCTGTGTTACAGACAGAAAAACAAGGTTTAAAGAACAAGACATGCAGACAAAAGTTACAACATGTGTTACATAATGAAATATTCATTTCTATATAATTATTCTCTGGACAGGAATCAAGTGGAAGGAGATTTGTAATGCTTTTCTGCTCTCAAAACTATAGGGTGATACAGAAATGAAGCAATTATGAAGTTGCAGTACATTCTGAAGGGAGGGGGATTTAAAAAAAAAAAAAAAAAAAAAAAAAAAAAAAACCCTATTTGTCTATTTTCATTGATTGCTAATCATAAGTTGTCAGTTGTGTTACAGTGAAAACCTTGTGCATGCTTGGAAATATATACTGGGTAATCCCATAAAACCAAAAATATTCAAAAGCAAACTGGGAAAAATACAATCATATAACCAAAAATATTCACAAGAAAAACTGGTTTTTTTTTTCACTGGTTGTTTATTATGAGTCATGAGATGTGAGATGTGTTACAGAGAAAATATAGTGCATTGATCAATGAGAAATATAGTACTGTATTACATAACCAAATATATATTCACAAGGTAACTGGTCCATTTTTACTTGTTGTTTTACATAAGTGATAAGCTATGAGGTTACAGTGCATTTATGTATTATGAAGGTTTTCAAGAACAAAAACAATGAAGACAGAACTCAAAATCCATAAATGTAAACATGTACCAGTATCAGAATGTGTATAAATTGCAGTATAGATCAACAGATAAAAGCCACATATTAATACATTCAGACTATTTACTAACAAAACAGGGTTTATGAAAAACAAGCACAATAAGGTTCCAGTACAGTTTTAATACATGCAGAAACAAACCTGTTTTGGAGGAGCAACTCTTGGTTTACTTTGTTCTTCATAACCGAGGTGTAATCCAGGGACAAATTCAGGTCTGCTACTTTTACCACTTGGTTGTCTGTACTATATACAAAAGTTAACATGTATGTATAAATTTATAAATTACTGTTACTGATTTAATTAGACATATGATTAAAAAGCAAGATAACAAAAACAAGAAGTGACAAGAACAGCTTGGCTCACCCAAATATCTAGCCAATCAAAAACCTTTTAATAATGTTCAGGTTCCTATGTTTAAACTAGAGTTGATAAAAGTGTTGTGAAATAATAGTGTTTAATAATGCACTGATAATTACTATTTATTGATACTTATACATGTATCAGTTGTTCAGTTCTAGGATGGTTGAGAAAACCATGGCACCCAAAGAAAAAACACTGACATTCAGCAAAGTGGAGTGGAGTGGAGTAATGGTGTTTTATGCCCCAGTCAAGATTCTTTCACTTATTTCGAGACGGTCAGTCCTGGGATGGCAGAGGAAACCGAAGTGCTCAGAGAAAATCATCCACCTTCAGCAAGCAAACTGAGAAACTGTCTTACACTAGAATCTGCCCAGAGCGGGATTTGAACCTAGGCAGTGAGAGGGGCTGTGATCTGTAAGAACATGCTTTAGACCACTCGCTCACCGAAGCCCCTTTCAGCAAAGTGAGCTGACAAACTTTCAATCCTTGGATCTGTCTGAGTGGGATTCAAACCTAGGTGATGATTTGGACTGAGATCTGTTAGTGTTTGCTATATACCACTCAGAATATCTGTATTTATTATACCTCATGTAATTTTCAAGTAATTTGATTGGATAACTAACTGTTTGAAAATAAAATAATATCACCCTTAGATTTACTAAGAATAACGAATGGCACGCGTGCTTCAGGGTAACATTAGTTGAGGAGTTATGGTAACGGGTAATATTACAAAAAATATCACATGCGCAAAAGGAATCCTAAATCACACAACTGAAGGCATTTCGATCACAAGCAGCTAAACATTTGATGGATACGATCTTTTATTAATATACATTTTATTCATATGCAAGCGTTTCCTTGATCAAGACTACCTGTCATCAGACAACAGACGACAACTGTGAATGGCCAGCCTGAGATAGTAATCTTTTTTTTTCAAGTAACAGAGAATCTCAGTTTAAGAGAATATCTGGAGAAAGACATTTGGCATAATAAAATAATTCGCCTCGGTTGACAATGGTTCCGAGGGGTGAAAATATGCAATATCACCCTCTTATGAATGTTATATTTATATATTAGTACAGGCAAAGTGAAAATAAAGACTCAATTTAAGTCTCCCTGGCAGTGTCACATATAAACAATATTGCTACAGAAGTCAAATAATGTCAGAGCTTTCAAATCTCATAATACATGTATAACATATAAAAACAAAACTTATCTTCATTTTAAATTATCATAAAGTTCTAAAAATAAAAGCAGTATGCTTCTTAAATATTCTTGATAAGGGAAATACAGTTGTAAATTATAAAGAATTTTTAAGTGTGACAATGATAAAAATTAAAGGTTAAAAGTATAAATGTATATAATTGTATCAGTCACTGAGAACTATACTAAAGTTATATCAGTTAGTGATATGTCTTACTTTTGGTGTTGTGTCTTCTCTTCTGCTGGATGGTCTGTAACTTCTGGCTGAACTTACTGAAGTTCCCCAGCTGTAAAACAAATATCAAATACAAAACTAATAAGCACAATGAAAAACCAAAACACATTTAAACTACTTTAAAGCCAGTAAATCAAATAAGCACCAAGAAGACATAATAAGTTGTAAGTACATACATCTAAGTTTTGTGATCACATTGTTCAACCTTAGTAAAAAATATTAACTTGTGTAAGGGCCCAGATTCAAGTTTGATTTAAGCAGATTTCTGTCTTTTTTTTTAAGAATAACTGTACTGAATTTGCAAAAATTTAAACTTCTCAGTACATTTTTATTTCTTAAAAACTTGCAATTTTTTAAGAACCATGACATTCAAAGGAATTGACAATAGTATTGACTCAATACATGTATCTATTTTAAAGTTACACATGTATTTCTATGTAAGTGCTTTAATTTCAAAGTCAGGTCTGAAAATGAATCATTACAGGATCTTCAAATAAATATGTAACCACTTGCTCCCTATGTGAATTGTCATGGGTTCGATCCCTGGACAGATCTGATCAAGACTTGAAAATAAGTGACTGTTCTCTTACCAAGCATTTAGAAATTAAAAGTGAAAGTCACTGGTCCTTCATATGAGATTTAAAAACATGTCACAGTAGGCCTGGCATACTAAATAAACCCACATCAATCTGCCATAAACACACTGCAATAATTTAATTTCTAAATTCTGTTATATCACACTGCAATACAAACACAACGTAAATGCATGTGCTCGTTTTTCATGTTATACTCTAATAAATACACAACCATAGCAATGCTAAAAGTGAGTGGTGTGCATATGACTTTTTCCATTCCATTTGCTAAAATTGTTTGTTGATAATAGTTCCAACGCAGAGGAAATTTTTTCAAAGAAAAATAAAACAAAATATTGTTTTATGTTTCAGTTTAAGTTTTTAAATTAAATTATAAGGAATAACTTGTGATTTTAACAAGTTTATTGGGTCATAACATGAAAAACGGTGTGCACACTTTTTCATTAAGCGCTATGTGCATTATGAAGTGTGCACACCGTTTTCCATGTTATGACTCAATAAACTTGTTAAAATCTCAAGTTATTCCTTAAATAATCTAAATTCTGCCACTTTACCTACCTGTTTGTCTGGCAACATTCTGATATATGTGAAATAACCTTGACGTGGATGTAAAACCATATTCAATCATTCAATCCAAATAAATGTACATGTAAAACAAAGATGATTTGTGCTACTACATCCCCTGATCATTACCTCTGAACATGTATGTGGAGTAACTGATCTGCAGATGTTTACAAGTTCTCAGAATAACACCAATTTATGAAATAAATTTATAAGAAAATGCCAACTTTAACTTATGCAATTCAATATAAAAAAAATAATACTTCTTCACAAAATAGGTAATCAAATTGTAAGCTGATGGACCCTGTTGCAATTGAACATGTAAAGTCACAAATGACACATACTCTGTATTCTATCTTTCTTACCTTACAGTTGAAGTTCCTGATCTGGCCGAGTCTAAGGGATAATCAGATATTTCTATAGGTATAACCGGTTTTTCATCTTTAGTAAAACAATTCAAATTCAAAGCTGGTACACTGTAAAATAAAGCATTTAACACTGTTTAGTACAAATCTCTTTCATTTATGCATGTTTACCCCATCACAAACAAACCCCTATCATTTATATACTGATAATGTATTACATAATAAAATTTAAAGCTACAAAAAATATTCTACTCATTACAATATCAATATCAAAGTCAATAAGTTTAACCAATTATGTTTGTTAAATCTATTTATACATATATATGTATGTTGAGGCAGGCTTTATTTTGACTTAACTACTAGTATTAGTTCCAAAATATGATATTGAAAATTACTGCTACAATTTAAAATGATATTCTTTTCAAAGATTAAGCTATGAATCAGTCAGCGACTAAGATGTTCAATGCTGTGTTGAATTTTAAGTCTGTTTTAATAACAGCAGTGAGCACATAGATGTTTTGAGTGTTAACACTTAAAACTTGACCAATTTCCAAATTAATAATGTAATCAGTAAAATTGTTCATTTTTTAATCAAAATAAAAACACAGCTGTCAGAAAGGATAACACAACTATCAGAGGAAAGGAGGGGACTGATAATTAAGTTACAATGTTTGTGATGTAAATACCATCAAGAAACATTGCAGATTTTTCATTTGTAGTGTGAAAAATAATGTGACATAGCACATTGAGCATGGCTTTAAAATCAGAACAATGTTACAATGTTTGATGTACAGTGCATTTTAATATCACCATTCTGTGTACAGTTTCAATGTTTGAGTATATTTACATCTCATTTTATTCAGAGATTTATAAAAATTTAGTAGTTATAACAAATCCTAAAATCAATAAATTAGTTCCTATGTATTAGATTTTGCCTGTTTGACATTTATTGTAACACAACTAAGTGAAACAGACAAATTATAAAAAAACAAGGAATATAAGTACTACAGACATGTATAACATTTCAGAATAGCGAAGAAACAAACACGAAAAGCCCTTGATGAGTGTTTTTATTGTGAAGTGCTTCTTTTTTAATCTAAGACCTTTTCTCAGTTTATGGAAAAATATCTGTAATCATATTAGGGAAATATTATAATATTCAAATATTGCTTGTGGATATTCCAAAGAGTAAAATCAAGGATTGATTTCAGCACTCACTAAAACCTGTTAATACTTACCCTTGTGGTCTACTCTGTGGCCTTGAGTGTGTATGTATTGGAGTCTCCACTCCCTTAAAAAAAAGAATTTTAATATTTAGATTTTTAAAAATCTATATATAGGAACTATCTATAAAGTACATCATTATTATAAATGAGTTTTTTAAAGAAATTACTGGACATTTTTATTCTATCAAATTTTGCTACTAATGGCGTAAACACTGGTAAAATCTTTAAACAAAACAGATTTGGTGACACCATTACAAATATCACAACAATTATGTGCTTGCAATTAATTGAAAAGTTGGTTTAGGAACCTGGTATTCATAAAGATAATTTTCAAAATCCATTGTAAATAAATAGCATAATGGTTTCTTTTTTTCTATTAAGAAACCATTTCCAATTATACATACAGTTATAGGATTTCTGGTAGATGTAGGTTTGGCACGCTGTTTTGCATTTCCGAAAATTAGCATATCATTTCCGAAGATTTTTTTTTTCATTTCCGAAACTTTTAGTATATCATTTCCGAAAGTTTTTTTATTGCATTTCCGAAAATTAGTATTGCATAGTATAGGAGGTCGTCCACTGACTGGTCTATCTCTGGCACTCCCGGGAACCTGTCTTTCATAATTTCTAGGAGTAGGAGACCCATGTATTAATAGATCCATTTTTATCAGTAATTTCTCTTCAATAAACTACATTCTGTAATATCAATAGATTAAGCACCATACTTAAAAGTATAATACAGTTTGTAGTTTTGTCTAGTTTAGCTACCTGATTGTAAAGCTAGTACCCATTAGTGCAATTATAGAAAACTTTTCTATTCTGAAGTGAATAATGACAGCATCAATAGCAAATAAAATTCTTTATTATTTCTTAAAGCTGTGTTAAGTGTTTCTAGGAAAAAAATAAAATGTTGCTGATCTAATTAATGAATCAGATGTTCCTAATGAACAATGTTAATTTGGTTCAATGTTAAAAGTTTAAATAGATATAGAAATAGCAGTAATTTCCCAGTTTCCCAGCAAGATGTTGACCTGTGGGATCTAACTTCAGAAAATGGTTATGTCATAAAAAAATGTTGTGAAAACACAACTTAAAAAATGGTGAAATATGATATATTAAACACAGAATTTCATTAAATTTGACATTTGTGACTTTGTAAGAGATAAATAACACCATTGTGAATACATCTGGACATTAATGACAGACAATTAATGCAATTTGTCAGGTTTCCCCTTTGATTTATTCAAGTCTGTGTTCATCAGTGTGCATGATCCAAGCTAATAATAATCATCATTAAACAAGTGACCAACCTGTTAGAAGATTCCATTTATTTACAGCTAATAGGAATGAAATTTTAGAAATAAATCTCACACATGGTAATTAGAAGTTATTTTTGAAAAACATATATATTTCTAGAAGATTTAAAAAAAACCAGAAAATTGATAAACTTAAGGCGGCTTTAAAATTAAAGTGTGTTTTGTTTATTGTCTGACCAAATCACAAATCAATATGCATACATGTACACAATGTTTATTTTTGGTCAAAATTGCACAAAATAAATGGATCCTGTTCTCTCTATTTACTTAATTTTTCAGTATATCAATACTCAAAAGGATTTTATCTTATCTTATGATTCTTTACATACCATATGGAGAGAATCATAATACCCATCCATGAACTTACTGTAATGATGTAATGATCAATTAAGTTTAGCTTCCAGCATTAAGCAAGATGTGGCTTTATAAAATAAACTAAAAGTTAACCCAAAGTCTCAGTTATCTCCCCTAACTTTCTCGGCTGACAGAAAGCCCCACCTTATTTAATTTTATCCATTTCATCTCTATGGAACCCGCTTCATTTCATTCTGTAATGTTCAGCTTTTACTGTGACAAAGAGTGACGTTGACGGTAAAAACATTTATTAAAGAACTTAATATGACTATGAGCAACGCTACTTTACTTCAAGCTTCAATCAGCAATATAGGTTAAAACCAATCAGTGCATACGTTCACCCTTCTAGTAACTAGTTTTATAAAAGGTAATTGCACAAATTCCATGGATTACCAGAAAAAGAAGGGGATTTGCCGGCATATGATCTAATACGATTTTTCTATCTATGATACTTGCAGGAACTAGTAATATTTTCTATAATTAAAAAAAAATTAACCATACACCCCACAAAAAAAAAACAAAAAAAAAAAAAAAAAAAAAAAAAACAAACAATTACCAGTACAACCAGTACAAGTTCCTGTGCTAAAACGGTATCTTCCCCGTCATAAAAACTCGAGAACAAATGAAACAACAACTACAAGTTCTTGTGCTAAAACGGTATCTTCCCCGTCATAAAAACTCGAGAACAAATAAAACTGTCGAGTGTGATTAATTAGATTTACAATTAAAATCGCCTGATTATCTTACCATGCGATTTGTCTATTTTAAAAATGTATAATTCGATACAGTTTTTCAACACCTACGTGGCTTATGCAAAATATAATGACGAATTCCATTCGGTAGCCATTTTGTTTCCAATAAAACTATAATGGAACTCTTCACAAAGGAGGGAAAAATATTCGAAACGACAGGTTCCCGTTCCAGTTGTGAACATTTCGGCTTCAATTATATATGCCCAATAGCCAAAAAGAATAGAAAATTTTGTTTGCTAAAATAAAAACATGTGAAATATGTGGACACCATTACAATCTTGTCAAGTTAATTATGTTGATAATTTTGTATATATTTTTATTTATAATTGTAGATTCAAATTTATTTTTGTTATAATAACTGTGAATATCATTCAGAACTTACTGAAGAAATATTGACTTTTATATAAATATATATATAATAAAAGGAGATAAATTCAACAGAATTACATTGTAATTCATATTAAATATTAAATGAGTCCATGGGTATGGTTGTTTTCCTGTGTTTTCAGTTTTGTTGAAGAATTTCAAATTATTTTTAGGATCACCTACACAGCTTTCCCAAAACCCCCTTAATATTTTCAAATCTGAAAGACCTTTTTCCAGGAGTTAAATACTGTCAAATTTTGTCTAGAACTTCTGTCAGAGAAAATTAACCAAAAGCACACAACTAACAAAGTATGAGGCATGATAGATGGTAAACACTCAACTGGTCTTTTGGCTCAGGTGTGCTTAAATGCTGAGCTAACAACTATAAGATAAAAGATGTGAATGCACAGATACCATGATCTGTGCAAAGCAAATGAACCAAAATATACACTATAAGGTAACTGAATTTTTTTCTGTCTAATGGGTATTTTTTAACTAATATGCTTGGTATCAGTTTAGTGTGTCATATTACACTGCAGAACAGACACTTGCTTGTTTTAAGTGATAAAAAGACCAAGCACCATAGGTTGATTTAGAAAATAATCAACTAGGTACTTGTCATCGTATAAATAAACTACGAAAATTCAAAAATTAAAATTTTTATTTTTTAAATACATATATTCTGCTTCCTGAAAATTTGATCAAAAAGTTTTTAAATAAATATTGTGACATTATATTGTGACAGACTAGAAAAAAATAACAAACAATTTGATATTATATGTGTAAACAAAGAAATGAAATGTTTCAATACATAACATTGTATATATAACAATTAAAGAAGTTTAAAATCAACTTACTGTAGATATTTGCGACTGATTCACCCTCACAAACATGCATGAAAAAATATTCTAATTTAAAAATGTCTTTTTATATCAAAATATATGCTGCAAATCAGAACTATTTGCTATGAATTTAACTTTTGCTTTTTTGCAGACTGAATAAAATCATAAAAGTTAAATAAAAAATATTTTAAACTCATAGTAGCAAAAATAACCAATTACTTGCCCCCAATTGCTGACATCATAGGTGCAACTGCATTCTGCTTAAATTCTTTAAAATACAATCTGTCTATATTTATCTAATAGGCCTCACCACCTCGACATTTAAGCCTCTGTCAATGATGCTAATGTGTGTGATGGAGAACAAACACCTATATTGTTATTCTGGTATGGCCAGCAATTAAGATTAAAAATTTTACTACCATATTAGTATAACTTGCAAAACATTCTTTAAATATTATTATATTATCAGCATTCAGTCTGAACTTTATTATATGAACTAGACAAGTTTATATATTATGCTTAAAATTCAAGATGTATTCTTGATATTAGTTAATACAATGAATGCTTGTATATATACTGTGGTGACTGGTGTGTGTGTGTGTGTGTGTGTGTGTGTATGTGTTGTATATACTGTATATGGTACCTGCCATGTAATATTGTTATGTGGCTATATGCCTGTATGCTTGCTTTATACCTTTATAGAATATATATATATAACTCAGTAGGCAATACTTTGTGCTGTCAGAAAAATATTATTTAGAAAAATTATCAGCCGTCGTAATTTTTGAAATTTATTTAAAACTAAGGCTTGTTCCCTCATGCAAAGCATTTCTTAGCTGGATTTGGATTATATAATTTTGAAACTTTAGATTCATTATTTTCAACTGTTTGGCTTATGTTTTTTTATCATCAAACTTTTCGGCCTCTAGTGTCACTGATGAGGAATGATTTTCCAAAATGTGCACATATGACACATCTAAATTTAACATGTATTGTGTTATATATATACATAATACTGGGTATGAAGGTAGTTTATTAAACAGTACACATTCAAAAAATAGTCTGAAAAACAACAGTTTTTTTCTTGTGCATGAATTCAAACGACATTTGACAAATATGGATTTTTTTCAAAAAAAAATAAATAAATGTAAACACAGAAGTTTGATAAACTTTGTGATTCACTGAATAGTTTAAAGATAGAATAAAGAAAGCTTATTACTTAAGTTCATCATGTTAGGAAAGGGGCAGCTTTGGACACTGTAGAGTGCTCTCTGAATAACCTACCCATAATTCAAACTAAAGACTCGCCTGGCTGATCCCCAAAAGACAACAGTTTTAACCACACCATACAATATTCTATTCATGTCCCATCACTTAAATGACATTACTTAATGTTACTCTTCTTAATACTTCACTGGCTCTAGCACATATAAATAACAAATAATCTCAAGTTAAAAGAAGATCATTCTTTTTTAAAAAAAAAGAAAAAAAAAAGTTGCCAAATATAAATCACAAATTATTATTATTATCTTAAAATTTTGACATGATTTGCTTGTACGTACGTGGTCATGTTGACCTGTGAAATGTGTGTTTTAAACTTGTACATGTACATTTTATTTAATAGTACATATTGTTCATGACATATACATGTATAATTGATTTACATGTACTAAAAAAGATAATAGAAAAAATAAAAACTAAGTCCTCAAAATAAGACAAAAAAAAAAAAAAAAAAAAAAAAAAAAAAACAAACAAACAAACCCATACCAGACTTTGGTATTAACATGCTATCATTAACTACACTGTAGTTACAACAATGTTATAAATAAGGCCATGGTGAGTTGTTTTTGTGTTTTAAGTGACTATTATATAAGTCTAGCCTCCATCCTCCCGGGAAAACTAAAATTTGCTTTGTTAAACAATAAGCTTATCCAGCTCACGCCAGTTGAGATGAACAACTAATACATTTGTTTTCTTGGGTTTTAAGAAGTTTTTCTTTTGAATAAGAATTTAAAACAGAAAAGGATGATTTAAGGCCAAAACATGATAATACAAGGGTTAAAAAAATGTGATTCGGTCTGTTTCGCATTATATTTTTTTCTAAAAGGCTATCAGTCAGGTGATATACAATGTACATGTACAACACAGAAACAACACACAATGCCCTTAAATAAAACTCAAGTAAAAAAAAGTCTGATGCATTTCGAGTTATAAATCAAAATTTAACTCTCAACATTCTGCTGTTATATCAGAAATGTAAAACATGACACATACACCTTTTTGATCAAGTGGACCACAAACATAACAAGAGTTTTATTTTTTAAATGTAAAACTTTAACAACACATATACATGTACATATATCTCTAACAAGATATTTGGTATCTATAATTATCATAAATGCTTACAAGAGTAATACAAAAAGAAAACATATTCTATTTAATAGTAATTTTAACAAGATGTTCTTTTTTATATTTGACAGCCAACCAGCACACATAATTTCAGCATTAAAAGGAATGTAATGAAATTTATCATAATCATCTCTCTACACACATGGCGATGCCCATTCCTCCACCAACACAAAGGGCAGCAACTCCCTTTTTACCATTAGTTCTTTCTAAAGCATGTAACAATGTTACAAGTATCCTTGCCCCTGAGGCTCCAATGGGGTGACCTAATGCTATTGCCCCTCCAAAAACATTAACCTATAAAATATAAATGTTATGCATTAAAATTTAAACTGTATCGAATCTGATTTTAGTCCTACAGATGAAGGATTATGATGGTCACATGGACTAAAGTACAAAAAAGCATAACACAATGCTTCTAAACACCTAGGTTGAATCCTATTTAGAAAGATCCTAGTGTGATAAAGTTTCTCAATTTTTTGAGAAATTTGATAGTTTTTCTCCAAGCAATGTGATTGTTTCCATCATTCCAGAACTGAGTTTTGATTTAATTTAAGTGAAAGAATCTTGATCGAGGGTGTAAAACACCATAACTCCACTCCAAAACTTCTCTTCTTCAGCAGACAAACTAATGATCATCAACATGTACAATTTTGATTCCTATAAATATACTCACTTTATTTGGGTCACAGCCTAAGTCCTTAACTACAGCTAAGGATTGCGCAGCAAATGCTTCATTGAGTTCAAATAGATCTACATCATTTATCGACCAGCCAGCTTTCTCTAACTGTAACAAAATAAAATGATAAAAGTCTTTGTTAAATGTCTTTCCAAAATTTTATATTTTGTTTTTCATTGTTTTAAATAATTTTTAACATACAGTAACTCAACTCAGTTTAACAAAAATTTGAAAACAGTGTAACAAGCTCCCCTTTCAAAAAAAAATTAATCTAAATTTTTAACACTTTTCCAGCAAAAGTCCCCCTGCCCTCCTAAAAAAAAAAAAATAAAAATAAATAAATAAATAAATAAATAAAGATCCTCATATTTATTGTAGAAGCTCTTTGTTACTTTACACAGGCAACCTTAACACTTGAAAATGAAAGAGTAAATAACAAACTGGTTGAAATTATTGAAACTACATATAAATTGTTCATATTTTTCATAAAGTGAATGCAACAATGAAAAATTGATATAGTAATGTAATACATTAGTACAGGTACAGTTATTATATGTACCAAGTGATGAAGTGACTTTCTGGGTATGCAGGTTGTAAGAATGAAAATATGATATTTTGTTTATTTAAAACATAGAACTTGATAAAGACTTCAATTAAACACAACCTAAATAGGGAACATGCTGTTTCTGTTTCAGCACACACACACACACACACACACACACACACACACGCACACACACACACACACACACAGAAAATTAAAGAAGAAAATATAATAACTAATATCTCTGTGCATACATGCTTGTGCAAGCACCCACCATTGTGTGAAATTAGTATACTATAAGTCTATAACTAATGATAAAACAGAGAACATACTGCTTTCTTTGTGGCTGGTATCGGTCCTGTGCCCATCACGGATGGTTCCACTCCTGCTTGTGCCCATGACACCACTTTACACAGGGGAGTTAATCCACGTCTAGTAGCCTCAGATCTACTCATAAGCAACACAGCTGCAGCACCATCATTTATACCTACAGATGATAAACCAATGTTGTCAAAATTTATCTCAACATCCCCAAATTATCACAAATGGCTCTCAACATGTTCCAGGTATCTCAAATGCTCAAGGCATGTCAACATATTCCAGGTACATGTATCTCAAAATGCTCAAGACATTTCAACATGTTTCAGGTATCTCAAATGCTCAAGGCACCTCAACATATTCAAGTTACATGTATTTCAAAATACTCAAGACATCTCAACATGTTCCACATATCACAAAATGCTAAAGGCACCTCAAAATGCTCAAGGTATCTCATAATGCTCAAGGTTTCAGGTATCTCAAAATGCTCAATGTGTTTCAGATATCTCAAATGCTCTAGATACATGTATCTCAACATGCTCAAGGTATCTCAATATGCTGAAAGTATTGTGAGCCAAAAAGTAAAATTGCTGTGTAAAAACTCAGAAATGTATCCTGCAATCTCAAATTGTCTAATAATTGTTTAACTGACTGGATCCTTTGTTTATTACGATAACATTTTTTTACCTGATGAATTTCCAGCAGTAACAGTTCCAGTGCCATCCTTGACAAATGCTGGTCTTAACTTCTGAAAACCTTCAATGGTACACCCAGATCTTGGAAATTCATCTTTCTGTACCATGTGAGTACCTAGGGTATACAAACATGTTCAAATACACAATTTTCTTTTTTCAATTGAATCTATAAGTCTTGCTTGAATTTTGATTTATGACCTGATAATGAAAGCATTTTCTGTAATTAGAAGTTAAAAAATGTTGCTATCAGTTAAGTCAAGTGATCAATTTTTAGTGATGTCTCTTGACATGGTTCTATTCATGCTTATTGCTGTAACTGGTACCCAAAAATCAAAAATTTATGCAGGTTACGTAACAGGAGTTGAGTTGAGTAATGGGGCTTAACGTCCCAGTCAAGAATATTTCACTTATATCAAGACGTCCCCGACTATAGGCAACAGTGCAGAAATTTTGCCCGTGCGTTGTGCTGATGGCATTATACAGCAGGGTTCTTTGTGCCATGCCTGCCATGACACGGGACCTCGTTTATTTTAAGTTCCCATCCAAAAGAACCATGACTTTCATTTCGTAATGTCGAGTGCTTGGCGAAAGAACAGTCACTACCCACTTTCAAGTCTTAGGTCAGACCCGGTCGGGGTTCAAACCGACGACCTTCCACTTACGGAGCGAGCACTCTACCAACTGGTTACATGACAGGCCTAGCAGATCCTATTTAGGCTTATTCAAATTTCCTTTCACAGGTTTATCTTTATGAAGTAAAAGGGAATAATAGTACGTAGAGCCAGACTGATAAAATTGCAAAACTTTTAGCAAATTTGATGTCTTCTGATTGAAGAGATAATAAAAACATTAAACTGTGCTGCTTGAAGGATATAACATACCTCTCCTTGTTTGTATTGCTACTTGAACCATTTCTTTGTCAAAAACACCCTCATTCTGGGCCTTTTCACACTTAAGCTGTGATTGTAAAGCGAAGTTGTCCTGATCTTCTCTGCTTATTGCCCATTGCTTGGCTACATTTTCCGCTAACAGAAAGTAACTTAAAAACTTTACAAAAATTTTATTAAATAGCAGTAAGACAATTAACCCTGTCTGATAAACTAAAGAAATGTTTGTAAAACAAACACCACTGAATCTTAATATAATATATGAACTGGAAAATTTCATCAAAGACAACAAATTATTTTGCTTAAACTATAAATTTATTTACATAACATTCACCTTCACCTTTGATCCAGGACCTACAAAATCAACAGGTTTCTTGCTTTCAAGAATATCTATCAGTGTATTGTTTAAATAAATTTGATGGATGTAATATAAGTTATTACAATGAAACCCCTAAATCAGTTATAGTTCTAGCAACCTTGCCCTTTAACCTCTATTTTCTCTTTAACCTCTACTTGCTCTCTAACTGCTCTTTAACCTCTAACTGCTCTTTAACCTCTAATTGCTCTTTAACCTCTACTTGCTCTTTAACCTCTACTTGCTCTCTAACCTCTAACTGCTCTTTAACCTTTAATTGCTCTTTAACCTCTACTTGCTCTTTAACCTCTACTTGCTCTCTAACCTCTACTTGCTCTTTAACCTCTACTTGCTCTTTAACCTCTAATTGCTCTTTAACCTCTAATTGTTCTTTAAACTCTAATTCCCATGTGAAAAGATTCAAAGATAAAGGCATCTATCAACCTCTCTGACTTAATACTGTCATACATGGCATAACCACTTCTTTACACTATATAGGTAATCTTACCTGTTATTCCCATGTGATATGAATTGAAAGCATCTGTCAACCCATCTGACATCATACAGTCAACCAGTGGTATATCACCAAATTTTGTACCATTCCTCATGTGAATACAATGTGGAGCCTAAAACATGTAAGAAAAGACCCCATTGAACTTGATTGACTCACTTTAAAAAATAGAATGCTTATTTAAAAAAAAAACAAAAGAAAAACAAAAAAAAATAAAAAATAAAATAAAAATAAATAAATAAATAAATTTAAAGCTGCATTAAGTTTTCCTAGGAAAAAATTGAAACAGTAATGATCTAATTAATGATGTTCCTAATGCACAATGTTACATTTGGTTCATCGATAAATTAAAAGCTTGAATAAATACAGAAATAACAACATTAATTTCCAAGCGAGATGTAGCCTTTGGGATCTAATTTAAGAAAATGGTTACGTGAAATACTGAGGCATTTAAACACAACTTACAAAACGGTGAAATACGATAAATTAAAAACAGAATTTCATTAAATTTGTCATTTGGGACTTTGTAAGGGATAAATAACACCATTGTGAATACTTTTGGATATTAATGATGGACAATTAATACAATTTGTCAGGTTTCACCTTCAATTAATTGGAATTTTCATACATCTGTACACATGCTCCAAGCTCATAATAATCATCGTTAAACATTGACCAACCCATCAGAGAAAGCCGTATATGTACAGCTAATAGGAATAAAATTTTAGAAAATGAATCTCACGGATGGTAACTAAAAGTTATCTATTTTTAAAAATAAATATTTTTAGAAAATCAAAAAGAAAATCAGAAAATTGAAATACTTAATGCAGCTTTAAGCATTTTCTGAAATTTTCTTTCTTTTCTCAAAATTTTATGCTTTCAATTTATACAATTAAGTTTCAATAAAGATTTGAGAAAAGTTTGTTGAGAAATAAATATTTGCTCAGATGAGCTATTGCAATCTATCCCTGTTTGTCGTCCATCATGTATAAATTTTACATTTCTCCTTCAAAACTACTGGGCCAAATTTGATGATATTTGGCAGTAATGATGCCTAGATGAAGGCCTTTTAGATTTGCCCAAGTGAAGGGATTATGTCCCCTTGGGGCCCCATAAAGGGGAAATGGTGAAAATATTTAAAATCTTCTTCTCTGGACATACAAGAGATAAAGCTTAGATATTTCATGCATAACATCCTTAGGACACCTTATTTCAAATTTGCCAAAATGGTAGCTGTGGGGCTCAAAATGGGAAAATGGCAGGGTATTTATAGGGAAATTGCTAAAAATTACATATTTGTCAATATATCTTGAAAACTATTAACTTTTTGTATAGGCTTGTATATTAGAATATTGTAGGTATTGATATGATGATCATTTTGATATATGGTTCAAGAACATATGTGCAAATGTCAAGGTCATATCAGCATTAAAAGACTGAAATTGTCAATTATCTTGAACATTATTTACTTTTTGTATATGTATGTATATTAGAATATTGTAGGTATTATTATGACACTCATTTTGATTTATTTTGGAGGTTATAGGTGCAAAGGTCAAAGACATAGCTACATAAGTATACTGAAATTGTTAATGATTTGGAAATTATTCATTGTAGTTTTAGTTACAACATGCATATTAAGTACTTATGAATAAAATGTGACTAGATATTTCTGCTGAAGTATTGTGGCAGTTCTAAACTTGAAGAAACTTTGAAAGTTTTTGTAATTAATATATTGTCTATTGCAATTTGCAAAAAAATTTGACATATCCTCAGGTGAGCATTAAGGCCCATGGGCCTCTTCTTGTTTTTTAAAAATAGACATTTAAAAATACTAGTTTCAATCCAGATTTATATTTTCTAAAACTCGATATTAGTTTTCTTGATTTTAGAAGACAAAATTCCACAACAGTTTGAAGGGTAGCTGTTCTTCCTCTGATTGGTTAATATGGAACACTTAACAGCTTTGTTCATATAAGTCATTCATAATTATTATCTGATTGGCTGAGATACATTCACACCATCATAAAATCAAAGGGAAATAATCATACTTTACTCATGCTTTCCTGTCCTCCAGCTATCACAACACTTGAATCACCATTCTGTATAGCCTGTGCCCCCAACACCACAGACCGTAATCCTGACCCACATAACATGTTTACACTCCATGCTGGCACTGATACTGGAACTCCAGCATTAATGCTTGCTTGTCTAGCTGGGTTTTGGCCTTGTGCTAAAAACAAGAACATTTTTAGTATTATTTTATTTGATATTGTTTTCATTATTTCATAATAAATTATAGAGATAAAGAGATAAAGGATAGAGTATTCATGAAATGTTTTACATTTTGAAACTGACTAAATTCAAAAATATTCAAAAAATACAACTACAAAAATTTTACTTTAATTATATTTTAACATACCAGTAACTTCACAGTGCTGTGGGGTCATTCTGTTCCAAAATTAATAAGCACAGCCTCAAAATTAAAATGATACAAGTAAAAAAGGGCTTTGTTCTCAAATTATACAGTCTATAATGAGAAAAAGGTAGATTTTATCTAATTTAGAAAGGGTCTATGTATGGTTCCTTGAGAGATGCTAGAAAAAAATTACCATTAAAGATATGATTACCTGCAGTAAGAACCTGTCCTAGTATGACTTCAGATATGTCCTCAAGTGCCACTCCAGTTCTGTTACAAAGCTCTTTTATGCATACTGTTCCTAACTCATGAGCAGCTAAACTAGACAGGGAACCATTCAAACAACCTGAAAGAAGAAAGAAAACAAAACTGAAATTGTTTCAAACATAAAAAGTACTTGATAAACAAACAGGATACCTCACTAGTAAAATCTAGTCCAGTTGTTTCAGTACTGCAGTATTTTGAAATTATAAGAAAGAGATCTGTTTAGCCTAGTAGTTAACTCAAGACTGAGTCCAGAGTGTAATTATGAAGGGTGGGGGTTAGGGGTGGGGACACAGCATCATTTATAGCAAAGGTGGATACCCTAAGAGCAGTCTGGGAAGGGACAACATAAGTTCCCCACGAAAAGGTAACTTTTAGCAAGAATGACTTGATTCCCTACATTGTTGAACATAGGTGATGAACCAGGATAATAATTCAGAAGAAATTAGCGGTAATTGTCTTTTTTTTTTAGGTATAGTAATGGGTAGTGAGTTTAAAAAATTAAAACAAGAGGGTTTTGAAATTGTAATAAAATATTTTTAATAGACAATTATAGTGTTGACAGACCAGTTCATTTTCGTAGAATTGAAAATACAATTGTAAATTTTAAATACTTATCACATTATAACGAACATCGAGGCGGACAGTTCCGGGATGGTGGAGAAAACCGGGATACCAAACCACGGACCTTTAACAAGCTAACCGACAAAATTTCTCTGAAAGGTTTCACAAACCCCTTGATCTAGTTTCAGTTTAACTTCGGGCAGGTTTGAAGATCATATTACGATGCTATAATCATACCGACTGGTGTTCTAACGGCAGCTACGATTACAACTTCCTCAGACATGTTCTATCCAAATTCTACTTTCAATTTGAGGTTCTGGTTCCCTGTTATGATTTATCGGTTAGTTTAACCTTTATAAATACCATACTTTAGCAAAAGTATACCCAATGTAATATTACCAAGTTTGTAAATAAATAAGTAGATTTCAAAGTTGATCATCATCATCATTATTATTATTATTATTATTATTATTATTATTATTATTATTATTATTGAATAATGAGTCTCAAAAAGCCGAGCGATCCGCCTATAGGAAAAATGCCAAGAAACAACGTTACACCTTTGAGAGAGTGGAGTGGAGTAATGGAGTTTTACGCACAGGCGCTTGTTTCGATATTTTAAAAAAAAAAAAAAATAAAATCCCTTGACCCTAACATAAGACAAGGTGTTCAACTTTCGCTATCTTAATTTTTGACCTACCTCGGTTCGGTCGCTTTTTTCTATTTATTGGTGGACAATAAAAATAATAAATGAATATACCTCAAACCTTCATGCATTTCTCTACAAAATGGTGCATATCGGAACTGCCGTCGATGTCTCTAAACTATATAACACGATATAAACGGAGACCTCCCCCTGTATAAAAGGCCATTTCAAACTTAGAATGGCAATCGTCATCCCGTGCTGAATCTCGACAAACGTTCTGATTGGTCCATATTTCAAAAGTGAAAGTAAAATTTCCCGGATCTCTTTTAGGTAGAACAGATTGACCAATCAGAACGTTTGTCGAGATTCAGCACGGGATGACGATTGCCATTCTAAGTGTGAAATGGCGTTTTATACAGGGGGAGGTCTCCGTTTATATCGTGGTATATAGTTTAGAGACATCGACGGCAGTTCCGATATGCACCATTTTGTAGAGCAATGCATGTAGGTTTAAGGGATATTCATTTATTACTTTTATTGTCCACCAATAAATAGAAAAAAACGACCGAACCGAGGTAGGTCAAAAATTAGGATAGCGAAAGTTGAACACCTTGTCTTATATTAGGGTAAAGGGATTTTTTTTAAATATCGAAACAAGCGCCTGTGGTTTTACGCCCCAGTCAAGATTCTTTCACTTATTTCGAGGCGATCAGTTCTGGGATGGTGGAGAAAACCGGAGTGCTCGGCAAGTGAACTGACAAACTTTCTCACACTAGGATCTGTCCCGAGTGGGATTCAAACCAAGGCGATGAGAGGCGCTGTGATCCGTAAACGCGCGCTTTAGACCACTCGGCCACCCTTTGGGGGCCCTCTATATCCAACATCGACTCGAGGCTAAATGCAAATAAGTTTTAGCCTAACATGCCTATATAAAACATAACGTAATAAAGGCATCTCAAAATTGTTACTAGGAAAAAAAACTTAATATGAAAATGTGTCATTGGTCGTTTTCTCACTATTATTACCCGTGATTGTGAAGAGCAAAATTCAAAATACATGATTTTCGCATGTGAACTAATGCAACGTCTACATTGTAATGGTAATGGTTCCGTGTTTTACATGCTTTGTACTGTTGCTTTGTATACCTTTAACTTGTATAGGATACATACCCCCACGGGATATTATTTACCAACTACCAAAATAAGACAAATCCAAACTCGTAGTTTAATATTCTTTGATTATTTCATGGTAAAATTATTTAATGAAGTGGAATTAAACATTCATTTGACATGTACCGATAATTAAGATTATTATTAATCTTTTTGTTTATTAAATACCTTCCTTAGATTCAGACCCACTCCTGTAATTAACAGGATGTAACCGTTATAATTTGCAAACACGATTGATTTCCGGGTTGATAAAGTTATCTTACTTACGACCCAGTAATATACAAAAGTATTATTTACATTTCGAGTAAGTAAAAGAATTTGAATTGGTGAGCATTGTTTGTCATATACAGTATAAAGATCTCACTTCGTAAAAAATGGATATTTCATTTGTAATTTTAAAAATTTCAGAATAAGAAAATTTTTTCCTTAGTTTTCATGTCAATAATAATAATAATAATAATAATAATATAACTTTTAGGCAAAATTAAAATTTTTAAAATTGACGACCAGACTAGTCTATTTAAAACATTTTTATTGATCTACTTACAGCATTTCATTTTATTAGATTTTAGTTTTCATTTTTCCTTGGGCATTCATTTAGTTGTGATTTTTTATTCTATATACCTTTCGGTCGCAAAAATTATTACTTTATTATTATTATTATTATTATTATCTCGTTTTTTAAATGTGGTCTCATTCTAAAATCCTTGTCTTTTCAATTTGAACAATTATAATATTTTTTGTGTAAAATAAGTTTGAGATGGAATATCCTGGTTTTGTTCCTTTTTAATAACCCCAGCATTAATTTGCCACCGGACAGTTCAAAAGAACTATGTTACAATCTTTAATTGTGTGAACATCTCAGTTCCAATTAGTGAGGAGCTGTAATGCTGCCAGATTACTTAAAAGTTTTCTACATCACGGTCATTTAATTTTAAATGTGAATAAACGTTGCACAAGAGCACAGGCATTTGGATTTTTATGCATTTATTTTAAGCCGGCACCACAGTAAGTTCAATAATATTCAGCCAGTGCTCTGTCCAGTCCGACTTGATATCATGAAAATTTATTTTCGTGTATCATAGTTGAAAAGTTAATACTCATCACATATTCAAGTTTTGTTGTATAGCTATGCAACCAGTCATGGCGCAATTCTCGAGTCTGTCCTTTCCGACTTAATAAAATAATTAATTTTTAAAAAATGTCGTCGATATAAACAATTTTTTGCCCGGATCAAATTATAAAATAACGATTTATTTGGTTAGGTATAGAGTGAAGGTAATTTAAAATCACGCCTTGACTTATTTAGAGAAAAACCTATGTCATATTTATTGTCATCAACGCAATTCATGTATTACAGTTATCGGTAATGATGTTAAAAAGGGGACCTACAATACTAATTATTTACGTCACTTGAATTCATATTATTTATTTATTTATTTATCAACAAAAATTGATCAAAATTCATTACAGAAAGGGAGGTCCAAGCTTGACATGATTCGATTAACTTAAAAAGCAGGAAAAAGTAACCGATAAATAAGATTGTCTACTTCCGGAAAACCTGTCTACTTCCTTTCTCAAAATAATCCAAAATGGTGAGAACATGATAAATTAAAATCAGTTAAAAATCCGAAAACATCCTTTTCATATTTGACTGAAAAATTAAATAAATTGTTTGTTTACTTAAATGAAATCCTAGCTTTTGTTCAGTAAATAGATTTGTCCGATTCGCCTGAAATGTATTTACTTTCAGGGCGATTAATCCGAGTGGGGTGAATGCAAATTTTACGGCAGTATTTAGTACTGTGGACATTGTCTTGTTTTATCGTAATTAACTAATGTATACATTCTGTTATTCTGATGGAAATGTATTGCTATCGACTCAATTTTTGTTTTTCTTTTGAATCTGCCCAAGACATCCACCAGAAAATCTCTATCACCAAAAATATACTTTCAGAGTGGCAGTTTTACTGAATAAGGAGCCACTTGTTTGTATCTTTGTTGAGACCTCGATTTGTAGAGGTTACTGCCCACTGCTTCGTGTCGGTGTGGTGAAAGCTAGCAGCAATGAAGTGATCTGTGTTATGTTGGTGTTAGCCGAGTTGTTTTGGCATTAGCCTTCAACCTCTACATTCCACCTTGTTCAGCCTCAGTTAGAAAGGGTTAGTCTCTTATGGTAGTTCATTACCAGTGCAGTGGACTAAAGGGTCCAATTTTATTTGCATGCATCAACGGTCTAAAGTTTGAAACAAACAATCTACTTTTGTAGATCTTAAACATTTTCACAATATTTTCTCACCACATGCGCCATTGTACAGAAAAAAATTTGTTACCTTTACACCTCACCTCAAGAGTTCTAGGTAGTGGTTCAAACCCTGGCCAGGTTGTACATACTACTTTAAAATTTGAGATACTGTTACTATTCCTGACGCTAGGCATAAAGAGGACAGAGTATCTTCAGAGAAGATCTTGTAGTTATGATTGCTTACTGGTTTGTGACTTGGCATAGTCTCTACTGTCTGATTCACGTCTGCAGTAGCACTAGTTTTTCAAGGTTTTAGAAGAGATATCAAAAAATTTTGTAGAATGCCACATACCGTTATGACGTATGCATTTTGTCGTAATTAACTGACACCAAACTAAATGCCATCTTTGCTGGAGTATAAAATGCAGAGCTTTTTAAAATCCTTACGGGGATTTAATATGGGAAAACACACAAACACTCATTCCGGAATAACATTGCTGAAAAATCATGCGGGTTAAGAAAATAGAATTGCGCATGACCGACTTTCCCATTTTCGCTGGCCAGGTAATATCGTCTGCAACTTGACAGCAAAAGGAGTATACAATGAAGGTCTAACAACGGCGATTTTACCTACGGCTGAATGAACTTTTCCGAAATTTTCTACCCTAACCCGCATGATTATTACAGCGATGTATTTCCGGAATGAGTGTTTGTGTGTTTTCCCATATTAAATCCCCGTAAGGATTTTAAAAAGCTCTGCATTTAATACTCCAGCTAAGATGGCATTTAGTTTGGTGTCAGTTAATTACGACAAAATGCATACATCATAACGATATGTGGCATGCTACAAAATTTTTTGATATTTCTTCTAAAACCTTAAAAAACTAGTGCTACGGCAGACGTGAATCAGACAGTAGGTTTATTTTGACAATCTTGTCCACTGTGACCACATCAGTAATCAAATTTGTAAACTTTAGTCTGGCAGGAGTCTACTATGAGCTTCTCTGGTTGGGACTAATGATTCTTATTGCTGTCTGCTGAAACTTGTATGCTTTTGTTCATCTGTTTACCATGTTTGTGCAGGTCACTTATGTTGTTTCCATTGCGTTTTAAAAAAATTCCAGAATCTTGACGAGATTCAGTCTGCCAGTACTTAAGGGTCTATTGAAAATAGCATAATTCTGCATACTCGTAGTTACAGTTGTTATTTAATAGAAAAATCTATTATTTTACATAAAGCTGAATGAAATTGTAAATTGTGTTTTTACTGTAATGAGCAAGTGCCAAGTTGATTTTATTTTATGTCTGATATAATTATTGATTTTTTTTTTCACAGGTCAACGTACCTAAACAGAGGCGGACCTTCTGTAAGGGGAAAAATTGCAAAAAGCATACCCTACACAAAGTGACTCAGTACAAAGCTGGAAAAGCCTCTCTATATGTACAAGGTGAGTTGTCTAGAAGTTGATTCTGTAATGTAAGAATTGTATCTCCTAATACCACTTATGTGTAGGGACCAATAATTGTTTCAGTTACAGTAGTGATTTTTTTTCATTTGGAGTTATGATTATTTGTAAAGATTAGTTTTCAGTGTTATATTTACTAATCATTTTTTTTTGTACAAACATGTTTCTGGAAGACATCATTTATTGTGTCCTATTGTTGTCTCAATGGATTACATTTCGTATCATTAGTTAAAACACTCAGTTTTACTGTTTTACACAGTATTATTCATTAATGTAAATTAATATAATACCCAGTATTTATTTCTTATTTCTTTTTTTTTTTTAGGAAAAAGAAGATACGACAGAAAACAGAGTGGATATGGTGGTCAGACAAAACCCATTTTCCACAAAAAAGTAAATTTAAAAAACTTCTTCATGCCTGTTTGGCTATGGTGCGAGAGTCAAATGCAGTTTCTTTTGTTATAGTTTGGGTTGAAAGTTTTTGTTACTGTGTTGCAGCCCTATACATCTAGCCTTATTTGACTACCAAATATTGAAAAATTTCATGTCTTTTTCCCGTATAAGATTTTCAAGAAATTCCCTTACTCAACTGAAAAAATTCTTTTTTATCATATTCCATTGTTGTGGTTTTAACATGTTTTGGTATTCTATCATATTTTAAATTACCGATAGATTAAATTTCTGTGCCACACTCAAATTTTTCAAAATGGTTCAGCCTACATGGAATATTATAGTACCTGTATATCATATACATGTATGTATACCTAAAATAATTTAAATTGTTACACATAGTACGTTTGTCTAATGTTTTTCACCTGTAACTGTCTTGTTTCCCCATGTTCTGAAAAAGGATGGTTTATCCAAGAACCTAAATAGATCCCTGCTTCAATGATTAATAGGTAAAATGAGATTTAAAAAATCACTTTATTTCAATCCAGGATATTCACTGTCTGATTTGTGAATTTGACATTCAGTATGTATATGTGAAGGCCATTAAATATTCAGTAAACATAAAAGTGTCAAACTGAATAAATAAACATTGATTATTCAATGAAAGCTTTAGTCAATTTCATATACATGTAGTTTTATATACATGTAGTACCAAAGTAGAATGCTGGTATTTTATTATTAGCCACTACGTTGTATATATTTTAGGCTAAGACAACAAAGAAAATTGTGCTGAGAATGGAATGCACAGAATGCAAATACAGAAAACAGATTGGTATTAAAAGGTGTAAACATTTTGAATTGGGAGGAGACAAGAAGAGAAAGGTAAAAAAAATTGTTTAAAGTTAAAGACAATCTGTTAATTTTAATGTATGAACTTTGGCAGTGTGGTCTGCAATGGGTGCTTGTAGATCACGATTCCTATTGTCACCTCCTTTGGGGGTATATTGCTTGTTGAAGGCTGGTAAATTTCTCTAGGCACTCTGGTTTCTTCCACCCTCTCAGAACTGCCTGTCTTCATGTCATGTGGGGAATAAAACATTTACTGTATTCCTCCACTATGAACAGATTTTGGACTTTTATAATCAAACAGCAGTTATCTATCAAAAAATTGTTAAAAAGCAAACCACATAAGAAATTTTCATGATTTTAATTATTGCTCATCTTTCATAGAACTAAATTATTTTCAAAAAACTTAATTTGCATAATTTTTTGTTTTGGTATAATTTAATACTTGGTTACAATTTCTTTTGAAAAAGAATTTCTTTGAAGAATTTTAAATTTATTGTGAAATGTTTCAAAATTCTATTAAATTTCTTGTGAAATGTTTCAAAATTTGATCAAATTTCAACATCATCCTCAAGGTACCAGGGGTTTCAATGGCCAAGAGGTTTGAAGTTCACACATAAGAATCACAGCCCCTCTTTTACCCCAGATTTGAATCCCACCTGGGCAAATCCTTATGTGGGAAAGTTTGGCTGTTTACTTGTTTAGGTTGGTGATTTTCTTACAGTATTTGCAAAATTTAGAATGTTCAAACATCTTTTATTTGCGTGGAATTTTAGGCAGGCATAATTATTGGGCCTGATGTAGTAAGAAATATGTTGATATTTTCTTGTGATTGTATTCTGTGCCTTATTATTTGTTTTTATTTTGTATATTTACAGGGACAGATGATCATGTTCTAAAGGACAGGTTATTTATTGTACTCTTAGCTGTAAATAAACAACATCTAGAGTCACTACAATCTAGTTTTGTGTTGTCTTCATTTTATCCCCCAAGGACCAAGTCCATATCTTTTAGCTCAACTACCGGTAGTTGGCCTTGGTTTCACAATCATTCCTCAACTAAGATTTTCTTTAACTTAAATCTGGCAAATTTGAAATCTTATTAATATAGTTAATTGTTTAGATATTCAGTAATTTAAAGTGTAATTTTGAAGATCACTTCAAGATTGTAACATCTGTATTTAGTTTCATCACAAATGTTTATTTGTATTTCAGGACATAGCTAGAATTCGCTAAGTTAACTTGAGGAAAATCTTAGTTAACTTGAGGAAAATCTTGGTTAAGGAATGATTGTGAAACGGACTTGATAGGTTAAAATTGTGTCATGTATTATCATAATCGTTTGAAATTTATATGAAAATTAACTACCAGATATTTCCTGTCAGAAACCTGCTACCTGGATTGAATTCCCACTCAAGAAGACCCTAGTATAAGGAAGTTTGTTCACCTGGCTTGAACTTGTCCACCATCAATCCAAATACAGATGGTCTTGTAAAGTGAAAGAATTTTGACTCTGTATCTTCTCCACTCCAATTTATTTCCAACTGTTATACATATGTAATACATGTATATGTACTTTAATGTGATTAGTTAGGTGAATAGATAATTAGTTATGACCTCATACAAAGGCAAATTTTAGCAATTAAAAACGTAAAAATTCTAGATATTTTAAGTAGTTCCAAAATCCCAAGTCAAGTTCCATAACACAATTGACTTACACATGTAGTACCCTAGAGAACCTTCTTGCACATAACCTTGGTAACCATTTCTTTTGATTTAAGACTACAATCTTTGACTTTAATTATTTGAGATGTTCTTTAAGTCGGCTGTTTTGAAACTGAATTTGTTCTAGCTTATAAAGAAAGAGATGGGATTTTGAATATATAGACATTTACTTGTCTATGTGCTAAAGTATTATTTGTATTTATGTAAATAAAGTTTATTGAAAAAAATGCTGAAAAGTGAAATAATCATGACGGAGACGTACATCGTTCACTCAACTTTATGGAAGTTTTATTTTTGTATATGAGGATTTCATGTAGTTCAGTGAATTCTCTGATACTTGTTTATTGGGAGTAAATCATTTTAAAGCATGTTATGCACTAATTTTGATACAACCGTTCACAAAGTCAGTGCACGGTTCTATATATCAGCCAAAAATATTGGCAAAGTAGTGCCTTCTAATGCGATTAAGTGGTGACTATCGCTTGCTGTATTTGTATTTAAAGAAAAAGTATCCAAATTGAATTAAGATTATACCAAGAATATCTTGCACTTGATGATGTATTAATATTTGTTTTACCATCCGGGTTTTCAATTTTTCCTGAAAGCTAATTATACTACCGATGACGCAATTGATCTGTTTAATCTAAAAAAAAGTGCGTATATAGTATATACGCACTTTTATAGATTGAACTGAATTCCGAATCTTTCCATTAAACTGAATAGGTATATTTCAATTGTACTTATCAAAAATTTGGTTGTTTTAATAATAAAATACAAATAAAATTTGATGTCGATTTTATTTTCATTTTGATGAAAATTTGAAAATATTCGGAATACACGTTTAGAAGTTGCTCAGTTAACATTCCGTTTTTATTGAAAACGCCTAAATAAAATAATACAGATGCCAGTGACGTCTCGCGTTGTTAGACTTTAGGAAGAGTTGTAAATAAATAAAACAAACATACCAGTCCTTGTCCATATCACAATCCCAAAAACAGAGTAAAAACTTTGCAAACTGGCAAAATATGTTATACACGTGAACTTCCATCAAGGAAGTGAGGCCGGGTGCTCCGGAAGGGTAAGCACCTCCTGTCTAGCTAGCTGCACCCGTCACGTGCAAGTCAATTTTGAGAACGAAAGGAACAAAGAACTATGGTAAGTCAAATATATCCAGTATAAGTTTGGATACAGTGACTACATACTTATCAACAATATTGTGATGACGGCCATAAAACTTTTTAAGGGCCCTGATTAGCCTAGGCTTGCAATATCCTTGTGTCAACAATTTAATTGCTTCGTTGCAGAAAGTCCCCATAGTGGGAACAAGCTCTACCGTACCGTATTAACTGTGAAACATATACACCATACACCGGAGAAGCAGGGATATTACTGCAAAGAAACGGAAGGTTGGCAATAGAAAAATTGAAGTCATCACGTTTGTCGTAGTCCGATTTTTTTCTGACCCAAACGTACATTATGCTGGATGGCTGTCGGGCATTATGTGTGTTAGGGTCAGAGGAAATTCGGACTATAGGTAGAGTAACAGGAATAATGAATCTACCAAAGACAACAAACAGCATAACGAATGAAACAATGCAAGAACAATTGTCTCCATAAGTTCCCGACTTTTGACTGTCAATAACAAAACGAATGCTATGTCGGAGATGAGAAATGTGCTTGTCCGCAGTTATCCAAGTCCAACACTTTACAATATAGTACCGGTATTTGGCTTTATTTATCATTTGAGCTGAAAAAAATAGCTTAAATTTATTTTTCGTTTTAGATAATGATGATAACAACAACAACAACAATAATAATAAATAAAAACTTTGTGAAATCTCGCATATTTTTTATATAAAAGGGATAAATGCTATTGTCTGGAACGTGAGTGAATTTCAGAGATAAAATTTTGGATCATTTTGTAATGCAGAAAGTTGCTGCTCGAATTAAAAAGACACGCTAATTATTATTGCTCGAATTTAAAGTGTTCAAATTATTGAGATGCTCGAATTATTAAGGCGTTCCAATTATTGAGATATGTTCGAATTATCGAGATATGTTCGAATTATCGAGATATGTTCGAATTATCGGGAGTTGAATTATTAAGTGATTAAACTGTAGATTATTTTCAGCATTAATAAATAATGCGTTTTTATTTTAAAATACAAACTATCGCTTTTCTCTCCAGATAATGTCTGTAACGATTATCAAATATCAGTTTATTTCTAGACTGACTTTGACATAGAATTTGTTCACAAGAAAAATCAGTGAACACCACTCTTGAATTACCGGGTATTTAAAAGTAGTTTTTTTCAATAATTAAAAAATCCATAAAGTTATAAAAATTATATTTTTCTCTTTATAAACATATGGAACGCCGTTTTAACATATATTCAATTATTTATACCTATCTTCAAATAATTGAACCTAGGTACAATTCATTTGAAGATAGGTATACTGTAATTCAATTATACCAAGGTACAATTCATTTAAAGATAGGAATAATTGAATTATACCTAGGTTCAATTCAAATGAATTGTACCTAGGTATAATTAAATTATACCTATCTTTAAATGAATTGATCATTAATGCTTTGAAGTTTCAACATAGCAAAATTCAATTTACACCTATCTTCAAATCAATTAAAGAGATGTATCAATTCTACCTAGGTGCAAATGAATTATACCTAGGTCTAATTCTATTGAAGATAGGTTCAAATGAATTATACCTAGGTACAAATGAAATATTCCTAGGAACAATTATTTGTTCCTAGGTATAAATATTTGAACCTAGGTATAATTCAATTGCACCTATCTTTAAAAAAATTGGACCTAGGTGTAATTAATTGAACCTAGGTACGATTATTTGAAGATAGGTATAAATTATTGAATATATGTTAAAACGGCGTTCCATATAAACAATGTTTATAGAAATCTTACTGATAAATTGGGGTTTAAAAAAATATGTAAAATTATTGATGGATCTATCGCCGGACGCTTTCCTAACAGAGTACCAGAATGTAAAATTTACTCCAAAACTTATTACCAGTGGTCTTAAAATAAAACGTTTAAAACTTTTTAAAAAAATTATTTATTGCTACATAAATTGAAAATACATGTATATTGAAAAAGAAACAAAATCTTCGAGAATATTAAAACAAAAAATGGATGATGAAACTCAAACAAACATCTCTTATTTATTTATTTATTTACTTTTCAAACAATGCCTGAGACTATGTTACTTGGGCAAATTAATTGAAGGCCGAAACGCAGAAGAACGAACCCTAACCTAGGTGTACCCAGTGAGACAAACCGGTAGGTTGCATACATTTTCCTGTATAATACAGTGTATTCACAAATACGATTCTAACCTCTTGTAAGCAGTGACATTTCAGAATGCCCAGGTAGGATAAATTTGCTAATATATTACTTATTATTTTTTATATTGAATTGTGTCGAAAATGAATCAATATTTTATACTCCATTCTTTTGTCAAGTTCAGATCATTTCTATGACTACAATCAGCTGATTTCTGTGTCTGTGCATTTCATCACATGATGCTTATCTTTAGCTACCAAAACACCAGTCTTATTAAGCTTTTAAGTATTTGTATGAGTATACACGAGAGGTCATTGTGTATCTAATCATTGAAGTTTTTAAAAGAAGTGATTCCAGTGGTAATATAAGGGAGATAACTGCAAATGAAGTTCAGTATCATGACTGTCACGAAACAAATGTAAAAGTAGAACCACAGATCAGGGCTGTAGTACTTAGCTGGGTGATGACAGTAAACTTGGAACCAAAGGCATCTAGCTCCTTTAGGTTCAATCCAAGCTAGCCACTTGTAATAAAGTGATTTCTCATTTTCAAATATACTGGATGGCTTCGTTTGACAGCAACATTAGCTAAAACTTGAGTTGTTTTCAAGTTTTTAATCTGTAAAATTAGTGATTTTTACTAGACCTAAAATTTAAGGCTCTTGTAATGACAATGTCCAACTGTAAATGCCATTACCAGAGCCTTGAATTTCAGGTCTATGCCATGTTTTGTACTAGCACCATAAAAATTGCCAGGATGCAATACAAATCAGTCCAAAAACACTTGCACGAACTCATTCACTATATTTGAAATTGAATAAGAATTTGAAAACCGATTTAATTAGTAATCCTCAGTTGATGTTTTTGCTGTAATAGATGTACAGTTGGTAATGTATTGTTGAGCAATATGCTATTGATTAATGCATATACATTTTTGTTTTGCTTTTTCAGAGACAGAGCCACAATGAAGTGTTTAATTACTTATCTTTTCTTTCTGCCATCAATCATATCATTACACACAGCAGCTGACTATCCATTTCGAAACACATCACTACCATGGCAAGTAAGAGTAGATGATTTAGTGAAGCGGTTAACAGTTCAGGAGATAATGGAGCAGATGGCTTATGGTGGTGCTGGAATACTGGGTGGACCAGCTCCTGGTATTGCCAGACTTGGTATAGATAAATATCAGTGGAATAGTGAGTGTTTAAGTGGTGATGTTGAGGCGGGAAATGCTACATCATTTCCTCAAGCAATTGGTCTTGCTGCTTCATTTAGGTAATTTAATTTTCCTTTTGAAATGCAAATAAATTTTCTCCCTTTTTTATGCTAGCTAACTTGACATTTTGGCATTGCTAAAATTTCAATGTCTATGATAATATTATTGCATAATACACCCCTATTTTAAAAATGCATATGTTATACAACTGTCACATCTTTCTATCTATATATCTGTATGTCCGTCCAGCTGTTTGTTTTTGTGCACACATGGTTTCAATTCTATAACATTTGAAAGACTAAACAGTTATAATTTATATTTAATATTTATGCTTTACATTCAAAATTTTTTACCCAGTCTCGGCTTTAAAAGCCAACTCTTTATCCCATCAACTCAAATTCCAAAATTTTATACTTCATCACAAAATCCAATAGATTCACCCCATATTACCAGTGTAAAATTAAAAAAAATTATACCTGAATGAAATTTAATAGATTTAAATTTATCACAAAATCTGAAAACTGTCACATCACCAAATCAAAACAATTTAACCCAGGCCATTCATTATAGGCAAATAAAATCCTAATTTTTCTTACAAATACGTTAATTTGAATTTAATTAATGATGCATCATTTAAGAAGATTTTTTTTACTATATTTTAGCACAGATTTAATACATAGAATAGCTGAAGCGACATCTATAGAACTTCGAGCCAAACACAGTGATTTTGTACGTAAGAAAATATACAGTGATCACACAGGTCTTAGCTGTTTCAGTCCTGTAATTAACATTATGAGGCATCCATTATGGGGAAGAAATCAGGTAATCATATGTACTAAAGGGAAAGCGGAAGAATAATGCATGAGTGGTATGTCTACATCGTTGGAAAGAGAGGGAGAGATTTACAAACATATGTACAAGTTGATATTTATGTTTTTCTTTTACACCAATTTTTGTTTGTAGTCAACTCATCTTAACCTAAGTACTCATGTATTTGTTTCAGGCACCATTGTTTTAAAGGCCTTTTCTTTAATGAAACTAGAATATTTCTTATTTAAAAAATTTAGTTTTTATTTTTTTAAAAAAAGATGATCTATTTTATGTTTGAAAAATGTTGGAAAAAAACATGTGTTTAGGAAACATACATGTATATATGTGGTAAATGACTAGGAGTAGCCCATTATCTTTCAGGAAACATATGGTGAAGATCCTTTTTTGAGTGGTGTATATGCTGAACACTTTGTAAAAGGGTTACAGGGAGATAATCCTAGATATATCAGAGCAAATGCAGGATGTAAACATTTTGATGCCCATGGTGGACCAGAAAATATACCTGTCAGCAGCCTTAGTTTTGATGCAAAGGTGAATAAGTGATGGGAAAACTTAAACACAATAACGAATTTGAACTTTTCTGTCCTTTATATTGCTTTACAATGAAATTTTAATAAGAAAACATGCCTTTAGACTTTGATTTTTACTTTGTGGATTCAGGACATTTTAGCCGTTAAAATTGAAATGGTGACATTGAAAATCTGTAGGGGGTTTGGGGATGGATGGATGGGTGGTTGGGGTGTACAGTGCATGAAGGGGAAGGGGTAGATTATTACAATGTGACAGTGGTTTATATTTATTATGTTATCCTTTTATATGCAAAGGTCTAAAAACAATTTGTAGCTTTCATCATTTAAAATTGGTCACAGTGGAAACGCTATGAATGCCCCTTTTTCAGTCTTGAATATGACCCATCTAGGGAATGAATACTTTCAAAACTAACATACTAAAACCAACAAGATTGGTCGTTACTAGTAAAGTGATTGATGACTGATGCTATGTTATAAAATATTAACAGGTTGCTGAGAGAGACTTGAGACTGACTTTTTTACCAGCTTTTAAAAAATGTATAAAAGCAGGAACATACAGTGTCATGTGCAGTTATAACAGGTAAATGTAAAGACAGTATAATGTAAAAATTGTGGTCTGTGAAGGCCTTAAAAATATATAAAAGTCACTCTAGTTGTAAATTGGTACAAGTAAAAATGATCAATTTCAGTCTAATAGATTAATTAGGTTGTAATTATTAATTTACATTTCTACCAGTTTCGTCCATGATACATGTAATTATCTAGCTTTTGTACCTATACCTGCATAAGTAGAATTTATAATTATGAAAAATACAACACTTCAAAAATACAATAGTGAATTTAATTAGGACTAAAAGATAATACTTTGAAAACATAGATATATTGTAATCATATTTAATAAGATAACTTAATGTAAAACAATCTATTTCAGTTTAAATGGAATTCCAGCTTGTGCCAACTCCAGATTATTGACAGAAGTTTTGAGAAAAGAATGGAATTTTACCGGATATGTTGTTAGTGATGAAGGCGCCATTGAATTCAGTCTAACAAAACACAAATACTTTACAGATCCAGTAGATGTGGTAGCAGCATCTGTCAATGCTGGGTGTAACCTGGAATTGTCAGGGAATATCTCTAAACCATATTATTTATACATGAGTAAGGTTGTTATTATTATATACCTGTATATATATATATATATATGTGTGTGTGTGTGTGTGTGTGTGTGTGTGTGTGTGTGTGTGTGTGTGTGTGTTATAATGTGCATAAACGAAGGGTTATTTCATTTTTTATATTACCAGTATTTTGTATTCATTCACATTAGGATGGTTGTGGTTATGATGTTGTTAAGCATCAGATCAGCTATTTTTCAGGTATTGGTGATAAGATCAAGTTAATTTATTGCTATTGACTAGTTTTTTTAAGAGTCTTACTCTTCTTCTGGAATCCCTTATTTGTGTAAATTTGTTTGTATAATGGCTTAATGAAATAAATACTGTTAAAACTAAGCCCCAGATGTGCAAGTGTGCATTATGATCTACCTTGTACTTGTACATAATCAGGGCCCTGCTTTGTTATGGGGGGTAGCTTGCTAAGGCAGTACCCCACAGACAAGCATGCCACGCCTAGGTCACATTATCATGACACCAGGTGAATCATTCTTAATCCTGGGTATTGGGCAAGAAAACAGTATCTCAAATCCTAACAAGGAATAAACCCACAACCTCTCATTCTTGAGGTGGTTGCTCTACCACTGACCATTCAAGGCAGTTTAATTAAATTAGAATTCTGTTCAGTGTCAATACAGAAAAAAGACATGAAACTGCCATTTATATTACTTCTTAATTGATTCAACAGTTCTGTGCTATACTGCCAATAATTAATGCCACTGGTGCCACTGTTAAAAATAATAAATTTTTTTATAGATTCAAAGAAAGAAATATTACTTTTAAAGCAAAGAAAGTTTATTTTTCAGTTTGTTTTTAAATGTACATGTAATAGTAAATTTTTTTATTAATCTCGCTTAGCTCAAGCCATAAATGCAAAGAAACTAACAGAAGCCATTATCCGTAGCAGAGTTAAACCACTGTTCTACACCAGAATGAGACTAGGAGAATTTGACCCTCCAGAGATGGTTCCATTTACCAAGTATAACATGACAGAAATACAGAGTGAAGCCCATAGAAAATTGTCTTTAGAAGCTGCAGTTAAATCATTTGTTTTGTTGAAATCAGAACCATTATTTAGTTTACCATTGAAAGTTGGCAAAAACATAGCAGTAAGTGTTCATTTTAATCACACAGGAATTCAAATGGAATCACACACCATACAGGTATGGCATTAATTGGTAAAAGTTTTACAGCTTGAAGTGTTGGAACTACATATTCCCTATATAATTTAATTTTCTGGGAAACATCAAACTTTGCAATTCCATATGTGATGGTTTCATGGAAACTGTTAATTACAGCACTTTGTTTATGAATATTGAAGCACCTTTTTATTTATTTATTTATTTATTTATTTATTTATTTATTTATTTGTTTGTTTGTTTGTTTGTTTGTTTGTTTGTTTATTTCCTGAACAATTGACCAATTTCTATACAAATGGTTGTTCATGGAAATGATGAATCACTCTATGCACTCAGTGTTTCATTGCATGACTTAGTGAGTGCAAATTTATAATTACTTGCATGGTATTTTCTTTAATTATGTTATTAGAAACACAAGTAAAACTTGAAAATAAAGCCAACCCAAGGGAACCAATGTACCATTTATTGAACTTTATTTACATGTCGCATGAGGACCTAGCATAGATTAATATAGGTTGTTTTACTGAAAATGCTGAGTAACAGGACATTGAAATTTGATCATTTCTGTCTTTTTATATAAATCTTGCCATTATAACTGTTAACTTCAGATAGTTCTGATAGTGTGAAGTGAAAACATCTAGGCTTTTTATCCCTTAAGGTATTTTGTTTTTGAAGACTAGATGAATAATTAATCTTTGATAACTTAAGATTTTCCTATTTAATTTTTACAGGCTATAGGTATAGTAGCTTTAAAACAATACTGAGAAGTTATTAGGGTACGACTCACAAAAAAATGTGATCCATTTTTACAGGTTATAGGTCCAATGGCTAACAACACTGAACAGTTATTTGGGGATTACTCAGCTGATGCAGATCCTCTGTTTATAAAGACTCCCTTACAAGGAATAAAAAATATGTACCATGGTTATAATATATCATATACTCCAGGATGTATGGATGGTAATAAGTGTCAGAAATATGATAAAAATAGTGTGAAACATGTCTTGGATGGAACAAATGGAATTGTTTTTGTCTTCCTTGGGACAGGTATATTCTTTTATTGGATTAAGCCTGAGATTTCTTCAAAAATGGAATAAGATGATTTTCTTACTTTCCCTATTGTACAAGAAAATACAATGTAAATTTACACTGGTTAGTATACACCTCAGTAGGATGGAGATAAGTAATAGTGTATAACATCCCAGTCAAGAATATTTCACTTATATCGAGACGTCACCAGCTTTATGCAAAAGTACAGAAATTTTGCCTGTGTGTTACACTGATGGCATTATACAGCAGGGTTCTTAATTGTACCACGCCTACCATGACACAGGACCTCGTTTATTTTACGTTCCCATCCCAAAAAACACAATTTCATTGAGTTATGCTGAGAGCTTGGCAAAAGTATGCCTTTTAAGATACGGGAGTCTTTACTATTAGTTTTGATGGTGTTAATACGATAACATGTGTCTGCTTTGACAAAATTGCAGCTAATTATACATTGGGGTGTGGTTGCATAATATACTTTACACATGTGTCTCTGATTTTTCAATTTTTCAGGAAAATTATTGGAGTCAGAAAATAAGGATAGGAAAGATATGGAATTACCTGGAGAACAACTGCAGTTATTGAAGGACACTGTAAAATATGGTAAGTCCGAACGGTTTTATATTTACGCTTGTGTGGACAATGCTGGCATATTATATGGAACAATCTATGTTTATTTGTATGTCATTTATAATAAGCTGCTTCTCAGAGACATTCACTTTTTATTTAAACTTTATAAAACCTTCCCTTTGCTTTAGTCTTTCTCATTTTAAGTTTTTTCAATCTAGTTGTCATTTCAATCTAGTTGTCATGGTAACCATAAAGCTTTTACTTCAGTTTGTTTTGTCATATTACAGGTAACAGACCAGTTATCTTGTTCCTGTTTACAGCTGGTCCAGTCAATATAACCTGGGCTGATGAGAGCAAATATATCATTGCCATTTTCCAGTGTTTCTTCCCTGCACAGTCAGCTGGGGATGCTATCAAACAGATAATAGCACAACCTTTCTTAGTAGCAGGTAGACTTCCATACACATGGTTAAAATATTCAGACCAGGTGGGTATTTATATTTGTCGTTCAGTGGTAAAAAGCATGTCAAGTACATGCAGTACCTAAGAGGAAACCATTAATCTTTAAGATACTGAAGGAAATATTATGTTTTCAGGCACATAGACTTCTAGTTATAACTTCTTTCTGGTTTGAGGAACATTTGCTCTCATATTTAAACAACAGCAGTTGAAACTTTCCAATAATGCACTTGTTTAAAACCATATAATTCTTATTGCATATACATGTGCCATGTTTTAAAAAAATGTAACCTTTGATATTGTTAAATATTTTTTTGAAGCATTGCCTTAAATGCAGGTACTGTAGAGCTTTGGAATACATGCACAACCATTGGTACCTGTATTTAGAGGTGATAAAGTTGTGAAGGGGATAACAGTTAGGTTTTACTGCATGGAATACATGCACAACCATTGGTATCTGTATTTAGAGGTGATAAAGTTGTGAAGAGAATAACAGTAAGGTTTTACTGTATAATACATGTATAAGGATAATAATGTCAATTTCATTAAATAATAGTGATGTGTTCTCGATTGGTGCTATAATGTCTTGTTATTCAACTGTTATTAAATACACATGTATACATATGTATTTTTTTGTAGATACCATCAATGACATTATACACAATGAATGGTAGAACCTACAGATATTTTACTGGTGAACCTCTCTATCCATTTGGTTATGGATTATCATTGAGTAAATTTCTCTACAAGCCTATAAAGTTTCCAAAAACAATTAAAGCAGGAGAGCCTATATCATTAACAGTAACAGTGAAAAATACAGGACCTTATCCTGGTGATGAGGTTAGTATATTCCTTTTAGAATGAAAGGGCTTAAACAGTTATTGGTCCGAGACTTTGAGTACTTGGATGGTAGTGGTAAAATGGTATTTTATCTTTATAATATTGTTTAAAATGTAGTGTTAATTACATCCAGTCATTAATGGCAAAAAGGACACTTTGTGCCATATTGAAGATTTCTTCATAACTATCTAAAGATAATCTCTAGTTAGAACAGAGATAATAAAGGTTTTGATAGATTTTTTTGGAATGATCTGTTGAGCACATTTTTCAGATTCCTTTTTGGAACTCGTTTTTTTTTTTTTTTTCATCAAATTAAGTTTTTAAAATTTTATTGATAGTCATGTTTTAAATAATAAAGGCAACTTTGTCTGAAAACTTACAAACTGATATCTGCTTTGATTGGGACTTGAGCCTATAAAATGTATTGATATAAGCTGGTGAATTAAACCTGCTGATACTTTGAGATCAGGAACCAATTAATCACAAGATAATTTTTTTTCATGGTGATCTTCAACATTTTTGATGGGTACTTGTTTTACTTATTACTATATCTTGATTTTAGTTTTTAATTTCATTCAAATCTATCTTTTGAAAAAATTTGTTCAAGTTTTCCAATCCTTCAGCACTTTGATCATTAAAATGTCTTGAGAATTAATTGTGTATACTTTTAGGTGATTCAGATTTATCTTTCATGGTTAGACACAAAAGAAAAAATGCCCAAAATACAACTTGTTAGGTTTAACAGAGTAACATTGTCAAATCAGGAGGAAAAATCTTTTAATTTTACAATAGGACCAGACAGTATGACTGTTTGGTCAGATCAACATGGATTTATAATTGAGCCAGGTAAAACTAGATTTTTTTATCATTATATCAAACAAATATTGAATTAAAACCAAAATTTTATTTTTCTCATGTGTTTCATAATCCTAATTTATTGAGGTACAGAAAAACTGTCTAAACTGGTACCTAATTAAGTCATCCCCAACATACATGTAGTTGGGATGACGTATTGATTTACCCTTTATTATTATTACATGTATTACGTGTATTATTCCGTATTTTTCCACCACACTTTTGTAAACACCATAGCTCAAAAACGGTTAAGTGGAATGTGATGAAATTTTGTACACTTGTTCCCTATGACATGTAGTTGTGCCTTTTGGGGGTCACATCTGATTGGTTGAAATAGAAAGGGAGATAATGTCCCACTCACCATTCGTGGTCCAATGATTTACTTTGTTGTTTTAAGAGTTATTGAATGAACTTTTGTAATCAGCATTTCTGAAACACCATTTGATAGAATGTAATGAAACTTGTTCCATATGACATGTATGACAATTTAAAGTTTAATAGGACAATTGTGGTGAAACTTGGTTTGTAAGTACAGCTTCAGATGTTTATGTGTTTTAATACAAAGTAAAGACACACTGTTAGATTGATCTCAAGCTTGGTAAATTTAATCCTTGTGACAAGACAACTCATGGGATTGCAAATCAGGTCACTAGAACAGTGGTCAAGGTATCAGTTATTGTAAATAGAAATTCAGTTTCTGTGCATTTAAAGACACACTATTTGTCGGATTGATCTCAAACTTGGTCATTTTACTCCATGTGATAAGACAACACATGGGATTGCAAATCAGGCCACTAAGCCAACGGTCAGGGTCACAGTTACTGTAAATAGGAATTAAGTTTCAGTGCATTTAAAGATGCACCATGGGTCTAAATAGAAATTTAATTTCTGTGCATTTAAAGACACACCATACATCATAGATACTGACGGGTATATTTTGCCCTGCTTGGCGGTGCTCTTGTTTTATACTAGAATTGTAGCCTGCTTCTACAAAGTACAGAGGGGCTTATGTCACATATTGTTATAAAGTTGCAGAGGATTAATGTTAAAATCTTCTACATCTAACATTAAAGTTTTCAATTAAAGTTATTTATAATTTATAATATTTTCTTGAAGGTTGCAGTACCTTATATAGTAAAACATAAACACCTCTTGTTATGAATGTGTGTATGGAAACATCATAATTATATAGCATCTGTGCATAAACAATAATTTCCAGAAGTTATTATACCTTTATCTTCATTCAAATACATGTACATCAATCATTGCTACTACAATGTACTAACACTCAGTTCTTTTCTAATGTACAAGGTTGCCACCATTTGGGGTGACTTACCGAGCAATTGAAATTGCTCAAATGCAATGTCTATTTAATTTTAAATTTTCATGTTATGTATGGAAGTTACGGGTAAATGGCATGGATTTGGCAATAGCCAGAACTGTTAAAATAGTATAGCAACAAAATATATGGAATAAAACACTTATACACAATATAAATATATATTATACCTCATAGATTTGTTTTTCTAATAAATGCATTGATTTTACTCCGGGTGATATTTTTCAATATAGACCGGAGGCTTCGGTCGGTATTACATTTGCTTACTTAACACAATTATCCTTGATGACGTAAAATTACACTAAATAAAACATAACCCGAATAGTTTAATCAGTGTATTAACACAAATATAAAGTTACAGTCAGGAACGGATGGTATCCATTCAGTATAATATAACAAATATATAATAAAACAAAACTTCCATCTTTGAATAAAAAGGGAATGAAGTGGAGTTATGGCCACTAAGGTTCCTCTGTATAAGAAGTAAACGTAATATTTAAATGGTATTTATTTACTGTGCTTGACTTCAGCTATGCTTTATTTGTCTCATAACCTCTGTAAAGACACAGAGTTGGTTGTCATTATTTCAGGTTTTATTGTGTCTGTAATGTTTTTCATGCTGTTTTGTTGACAAACTGGTCAGAAGATGAAACAAAGGAAATTTTATCAGATGAGCTTTATATTCTGGTTCGGTTTTTGTTGAGCCTGGCATTGCCATAAGGCAAGACTTGGGTGTTACTTTTCCAGTGTCATAGGCGGCGGAGTGCCACAATGTGAAAGTTAATGTTAAAGTTATGTATTTTCTACTCGAACAAAAACTAACCAGGTGAAACATTTAAATCTGTAGAGTTCTTGTTAAAAAAGGTCTTTCTAAAGTATATATACATTTCTTGATCAGATGAGCGATAAATTTAGGGCTTAAATTTAATAAACAATGCTGGAAAAGTGAGTTTTAGGGATTTTTATAACGATACAAATTGAATAACTACAAACAAAAAAGGCTCACGTTTTTGCTTTTATATATTCATGTAGATGATTTTTTATAAAGATTTCAGATTAAAGTACAAGTTTTATCATTTAAAATAATTTTTCATTCCATTTTATTTTGTTTTTAACAGGTAGGATAAAACTCTATGTAGGAGGACAACAGCCAAATCAAAAGAGGAATGTTGGATCCAATATTGTGGAAGGAGAAATTATAATTAAAAAGGCATTTTAAAAGAAATCTGTAAAAAAAAAAAAAAAAAAAAAAAAAAAAAAAAAAAATGCAAGACATGTATTATTATAAATGTGATCACACACACACACACACACACACACACACTTAGCTTGTTAATGGATCATTCCAGTGGAAGATTTTTTATCTTGTTTAGCATAATATGTTTTTTTACTTGTAGAAAGATACATATATACATACCGGGTATATTAAATTACAATGTAGTAACATTTCACAATCTTATGTTGTAAAGAGTACCGTTTTGCCTAAAAATAGTTTCATGTCAACAACTGAAGTCATCAGATCTGCAGGTAGAAATACCCATCATTATCTACATTATCTGTATTATATTTTGTATACATGTACTATTGTTTTATAAGTGAAAACTTTGCAATGAAAATAAAATGTGTCTGACAGATCAGCTTTAACCACATATTCAGACTTACATTTAATGAAACAGTTAATGAAAAATTAAATCCTTTTTTTTTCTGTAATTAATTCCGAAAAATCTATTTAATATGTATTAAAAAATATTCTTTCAAAAATAAATATATAAAATGTTCTAAAAAATTGGATCTCTTTTTATGTGTAAATTGAATAAAATATGTTTAATCATTCATGTAGCTGATCATCTATATAAAGTCCACCTGTGTATTAAATCCACTTTTGCTCAGTCCCATGGGTGGTCTTTATACATAGGTTATATTGTATACTTTAAGATGGTGCTCCATGAATCTCTTTATATACCTGTTACGAACAATTTTTTATACTTTGATAATATTTTTGTGATATTGTTTGTTTATTTGTTGAGATCACTTTATTTAATTGCTCCACATAATGACTTGCTTTAATTAGTTTATTTCTTGTATCTTTTTCAATCTACATGTATAATTAATAATTATTTGTTAAAAAATCGGACAATTTTAAAAACTTCAGAGAATATAAATTGTAAATAAAACTGAGTTGTATGACTTTGAACAAAGGGTATTCATTTGTGAAACAGTTGTATTGGTATTGTAACACAGTACATGTAATAAAAAATTTGTGAAATTCTAGATCCATTCATTTTGTGACACATCAGTAATTTTGATTATGGGATATTCAATTCATTAATAGATTATTGTTCCTACTCAAGCCATATCATGCAGATATTATACAAATGTACTCAAACTAGCAATATGCATTCATGTGTTGAATAATTCATGGACTTCTGATAATAATGATGTCATCAAGGAGAATTCTTTTATGCTGTTATTTTCTATTGACGAGTATGGAGTTTATGTATGCATTTATCTTTAATTTTTGAAAGCGATAAAGAGGAATTTCAGTTGTGGGGAAGAAATATGTTCTGCAAAGTACTTTATCAGACATTTAATTATTATCATCGAGTGGTATTTTTATTCTGGTCAGTGAGAAATGAACAGAATGGATGATGCACACCTTTATGTATAATTTGCTTCATAAGTTAATACATTGTGCACATCGTCATTCTGATTCTACACTAATTATGACAAAATTATGTATTATAATTTGTATTTTATATTGTCTCTTAATTTGATTTAGAGATTTTATTTTTAATTATCAATGCTGTAAAAGGCTTTTTTGGAGCATGTGTACTTTGTTGATTTACTTGCAATGTAAATTTTGTATAATTGTTACTTTTTTATATACTTTATTTTGCTAAACAATCTTGAGTGGAAATTTTTTTATTTTTTGTTATGCAGTTTATTTGTTAAAAGTAATAAACAAGTACTCAATCAAAGGTAGTCAAATATATTATTTTCTAATCGTTTTGCATTTTGAGGTGATTTGATCGCTCGGATCTAATCGTTGTGCAATTTGAGGGATTTGGTTGCTCCTTTCTAAACGTTATGCATTTTGAGGCAATTTGATTGCTTGGTAATAATCGTTATGCATGCTGACGTGATTTGATTGCTCCATTCTAATCGTTATGCATTTTGAGGCGATTTGATTGCTCGGTTCTAATCGTTATACATTTTAGGCGATTTGATTGCTCGGTTCTAATCGTTATCAGTTTAGGCGATTTGATTGCCCGGTTCTAATCGTTATGCATTTTGAGGGATTTGATTGCTCGGCTCTCATCATTATGCATTTGGAGGTGATTTTATTGTTCGGTTCTTATGGTTATGCATTTTAAGTCGATTTGATTGCTCGGTTCTTATCATTATGCATTTGGAGCTGATTTGATTGTTCGGTATATGTTAATGAGACTATGAATTAAATACAAGTGTTCCAAGTTGAAGCATGAACCACTGATTAAATATATTTAAATCTGAAAATTTATAGTTTTCTTTAAAGGCATTCCACCGTCCCGGAATTGACAGCTTCATCATAAGTGAAAATAATAAAACTTAGGCCTGAACTACTTGTACTCCATTCTTTTCTATTTGATTCTGTTGAAGCCTGCCCATCAGTCTTTACGTAGGCCTGTTGTTACAGTATGAATTTACTCCATTCTTTTCTATTTGGTTCTGTTGAAGCCTGCCCATCAGTCTTTACGTAGGCCTGTTGTTACAGTATAAATTTACTCCATTCTTTTCTATTTGGTTCTGTTGAAGCCTGTCCATCAGTCTTTACGTAGGCCTGTTGTTACAGTATGAATTTACTCCATTCTTTTCTATTTGGTTCTGTTGAAGCCTGCCCATCAGTCTTTACGTAGGCCTGTTGTTACAGTATGAATTTACTCCATTCTTTTCTATTTGGTTCTGTTGAAGCCAGCCCATCAGTCTTTACGTAGGCCTGTTGTTACAGTATGAATTTACTTCATTCTTTTCTATTTGATTCTGTTGAAGCCTGCCCATCAGTCTTTATGTAGGCCTGTTGTTACAGTATGAATTTACTCCATTCTTTTCTATTTGATTCTGTTGAAGCCTGCCCATCAGTCTGTACGTAGGCCTGTTGTTAAAGTATGAATTTATCTGATGTTAATTACCAGTTTGTACCCTTTTAGAGTTTCTTCTATAGACTTCTCCGAAAGTGTTGCAATACCTCTTTTACACACTTCTGAAAGTTCAGTCTATGGGCTTATCAGAGTGTGTATCTAGTCGCCAAGTGTTACAAGATCCCCTTTTAGACCCCACTGAAAGACCTATCTGGTGTTGTCACAATGCATTGAGTCACCAGGTGTTAGTGTCTCATTTTACAACCCATGAGAGTCTCTATCATTGGCCTTAATTTTGTGACAGTGTGTATCTAGTCACAAAGTATTACAAGACCCCCCCCTTCTTTAGACCCCACTAAAAGGCCTTTCCGGTGTTGTCACAATGATTTAGTCACCTGGCCCCAGTTTCACAATCATTCACTCAAATGAGTTTACACTCAACTCAAATGAAGGAATATTTAAATGTCAATTTTTAAAACTTGATTACGCAGTCAAAATTGAACATCTAATGTTGCATTTGAATTGTTTAGTGTAGTTTTGTTGAACAATACAAAATATTGTCTCATAAAACTTAATTTTTTTAAAAAATTGATTAGAGAAAAATGGGAATATTTGAGTTGAGTGTACACTAAATTGAGTAAATGATTGTGAAACTGGGGCCAGGTCTTACTATGTCTCATTTCACAATCCCATGAGTTTCTGTAATTGGTCTTATTTTGCGAAAGTGCGTATCAGGCCACGATGTGTTACAAGATCCCGTTTAGACCTCACTTAAAAGACCTATCTGGTGTTGTCACATCACTAGGTGTTGCGATATCTTATCGTACAACCCCTTTAGAGTTTTTATCTTAAGTTTCATCCTAAAGTGTATATACATGTAGTAGTTAAGTTTTAGGATGTCCCATTTCACAATCCTTTCAGAGTTCTATCTTGCAACTTCTAGGAGTCATGCTCTAGGCTTACCGGTGGTATGGTCTATACAGCCATTTTTTCTATTTACTTAGTGGCTAAATGAAAGTACATGTAGTTTATTTAAACCAGTACATATTCTCAGACAATTTGACTGACGGATGTTAATTATGCTAAATACCACAAAGTATTCCAGTTAAAGACAATGAAAATACACACTGTAATAAAAGTAAATATGTACTTCTAAGAAAGTAAGAGGTGGTAAAAAATAGTCCAACATACCATGAGACCTTACACTAGTAAAAGTGGTATCAATACAAGTGATATCAATACTTTAGAAACATTATTTGATCTTTCGTTTTGAGATTTGCCTGAAAGAATATGGGAAATGGAAGAAACTAGCGACAAGCTCAGTAAGGTGGTTGCCAAAAAGGGACAAAATCTATACATGCTAAAACATCATCACGAGAAATGGTTACTGTTATAGCAGACGAAAACGCTGCTGGCAAAGTGCTACCAGCCCACTTCATTTTCCCTGGAAAAACAAGATGAGCTCTCAATAGGAATTGTTGAAATCTCCAAGGTTTTAAATTTAACGTCTGCCAATTTTTCAGTATCTGTTCAAAACGGGTTGGACGAAGGACGGAATAGCGCGGTTGTGGTTTAAAAAAAGCTTCATTGCAAAGATCAGAAACGAAACTGCGCCCACAGGTTCTTGTTTGTGATGGACATGCCTTTCATAACAAAGTAGAGTTTCTCCACTTTGCTAGGGTAGGACAAATTATCCTTATTGAATTGCCTTCGAACGTATCTAGTTGGACCGAGTCCTTTGACGGATCGGTTTTTAAATCCCTCAAAAATGACTTGAATATAGAATGCGAAACTTGAGTACAGGATTTTCAGTCGGACATTCCCAGTTCTTGAGAGTTTTTAGGAAATGGTTGGATCGTTGTGATAGACCAGCTATTGTAAGTTATGATTTAAATATACTGATATTTCACCACTTACTCCATCAGTCATTTTAGAAGATGCATTTGCACCATCAAAGCTTTACTCCAAAAGAACCAAAATCCACGAGAAACAATCTATTCTACGACCGAAAACACTAGTATTACTACCAAGGCTTGCAGTAATGAAAAGCCTACATTTGACAACGTGATTAGTCTTACCGATCTTTGGAACACAGAATTAAATGAGACAATAATTACAAATAACAATGTTGAAAATAACAAAACACTAATATGTACCATTGACGAGGCTCTTCAAGTCGATATTGACATCGTAAATTCTGTTTTCCTCTCGATTCCTTTCGGAGAGAGTGTGACTGATTTGTCTCTCACATCAGATTAGATTAAACTCAAATTCGGGCACCCAGTCTGCAGAAACTAGTCAAAACTCCCCACAAACAACAAATGATATTTCAGGTGAAACAAAAATGACTATAGGGGCTCGTTCAAATGAAAAGTTTTGGAAGCAATTGAATTTGTACAAGACAATGACGGACATGATGCTCCGCAGCCCTTCTATGCGGAAAAGGTCTTGATGGTGAACTTTTCAAAAGCTGGAAGATGTATAATTAACAAAAACTTGTACCTGTATCCCAATTAGTTGAAACAGCAATAATATTGTGAATTGTAAAGATCCTCTATCGATTTCTACAATTAACAGCACCGTTCGGCAGGCAAAAACGAAAGTCCGAACTAAAGTAGCTTGCCGATTTCCGATAAGAAATTGAGGATAAAATTAGAAAACAACATAAGAAATTGAATGAAATAATAAACAAAGAGTGGCCTCGGAAAGAGAGACAGAAAAAATGCAACAGGAAATAAGAGAACAAAAAACTCATTACTAAAAGAAAAAAAAAGTAAAAACGACTGAATGATTTTGGTTTAAAGTGAAAAGTTTCTGTTGGTTGATCAAGCCAGACTCCGTATTATTATTATAAATTAAAGACTGAAGGACCCATTTCTGTTCTCATTTTTCCATGCACTTGTTTACTTAATCTCTTTTGCTGCTATCTTCATAAAAAAATTCCCCGCTAATCCAACATTGATATTATATTTCTCCCACAACAATAACTTCATCATAATTGTCACTTTTTTCATTAAAAAAAACTATATAACTATATAATATAATATTCGTATTTTAGATATGTATTAATAGGGACAATTCATCATGTTCCGCATGACTTACTCCGTACTTATTATATCGGAATCCATTTGATATTTAAACAGCGAGTTTTTTGGGATATGCAAATTTTTAACATGTATTTATAAGGAAATATTCATGTTTTTATTTATCACATGTTTCATAATTTATCATTAACCAATTGAATTAATTATCATCCTAATGCGTTTTTGGAGTTATGTAAGAGGGTGATCACATTCAGATTGTCTTTTCCGTTTTAAGAAGCCCAGATACAATCATAATGAGGATAGACGTGCTTCTTTTGTTGCTGTTTCTTCCACTTTTTAAGTCGGACTACCCATTTCGGAATACATCTTTATCATGGGATGTACGTGTGAACGATCTAGTCAAAAGGTTGACATTAGAGGAAATAATGGTCCAGATGAGTAAAGGTGGATCTGGACCAAACGCCAGTCCGGCCCCAGGGATACCCAGATTAAATATTGGACCAAAAAGTTGGAATACGGAGTGTTTGAGAGGCGATGGAAATTCTGGACCAGCAACCTCGTTTCCTCAAGCTTTGGGACTAGCTGCTACATTTAGGTAGGTCTCTCTCTCTCTCTCTCTCTCTCTCTCTCTCTCTCTCTCTCTCTCTCTCTCTCTCTCTCTCTCTCTCTCTCTCTCTCTCTCATCACGACCTTTAAACGCGGTACATTCCTAATTGTAACTGTAGAAGTTCGTGTCAAACTAAAACAAATTCTGACGGTCAACCTTTTAAACTTTTTACCAACATTTTCCGCTGACTTGTTGCCGCAGTTAAGGTGTTTTTTACTACGTATTAGTTGACCATTGGATATGAGAACTACATTCACCAACTGATATCTCTATTTAACTTGTTCTCACATTAACATCAAACATAAATTAATCTTTTAGATTTTATATAGATACTATATATAAAAAATCTAGTCATGTGCCGACTTTGTTATTTTTTTTACATCATTTATTGTACGGTTCCTCGAACATATCTACAAAAAAATCTTGACATTTTACTTAGACTATAAGCGTCATCTGTCTTGTTTTTATCTTAATTACGTGTAATATATATCCATTACAAACTTTATTTTGATGATATATCGATTCCCAGAACTCACGTGTGGTTGCAAGGATTTGAAAAAAATCATAAAAAATATAAAAATAAAATAATGAATGAATGAATGAATAAATAAATAAATAAATAAATAAATAATTAAATAAATAAATAAATAAATAAATAAATAAAAATAAATAAATAAATAATTTTTATTGATTTGTTTAATGTCACTGTTTGGATTATTGCTGATATTTACATTTATTTAATTGTTGATTTAAATGGACTTTAAAAAGTAAAAAAAAAGTTTAATTATTAATTATCTCCTTTTGAATTAAAAAAAGTTAATTATAATGTGTTATTTAACTATCTTCCACTTGTCTTAACTTTTATATCTAACAAAACAAATTGTCATTTTGAATTTGAATAATTTGAGAAACCAATCACTTCAGTGTCTTTCAACGATTATCGTAATTCCAAAATGATTAAGTCTAAGAGGAACATATCAATGCAAAGCGTTTTTTTTCAGAAAGAAAATAATAAGATGTCTCCTCTTATCGATTTCCACTCTTTCGCAACTTGCATCAAACTGGATATGATGAGTTGTGTTTAAAATCATTACATGCAAGTTTCGCTTCAAATCCATCATTTTTTCCTAACCTTTATATTTTTATCTAAGTACAGGTATTAAGAATCAGAAGCCAAGTTAAGAAACTATAAATGAATAAATAAATAAATAAATAAATAAATAAATAAATAAATAAATAAATAAATAAAATTGTTACATGCACTTGTATTATCAGAACACCCGTGTATGTACATACAAATTATCATAACATTTGTATTATATATACAAGATTACGGTAACATTCAGCCATAAAATTGACCTACAAGACACAATAAAACAAACTTACAATGAACAATAATCCGACATGTGTATATTCAAAAGTATTCGTACGAATAATATATTAGAAATACAAAACACTTTTAACAAAATTTTCTTTCAGTCGTCATGTTGTATCGAAAGTAGCACAAGCCACGTCTATGGAAGTTAGAGGTAAATACAACGAATATGTTAAAAGTGGACAGTATGGGGATCATAAGGGGATCAGCTGTTTCAGTCCAGTAATAAACATTATGCGACATCCACTCTGGGGTAGAAATCAGGTTAGTATATACAACGTAAAATAAAAATAGAAGCTGGAGGAGGTAGAAAACATTTACTTTGTAAAAACGGAGCCATAAAGAACACACAACTTAAAAGTATAAGGGGAAACTGATACACACTTTTAGGTACAAATCGCAATGATGCTTTGGAATAATGGTGTTTTACGTCCCAGTTAAGGTTCTTTCTCTTATAGTCAAGGATTTGATAAATCAGAGAACAAGGGGGGAAACACTTACCTTAGACAAACGAACCTACAAGACTCCTTCACACAGAGTATGACTTGATCGTAGGCTGGTACTAATTGTGAGTAAGGAATTAAAATTTGCCAGTATAACACAATACGCAATGCACAATACGTTTTTGAATCTGTTATTTGTTCAATTGAGTCCCTCATCGGAAGTATTGAAATACATATAGAAAATCAAAATACCCAGCTTTTTAAAATTGAAATTATAAAGAGCTTTAACAAAACCATTATTCATTTATTTGTTTTCCATTTATATTGTCAATGGCAAGCTTTATAAAAAGTAATATTAATAAAAGTATACGTAGTATTTTTTTTTTACTTTGAACGAATAATTTTTACACTTTTACAGCAACTTTTTTTCCACGTATGTAAGCAAAATGAATGCTTTTAAAAATTAAATACAGAATGACAGCTGATGGATTAAGTTTAATATACTATTTACAATCGTTATTAATTGCATTTTCTTTCAGGAGACTTATGGGGAAGATCCATTTTTGACTGGTTCTCTAGCCCAAAGTTTTGTGACAGGGTTACAGGGTGAAAATCCAAGATATGTCAGAGCCAATGCTGGTTGCAAACATTTTGATGTTTACGGGGGTCCAGAGAACGTACCTGTCTCAAGATTTTCTTTTGATGCCGTGGTAAGTTTGGATTAATGTGATCACATACAATAATCACACCATTTTTATTTCTTGAAAGTTATTGTTAAAACTTAAGCTAATGCTGATTTAAGTTGGATTAATATTGTTTTGCCTGAAACCTTGATTTAAATTACTTGACAGTTTCGTCAATCTTCTTTTGGATTCACCGCTATGAATTCAAGTAGATTAATCAATTTTATTTGCGACTTTGCCAACAATGGCACTATCATTCAAGACAACGTCATAAGTACACACCGCAATATTTCGATAAGACATACGTTATAGTATCCCCAATCATAAATTATGTTAATTGTCGCGAATAACCGCTTTCGCAAAACAACTACCGAATTTTTTTTTACTTTGGGATATCTAAAACTGATGCATCAGAAAATAGTTTCAATCCATTTGAGCGATTATAATGCCCGTGTCCACAATTTCAAAATAAAATACGTAGCAACCCGAGGTAATCTCGCACCAAATTGCGTACATAACGTCCGTAATGATTGCATGTCTTTTATTCCGCTATAGGGAGTAATGTTTTGAAGTCAGGTTGATGTACTTGCAAACCGCAAACGCAACCAAACATGACTCAATAGAAATTTATGAAAGAGACAGCCAAACAACTAAGAGAAGAAATGTCAAATACGTATTAAGATTATTGATTATCAATAACGAACTTTTGACGACCACTGAAGAAAATATCAAGTAGTTGTATTAATACTATTTGAGGCCCTAAATCATCCCGCTTATGTTAAAATTATTGCTTAATATGCACCTAAAAATAAGCAAATTTTACTGAACACTGAACCAGCAATCCTTATATTTTTCTATCAATATTTGCAAAATTTTAAAAAGTTTTTGCCGTTTTCACTTTGGCGCAGAGTAAAGATTTATTTCTGATGTTTGTATTTAACAGGTATCTGAGAGAGACTGGAGGTTGACGTTTTTACCAGCTTTTAAGAAATGTGTAGAAGCTGGGACGTACAGCATAATGTGTAGTTTTAACAAGTAAGGGGAAATTTAAATTTGTTATTTAATTAAATATAACTTAAAGTTAAAATAGACAAAAGCATGATTAAAGCTGCATTAAGCTTTCCTAGGAAAAAATTAAAACGGCGTTGATTTAATTAATGATGTTCCTTATTAATAATGTTCAACGATAGAAGCCCGAATAGATACAGAAATAACAGTAATTTCCAAGCGAGATGTCGCAGGTGGGATCTAAAAAATTTTTGAAAATTGAAAAACTTAATGCAGCTTTAAAAAAACATGTACATGTACATGGCAATAGCCAACACAAACAAGAACACTAATCATTAAAGTGAATGAAAAAATAGCCACTGAAGAGTAAAGAAAGACAAAATTTGACCACAGATTATAACATTCACGGCTTTGGACAGACACTTGGATAAATGGCTAGTGTATTATTATTATTGTCTTACAAAGAGCTGTTCACAATGATATATACTACCTTTAAACTTCTATAGCAGTAATATAATGGTAACTTTAGAGTTTTAAAACCTTCTCATTTTTTCCCTAATATTTCTTTATCGATAGAATCAATGGTGTGCCCGCTTGTGGAAACAAAAGACTTTTGACAGATATACTTCGCAAAGAATGGGGATTCAAAGGATATGTTGTCAGTGACCAAGCTGCCATCGAGAACGTTATTGACTATTTTCACTATCGGAACAACTCTATAGATACCGTAGCACTGTGTGTAAATGCCGGGTGTAACTTGGAACTGTCTACAAATTTAAAGAAACCAATCTACTTCTCTATGAGTAAGTAATATGAGATGAACATTTTATACCTAACAATTTTAACTAGTAGCTAACTTTCAGAAGTAACTGGCTACTAGTAGCTTACCTTTTCGTCTACAAGTGTGCAGATAGTTAAAAGTAGCTAACTTTCCTCCCACAAGTAACTGGCTACGAGCAGTTAACTTTTCCTCTACAAGTAGCCAATTACTACTAGCTAACTTTACCGATCTACAATTAAAGTGTGAATGTTAGTTCGTATAGAACTTCTGGTTGGTATATATTGACATCTGTATTGTACATGGCACTGGGTCATAAGGTAAAGTGCCACTTGTATCTAGTGAAGTGATTTGAATAATTTAATTATGAACTTATTTTAGAAGAAAAACCGTGTTAACTAAATCTAAAAGTTCATTTAAAAAAAGGCAATCCCTACAGATTGCTGAAAACAATGCAATGTTTATGCATCAAGTTGTTTCCCGTTTTGATCTGCAATGTGCAATAAGTGTGTGTGTGTGTGTGTGTGTGTGTGTGTGTGTGTGTGTGTGTGTGAAGGGTATATTTACCTAATTTATACCCAAATGTGCAATTGAATTCTATTACTTTAGTTTTTATTATCTTAAGTCTAATATTTTTTGTGCTTTCGTATTGTGCTCAATTTTATATCTTTACTGTAGTATTCCCGATTGTGTTGGCTAATACCAAGCTTGCTCTTTTCTGTTAAAATGCCATTTTTTCTATTTTGAAACATGTAGCAACAAAGGTTTAAAAGTCAGTATTCTAATTTTCTCACGACAACTGTTTTGATGTCTCCAGGACACACACACACACATACACACACACACACACAACTCTGTCGGAAATAATCTGTTTGGATGTCTGTAGGTTTTTGATATATTTTACTAGTGTATTTTATTAGGTTCTAATTAAAATGTATGTAATATATGCTGGTTTAATTTGTTTAGTTGATGCAATCAAAGCCGGAAAATTAAAGAAGTCCGTAATTCTGGAAAACGTTAAGCCTTTGTTCTACACTAGGATGAGACTGGGAGAGTTTGATCCACCCAATATGAATCCCTATTCTTACATTGATACCACCTTAATACAGAGTGACTATCATCGTCGTATTGCCCTTACTGCTGCAATGAAGTCCTTCGTCCTCCTCAAAAACCTCAACGGATTTTTACCACTGAAAAGGAAGCTAAATTCTATAGCGGTACGGTTATATTAAAACAACACAATAATCATATTTCATCTTTGTTCCTTTTTATTTGTAACATTACTTCACATTTTTATTGATTGATCATAATTTCATGACTCATTTTTAGAGAAATTTATATATTTGAAGAAATGTGTGCAAATAAGAGAACAAATGACTTAAGTGAAAGAGAACAAAAACGTTTTATGACCAACAATATAAAACTACTCCCGACTTTGAGGGGCAGTAGATATGATGTGAAAGTTGTGTTAATTCACAGTGGTTTGTTGGTTGAAGGATCCTTTGCTTTTAAAGCAAACTATACCATATATGTAACAACAAATGTCTTCTAAATATTTAAAAAAAAAATATCCCCTTATATATGAGAAATAAAATTAAGATATTTTGTTATTTGGTATTTACCACCGGCTTTTGTTGATGATTCAATATACGCTGGATATTCGTTTTGCTAACACTGTTCCTGACATCTTATTTCGTTTTACTATTGAATGTCTATATGTGACATACAAAGTATATGTGTGAAACATTTAATATCTTTTTTCAGGTTGTAGGTCCAATGGCTAACAATACAGAACAGTTATTTGGTAATTATAGCCCAGATATAGATCCAAGGTTCAGTACAACGCCGCTAGATGGATTAAGACAGTTTGCTACAAATACCAAATATGGCGCCGGATGTCAGGACAATAAATGTACCAACTACAAAGCAGACGATATTAAAACAGCGGTAACAGCTACTGACGTCATATTCGTTTGTCTAGGAACAGGTATAGAAAAAGCATTTTCTTTACAAATATTTTACACATATGGCACACCAAAATTTAGCAGGTATTTGTTATATATTTACATACATTTTACAATTTGTTATTTTGCGTATTTTGGGGGTCCTCTTTAAAAAAAAATTATATAAAACTTTAACTACTTTACTAGACAAAGTTTTTTGTACTAAATCTACTGCTTGTTTAAAGTCTTAAAGTTTTTAGTCACTTTTTTAAATGCCTTTATCTTTTCTCTTTTTTTTTGTGATTATACTTTCATAAAATTTTATTTTTATGTGGTATTAGTTGCATTGTCTATGTCAAAGTTTTCTTTTCATTTACAAATTTCTTGTGCTATTTGTGATTAGTGTAAGATTTCTCAGACTGTTTTTATGGCGTTTCAAATTACCATTCTGCAATTTCAAACATTATTATTCAAACAAACCTCTTATTTTGGACGGGCACTGGAATTAATAAGTACATCTCATTTGGCGCTATAATGCTTTCGACTCGTAACATTAATCAACTGCTGTTCATAATAGCCATCCCATTACTCAATACTTTACTGAATAATAATGTGCAAGCTATAGTAAAAACAGTTGCATACAATCTTCAAATGAAATGACCGACCACTCAATATTGTATTGTACATGTACATGTATTTACATATTGTACATGTATTTACATATTGTACATGTATTTACATAAGTTTACCTCCTTGGGTTTCACATTTTGTTGCCGGTGTACTTGAACGGAGTGTTTAAGACTGTTCAAAGTTTCAACACTTCTAATCATTCTACAATTGTTTATTTAGGGCAAGAGCTTGAATCTGAGGATAATGACAGACGAACAATGGATTTACCCGCCAACCAAACACAGTTGATAAAAGACGTTATCCAGTATAGCGGTAACTAAAACATAAAAAATAATGCATTTCTAAAATCAGTACGTGGAATCTTCATTTTTTAAAAAAACTAACCTTTTTGAAATTAAATCTGCACTGTTGTGATTATAACTCGAAAAACTGTTAGTTTTATGTAATTTCTTTCAGCTGCTTACAGTCATTATCACTCTTTTTGATAACGTTTTGTCACACCACGTGGTATCATTTTGTCACACCACGTGGTATCATCTTGTCACACCACGTGGTATCATTTTGTCACACCACGTGGTTTCATCTTGTCTCACCATGTGGTATCATTTTGTCACACCACGTGGTATCATCTTGTCTCACCATGTGGTATCATTTTGTCACACCACGTGGGATCATTTTGTCACACCACGTGGTATCATTTTGTCTCACCACTAGAAACCCTTTTGTTACAGATTTGAATAATTTTTTGTCATATCATTTGATAACATTTCACAAACCGCCAAAATAAGATACTCTCACATACCACGGGATACCAATTTGTGCAGGTTTTGTTTTTGTATTCCGTTCGTTAGTGTTTTCATATTAGAGTACAAGTTTATGCTTTATCTATATTTGCCGTTTAATCCACCTGATTATAAAAATTCTTACTTTTTAAATATATATTTTTCCCTCATACATTGCATTCTGTTCTGCTTAGTTTGTAATAAATGTTTTTTATTAAATTTTTAAGTTAAGTTTACTGCAAGTTTAATTTCTTAGTTTAATTGTTAATATATATATATATATATCCAGGATCTCTTGATATCGCAAACTTACAGGTACAAGTCATAGGTGAACGCTAAGTTTAGTTTGTCACGTGTTGTTTTAGCTTTGAATATAAAATTAATGCATCACAACCTGTTCTGCCATTTGAATGCATTTGCTTTATTTCAAAACTCATAAACATTACTTGATGGATACTTGAGCAAATGTGTATTGATATAATAATGTAAATATTAACAAAAATACCTGTGTTAATTCTGAAGTGCCATATGTGCACCTTTCGAAAATTCATTTCTCATCAGTGACACTAAGGGCCGAAAAAATTGGTAGATAAAAAAGATAAGCCAAACATTTGAAAATTAATGAATCCAATGTTCCAAAAATATATGAATCCAAATCCAGCTAAGGATGTTACTTAGTTTTTAAGTTTTTAAAACAAATTGATTTTGGCAGGTAACATTCCAATTGTTTTGTTGCTGTTCAATGCTGGTCCACTAAACATAACATGGATTCATGAGGATTCTAAAATTTTGTCAATTATGGAATGTTTCTTCCCTGCCCAGTCTACCGGGGAAGCAATTCAACGAGTTTTAAGCGGCAGTGGAATGCACTCCAACCCAGCAGGTAGATTACCCTTTACCTGGCCAAAATACGCGAATCAGGTAAATAATTCACATGGTGATATTGGAAATAGTGAAAACTGACCAAATATAGAACAGATATACCAAATAAAGAGTTTTACGTAATTTCTTAATTTTGTCTCTCCGAAGTCAGGAATTGTATGAGCAATAAATCTGAACCTTGCAATTTTTATCTTCTCTGGCATGATGTTCCTAGAAGTTTTATCTTGTATTTTGTTCATTTCCCACTTGATACAATTTTTATTGTAGAATAAAAATATTTTGTATAAACTCTATTTCGAATTACATGTAGTTTTAATATGTTTCACCATAAATTTTTATGTCATTAAAGATGATGACAAATAACACCGTTAAATCTGATTTTCTAGCTATTGATTTAGGTATAATAATTTTCGTATCTGTTTAAGTGTTTTTGTTCTGTATTACTGTATACTGTTTTATATTTCATACCCTGTGCTTCATTATTTAGTTCACTAATGTAGTTTTTCACTTTCTTTGGTCGCAAATAGCTGAAGTAATTCCATCACTCAGCTTTTCGGTCAATGTACAATCCGCCATGTTCAAAGTATTAGGTTAAATTTTTTAATTGTGTGTGTGTGTGTGTGTGTGTGTGTGTGTGTGTGTGATTTTAGAATGAGAAGGAAAGAAAGGTATGTATTTATTACTTTCAATAATCATTGTAAATATGTAGGTGTCATTTGGTTGAGCAAATCATTCTTTGCTAGGTTTGTCTTTTTTACTTTAATTTTCATTATAGTTTTTACCTATAACAAATTACACAATGGAAGGCAGAACGTATCGTTATTTTAAAGGAAATCCTTTGTATCCATTTGGATATGGTCTGTCTTACACGACTTTTAGATATCGTAATGCATGGCTTACACCAACAATCCCAGCAGGCTTTAAACAGGAAGTACGGGTTGAAGTACAAAATACTGGCAATACAGATGGAGAAGAGGTATAGTATCTTTATATTTTAGTTTCACAACTTTCTGCAACAAGAGGGAAAAAGTTAGCAACATTATAAGCTAATGAGAGAGCATAGAAACTAGAGTTATTGAAATGTATATCTGCAACTATAATATTACATTCGTATCTAAATGTCAAATATGTTCTGAATTATAATTGATAGAGTTGCCAGAACTTTATCTGAGGATTTTAATCCGAGAACTTATCGGTTTGATTGGCGATATTAAGCATTTTCCATAATAAGCAAGTGGACGTTCCTAGCATTGCAAGATAAGCAGCAGTGCAAGTGCCCAATATGTGTATATATAGTGTACCTTATGTTTTGAAGCTTTTTCTGGGTATGTATTTATTTATTTATTTATTTATTGCACGGATACAATTACAATAATTGATCAAGGCAATCTAATTAAACATAAAATGACAATCTAATTAAACATAAAATATATAAGATTCGCCGTTCATGTAAAATTTGTGACAGCCCATTGTCGTTCATAACGCATGAACACTGACAAAAATGACATTTCTTATATTTACAATTTCTTTAACCATTTCAGTTCAATTGCAGATGATATATCCTAAAAATCACTTTTTAATATTTCAATTTACTGCCAACCTCCACATCGTCAAAATGGAATATCCCATCGTCATGACGTTAGAAAGTTCAGAAAAGTCATCAGTGTTAAAAGCATATGGCCGCAAAGAAGAGTAATAGGGTCATAGAAAGAAAGATAATAGCAATTGTAAATATATAAATCTGCAGGAAGAGGAAAAAACGCAGTTATAGGAAGTGCGCTTGCACTGGTTGTATAGAATCAAATGAAATGTACAATTTGATTGGGGAGATTGAAATGTTTATATGGTGTTTACACCTTCAAATGATTGTATTCAGAGCAACGGGAGCAATTATGTAATCTGATATTTTGGTAAACTACACGTGCATGTAAACACTGTATTTTGACCCTTTAATATGATACTTATCCAGTTCATCATATCTTTTTGCAGGTTATTCAGATATATTTACAGTGGTTAGACACTAAAGTTAAAATGCCAAAGCTTCAACTTGTGGCATTCGAGAGGGTATTCATTAAAGCTAACGATACTTTGAATTTTTTACTCAGTATACAAAGTATCGAAATGGCAGTTTGGGATGATCATCACGGATTTCTTGTGGAGCCAGGTAAACTTCCACCTCTTACTTATTTACGATATCTCTTCCATTGTTTTTTTTTTCTTTTTCCATGTGTTCAGAGCAATATTTCTTTTCTGACTGACAAATTCTATTGATTTTGGTAATGCGCATATTTCTTTATTTTTTTTCAATGACAATTTTAAAGGTTAAAAGTATGGAATGAATACACATGTTGTAAAATAGATATTAATGTTATCCGTTTAGTTGAAGATGGTCATGTAATAGCCTGGTCAGTAAGAAACGTTTTCACATATCATCGCTGTGGTTTTAAAATACATTTTTAGAACATTTAGCTAGCTTTCTTTCATCTTAATGCCTAAACCATATATGGTTGACGAATTAAATTAAATAAAAAGCTTATAATAATTTGAAATAGGAAAAAAGGTAAATTTTATCCTTTTCAGGTCTAAGTAATCTTCAACGTTGCATTTTATATTAATTTACTGGTCATTTAAATATTTTACAGGCCGTATACGTTTATATATTGGTGGACAACAACCAAATCAACAGACAAAAGTCAATTCTAACATTTTGATACGTGACTTTAAAATCGAAGGAAAATCGTTTCTAGAAGGCGATAAATGAAATTATCGAGTTCAAGCCATTTAGTCCATAAAGCAACCAATGTTTATCGTTATAATACAAGCGTTATAGTTTGATATTGATCATGAGAGAGAGAGAGAGAGAGAGAGAGAGAGAGAGAGAGAGAGAGAGTCACATGTTTTGTACCAACTGATGAGTTTTATTTTGCAAATTATGATTTCTACGAACAGGAGTTGACTTGCTGGATGACCGTTCTCATAGTCGAGGAAGTAAACATTTTAATATAAGTTATATATTTGTATGAAATTTTTAATGTAATACAGATATACTGTATCATAACATTATATAATAAAATCTTCAAACATTTATTGAATGTTTTATGAATTATTTCATTGTTTAGAGAATTGGATATATTATAACCTTACAGTGTTGTTATTATGGCTACATGAATGATCAGGGCTATTTTGGCTATGGTAAACATCATTTGAACATTGAAGTAGCATCATATCCTCGTGTTTTTAAAAAAAATCGAGAAATTAAAACTTGACACTTCCCACATAATGGCACATGTATACATACGTTTCGATAACCAGGTTTCAAGTTGATTGATCAAGATTGGAATGTCAAACTTTTGAATTCATACTAAAATCACTTATTGTTCGAGAAACATTTATCAGGAACGTCATAAACTGTTGCGGAGCATTATAGTTTGCGTTTAAATGAGCGTCTATCAGAACCTTTATGTTAAAATCGGTAAGTTGCGATTGCCGATTGTTTATTGACATTTAAGCCACAACACACTTTCAAGCCATTAAACGGCTGCTTTGGATTCAGTTGGAAAAAATAAAAAATAAACTGAAATGTGTAGGTCATTTCAGTCAAGTACGTTTTTCCAACAAATTTTATACTAAAATCTTCTTTGAAAATGACTCTATTGTGTTCATTATGAGGAAAAGTTAATAATTTTTCGATTTTGATGAATTATATTCCATTTTAAATCCAAATGAATAATGTTGCAATACAAAGAAGTTTATAACATTACAGTTTAATGCTAGTTTAGGGTCGCGTTTTCGTAATTAACAAATTACACAGGTAGTGTCATGTGCAGAATTTAAACTATTTCTTCTGGAAAATTCAAAATTTTGAACATGACAACAGGGCCCGCGATTGAGCAGAATGTTATAGTAGACTTTAAGACTTCAATTCGTTTTGACCTCGATTAAAAGGAAATTGGAATATGCATCAACAAAACCGGATCTAGAACACCTGTACTACCAAAAAACCCAATTGGCATATTATCTTTAAATCTAACATTGATTCTCACCAAACGTAGCTTAATTAAAAAGAGAAATGCGGCAAGGTTCAATTAAATAAAATCACATAAATCATTTGTGTAAAAGTGCTTTAACTTTGATAGCAAGTTTCTCAAGAAAAATAAAATTCCTAACTGAACCGAAATGAATATAATAACATTTTATTTATATTCCTCGGTAACGAGGTTATCATCGGAACGGATATGACGTTACAACACATCGGTAACTCGGTAACGCTGCGACAATTCAATGACGTAAAAACTCGATCGAAAGTAACAGCATTCCTTTGCGACAAGCGCAACAAAACGGCAGCGAAATTTGCTAGTGTTTTATTTCTTTGGATACTGGTTTGTGCGTAGTGTCATTATTATGCCACATTCACTGCTCAGTGACAAATGTTTCTGGAAAATATATCCAACCGCATTTGAAGGGCCGATAGGAGGACATTATAACAGGAAATGTCCAGTTGAATTGTTCCAGGCTCGCGGACCAGAGCCGACTTTTCAGACTTATTTGAGGTTGGTCAATTTTGTTCCAGAAAATTTGGCTTGGAATGCTGTCTTCTAACTATTGGCATCAACTGCACTTTTCAGTTTGTTTCCAAACAAGTATTTTCCTTTTAATTTAATTGTAAATTTTCTTATGGAAATTAAGTTTTTATTTTTTATTTTCTTGCATTTGCCAGCTTTTGATTGACGCTTAAGTTGGTAGCTTGATATTTTATTTATTTTTATAAGTCACATCACGCGGCAATATAATAATAATAATATTTCAAAATTGTAAAAAAAAATATAATAATATAATGAAAACGCAAGAAAATTAAACAAATTCACACAATTTTGATGAATGTCAATTGTACTTTCGTTATTTTGATGTCAATTTTTGACAGAATATTTTAAGCTTTTGGAATCCTTTCCTTTAATATATTAAAAACAAGATTGTCATTTTTTCTTATAAAAGATTCTATCATTTTTTCAGACAAGAAAAAGAAGATAATGACATACAAATTGGGTATGTACAAGAGAATGTCAAAGCCCAGATCAAGATAAACTCTCGTCGTATAGATAACTACGAATATCAACCAAAACAGAAAACAGGAAAGAAAAAAGGAATATTCCGCAGAGTAACAAAGGGTTTGAGGCGGATAAAAAATAACATGACTGGAAAAACAGAAGTCAGCAATTTAAAACCATAAGTGATGTATCTGGAGGAAAATTATTCAAAGATATTGAAAAATGAAAAACAACTAAAAAAAGACTTATTGTTATAACTGTTTATATTGATAAATTGTTATATGTTCTGAGAGAATAATGCACAATTAAATTGTTTTTAATGTTGCATAAGTTATTAATTTTAAATTCAAATATAATTTTTATCGATTTACTTATTCAGAATATGGTTTATATATTCTCGTCTTGTTTATTTTCTTCTTTTTATTTTATTATTATTTTTTATTTTTATCATCTTTATTTATTTATTCATTTATTTTTGTTTGAATATATTTTATTTATTTGTTTTTAATTTTTGTATTTAATTATTTTCATATTTTATTAGTAATATTAATGTTTTAATTATTTTTATTTATATTTCTATGATTTTCTCATAAAATCCATAAAACATATTAATTTAATTATTGTGTTATTTTTTTTATTTTAAAGACAAATTTGTGCCAAACAAATACTGTTGAATCAATAATATATAAATTACATTTTTATACATGTAGCCAGAGCCGTCCATACATGTATGTAAACAATTATATGTTCAGAATATGCCTGCAGTAGTGAAATGAACCATCTGGCGGGGCGAATACAGTACCACTTTTACAGATCGCAAAGTTTTTAAGGACAAAATAAAAATACATTGCATTTTTTGAATGACACAAACTGTAGGCTTCAATCAGTAATCTTTTCAAGTGTTTCTATACCATGGACTAAAAAAAGTTAGGACTAATGTTCCCGAAAGCCCTCGAGAGCAAGCGGTCGTGGGCTTGAACTCCGGTCGGGTCATACATAAGATTTAAAAATTTTAGGCGTTCCTTCTTCGCCTATCGCTTGGCATAAAGAGGACAAAATATCGACTGTTTCTCCTTGTGCAAGGATTATTGGCTTAGGGTGTGGTATGCTTGTTTTTGGCATACTGACTTGTTGAGCTAGAACCCTACCCCAAAATAAAACTTGTAACACATACACAGACTAGTTCAAAGATTAAACTAACGAGATTATTAAATAACCTTGCTTTTCTCGCGAATAGCTGACGCAACGTTAAACACCATTTCAACCAACCAATCTCCGAGTGTCTTTAAAGCACTGGCTCAAATAATTAATGTCTCCGAATCTCTCTTCATTCTGTGCCACACTTAGTAATGTCTATATGATGTTGACAACGAACTTTGTTAGATACCACTCTGGGTCACCAAGATTTTAGATTTTGGATATGATCTTTTTTTGTTAAATCCTTTTTATATTGAAATATTTGAACCAATTACAAGTCAAAACTTTTGATGTACCACACACAAAAAAGTGTGACACCTCAAAACACTGTATGTGAAAACCAATATGTTTCAAGTCGTCTTGGCATGTATTTTCCCTGGCTCGTGGAGCAGGTTCTGCACATGGGGAAATACTAGACTCAATACTCTCTTTGTTGGTTGTTATGTTTTCCAGTTACTGGCTACAACCTTAACATAGACATCTCCAACAAAAGAAGTCTTGCTGTTTGAGTGATCTCAATCAAACACAAACTTACTGATCAGAGAGCCTCTCATTCATGCAATGTCTAGGCTGGAATCTCTCTAGGACATACATAGTGTCAAAAAGTCTGTCAGTTCACTTGTCAAAAGTAGATTTTTTCTGTAAAGGAACTCTATTTTCCTCTACCAGGACTGATTGCCATTTTGTACTTAATATGCTCTTGATAGGGTTGCAAATGTCTACAATTTCTACACAGCATTTAATAAGACATAAGATGGCAAAATTTCATATTTTTTAAACTAAGAACTAACACTGTTTTATGTTGAAAGTACGGAAAACTGATTTCACAACCATAGTAAAAATCATGCTTCTATTTTAGATGCAAAGTGATTTTTATTGAACTAAAATTTTATATCACAGACATTAAAACATAATTTTTTTTGAAATATATTATTTCTTAAAAAATTGTAACCATGCACAAAGAACATGACAATAACTTTTAACACTTAATTATAAAATCTAAGTGTAAGGGGAAAAAAATCCAAAGGCGTTCTCCGGAATAAAACACATGATTTTTAAAAAAAACTGTGCAAAAAGTACACATTACATCTATAATAATATAAAGTTAATATAAACATATCACAGTATCTTGGTCATATTATTCTGAATGTACAAACAACAAATAAAGACATATTAGTAGTACACATTGGAAACTGACAATGTCCATTTTAAATCCTGTGGTCGGAAGATTCCTGTATTAAGAAGAAAAACTGAAAAAATGATGCTGAGATGGATTTATCTATAATAAAAAATGATAATGTAATACTTAAAACCTCCACAAAGTAATAAAACTAAACAAAATTACATATATTATATCTACTTCAAATTTTAATCTTTCTTTACAGTGGAAATTTAATACCATCAAACCATTATTTACCAAGTGAATTATACCTACAAATCAGTTAATAGTAAAGATTTTTTTATTTGTTTAATTAAAAAACAACTTTGTATTAATCATTATTGAAATTGGCCAAATGGAATAACAATTTCAAACTTGACCTATATATTGATATGCAGTGTGACGTAAAAGTTCAGCAGTAATATTGATGTAAAATAATTGGAAAAGATAATAAAGACTTTTTAAAAATATATATCAAAGAAAATTCTATTTTGTACCAAATACGAATTTAGAACATAAAACTTCATCTGTAGAGAAATATTTTTCTACTTAATGACAAGATGAGCTATTGAAAAGATTGAGCTGCATAAATATAAATAAAGCACCATCTAGAAAACAAAAAAAAAACAATTTTGAGCAAAATACAGAGTATTTCTATAAATGATATGTAATACTGACATTAATACTTAATTAATAATTAAATACCAAGTATCAAGACAAGAAACTCACAAACTATTCTTAAAACATCACAAATGTTATAGATTAAAACTGACATGCAGAATATTAACAGTCAACACCCAAATCATTATCTTCTTCTTTGGGGGTTCTATATTATCAGAAACAATGAGAGCCTTTTTCATGCATTTGAGTAAAAAATTCATCTGCTTTAACAATGCATGATGTTAAATGAAACATTTTTTAAGTGCACATGTTCAAAACAGTAATGAATTCTTAGCTCAGAGGATATCTTTGTTTTATAATAATGCCTGTGTTATATTGATGTCATTTGTATATGTTTATGTTATTAGTATATTTTCTGTATTGTAATACTAAGTAGCTTTGTGTAAAATGTAAAATGTGCTACTATTGTTTTTTCACAAAAATATTGCCATGCCAACACTTTAGCAGAACACCAATTCATTTTTAAGGCAAGATTTTTCTTAAAACATTTCTATCAAACCACCACCTTTAAAAAGTGTTATATGCAATAATAATACTTTAAGTAAATATATAAACTTTTTAATACAGTTATATATAAATATAAATATGTAAATTTATATACTTCTGGTTAATAGATATTATGCCATTTTATCGCAAATACTGTGCAAGATGAATTATATATAATACAATGATCTTCTTATATATATAAATTTTTTTTGAAAAAAGGAGCTGCATTCTGCCTTTAAGATTTCTTACAAGTGTCTCTCACTGTATCGCCAAAATTCATTATAATGCTGAAAACAGACTTAACAAAATGGCAGAGTAAATATGATGTTTGACTATACAAACAATTAAATGATTATTGATGACAGTTGATCTGTCAAAGTTTTCACTTTTAATTACCATTATCTGTAATTTCATAATAGACAAACAATAAAAAAGAAAAGTTATTGATCTTCTCTGATAGACAGTGACTGATTGAGCAAGCAACTACATGTATATCATTAGTATAAGGCATTAGTTTAATTATAAGCAAAACAACAACAAAAATTAACACAAACTGTAATATATTGTTATACAACAGTTTTGTTATAATTCAATTACAACAATGTTTAATCTATAATTATTTTAAACACAACAATTGTAAAAGAACCTCCAACAAATCTATCAGGAATGGTATTGTCTTTTTAAGTGTTAGTCTTATCATAGATTCATGATTTAAGTCCTATTGTGCTTTTCTCTCATAAACAAATCACACATCAATCATGCAACCAAATCAATATTCTAAAAATCAACTGGAACATTAATGAAGTAAAACTGAATTAGAACAGTGTTTTTTAACTAGCCTTTTTAAACTTTTCTCAACTACCTTTCTGAATAGTGTACATGGTCACAAGAAAATAAAAGTAAAATAAAAAGTTTTCAAATTAATTTAATTTTAGGAACTTCAAAGTGCTGGTGTTTTTGGTAGATTGTTCAATCCAATAATGCTTTTTGTTTGGTTTTTAATTTCAAAAAATCCTTTAATCACTTTTATCTTATGTCTACAATCTTCTACTCTCTCTCTCTCTCTCTCTCTCTCTCTCAGTCTCTCTATTTCTCTCTCAAGCCTAATGAAGAAAGAGTGCAGTTACCCTTTTCAAACATAAATAAATAGCAAATAAGTATATCTTACAAAAAATAAAATTTGAAAACAAATAACATACATATAGAGTTCATTAATACTGTAATAAGTGTTTCTATAACGTGCAGCATGCCAAGTTAAAATAACATCAAAATCATGCTTTTAAAATTCAAAACTTAACTCTTCTTAATTCTTAATTACCTCAAGTAATTACCACAAATAATATATTAATGAATTGTGATTAAAGAAAAGGTCAAACTTCATGTCTAGATATTTATTCATTATGACTAGTGTAGAAAACTTCACAATATTCTTAAAAAACTTCATGCATATATTTCTTATTTACCGTTTTTTTTTTCTTACTAATCCTTGTTTTTTCCAAAAACAAGTGTAAGTGATGTAGACGTCCTGTCAAATCTGAAGTATGTTTAAAGTATAAAATATAAATTCAAATTTAAAAAACATGTAAGACTAATAAATTTAAAGAAAAAAAAAAAAAAAAAAAAAAAAAAAAAAAAAAAAAAAGACAGCCTTCTTTTTTGAGTATACTTTCCTTTAGCTTTTATGTAATCTATTCAAGCCAAAAAAATAAATTTATATTGTAAAACCAAAACCATTTATAAAAAAAAAAAAAAAAAAAAAAAAAAAAAAAAAAAAAAAAAAAAAAAAAAAAAAAAAAAAGACAGCCTTCTTTTTTGAGTATACTTTCCTTTAGCTTTTCTGTAATCTATTCAAGCCAAAAAAATAAATTTATATTGTAAAACCAAAACCATTTAAAAAAAAAAAAAAAAAAAAAAAAAAAAAAAAAAAAAAAAGACAGCCTTCTTTTTTGAGTATACTTTCCTTTAGCTTTTCTGTAATCTATTCAAGCCAAAAAAATAAATTTATATTGTAAAACCAAAACCATTTAAGAGTAAAATTAATACAAAAAAAAAAAAAAAAAAAAAAAAAAAAAAGAGAGAGAGAGAGAAAGAAGAAGAAGAAAAAAAGAAAGACTTGTCTTTGAATTGAAAGATTCTAATGAGATACAAAACAGAGGTGCAACAGCTAACAATATTAATTGTGTGCTATGTTAAAAAAATCTTGAATATACAATAACACCAGCCATTAAGGATATGTCTATTTATATAGTAAACTTGAATATAATGGACATCAAAAGCAATAGACCTATTTTTGCCCTTTTTTTAAGACAGTTGTCCTCAATATGAAGTTTGAAATATAATATAATTTGTACAATTTAAACTAAACATGTTTTTAGGGTCTGCTTTATGGAAGAAGGACCTATATTTATTAAGGCTATAACACATTTTTCAAGATTCATAAAAGCACGGGGTTTACATCGCCACAATGTTTTCAGCGTCCTTCAAAACTAACAGTTTTTAAAAACTGTTAATTTTATTGTGCAAAAGTTGACATATATTGTACCCTGAATTATGTACCATGATTAATGCTTCACAATGTTACATATTCTTTACATGATAACATTGAGATAAAATGCTATAATTTATTTATTTTTACTTTTTAGGATCTTCTTGTGGTAAAGTTAGATGCAATGGTGTTGCTGGTTTCCAATTATCTAAATTTTTAACTACATTTATTTCTTCTTCTCTCACTCTTTTCTTCTCTGTATCTTTATATGTGTCCCTTTATAACAAATAAAATGATTTTGATTAAAGTCAATTTTAGTAATGAAATAACTTAGACACTATGAAGCAAAAATTGAAGTGTAATTAATTGTAATCATTATGATTAAATTACATGTACTCAGAAACAAATAGTGTCAACAACTTCATTATGTGTACTATTTATGTAGGTATTACAGAGTAATACAATGCTATAAGTAAAGGTTTCTTACACCCAAGTCAAAATAATTTTAAGACATTCAGTTAAGAGATTGTGGAGGAAACTGAAGAAACCTAACAAATTTTGACAAGCCAACTGACAAACTTACTAATATTTTAATCTGCTCATTCTGCCTGAATAGTATAAACTGGTGTTTTACAGAGGTGTTTTGAACACTTAAAAAAAACAATTATTTCTTTTTTTTTTATTTACAAGATTGTTCAACTTGCAAGGTTAATAGGGCATCTGGTTACTTGTAGAATATGATTGTGCACTTGGGCGTATTTAAGATTTCATAGTTACAGACTACAAGAACATTTTATGCAAACTGGAGATTGATGCAAAGCTATTTGGTTTACCCGGTACATTTCACCTTTTTTTCTGGTCTGACAAAGTTTTTCTAAAATCTGTTAATTTCATTATTCATAATAGTTTTAATGGTTTAGGATGCAATACATATAGAAATAAATAAACAAACAAACAAAAACAGAGTATCCATATTAACTACTGTAATTTTTTTTTCGAGGTTAATAAAGAATATAGAAATTAAAAAATAATCAAGATTGAAATAATTCAACTTCAGCTGGAAACTTTTAACAAAAAGAGAATTCGAAGGTTTCAGATTATGCTTTATACAAAAGGTAACCCAAGCTACAAGCTAATGAAGGCTATAAGCTTTATATAAAATTAATGTAGGCTATAATAAGTATAAGTGCATATAAAATGACAGTCTTAAAAAAATGAATTAATGAAACTAAGAAAAAATTTAATGCAAATAAATAAATAAATAAATAAATAAATAAATAAATAATAAAGAAATAAATCCCTTTGTATACATTTACAGAATGAAGTGGATTGGAGTAATGAGTTTTTGTGTAAGTTGATATTCTACTTATATCTTGGAGGTTAGTTCTGTGATGGTAGGCACTGGAGTGTCCAAAGAGAACAACTGACCTTTAGCATGCAAAGCGACAACTTTCCACATTTATTAATGACCATTTTCGTCAAAATAAAATTTTAGTTGAGGGTACAAAAGAAAGTCTTTACATTACCAATACTCTTTGGTGTCTCATAAGCCATGTGTGGTTGGTTGTCAATATTGTGTGTATTTTTATGAGTGTATGTTTAATGTTTTATTTAAAATGTATATTGGCATATGGCACAATAATAAAACATTTAAATAGTAGAAGTAGTAGTAATAGTAGTACTTTCCTCACATTAGGAAATGAATTGAGAAGGATCGAAACCTAGGGTGAGTAGAGGCACTGTGATCTCTATAAGCTGGTTCTTTTAGACTAATTTACCTTTAGTAAATTCACAAAGGATGGCTGCATGTTGAATGATGCATAGCAGATAATTTCACAGTGATATAAGTTAAAGTCAAATTTTTTGTAAGAAACACTGAATAAGCTTTATAATGGTATTACTGGTAAATGGTAGAACTTATATATTATTTGTAATGAATGTATGACTGTTATTAATAATTATGATATTCAAATATTACTTCAATAGGTATAGCTGCATGAATACTAAAATGTGATATCTTCAAAGCACAAGACTGATATAGAAAGCTTTAAGTTTAAATATAAGTAAATATAATTATATTTTACAAAGTTTTTGTGGGTTGATTACAACAGTAGAAGATAGTAACAAATGGTGGATAAGCTTTGGGTATATGTACAAGCAAGAAGCTTTTTAAAAATGCTTACTTTACCTTTTTATAACGGGTAATGGTTGTAGTGGAATAAATGTATCAACTTTTCTTTTTCTAAAATTAGCACTGCAAAAACATCACACATAAAACAACATCACACAAACAAAATTAGTTATAAACAAAAACAAAAATAAAAATAAAAATACATGTACAGCAATTCTGTGATCTGCCTGTTTAAAATTCAATTTGTTTTTAATACTGTCAGATCTTATTTCAAAAGTTATTTGGCTATAAAGGCTCACAAACTTATAAACTTTCCTCTCTACTGATGTATCCAAAGATATGAATAAATTTCTGTATTGAAACTAAAAATTGAAAAAAGGGTAATGATAACAAAACAGTGGCTTTCAGTCTTTGTTATGTTGTCACTGAGCCCTCTGTATTGTGGGCTGATATAACACAGTGGAAACTTTCAAAGACTTTCAGATTCAGTTGTCATTAAAACCATTTTTTTCAATTTTAAGTTTCGAAGCATACTGTATCCTCTACAACTTACTGCATTTTGATAAAAATATAGATCTACTTAAAACATATACTAGGGTAAACAAATTTTTACGATGTAAAACAGGCAGATCAAAACTTCAAACAAACATTTCTTTGACAAAAAACATAAGGTCAATTCAAAACAAAAATACTCATAAACATAGATGTTTTTCAAGAAACTTAAAGTTTTCATTTAACCAACAAACTTCAAATTTTAAATAGATTGTGTCTGGTTAGATATTACGCTTTATGTGTTAAATGCTTTTATATCTATTATTTAATAATTTGGAAATTCAATTATTAGTTATTTTAAGATTATTTATTTTATTTAAAGTTTAGCAACTTCAGTCAAATTCAAACTTTATTTAAAGAAAATAAAGTAAATGCTTTGTACAAATACAACAAATTAATACACCAAACTGCATTCATCAAGTCATTAATCATGCAAGTTTCTTGCAATTGATAATATTTTAAGAGAAATATAGGGGCACTCCATGCAAGTTTATATTAAGAATAATTAGAGTTATCTCATGAGTTATGACATACTGGGTACTTGGGAGTCTGATATAAGACTTTTAACTAGTTACTTAGAAAGATATGTATTTACGTATTAAAGGTTTTACTTATTGCATGTTTTAATAGTGAAGCAAATTAAGTACATTTGTACTTGTAAAAGCCATAACTGGTATGATTTAAAATGATTTTATGATTTTTATGGAATTTTTTCTTTATAAAATATCATTGAAATTTATTTTTTTTAAATTTTGCTAACTCAGTAATAGCTTAACTTCATGCACAATTTTTAGTAAATTTTTGATTTTCTGAATTTTATAATAAACAAATGTGATAGTAGGCAAAACATATAGAATTGATCACTAGAATTTTATAATAAATGAAAGTTTAACAGCAGATAAAAATATATAGAATTGGTCAATATATTAATGAAAAAGACAAAGGACTATTTTTACTTAAATAAATTTTAATTTGTGTAAATAAAAGATGTTAAACTTAAAAACAAACTGCGTTAAAACATTTTTGTGACATTAAACAAAACAAATTTGAATTAGGTGCACATACAATCAAACAAAAATTAACTGTATCAAATCTAATAGATCAGACAATACCTTCTTCTCCTAATAAACAGAACAAACAGAATAATAACAGAATAATTGTGTAACTAATAAAAATCTAAAATTCTAAACTAATCAATCAAACAAGAATGGCAGGAGTTGAGTGGAGTGGGATAATGGTGTTTTATATCCAAGTTAAAGTTTTTAATTACTATCAAGGTGTTCAGTTCTTAGGCATTAAAGGAAACTGGAGTAATCCAGGAATCTCCTTCCAATAAGAAAACTGACAATTATAAACCTTCAAACACCAAGATCTGCTCCAATGGGATTTGAACCTAGGTGGTTCAAGGGACTGTGATCTGTAAGATGGTGCTTTATACCACTTGGCCACAATCCATACAAGACTTGAAAACATGTACAATACAGTGTAATATCTTTATTCTTTATTCTACATATACACCCAGCCACTCACAGCATGGTACACATTTTTATTCTTACAAATGAAAATTAAACAATTTGTAGCTCATCAAATTTCTAAAAAATCATTTTATGTGTTTCACTTAGAATGCAAATAAGGTAACATGTAGCTGTAATTGACCTCAAAAACTTTTATATTTTTAAGTGCCCAAGATCTATTTGCAGATGGTTTTAATTTGATAAAATCTTTTACTTAATAGTACAATTAGACTATTCTGGATTTTTATTTTTAAAGATTTAAATTAGCTTTTAAGCTAAAACAATCTAATTTTAGACTTTTATCAAACTGTTAAGATAAAAGGCATCTTGTGTTTAATAATTTCTTCAATGTTGAAAACCTAGAGGTACTATTTTAGAGAAGGCTTTTTATTTTTGGACATTCACGCCAATTGTGAGATTCTGTAATCTGTATGTGTGAGCTAAAAGTATATGGCTAGAAATTGAATGTATCAGTACTACAAAATGATATATCACATGATAATAGTAGTAATATTAAGGAACTTACCCAAACTGTGGAGGAGGTAATGCTGCACCTTTTTTAAAGAATTCAGGCTCATACTCCACAGCTTGGTAACTTTTATCTCCCAGTGATGCTGATGGTATACCATTTCTTTTATCAATAATAAATTCTGAAATAAAAATTTTCCATGAAAGTTATACATGTATGACATTTTGTTTGAATACTGACATAGATAACTGAAGCAAAAGAATTCCTTACTTAGAACATGCAGGTATTATGATATATGTTAACCAGCAATGTGGTATGGATTTTAGGTTGAGATGGTGTTTTAAATCCCATTCAAGATTTAATTGAGTAAATGAATTTTTTCTGAAAACAAAGCAATATTGGGGGGAAAAAAATCAGTTTTGGGCATTTAATATCTATTACCAATACATGGACTGTATTTACACCAAAAGCTAGAGTAACATATTCATATAAATGACGGTGGTATAAATGTAAATTCAGGTACATGTACCTTAAAAGGAGACTACTCAAACAATAATCACTTCTGTTATCACAATACTTTTAATGTGGTTTTGGGGCAAATTAACATTGCATAAGTATAAAAAAATTACAAATGTAAAAAAATCTTTCAATTTTTTTCATACTGAAGTAAACATGTTTAAAATAATAACAAACCTTTTCTGTTCTTCCCAAACAACATGGTGTGTGTTATTTCATCATATGATGTGTTTGTTGATTTATGAACTCCATCAAAGTGACATCGTAATCCAATCTTAGTTAAACCAGGGTCTAACAACCATTCATTCTTTGTTCTCATATAAGTAACTACAAATATAAACAAAATGTCATGTTTTTTACCTATTTTATATACAAGAAGTAACATCATTACTGAAACAATGGTTCACTCATTAATTTTTATGTAAAAATAGGATTTTTAATAGCAAAAATAGAATTTTAATCTTCTATAAGCACAATATCAGTTTTAATTTTGTATTTACAATTTAAATGCTAGTCAAAAGTACAAGTAAATAGTTTATAGTCCACCTGTCTTTTCTTAACCCTACAAAGATAGTAAAATTTCTGTATCAACAAAAAAATATAATAATAATAAATACCGGTAATAATAAAAATAAAAATAAAAATAATTAATTAAATTTTGCATAAATAATTTTGAATTTTTCCTTGTAAATTTTTTTTTCATAAAGTGACAATTATTTGTGCTAGAAATGTTATTTTATTATACATGAATTCTAAAACAAACATTTAACAAAATAATTACTTACAACCTGGCTGGGTATGTTGAAACACTTAACAATGCCAATTTTTTTTATAAAATGACAATTATATTTATTGTTATACATTATAAAAGAAGTCTGAAAAGAAAACTAAACAAAATAATTACTTACAAGGGTATGGTCGCATTGCATGCCAGTTGTTAGGGAAGATTTCCATTGCTGGATATTTGGGATTTTCTGGATCAGGAATGTACTTTAGCCTAGATTTCCAGTCTGGTCCACATCTAAAAATAGAAATTTTACATTAAAAGCAAATTACATAAAAGCACCGAAAAGTAAGTCCACGATTATATACTAGTATTTATAATGCTATTTTAAAGATGATATATCATTATGGTCATCATTAGTGCTACTGGTTACTGTTAGTTTGATTGATTCCTGGTAAAGTCATTAGACAATGTTACTAACATAAGTCACTGTTGATGTCTTTGGTGGTCGAGTGTCTTTGGTTGTTAGTGACTCTGTTTGTCAGAAATGTCTTTTTTTTAGTGTCTATGGTTGTCAGAAATATCTTTTGTTGTTAGTATCTGGTTGTCAGAAGTGTCTTTGGTTTTTACTATCCTTAGCTATCAGAAGTGTTTTTGATTGTTAGTGTCTTTGGTTCTCAGAAGTGTTTTTGATTATTAGTGTCTTTGGTTGTCAGAAGTGTTTTTATTGTTAGTGTCTTTGGTTTTCAGAAGTGTTTTTGGTTGTCAGAAGTGTTTTTGATTGTTAGTGTCTTTGGTTGTCAGAATGTCAGAAGTGTTTTTGATTGTTAGTGTCTTTGGTTGTCAGAAGTGTTTTTTGTCATTAGTGTCATTTGACCTCATCAATTTCATTAGTGGCTGTAGTTCGAATTACCCATGCTTTTTAACATCCGTGAACGTAATTTTTGCAAGATTTTAAGAACCTGATGATTTAAATATACTGGTAACTGATTTTTGGTATTTGTAAAATTTGAAAATGCAACAATTATTTAAGACATAACAATTCTATTGAACTCATTTCCTATGACAAAAACAATAAAAGTTTAGAATTCTTACTTTAAAACTAAATTCACTTGATTTGGAAAGTAAAGGGATTAGGTGAGATGGGAGTGGTTAAACTTTCCAACTTTTTTTCATAAGATAAATGATCAATCTCAGTCAAAAGTTAATTTATTAATGCAAAAGTTCATGAGATATATAAGCTTGTGCCTTTTTTTGCATGTAAATATTTGTCTTGGAGTGGAGTGGAGAGGAGTTGAGTAATGGTTTTTTATGCCCCGGTTAAGATTATTTCACTTATTTCGAGGTGGTAAGTTCTGGGATGGTGGAGGAAACTTAAGTGCCCGGAGAAAACCACTGATCTTCAGCAAGCAAACTGACAAACTTACCCACACTAGGATCTGTTTAAAGTTGAATTCGAACACAGGCAGTTGGAGGAGCTTGTGCTTTAGACAACTGGGCCACCGAGGCCCCCTTATCTTGAAGGGACTTTTTAGAACAGTAGTCCAATGCCACACAATATTACAGACTCATATTGCAAACCACTTTTTCCCTTTAATTGACACCAAGTCACCCTTACAGAGGCCCCATAGAGGCCAAAGATATTAGTAAAAAATTCTTGCATGTGTGCAAGCATGTTCCAACCCACTAAATGAGTTAAACAATACTGGTGATATCTTTATACTTACTCTGAATATGCAATCTGTATATTCTGCTGATGTGGTGTCCATTCATCATAATTGCCATATCCGTGTGGAATATACCTTCTTCCAGAGGGCTTATATGATGGAACACTAGCAGAATTGTGGATATCAGGAAAATGGCGCTTTTCTCGCTCTGAAATATACAGAAAAAAATTAATTTCTCGATGTTTTGTTGAAATATGTTAATACAAACTGAACAATCATGAAAGATACACATGAAAAAAAAAACACAATTAAAAGGCACGGTTTCTTTGAAAACAACAAACCTTTTGTGTAATCTTTAATTTGACATGTCAAGTGAGTGGGATGCTTTCATGTAACAAAAGCTATGCCACTCAAGAGCTCTTATTCAAATGTTTGTTTATTAAGGCTTTCATCAAATCAAAATGAAAATATTCAAAATTCAATAAGGTTTATGGTAGAGATAACAGTAACTACATTATAATTACAGTACAAAACAGAACATACCAGAGCTTTTAACTTTTTTTAAAAAAAACACATGACACTTATAAGTTATAATCATTGATTTCAATTGATTTAGTTGTAGTTTTTACCACATTTAACCTATGTTATCCAAATCCTGTACAAAAGAAACAGTTCTCATTTGTATTTCTATAAAATACAGATGTGTTCAATTATGACTGGTTTAACATGTAATGATGACAATCTTACCTGTCCAGTGGTCACTCTTACTAAGTTTACTTTTTAGTCCAATTATATTATTTTGAAGAAATCTCATTTTTAACACTTAAGTAATATATTCACAGAGTTGAAAACAGAATATGACTGCCCAGAACCCAAAACTATACATAGTTTGTCATTTTATCCAAAAACTTCATATTTTCCTTTCTTTATAAAAGATATTAATGCATGTTTTATATGACTCTTATGTTAAACATATTTATAATTGCAGCTGGTTGGCATATTATTCCTAATTGCTAACAATAACTGGGTAAAAAAATCTGTCTTGTACATTGAATTAAAATACAAGTACATGTATAAGTCAGTTGCTGTCTGTCAAAGTTATTCATTAAGGATTAATAGATCAAAATTCATTATGTTTATTAATATTATGAAGCAAGCAATCTATGATTGTGTGTAGTGACCCTGATATTAATTTGTATTTAATTGTTGACCAATAAATGTGTATTAAATTTCATTTTGAATAAACATTAATAAATGATCGTTAAATATTAGTTTCTATGCATTACATTACTCAATGTACACTTACTGGGCCATTGGAGTTTTTTATATACACATAAAAATATTATTATTTTTTAGAGTATATATTTTAAAGACAAGTCTTCAAACAGACAAAGTTTGTGTGATTGTTTAGAATAAACTAACTATACAATTTTGAGAGAAAAATGGAACAAATTTATTCCATATAAGTTGCATTACAAAAAATATATATTCCTTGCACTTTGCAAAATGCATTTAAAGAGTTGGGGTTGAAATTTTACAGTTATGATTTTTTTAATCATCTGAATACAACAGATTTGGAATGACTGGAGGAATGTCTTTAAAATACCAATGAAGAATGTTTTGGCTTCCAATTAAGTTCTGTAATAAACTTTTAGCCAGTTTCTTGAACTGTTACTTTATCTAACTTGATTTCAACCATCTAAAATCAACAAATTAATGCCAAACAGAGAGTTTCATTGGATAAGGGTTCCTAGAAAACTTAAATTATTCTTTTTCTATGACCTCACAGTATATTTGACAACTTGATATTCTGGAGGTAGTTAAACCATCAAATCACTTGTGAAATGGTAGTTGGCAGATCAAGTACAATTTTAAATATTGTGTTGCATTCTGGGTAGATCATTTAATCGATTCAGATGGTAATGGTCTCTCTAGTGCAAATGGTCACTACTTAGAGTAAGCAGCATAACCTTGCAATTATTCTCAGTAATTTTCATAAGAAAATCACCCATAGTTCTAGGGTTCATACTCAAATCTTACCCTGAAATTCCCCTTTTCTGTACAAATAGAAGTTAAACATTGAAAGGTCTTGACCATTTCGTTAATTGTAGGCCTAGAGGTCTCTTGTTTTTATTTATATTTGGTGTTGAGAAATAGTTGACTACTGGTCAAATTAGATCAGCTATCAATAGAACAAATAGCAAAAGGACTATGTTTTTGTTAGAACCATAGCACAAATGGCCAAAGAACCAAGTTTTGTAAGAACCTGGTGAATTTTTAGTTGGTGTGGCAGTTAAATACAATATTTTTAAAATAGTAATCATAGGATATCACATCTAGTCTCTGAGCATTCTGAATTTTTCATCTCCTGTTACAAATATGTACATGTTTGTATATGATACAATGCTTGTGTATTAGTTTCAGTTTGATTTTGGTAATACACCATCACAAAATTACACTCACAGTATAATACTTCCAATTTAAAAGGATCATTATCTTTTTTTACAGGGATACACTAATATTAAACCTGGGTTTACTTGGCCTGAGTGTAATAATTAATGAAAATGTAGTAAATGAATAGCGTTAAAATGTTCCTTAGTTAGAAATTTAACCGATTGTATTGGGTGAGAATTATATCTACACAAGGGCTAATCCAGGTGTTAAGGAATTTTCATTTATTAGCAATATAAACTTTTTAACATAATAATTACCCTTCCTGCCAACTTTTCCGATTTCCGTTGTAACATGCAACATGTTTACTTTTCTGATTTTGCTAAACTTAAAGTGTCAACAACATTTTGTTATCTTAAATAATCAACAAATATTGTAAACAAACATTGATTATTAATAACGGAAGCCATGTGCTGAAAGGGAAGCCGTGTCCAAGTAACCAGTGACAGGTGCCCGTTCATGCGACATCTACTGGCGAAAGTTACGAGATCTTTATCAGGAGAAGTTAACTCTAAATCTTAAGATTGTAAAGTTAAATTAAATACGATCAAATTCAATAAATAAATAAATAAATAAATAAATAAATAAATAAATAAATAAATAAATAAATAAATAAATTAAAAAAAACATTTATAGGAAGTCTACTTGTATTATATGTCGCAGGCTTTCAAGTTACCGAGCAATTTATTTTCACCTGTTTTATTACTATTATTATTTTTTTACTAGAAAAATAATACCACGTAGATGATAATTTGTGCTAAAATTTATATAACCGAAGCGGATAAATAATTATTATTTTTAGTTTGTTAACTGTATAGACCAAATTATCGCGTTTTGTAGTTATTGATTTTAAAAAAAGTTTAGTAAATCATATTAAAATTTGAAAACGTCATTATGTGAAGGAGTTTTGGTGGTTCCGCTTTGTCATGTGCTGATTTTGAATTTCTATTAAAATAATGCATTCAAAATCATGTCATGTGCTGATTTTTAATGCATTTTTTCAATAGAAATTCAAATTCAGCACATGGCAGCTTTATCGATGCTTTACTTATTGGATACCGCATTATGTTCATGATCGATGATAACCACTTAATTCATGAAAGCAGCATGGATACTATTTCCTTAAGCGAGACTATCAAATTAAAGCATATGCGTACGAACACGAATAAATGCGACTCGAAGTAACTTCAAGTTATATGCGAAAAATGCTTGTCTGCATAATAATTTTCATATAACAGGTTTGAGGCAACTGAAAACTTAGTGTAGTTTGCGTGGAATCTATTGAGGACTTCAGAACATGATTGAGTAAAAGTAACCTATATTATAAAAATATCTGCAAAAAGGGGTATCTACAGATACATGATCTACTGGATACAAGGGGAAACCAAGAAAGGTACACATCTTTGTATTTCACATAAACCAGCACTAACCGTCTCTCCAATAATGGAGATGAGACCGTGTGTTTCGGGAAGGAAAAGGGTTTCCAGTTACCAACATCAACTATTGTTTGATTACTGAATTTAAATAATCATGACCCGGACAACTAAACTGAAATCCCTTTTTACAGTAAAACATGCTGTAAATGCTGAAAATGTTTACATGTCTGTCTGTAAATAGCCAGAGTAATTGATAGCACACAATAAGAAACAAGACACACCATAAAACACTGCCAGCATAGAACGGACACCTGACATTGATAACGAATGCTTTGAAATAAACAGACTTAGAACACAACGAAGAGCAAGATACGTGATAAAAACTCCCGGAATTGATCGGACACCGGACAAAGTGATAGCTATAAGTATTGATAAAGTATTTCAGTTTTAAATTTATATCATAGTCGTCGGATTATATATGTGCATATTCTTATAAAAGAAAACAGTAAACGATAAGAAGATAATAGCAGGGAACAGCTGTTTGATCGAGGTCATGTCTTTACACGAATGGTTTATCTTTATCTGAGCACGTATTGTAAGTGAAAGATATAAGACTCTTATAAATAAAGCAAGGAAACAAACAAACAAACAATCGGAGACTGGTGTCTTATTCTATTATCTTTTTGTCTTCTTTTTACATATATTAATATCATATATGCCAAGAGGAATACTAATCTAGTAGCATATACTAGTATCTGAATCTTATAATGTTGCATGACGTGACTTTAGACAGAGTCACGATTGCTTGTTTATGTTTAGTTGCCCTTTTGCTGCTAAAGGCGAAGTTGCAAAAATATCGTGTAATAAAATTTTAAATAAATAAATAAATAAATAAATAAATAAATAAATAAATAAATAAATAAATAAAAATGAATGAATGAATGAATGAATACTTGCTGTTATTTTGATGTCCCTTTGCTGCTAAAAGCGAAGTTGCAAAAATATTATACAATGAAATTTTTTAATAAATAAATAAATAAATAAATAAAAATGTTCTGGTGTTGACAGGGTAACTGCAACTTAGTCGTATATTTGTAACATAGCGCCATATGTAGGTCGCTCGATAAAATATCAATAGTAATTATGTTTCAACGCACTTTTTTAAGAAATTTTAATAAACATGTACATTGATTTTCCCAAAAAATTACTTTTGGAGGGAAAAAAACAACAACCTTTTTTTTCCTTCTATACCAGAACCGAAAGTTAGTGTACACAAAGAATTTCTAAAACAGCCTACAGATAAAAGATAAACTTATATAATTAAAATTTAAAAGACAAAATTTGTTAAATTCCTTTTGACCTCCGCATGGGGTCGTTTACATTTGAAGTTTTAAATTCGAATTTAGATAGGATATAATGAAACTATAATTGTAATCTCGTCATATATAAATAGTACCGTTAGGTGTAAAAACGGGGTCACACAGGCATGACATGCTCAACTTAAAATATATATATTATATACGCTATTACTGTACAGGAAACTCGTAGTATTATCACACTTCCCGAATGGAAAGACGACAGTTTAAGTTTTATGTAAAATTTTAATCCCGTTCATACTTAAAATGTAATCCATTTTCTTTTGTATACACGGACGTGATTTTAATTTCTTTAAAAAGTTGTGTTTGGGAAACATGGGAGCCGGAGCTTCTAAACATGGAAATGTAAAAAGGAAAGTACAGGCAGTAAACGCTTTTGAGGATGCCGGTAAAAGGTATAGAGAAAAAGGAAAGAAAACATCAGAACAAACACAGAAAAAGAAAAATAAGAAAAAACATCAGGAAATGGAAAGAAGGGACAAAACAAATGTAACTGACCATGTTTCAAGATGGACAATATTAAGAGAAAAAACTTTAACAAAAAGTGACGTTGAAATGAGAAGACAGCTTCGGTTAAGTGACTTTAATAAAATTGTTAGGAAAAAGACGCTGGATGAAGACGATGAAACTCCAATTGAAATTCCATATGAGGCAACCGAGAAGGTATGAATTCAATGTGTTTATACGCTGATGTGTTTTAAGATTTTGTGCATCAAGTAGATGTAGTATGTTGGCCGGGTTGTATGGGTTTTTGGTATTTATTTTCATGTCTCAATGTTGTTCTTTGTATCTTGAATCGATTGCTGTAACACGTGTACATGTGCATCAGCGCATGTTTATATTTTTATCTATACTCTATTTGTTCTCTGTTAATTAATAATCGAGCATACATGTGTGAATGTCGCCATTCCTGTGTCATGTGCAAAATTTTGAATTTTTGCAAAAAGAAATATTCAAAATTTTGCACATGACATCGACAAAATTTTGAACACATGTATTGCTTTTTGTAAAAATTCAAAATTTTGACATGACACCTGGCATAATTATAATTTGAATGCACGTGTATGTATGTAAGCGCGCATACGTACATAGTATATTGTAAACATGTATGCACTTAACTAACGATGTTTATTACACGACAGGAAAATGTAATAAGATACTATCGTTATTTTTTCCTAATGTAACAACTGTTTAATTACCGCGATCAAGTCGATTTTACACATGTCAACACATATATATGAATTGTAAGTGTATATAATGGATATACCTTTTTAATGGGAGGTGAAATATGTCATTATATATATATTTGTTTTTCGCAGTTTAATTAGACCTTATACGTCACCTGTTGAATCGTGATTATTTATACTGACTGAAATACTATAAAAATTGTATCTCTATAAAAATACTCGTGACTCCTCAAATACAGATAATGATGAACTTATCCACAAAATTTAGACCCATTTCAACAAGTCTCTTAAGCGATTAAATGACACATGCCTTAATGGGTTTATGCAGTACAGTTCTATAATATCCCAATAAAAACCTAATGACTTTATCTCTTTTGTAAAGAAATGTTTGACAGTTCATGTTAAAGAGGAGAAGATTTTATTTTTTTGGAACCCCAAATAATTAAACAAGAATTGATAAAAGTTTTTTATGGCCAAAAGTTATTTCCTCATACATCTTAAAGTGTTAGTAAATTAAAACATTTCTATCGATTTGTTTTGGGAGACAACAAAGGGATATAGTTAGACAACAAAGGAATATAGTTGGTCACCTTAGGGTATTTTAGTCAAGTAGCCAAATCGGTTAACTTCTATCCAGTCCCGGGAAAGCAACAGCAACAATTTTTGTGTGTGTGTGTGTGTGTGTGTGTGTGTGTGTGTGTGTGTTCTTACAACAACAACAACAACAACAGAAAAAAGCAATATATGACAGATTTTTCGCTAAAAATAGACGTTTTCAACAAGGTGACAAAACTAATTTGTAGAAAAAAATCATTATAATAAACATTCCTTAAACATGTTATGTATCACGAAATTTATAGAATTGCTACAAACAAGTATAAAAATATAACTGAGATAAATGTATTTACCAGAGTTTTACGCGTTTTAATATGCATTTAAATGTTACCTCTGGCGACTAGAAATTTAAAAAAAATCAAAAAATTATCATGCTTGACAGAATTTAACTGTCTACAAACGGACACTTTCAGTCTTTGTATAAATCTTGCCGAATTTTAATATGTTTGGAGAAATGGAGAATACAGCCATGTAATCTCTCTCTCTCTCTCTCTCTCTCTCTCTCTCTCTCTCTCTCTCTCTCTCTCTCTCTCTCTCTCAGCATACCTAAGTGTTAAATACCATGCCCTGTATTCTCTACAGACAGTATGTACCTTACAGTACTTACTGTTTACTGTTAACTTTAGATTAGTTATATATTAAATCTATATATTATCCAAATAAATCACAATTCTATAAAAATTGAATGAAAATGTTCAGGTAATCTGAGTTATATTTGGTTTTCTTTTCCTTCTCTATTCAAATCTGTGTTTATATTTAAACAGAAGTATGTATTTTTTCTATTTACATTGTTTTTCGAATTTCCTTACCAAACATATGTTATTTATAGGCTATTTAAACAGGAAAACTTGATATGTAATTTTGCATGACTTTTTCATAATATTAAATCTATGACTTGCCGCCTTTATTTTTTTTTTTAAATTCACACATGTTTAATTAGTTTTTTAACGACGTGTTCACGAAATTTACTCTATTATAACATCAAATAGCCGTACTTTGCACTGTCTTTTTAAAATGACCAATTCCCAATATGGTGGGAAAACATACGAATTTAAAGTAGTTATGTCACGATATCTTCAGGGATGATTTAAATCTAGGTATATTTTAACACATACTTTCTAAAAAAAATAAAAAAAATTCCGGATTATATCATCTTTAGTAGTGTTGAGGACATGTTAGTAAAAAGAGGTGTTGGTGTAGGTGTGTGGTAATCGTCTTGAACTTTTAAAATCTTACTGTTAAAAAAAAAAAAAAAAATAAAAAAAAAAAAAAGAAATTGAAAATGCTTTTCATAAAGGATTGTATAAAAGCTGTAACAAGAGCTTTCAAACACATCTTCCGCGTGTACACGAAATTTTTTACCTAGCACATTGATTTTTGAGATATGTCTGTTGGAGGTAATTTTTTTTAAAAAAATGTCATTTAAAAAAATACATTTTAAGCACAAAAAGAAGAAAGGGTTAAGCTATTTGACTTTTACAATGTTTTATAGTCTAAAGCATCTACGATCAATTTTGCTACATCGCCTTTAGGGTGTTCACAAAATAGTAGAAACGACACTCAAATTTTAAATACCGCTTATCTATACAGATCAGTGGAGGTATTGGTCCTGACGCCAATACTATCTTTAAAAGTTATGATTTAAATTTTTATTTGACCACGACTACTCAACATCCAAATTCTCAAATAATAAGAAAATAAATATAATATTGTTGAAATTTTAATGCTTTTAAGAACAGATTATGCCACCCTCGTATATCAAAACATTGGCTTTGAATTATATCAAATTTTAAAGTCAAATTTACAACTTTAATCCTATTTTGCGTTAGGGCTTTAGTATATGCTCCACCTTTTGTTGACCTAACGTCTCAGTAGTGTCAATGAAATAATTCTTAAAACAAATTTTACGTTTTACAATGGCTCCCGGTTTACATATAGTTGAGTATGGTAGCTTATTTGTGTCATTGTACATAGTCCCAGCCTGCTTGGCGTTAGAAATAGAAAGATGAAAGGACTACAAATGACTTTTTAAGAGCAAAATAACTATATGATGCTGAACAATAAGACAAGATTTTAAGAATGAAATGACACTAAAAGATAAAATGACACCAGACTAAAGGACGAAATAACATCAGACTAAAGGACGAAATGACATCAGACTAAAGAACGAAATAACATCAGGCTGTCCGAAAAAAAACCGAACTAACATTCGTTATTTTATCTCATTAGAAATATCGTGCTACACTTTATTAATGTATTTTTTCGAATTTTCGACATTGCTCGAAGTTTTTCTTTGCAGTCAAAAGTGAAAACGAAACGGCACTTACATGAGACCGTATCCGAAACATTCCTTTATTGTTTCAATTTGAATTAACTCGGATCGATTTTTACGTTATGTCTATGTGATACTTCAAGGCAAATATTTATTATAAATGTTAAAACCGACGTACAATAAACATGTCTTTACTAACTCTTCCGAGATCAATTATATATATTTAATCTTAATAAATCGAAACTCTGAAATGAATGTAAAGGGTATCTGACAGACTATCGATAGATAAGTCACTATTGAGTTAAAACGATTAAAAATGTAAAACAACCTTGTATTTCAAATTAAAAATATATCCTTGTACCTTTGTTCGATTAAATACGTTTTTATGTGTAATTTTACACGCTTAGTGCAAAATGGAAATATTCTTTAAAACCACCATGCACTTTTATAAAAAGATACCAGTTTGTTCTCTCTCTCTCTCTCTCTCTCTCTCTCTCTCTCTCTCTCTCTCTCTCTCTCTCTCTCACACACACACACACACACACACACACACACACACACACACACACACACACGCGCGGTTACTGGTTACTATGAGTTGTAATAACATGTCTCACAAATGTAGGAAAACTTCCGGCTTTCACATTATACATAATAATGTAAGTATGAGACCTACAGTGGTCTTGTGTATATATATATATATATATATATATATATATATATATATATATATATATATATATATATATATATATGATAAAAGAATGTCGAATACATTAGTATGTTAAAGACAATCGTGATGACTGTTACGTGATTTCCAACCATTGAGCAAACAATATTTTAATCCTTCTTGCTATCCCCTACTAAAACGCGGAGGTCGCGGTTGCAGAGAAGTCTAAAGCGCGTTGTTATGGATAAGAATTATTTTTCATTGCCGAGGTTCGAATCCCGCTTGGACAGAGATTCTAGAGCGAGAAAGTTTCCTCCATCACGTCTCGTTTTAAGTCAAAGAATCCTGACTTTGGCGTTAAACACAATTACTTCATTCCTACTACATGTATTAGCAGCGTAGAACCTTACATGTACTTTGATATATGATATGGGTAGACATAAGTGTAGTGGGTCTTATGTATTTAGTACAGCAATTATCCTTTCTGCATCAGGATGTTTTCAGGGATTGAAATAAGTCATTTTAAGTACTCATTGGCTGGCCGGCACAAGAGTCACCAACACTACAATCATGTGTTCACACTTAACCGCTTTCAGACGTTTTGACACTAGACAGACTAATTATTCACTAATAAGATACTTCATTTAAAATATCACAGACTAGATCATTTTAGTTTTTACACATTCTGTTCTCGGTATTTGTATACAATTTTGTTTGAGTCTCAAGTTCTGTTTTGCTCAGTTGTAGACGTTTCTTAATGACTGCAATGCATTAAAAGAAAGATCTAGATTATACCAAACAAATTGAACGGGATTCATGATGTTTTACGCCCCAGTCAATATTTTTACCTATATTTAAGAAGTCAATTCTGGGATGCCGGAGTAAACCACCGACAGTTTGCAAGCGAACTGACAAATTTTCTCACAATAGGATTTGGCCATGTGGGATTCGATTCTAGGCGGTTAGAGGACCTGTGATCCGTAAGCACGTAGACCATTTGGCCACCGAGCCCAATATACCAAACAGAGCCGAAACATGTTAGGTTAAGAGATTGATTGATCATTAAATTACAAATCACAATTGACAATTAATTTTGAGTTTCAAAGACTCAAACCAAGAGCAAAGAACTAAGATATGCTAATTATTTCCAAGTATTAACGATAAACAATGCACCAAAACATGAACGTACTCAGGGGAGACCAGGTACCCTGGGAGGTAAATAATCATTTTTTCGTAATATCTAACTGAAAACCAAAAGTAATTGTTTGTGTTAAATAAAATTACGTTTGAATGTCCAAAAATAAGCCCGAAGTACTACTGACAGACAGAAAAATCTTGTCGGACATAATAGGGTCATTCTAATGGTTGACAAATGATTGTCAAACATTAACGGTCAGGATATGGTAGGAGTCGGGGTTATCAAAAACACGATAAAATGTTGACAAACGGATGAAAGGATTGGTAAAAGTGATAGCGATTTCTGATAATGTCACGATTTTCAATTTAAAATTATCAATGATTATTATAACATTACAGTATTCAAACTGATTTTATTTCGCAGACGACCATATAAGAATTATGTCGTCATTTTGATTTGCTTATTATGACTTTGAAAACATTGGTTCTAAAACACAATAAACGGCTAAAGGACAAAAATATCAATCGGTGAAACCCTGGTTCAAAAACCACTCTACTTATTACTATTATATGAAAAGTGAATCAACAATACGTATGTAAAAATTCTGCTCAGCTTATTTTTTTTCAGAACCGTTTTTCTTTTTAATTGTATAACAAGCCAACGATACCAAATAGTGACCAACAATGCAACCACGGGCAAAATACACATTTTACCGCCAAACACAATGAAACTGGTTATTCTGTTGGCATGATAACAAAAATAGGATTGTTGGAAAACTTAGTTAAAATTTATTGGAAACTTAGCGATTTTTCTTAGTAATATAAAAATAATTGATAATTGACATCCTGTCATAGAAGGCTCATCCTTACTCATTAGTTTAGACAGATCTAAAGATGATGACTTCTCATTATAACCGAAACTAATGTCAGCCAATCTACAAAATAAGTTTGTTAATTGGTTGTGATAATAATAATAATAATCGCTAACATAGTTCCAAATTTAAGGGATTATCAGCAGTGACGTGTAACACTTTTTTGTTTTGTAGTCTTTATGACATTGTCTATATACTCAAGTACATTGTAGTTTTTTAGCTACAAAATTTAAAAAATTATTCTACATTTATCAATGATTGTCAAATAAACAAATTAAAGTATTATTTTACTGTATTTATTCCTTTTATGATGTAATAAATTCTCTATAGTAAAAGAAATATCTTAAAAATGGCTAAATTAGTAAGAAAATTAGGTTGTGGAATGTTAATTTTATAACAAACTTAGACTTTGATTAATGTGTTTCTCAAAACAAGGTAAAGGTCTTCATAAAACATAATAATTTTGTGCTTCAGGTAATAATAGTTTTTTCAAGTTCTTGTGACATGATATTTTTCAACAAAAAAAACTAATTCTGAAAAAAGGAGTTTTAATAAAAATGTGACCTAGATTTACATGTTAATAATGTTATAATTACACTATGCACTATTTTAAAATTACAAGCTTTTTTTCTACACAACAGTCCTTTGAAATAGACAAAAACAGTAAAATTGACATAAAAATACCTAACACGGTCATGTAAATTGTATACTAGTATAATAACATAATTATGAACATGATATGCTTGTTTTGTTCGCCTCAGTATAAGTGGTCATAAGTATAAATCTTAAGTAGACGACGTATCTGTAACATGCGAATTGAGTAAAGGGAATACCAATAGGTATAAAGTGCATTGATCTTCAAGATTATAATTACATTATACATGTTTTATAATGCACTTTAGTGACCCTGTAATTGTTGGTTATAATTAACACAGTAAGATATACATCTATTTCACTGATCTTCCTACTGAAACCTAGTTCCTGTAATATTATCGAAGGTTACAAATATATATGATTTTAACTGGTCTAAGGTTTATTGCACTTTCTCGGTATTACGGTAGATATAGGAAAGTTGTATCTGAAAAAAGGACACATTTGGTAATAGCTAATGTAACCATGAATATATAACAAATACCTGCTACATTTTGATGTGCCAGATGTGCACATTTCAGAAAATCATTCTTCATCAGTGACACTAGGGGCCGAAAAGTTTGGTAGATTAAAAAAAAAACTACGCCAAACAGTAGAAAATTAATGAACCTAAAGTTCCAAAATATGTGAATCCAAATCCAGCTAAGGAATACGAGAACATAATTTTGGTTAAACAGACAAACAAACCAAGATCAGACAGAACAAGACAAACGCATATTAGGACAAGTGATTAAAATGGGAAACTCTGGACGATAAATGAAAAGAATGTCCAGTGGTATGGTTATAGATATGCAGTGGTGTGGTTATAGATATGCAGTGGTGTGGTTATAGATATGCAGTGGTGTGGTTATAGATATGCAGTGGTGTGGTTATAAATATGCAGTGGTGTGGTTATAGATATGCATTGGTGTGGTTATAGATATGCATTGGTGTGGTTATAGATATGCATTGGTGTGGTTATAGATATGCAGTGATGTGGTTATAGATATGCATTGGTGTGGTCATAGATATACAGTGGTGTGGTTATAGTTTAATTTTATACATTTCGTAACGTGTTTTCTTAGACAAGATAATATGCTATTATTTATAAAAGACTGTGTTTTATAGAAATTTTTCTTTGGAAAGTGAAAAGAAAATCGAATCAAACATTTTTAAATTAATTTTCTTTGGAAAGTGAAAAGAAAATCGAATCAAACATTTTTAAATTAAACAACTAAAAGATGAATCCTCTAAAAGTGAAAAATATTAATTTTGTGAGAACAACGATAAAAGAACAACAAACACGTGACATCTAAAGATTTATAGAAAGGACAAAAGTACATCTCAATTTTGACAATGACGTTAAGGTTATTTTGGATATGTTGTTAAGTAAGTTGGTGATAAATTGGCCTTTTACGCCTTTATATATTTAGCTAAACTCGACCTTTATATAAAATGTAACTTCCTGAAACGAGTCAACTGTTTCGTCTTCTCAATCACTTATTAATGTTTAGAAAATAATTAGTAATTTACTTAAAAGATTATTAAGAAATAGCTTATCTCAATCGCCTACTGAAGTTCATTTTTAGGGTTTAAAGAAAAAAGTTTTTGTTTTCATTGAATAAATAAATAAATAAATAAATACAAAAACATTTCAGATTACAGTAGAGATCTTAATACAATCGAAAAAATAACGAATCAATTTGAAACAGAGCATGTCAATTCAATGGTCTTGAAAGGCATGCACTAGCATTTCGGAATGAGAATCTGAATTAGTGTAATGCAAAGGAACAATTACCTAGTTGAAATTTTTATATGATTGGAACATCCATTGATCTTATTTTGTTGAACACTAAATATTTACTGAAAGCTGTACTTTGAAGCAATTTGTTTTTTTCTTCTTTTTTCCAGGTTGAACCAGAAGAACTTTGTGATATATGTAGTGTGTATACAGGTCGTGAAACATACCCTTGTAGAATATGCATGAAAGTATACCACGAAGGTTGTCTTAGAAAACTAGGTCATTGCTGTGACCCTGCATCATCAATGCTTCTGAAGAGAGCGCTTAAACCAATAGGTTGGAGCTGTCACAATTGTGTAAGAATAAATATCAAATTTTTAAAAAATGTGTGGGTAATGGAAGATTCGCCACATATTTAACGCAATGTCTTCTGTATTTATTTGCTCATCACATGTAACGAAACATATTCAGGATTGTTTTGTGTCTACCTTAGTGTTCTGATTCAAATTTCACCTCAACACAGTCTATATTGTTTGCAAAGGTAATTGGCTTATGATGCCTCGATCTTACTTTTGAGTATTGTTTTAATAGATATCACGTTCAAAGGTTTACTAAATACTTTCCTTACATTCGTAGCATTCAGGAAGTACAAATATATGTAGATATAATGTTATTTGTATTTTTTTAACATGATAATAAATGTCTCCCAAAATCTCCAAAGTTATCATTCTAGGGTTTCTATGATTAATATTTATAAGAAAATGCTTTTTAATTTCAGGACAATTTGAGCAATCTGCTGACTGAAAAAGAAATGATAGAACTAATGACATCATTTGAACGGCATGAAGTAACTCAAGGTATGACGTGATTCGTAGATTTAGCACTTATTCATATAAATTTTAAATGGCATTTGTTTGATAACTCGAAGATAAAAAAAAGGTAGACGACAATTAATCGTTATAGTTGTTGGTGATACCTGACCTTCCCTCTAAAACCTTTTCAACTGCTTGAGACATGCTTGGTGTTACTCGGAATTTTACGAAAGTCGATACTATTTCCTTTGCTTCTTTTTATTTGACAATTTTATAGAAATAAAAAAAAGCACAGATAATTATGCAGTTTTTTGAAAATAATTAAATGTTTACTGTTATAGATTGCAGTATTACAATGGATGATTACATGGATTACAGAAAACGATTACACAAAGAAATAAATAACAGTGATATGACAATAGAACAACAACAAGATATAACTATTACTTTTCACAGAATGGATAAAAATAGCGCGGGATCTATAACATGGTGGGAGTTTTTGAATTATGAATCAGCCAGGTGCCTTCAAGAAAGAAGTAAGGTAAGTTTCGCAGATTCGTATCCTTGCAAAGCATCAATTTTTGCCAAAAGTTTTAGTACCATAGATTTGTGCAGTGTGCTTGATCAATTATATTTATCCCTTATCTTACAGTCGTTTCACTTCAAGGAAATTATTTTAGGTGACTTTAGATACTATACACATGTGTGGAATGGAAATTTATTGTTAAGAAAACTGGTCAGGGACACTTAAGAACATTTTTATTTTATTATTGCATACCAGTAGGTAGTTTTATTGGCTTTTTAGGTGTTTAATGGATATACATTTTCTTATAAAATATTCTAATTTAAGAAATAACGATTCTTTACTACTTTGTTTTTATTTAATTGTATGCAACAAGTTGTTGTGTACTTGAATTTCAGTGTTTCTACTAAACCTTTTCAGTTTCTCCTTGATAATAAGCAACTTTTAATTTAATATGTAATCTAGAATTCTGCCAATTTTATCATTTTATATAATTTATACACAATGTTTTATTTTTAACACTTGCAAATTTATTCTTAGAATTCAGTTACACGACTGCTATCACGGCGAGAAATAGAACTTGCCCGGAGACTGTTCAGAGTGTTTGATCAAGACGGTGACGGCAATATAACAGAACATGATGCAAAAAAGGCTATAGCCTCCTGGTATACTTTATTCTTAGAAGCTGATGAATCTTTAAATGGGCAAGTTCTAATTTATAAGCCTTAACTTTTTGTTCTTTCTAGGAAAATCACCTTTGATTTGTTACCTTGTTGTCTGAATAAATCTTTTCTAGATACCAAGAGACTTTAGTTTTTAAAAATATCGTTGCCTAAAGGAAACAGCCAGATGTTGGAAATAAATCAGAATTTTACCAACAATCTCCCAATCTCAAACTATTAGAAACAACACAGGTTCCATATCCAGAGGCAAAACATGGCAGATATATATTCATTTTACCTCTAAGGTATAGATTATGATATGTGTGAAATTAGATAACACATGAATTGTAAATTTGCATTTCAACACTGTGCCTTATGGCATGGAAAAAATGACAAATGTTATAACCTGATAGTTATTAAAGTTATAAAATAAGTGTTAAATTCAAATGTTGAATAATTGGTTGGTTGCTAAATGTGATTTTTCGCCACATCAGAAATTTTCTGCTATATGTGACGAGACAAGATTTTTTGTCTGTACTTTTAGTAATTTAAACACAAATTTACGTGATTAGTTTTAGGTGATTCGTGAGTTTGTGCAAATGTCTATAATCTGCTTTGTACTAGCGCGTTATGGCGATCGCTATAGTGATACAACGCTCACTCTCTGACACAGACCATTCAGTCTAAGTTCTGATAGCGAGGCCACCAATCACGGCCTAAGACGAAAAAAAAAAAAAAAAAAACCTAGAGATTATAACTGGGATACCAGTTACGTATGATTCCCCACCATCCATAATCTATATATTGTCTAAAATATACACCTGCTGATGGACTGATCTCGAGATGGATTGATAGTATCCATTACTAGTAATCGAAAGCTGACTAAGAGAAAGGGCGGAAGACAAGTAAATTTAAAGTTAACATCGAATTGTACAATTATAATTCGAGCAGTATTCATTTTTAATATATATTTTCATTCCCTCATACCCCATTGTTGAAACAATGTTTTTTGTTAAAAGAAACCAATTGATCACGGGAGTCCGAATCTGCATGTATAAATTTATAATTCGAAATGTATGTAAATTATACAAGTTTAATAGATCAGAATCATGCGTTCTGTCTTCTGACATAGGTCCTATCCATTAAATTGGCAATTCTATTAGCTGGTGTATTTTGATTGGACAGGTATTCAACTTTGATTGATAGCAAATCTATTTCACGAACTGTGAGGTGTTTAACCAACAAATTTGATTGACGTGTGTCATGACTGTGAAGTAGCCATAACCTACATATTAATGGATAATTGACAAAGAGATTAAAGCAATTATCCATATCAAAACATGTAATAATGCTATTGAATTTGTTTACAATTCTTTGAATAGGAATTTAATCCTGTAAACTTGCCTTAAGAAATGAAATCAAGTATGCCATAAGATAGTGTTTCTTGACTGAGGGTGGGTGTTAAGAATTCTGGCTTCCCACCCCTACCCTCTCTTGAAAATGATTTCCTGGAAGTTTTTATCACTCTTTTCAAAAGTCCATAATGAACAAGAAAATATACAGATGAGTGGAAAGGATTTTAACTATTTAAAAGCTATACATGTACATAGCATCACCCACAGTGGGAAATGACCTTAGGTGCCCTTTATGAATATCACTCTATTCAACTTTTCATAAGGAACCAGAAAATACATAAATTAGGGGTGGGGATTTCAATAGTTTAAAATTAACTTAGCACCACCCAGCCCTACCCTTCAGTGGGAAAGGACCTTAGGTGTCTTTGATTAGTGTCATTCTTTTCATTTTATCATTAGGAACCAGAAAATATATACTTTAGGGATGGGGATCTCATTAGTTTATGAGTTATGACAAAGCCCTATATATGGTTTTATAGCACATCGCAAAGTGTTTAAGGAAAAATTGGTGATTTTTGTTTTTAAGATCCCATCTTCCTGTACCTCACCCAATAAATACCCATGAATGTAAAACTTTAATGGTGCAGGAACCTATCCTAAAATTTTGAACGAGATTGAATGATGTGTTTAACTTGTTTGGCAGTGCACCACTGCGGTAGCTCAGTTGGTAGAGTGCTCGCTCCGTAAGTGGGAGGTCGTGGGTTCGAACCCCGGCCGGGTCTGACCCAAGACTTGAAAGTGGGTAGTGACTGTTCTTTTGCCAAGCACTCGGCATTACGAAATGAAAGTCACGGTTCTTTCGGATGGGAACTTAAAATAAACGAGGTCCCGTGTCACGGCGTGGCACGATAAAGAACCCTGCTGTATAAAGCCATCAGCGCAACGCACAGGCAAAATTTCTGCACTTTCGCCTATAGCTGGCGACGTCTCGATATGAGTGAAATATTCTTGACTGGGACGTTAAACACCATTACTCACTCACTCACTTGTTTGGCAGTGCTGATAAAAATTTGATATATTTTTAACAATTTTATACATAGTAACTGAGAATTTATTAAGAACAAATTCTGTATGTGAGAAAGAGGTTAGTCACTTAATTAACATGTAGTTCATTAACATTCAATCATTTTTGTTTAGTGCTTAATTTTATACATTAATTCAGATTACCCATTTTTTTCGGGCGCTCATATATCTGTGAAACAATAAGAAAGAAGAAGATTCTGTAAGAGTTATCTTTCTTTGTACGTATTGGACAGAAAGATGTTTGGAATTAAATTACGCAATTTACACGCACCGACCGCTGAGCCGTCAAGATAGAAAAAAAATTGATCATTTATCCATATCTACCAAGATAGCAGATTGTTGGTACCAAATTTCATCGAAACCCATCATACCGTTTCCGAGTTCTGCACCGGACAATTTTAAGGAAGAAAAAAAATTATAAAAATAATAATAATAATAATAATAATAAGAAGAAGAAGAAACAGAACGAAAACAATATGATTCCCCACCTTTGGGTGGGGAATCATAATAATAATAAGAAGAAGAAACAGAACGAAAACAAAATGATTCCCCACCTTTGGGTGGGGAATCATAAAAAACCTTCTCACGTGAAGTCTACCGGGGTAAACCCACAACATTTGAACACCTTGAATTTGAAATCTGTAGCATATTAACCACTCGGTCCCCCCCGAGAGTAATGGAAGTTAAAGTGATATTATAAGTTATTTTTTATTATGTATTCACAGTTATTCACTAATGGCCAGTAATAAGAATGATGAACTGACATTTGTATTGGTGGAAACCTTAACGTTTACTATGGATACCAATTCAGATAGCAACAGGTATAATTATAAACCAATCATTAAAAACTTAATGATAGAAAATATTCAGAAAAAATACGACCACACAGACTAGATGGAAAAGAAAAACTTATAAAACAATATGCGCGTATTTAAAACAAGAAGCAACCAAGATTACGACACAAAACAAGCTAAACAAAAGAAAATAAACACAAAATGATCTCACAGGTTGTTGTACTCGATTTAGAACATGCACTTGAAATAATAACTGAACGAATTACAGAACTTTGGTTGTTTTTAGCCCTTTGTGAAAAACTTTTTATTTAAAAATCCCACCTTTCAACACAAAATATAAATAATAAGAGAACCAACAAACTGGCATATATTTTATCAATAAAATTGATTTTATTTTTCTGTCATATCCCATTTTTTTTAATGATAAAATTTAAAAATGGTATATGACAGAAAAATAAAATAAATTTTATGGATAAAAAATGGTTTAAAACCTAGGTCATATTCTTTTTTTTAAATGTATCGAATGACAAAATTTTAAAATATGGTAAACGGCATTTCTATAAAGCATACCGATACTGAAAAATAACTGCAAAATCACGATCAGGTTTGAAACTAAATACAGATATTTTAAAAATGACTGAGTCTAAGATAGTCGATGTCGCCCGAACTGAACTAAGGGAAATAACAACATTCAAATTACAGATTATATAACTATTACAAAAAGCAAATTATGTAAACATTTAACTATCTGCAGAAAAATAGTTGTTTGCAAATGGAACGTCGATGATCTTCTACTATTATGTCAAATGCTATAACCAAGTGCTGATTGGCTTTCAGACATGTTTTGTGCTTTTGTGTTATTTGTTTTTTTTACTAATAAACCATTACATGTTTGGTTTCAGGGTAGTTTCTTGGCAGGAATATCTAAATGAACTTTCGATATATATACTGGCAGCTAGACCTAATCTAAGTACGGTTCCTGTTGAAGGATCTGAATGGACTAAATCAGTAGTTGTATCAACAGAGAAAGACTGTAATATTAAGCAAACATCCTTGTAAGATGCAATAAAAAGTAAGGACTCTGTCAAAACGCACACATGTTCACATGGTTATATACCGGTAGTTTCTTGTGGGTCATTGAGACCGACAGAAATTAAAGAGGACGATATGTGATTAGCATCTTATAAAACCGGTCACATCCGATATATAATGGTAACTTTATCGTTGAAGCCTAAACGGACTCGGCAAAAGAATTCCAAGTATATTTTTAAGTTCTACGCATTGTAAAAAATAGATTCATACAATTCATAGAGTAGATACCGACAATCATGATGGAAATTTATACTATTCATGTTAAGATAATTACACATTTGAATATCAAGTTGAATCATTTTATTACAGGACTTGTTTAGTTCGACTACTTAGGTGACGTTTTCAAAAGTATTTGAACAAAATTTTTAAATTTTCAGCCAGGCTTTAAGAATGTTTTTGACATTTGAAAATCTATCAATAAAGTTTTTATAGTATAACCAAGTATTAGTTTGACAAGATACAATTTGCAACAATAAGTGAATATAAAAGATTATAGTTGATTTAAAGAAGACAATTACAAGGATGCAAGCTCATTCAAAATGACAAAAGTTTTTTTTTTTAAAAAAAAAAAAAAAAAACTACATGAATACAAAGTAAGCTTTTGAATGATAAGGAAGTGTTATTGTACATAGAAGATGATTCGTAAAGAAGAAAATTAATGCGACATTGTTTGAATACAATGTGATACTTGTTTGAACATTAAATGTTTTTGACAAAGTATTTAATAAATGCCTAAAACTAAAGTTGGACAAGGTAATATTGTATCTAGGTCAATGATACTAAATATGAGGATTTGTATCAACGGAAGGTCGATGATTTCGTTCAACGACTCAAAACGTCAAACTGTACGAACTGCAACTCAAATACGCCAAGATTCGTTATATAAAATCAATTCATACAAATAAAAAATAAATTGTGATTGACCTATTTTTAATTTTGCAACTTAAATTTTTAATGGAACATTTAAGATGTAATATTCTATAAATTGTTTATTATTTTACATATTTTATAAGATAAGATACTAAAAAAAGCGGGAAAGAAAAAGAGCAAGAAGTAAAAAAAAATATCGATATGTGTTCCACAAATGAATATATTGAGTAGTATAATTCACACGCATTCTTGATCTAAAGACGAAAATTTTATACTGGCAACACACATTGCAACCAATAGAGCACAAAATAATGTATTTATGAACGAAAAACTAAACAAGACATAAAAGACATATAATATAGACAGGGGAGTGGTAAGTTTCATACAGCTGAGATGCGTTATTTGTCTTCAGTTTGGTGGCTATTTTGCAATATATATATATATATATATATATATATATTTACTTATATATATGTATGTATGTATGTATGTATGTATGTATGTATAATTTTCTATACATCACAGAACGTTTAGATCTTAGAGGATAATAAAAAAATAAATACATAAACTAGATACTTGAAAGTTATTAATTTTTAAATTGAATGTAGGTCACTATGTTTTTTATAATTGCGAGATTTAAATTAGGTAATAACCTGGTTTATAAAATCTTCCGCATGATTTACCAATGCCAACTCAATTATGAAACCTAGAGGTGTTTTGTTACATTAAAATTGGTCGTTCAAAGATTCAAAAGCAATTTGTTTTTGGTTGTTTTAAAGATATTTTTTTCAAATAATTCAATATTGAATTTGATTAACTGTTTTTATATCCATATTGTTACTTTTATTACAATATATAAACACAAGGACGAGCTTTATTGTCAAAGAGCAAAGTGCATGGGAGACTAGACTTATATACTGAATTGTATAACGCTCAAAGTCTACAGAAATTGTTCTATAGATGGCTTACTTACAACAAATAGCTCAGTGTTCGTTTAATGGCCTTGAGTGGGGAGAGTGGAAAGAACACTTTAAAGTACTTTTTGTTTCTGGTGTTGGTCCAAAGTCCGAGGGTTATATGGTTAGTAGTCACAGTGATGAAATTTCGATCAGAGTTTACCTATTTTTAATGAATCTGATTTTTTTTCCTAATACAATATTTCTAATATAATTATAGTATTACGGACGTGTAATGATTCGTGAGAATAATAAAGAGAGTTCACTGAAAAATTGACATACAGGTTTTAATAAAGTTTTATTTGAAAATATTCACCAATGGCTGATGTTAGCTTGTCAGAAAAGAGTGATTGTTTATGTAGAATGAAGGGAGAAAATCATTAGATAACTAAAGTAACATATTGACATGTATTCTACCCTAGCAACAAAAATAAATTTTCTGATTAATGTGAAAAACTTTATCTCCCATATTTTTTCTAAAGGCTATCTCATCTGGGTTAATATGTTCAATAAAACTGGACACTTGTACACATGTTATGTGTTCTATCAAGTACGTTTTATTATTTGGAAATAAATACAAAAGTCGACAACGCGAAGGTATACTTACGAAATGTATATTTCAGGGACAGCAATAATGTAAAGAACTTTTAAGTGATAGAGTTCTCATGCGGTTTTAACGCGGGTCCATTTTCTTTTAGCATTAATACTACGGATAAGTTATGCAGTTCTGATAACCATGGGAAACTAAAACACATGCCAAACAAACTGTATCAGGTACAAACGTAATAAGAAGTAAAGAAAGAAGTATAAATTAATACAAACTTACCCCAGAATTCAGAAATATCAGACTTGCTTCTCTGCATGCATGGTAAAAGCAGCATGTTTAAAACAGATATTAGGAATTGTTAATGATATCCAAATAGTGGCATATAACGTTATATTAACGTTTTATTTGTTTATAAGAAGGGGTATCTTTTGGGGGTATTTCTTTTATTACCATTATCAATATATGTTTTTATTGGCCCATGGTTATAGGTTAGAGTTTGCAAAGGTCAATCAATACCACTATTCGATAGCAATCAGTCAGGAGCTTACAGTTAGTTGATTCAATATTTATTTTTTCTTGTTTGTTTTTATTTCTTACGTATTGTTTTTTCGTTGCTCTGCTTATTGAAGTAACAGAGAAGTACAGATGATATTTCACTTTTTTTCAGACTTAAGCAATTAAAAAAATAAACAGGTTTTGTACTATTTTGATTCCGTAAAATTATCTTAAACAGAGAATTACGATGAACCGAACTGCTATCCGATAAAGGTTAATTTGGTAAAACCTTTTATACCCAATTTGAACCCCAATGTGTATTCAGATATTCTCGATAATTTGTTTAATATGATTTTTATCAAAGTTGTGAACCATTACAATGGGTATGAATACGTCAGGTTACGACGTGGCACACTGCCTATTGTTCCCTGTATCTACAAGACGGTACTTCATAAAACAGAGCACATATACTTAATGTTTACATGTCACAATTAAAATCACATCTGATAAACAATAGAGTTATACTGCAATTTGTTTGAACATGACAAAAATAGAATCACTACTGTCTCAGTTCAGATTTGATTTTTTTTAAATTATTAAATTCCAAGATTTATGTAAATTTGTTAACAAAAATTAAGTTTCTTTCTTTCTTTATTTTTTTACAATGGATACAATGTACAAGTATATATTTTGCAAAATCCTAATTATATTAAATAATATTCAAGTCGTATATGGTAGCCTACACGAGCTGTATTTATATTTTTATTATACTGAAGAAATGCCTTATAATTAAAACAAATGAATGTTCAACAGAATTCTGAATTTTTGTTTATGTTATTTTTTAATGAACTCGGAAAATTCCGAGGTTAAAACTCCCTCTCTCTCTCTCTCTCTCTCTCTCTCTCTCTCTCTCTCTCTCTCTCTCTCATTAAACTGGCAATTAACACAAGCATGTTTTTTGTATTTTAAAATGTAACAAACGGATTTGTAGCTGAACCATATTTACTTGACAAATGTCACTACCAATACAGTAACTCTTTATATTGCATATTGACAAAAAGCAAACGAAAAGAAACTAAACTAAAATATTGAGACCATTGGTTTAAAAGAAAAAAATATGCAAGGATCGTAACAGTGGTAATAGATTTTAAAGAAGCTTTAAGAATTGGATGTAAAAACCTATATATTTTTTTGTTAACAATGGTTATATTTTAAAACGTTTTTATGTTGTTTTTTTTTTTTTTTTTTTTTTTTTTTTTTTGTATCGCGTCCATTTGTTGTCGACGTCTTTATTAAAGATCTTCCCTGCAAGATTTATTTCCCTTTATCAGACTACACAATAGTAAATTTACAAAGTGTATGAAAACAATACTTTATATTTGAAGTTGCATATCTTTTAGCCAAAATGCTACGGGTCCGCATGTCTTGCCGTCTTTTAACGTCATTGAAGGCAATTGGCCCGTCTTTATACTATCTCATACTACAGTATATATAACCCATGTTGCAATTTCTGATATGTTATTCAAAGTATTGACATTTAGACCATTGCCTTGTATTGAAACACATTGCTTTTAAATCTTTTCTACATTTTTTTCAATTTTCTTTTGTCTTAAAAACATTAGACCTCAACCTGCTTCTTCTGTATTATAAGCTTAGGAGTCCAAATATTTTAATTCTTTGTAAATGCCGGGAAGATCTACGATGCATTGAGTCTTGTTACCAGTGGTTGCATTCATATGCTTCACTATTCGCCTCCGTTGATTTTAAGCTTATTTGTCTGTAATTTTTGCTTTTCTTCACACTTCCTAGTTGAAATCTATTTTAGTCACGACTGCATGTTTATCAGAACAGAAGTTCCACGAGTCGACCAGATCATCTATAACAACCCATCTTTCTTTTGACCGTTCTTGTCTTAACCTGTTTTCATTGGCTTAAATCATTTTATTTTTTTTTTTTACTTTTGTCAGTGTTAAAATCAATAACTAAACAAACGTGATCGCTTTTGCCAAGGTCAAATATGTGTATAAGTTAGAATGACTCACGTTTGTTACCCCCAGGTTTTATGTTAACAATTTACATCCTTGCACTTGTTTTCTTTTATTATCTGAGATCATACATTTCAATTTTTACAGCATCTATTTTCTTTTCGATTTTGATATGCTTGTTTTGTGGTTCTAGTGTATCTTTTCAAGTTATTTTTGTAAAGATACATGGGAAATTTTACAATTTCAAAAGAATAAATAAATGTTTTTAAGTTCTTTGTGTATGACACATTGATACACGTTTTGTCTTATGCATGAGAAGCCCTCTCCCCACAAAAAAAAAATAAATAAATAAATAAAAAACTATTAATTTTGCATCCGTAACATTCAATGTTTTTATCGTCAATTTAAAGAAAAAAGTTTAACAATCATTTTGGTTAAAACTATACAAATTGCTAAATTTGTGTAACACATCGACGACTACTTTTGTGAAGAAATGAATCTTATAATCATTGTGACTGTTCTTCTGTGCCTAGCCTTTGTAGTAATTTTTGAAGACAGTGTTTGTTGATGTTATGTCTAACGATTAAGACCAATCGATCACAAGACAAAGAATTAATGGCGATTACTTACTCTAAATGCAGATCTAAGAGATTGTTGCATTCCATAAGGCGGGCAGAATATCGTTTTTGTAGTAACACGATAGTTTTAAGTAATACTATTTTCATTGATTTTGGCATTCTCTTCATACCTTTAGATAAAGTTAATATTTGTTACAGAATTGATTTTTCGATCATTTCCTTTGTGGGTGTATACAGAGGTTACAAAGAATGGACTGCCATTGTGTGAACTCAATGGTAAGTAGGTTCAGCTTGTATGTAGAGGGGAATCGTGAAAATCGGATATTGAATCATATTAACCTGCAGACATAATGACAGGATCTTTAACAGCAAGCTGAGCAGTGCCTTGTTAAATTGTAAGACATTGGGATAACAAGGATGAAATGGGTTTATTCAAAATGACCAGTGACTTTTTGTGACCTCTTGCATCTCGTAAACATTGTACAACTCAGTGCCTTAATGCATATTTTAAAATTTCTACAAGTACATGAACAACAGAATGAAAAACAAACCAAAGCCTATATGTTTATTGCAGAAATGTAGAAAATTATCTAATTGACGTATATTATTTTTTAAAAAAAGTGCTTAATGGAGATCATATCCAGTTACAAAAAGAAGGAACTATCAAGCATGTTTTACAAATGATTATAGTCAGTGTTATATTTCACTGCAATTCCTTGACACAGGGCGCAGCATCTTATCGAAGAATTTACATTGTTTTCTGTTTCAAATATGTATATGATTAGTTCGTGCATTTAATTTTTACAATCATAATTCGTTGTCCGAGACAAAACTGGAACTGATAATTTATACTTCATTTTTTTATTGTGACAAAAAAGGATATATAAAAGGTTATTGTTAAGTATTGCCTATATATGAATTAACGGTCATTATTTCTTTTCCCTATTGCTTGCATCATTGCTACAAGAAATCGGACATAATTAATGTCTATTTTAAGTCTTCATTCATCTATAACCTTTATTCAATTTGGTCATGTAATACATTTCAAAGGGATGACATGAAAGGTATTTCAACTTCCGGAATATCAGATCATATTTCACTGTAAACTAAATTGCTTCCCTTTCCTCCTACCGACAGAAACATCTTGTAACTATAAAACATAAGTATACCATTTAAATTTCATCAGATCACTGCACTAGATTTGTCAAAGGCGTTATTTAAAAAATAAGGAAAAAGTATATCTGACAAACAGAGTAGAGGTGGAGAAGTCAAACCATAATTTCTTGATTTCAAAAGAATATTATAAATAACCTTTTATACACAAATGTTTTGTGAGTCTTTAAGTACAGCATTTAACAAGTGTTGATTGAATTATAAGTGTACATAAATAAATTACATATATCAATATTGACTTAATTGCTTTTCAGATGTGCAGTTAGCTTGTGTTTTCTAGTATTAATAGTTGTCGTGATATATATGGGTGTATAAGGTGTCTACCCATTATTATTTATATCGATTAACGCATTTGTTTATGCACAAAATATTATTGAATTTTTGTGTATGGAACTATTATGTGAAATTTAACACTGAAATAAATTGGCTGTTTTTAACGGATTACTGTTCTTTTGTAAGACCTGACGTTACAAAGACAGTTGTGGTATTTGTACGTTAAAACTAATGAAGAATTACTCACGGGTGACTTCAGACCCTCGTTACTGATCTTCAATGATCGATTTGGGTGATTGGAAATATTGATACTTTTAAATATCTTAATTGCGTTATTAAATGGCCGATAAAACATTTAATTGTAATTTAAAAACCACAACAAGTAAAGTGTTCCAATTTACTGGATATTTTATGATATTAAGTGGAATCAGTTGTGTTTTAGAAACTGAAGAAATAAAACTTGAAGCATAACAAAGAGTCGAAATGTAAAAATGATGTTGGATTTTTACAGGGCGGACTTGATTTGTTTTTATGTACAGACTGTGAATTCTGTAATCAACATAGGGTATTGAGTTTAGGAGTCTCAAGTTATATTATGCTTTGATTTACGGAGGAAATGGTAAAAATGGAAGAAAAAGAGAAATCTGTTATACAACAACAGCTCAATCCTCCAGATAGAAAGAAGAAAGTAGGAAATTATCTTTTAGGACAGTCAATTGGAGAGGGATCATTTGCAAAAGTTAGACAAGGCATTCATATCATCGCAAGAGAAAAGGTAAAATATGAGAGAGAGAGAGAGAGAGAGAGAGAGAGAGAGAGAGAGAGAGTTATTCATTATGGAATGAATAGAAATTTTGATAAGTAAGTAAGTGAGTAAGTAAAAAAGTAAGTAATTTGTTTATTATTGTGACAGTTGAATATACATTTACACATATATAACTATAACAAAGCAATAGAATCACAAATATTTAAAAATGCACCCGGCCCAGAGGACCTGTCAGTTACTTAAACAACATAACAATTGAATTTATTTACAAGAGAGTTTAAATTGACAGGAGTTGTAAGGCTAAATATATAAATCTGGCAGTTTGTCTTCGGGGGGGGGGGGGGAATGACTATTTTCATAAATTTCTTTCAAATACCTAAATTACTGAACGATGATATTCGTTTTAGGTAGCTTGCTGATGCCCGTCGCTTATATAAAGGGGGGGGGGGGCAGTACTTATGTACATATATTTTAATAAAACCTCTAAACACACCAACGCGTGTCTGTTACAAAATTCCATGCAATGTATTTTTTTTACATTAAGCGCATCCTGAATTTGCTAGTTTGATACATTTAAAAAAATTACTAGAAGATCAAAAGCAGCAAGTGACAATTGAGATACACGTACCCAATATTTTAAAGTTTTAAAACGAGATTTTTTAGTGTTGTTATAAGGAGTTTGTACTGTAAGTAGAAATTACCTCACTAAACATGTACAAGACAGTGTTGTTTGATTATACGTTTAATATTAAGAGGAATAAAATCTATTATATTTCTTATTAAAGCTCTTCAAAAGGAAATAAAATGAATGTCAATTTTCTTTTAAAGAACGATAGTCCTGTTGTGAAAACATAGATTAAAGTTTGATAAAATATTTATAAAACTCATTATGAGCTAGAAGAGACTAATGTCACATTTGCTTAAGAAATTAAAATGTTTAGAAAGAAACGGTGAAATCGGAGTTTAATCTAATTTAATGTATTGAAATTTTAATTTAAAGCGTTTAGTATGTTAGTTATAAATCATTTAATCATAAATAAGGGATTTATTCATCAATGTGGGAAAATTTAATATTAATTACATAATTTTTTCAGACTTATTTGAACATTTCTGTAATAATTTAAAAACAGATCAGATAAACTTGTTAACCATACTACAATCTTTAGTATATATTTTTTCAAACTATACACATCTAATTCTTCTCAGATGGTTAGTTCATTATAAGGCCGTTTCCTTAATTATAGATATAAAATGTAAGGACCTCTTGAAGTACTCCAACATCACATCTAGACGGAAGTTTTACGATAAGTGTTCACTTTTTGTATTTTCCTCTATTTATTTCATTTTTTGTTCTTTTTACATGTGTTGAAACTGAACCCTTTTAAGGAAATGACAAGTTATTACTCACTCCAACAACTTCAAGCTTCTTATATGAAACTTTCAATTCACAGACTGTTGTTTTTATATGGTCCCTAGCCACCGACTTAATTATATATCTTAACCGCGTTTTAATTTTTTTAAATTTTAATTTTTATTTTATTATTTTTTGTATTACTGGTTTATGGCGGTTGTGATTTTTTTGTAAAGAACGAAGCTTCCAACCTTCCGTTATTAATCATTTTACATATTTTATGCAAAACAAACAAACAAAAAATAATAATCATAATCTTAACGTTTTATGATTTATGAGTTATTAATCGTGCAAAAATTAAAAAAATATATATGAATAACTAAACATGAATTTCATTAGCGTGTAATTTTAATTTTTTTTCCCCTTTTGATCAAGTCAATATGTAACTACTCATCCGTTGAACATAACATTGAGTAATAAATGCATATTTTGGTGACTGTTATTTAGTTTTGAATTTCTATAAAAGATTACATACAAAAATAATATATGATATTGTAATATATTTTTTTTTGAATGGAATCTTTAATTAAAATTTGAAAGGAGTAAATGGCATTGACAATGTTATATTCTTTCATTATATATTTTTAATGTTCAATAAGTTTTCAAACTCTCGCAATATGTTCCAATAACATTAAATGTCGGTAACAGCTGTTACATGAAAACGGTTTTGCTCACATGGCAAAATTCTTGCTTCATTATGGGCTTTCTTGATTCACCTATATTTTAAACCCGCGCAATATTCTTAAGAATTTATATTACACATTTCTACCAACTGCTTCCTAAAATATTTGCTCACATGGCTTAAAAATTTTCGGAACACTCTTAAGGATATGAGTTTCCCATCGATGTGTGTTTTCTCGGCTCACCATATTTTCAAACCCTCGCAGTATTCTTCAGATTATTTTACACATTGGCGCGAGCTGTTTTCTTTAACATGTTTTGCTCACCTGGCTTAAAAACTCTCGCAACATCCTCGCAGATGTGTGTAACCTATTGATGTGAGCTGTCTTGGCTCACTTGGTTTTCAAACCCTTGCAGTACTCGTCAGAATTTATGTTACACGTTGAAGCGAGCAGCTTCCTAAAAGCTGTTTGCATACATGGTTACATGGTTTGGTGTATGTTCTAACCATCAATGCAATCATTCTGTAATCCAGTTTAATTGCCACCCATCGATTAGAGCTTTCTTGGCTTACCTAGTCTCAAACCCTCGCAATATTCTCCATAATTCATGTCTAAAATATGGTTTATATTGTTTTATATATCAAAATTTAACTGGTATTTGTGTAATATATATATATATATATATATATATATATATATATATATATATATATATATATATATATATATATATATATATATATAATGGCTTTTATGAAGGAATTTTAAAGGTATTTAAGATTTTTTTGCGTTATTGAAGAAATTTTCTGTCTCCAATTAAGAACGCCAGAAACCAAGTGCTCCGGAGTCTCATCTTTTTCTGATTTACTTTAAAACAGTCATGAAAATACGCCATTTTCATTCAAAATTTAAAAAAATATCTTTGCCTTTGGTTTGATCAACCATCTGAAATCGAGATTATCACTCATTTTGCGTAAAAAGTATTCAATGCTTTATGGAGAGTTTTAAGGTTTTAAGGCAACAAGGGGAGACAGAACGACTGCTAATATACCCTTAAAGATATGTTTACAAGTTCGTGGATTGTGTTTTAGCAACGCGTTGCTATGTTAACATAATTATGGTAAAAGTAAGTAATGCGTGCCGACAAGAAACTTCCGTTGTAAATCTTAACAGTTAAAATTACAATTATTTTTACGTCAATTACTGACCGAATTAGTTGTATTTAATATCTATCATATATTAATTGACCTTTTCATTGTAAAAAGCCCTAATGGTTTGGTAATTAACATGTTTTGTCTCAACTATTTGTCATAGATAACATTATAAGAAGCTTTGGTCGTTTTGTACTTTTGAAATTTTTAAAAAAGAATATATTTTTGAATGAGTTTCAGATATTGAAATAACATGTTGAAAAGAATGAATAATAAATCATGTTATTTATATCAAAGTTCATATTATTTTATTCTATATCATTATGTCTGACTCAAAATCTAAAATCTGCCTTACTAACTCACACTTCGTACAGTGTATTTATCAGTCTGTCAAATATACACAATTTTAACATGTGATAACTAATCAAGTATATTTATTGTAATTAAAAAATTATTCTCAAAGGACGTGTCACAATATATCGACAGAGTCTTTTATTCTATCTTCTCTGATTTAATTGGAGATGTTCATCTAGTCAGCCAGTTTTAAGAATGGCAAAAAGTGCCAACAACAAAAATGACTAGAAGCTACTAGAACTAAAGTTTTAATGGCATAAAAATTATTATGAAATTTGAAAACACACACACACACACACACACACACACACACACACACACATTGGAGATGTTCTTTAGTCGGCAAGTCTTAAGTATGACAAGAAGTGCCAACAACAAAAATGACTAGAAGCTACTAGCACTGAAGTTTTAGTGGCATAAAAATTATTATGAAATTTGAAAACACACACACACACACACACACACACACACACACACACACACACACACACACACATTGGAGATGTTCTTTAGTCGGCAAGTCTTAAGTATGACAAGAAGTGTCAACAACAAAAAATGACTAGAAGCTACTAGCACTGAAGTTTTAGTGGCATAAAAATTATTATGAAATTTGAAAACACACACACACACACACACACACACACACACACACACACACACATTAGGAAGTCAGATGCACCAGAGTGAGATGTGAATAGCTAATATGTTATCAGAATTTGAAGATGAGCCCGTCATTGATTCCTTTAGCATAATCTGTTATTAAATAAGGACAAGGGGAAACTTTTAATTAGATCCGATATTGCATAACTTTCTATATTCTTTCTTATAAGATTTCATGCTGCCTATCAAAATATATATTAATATTGATAATTTTATGTGGTTGGGATACAAGATTGGATACTGATAAGGCTTATAATATCATTATATCTTGGATAACAAATACCTAGGTAAAAATCTGTATATGGCAAGACAAATCAATCCAAAAAATTTGATTTTCCTAACATTGTAGATTAACATGTATTTGACCTTTGAATGTTAAATAAACTCATTCAACTATTTAAACTTAATTTATTTATATGATGATATTTTAGAATTTAAAAAAATCATTTAAAAATCGTAGTTAGATCAATATTAAGATACGCTTGTAGCAACGGTTTGGTGTTCTTATACTGGCAATATATAGTATGTTGGCCACATGGGGTACGGATTTCAGGGTCGATAACACAAGTGACACAAGCTTTATTACGAATCCCTCAAGATCAGATCAATTCTTTAAATAATGTTAATCCTATACACCGATTGAAAGCTTAATAACGATAAATAGTCTGAATCAAATTGTTGATATGTCACGTGTCATCTTAAGTCATTTTTATTATTCTTTACTTAATTATCTACAAAAATTAAATTGACATCTCATTCTTGTTGTTATTTATATTATTAGCCTATATCCGAAAGAAGAAAAGAAAAAAATCTTTGGGACCAAATTACTTGACAGAAAAAATTAGATATTAGATGTCTCATACACAATTATCTAGTGATTAAGTCGTCTTTGAAGTTAACTACATTGCTAAAATGGAGCTACCGGTCAAATTATTAGAAGTTTGTTTTCGTGTCGTTTTCGGAACATTTTGCATTTGCGTTCCGGTTGTCATTTCAAAACTGCACTGCCTTTAATCAGCATTGAAAGCGATCATTCCTTGTTTTGCAAAATCGCAAATGACTTAAATCGTGTTCTCTTGAATAAAAAATAATCAAAGTACACGATACTAAAATCTTAACACAAGTAAAACTCAATAAAAACAACGATAAGAACACGATACAAAATACACAAATAGCACTCAAAACAAGGATAAAATCACGACTTAGCACAGGCACTAGCCCATATAACAAAAAGTGTCCATTATTATGGTTCAATTTTAAAGGCCCAAATCATCCAATCATAGATTATATCTTAAGTCGTTGTTTTATTATCAGGTTGCCGTAAAGGTTGTCACAAAGAAAACTTTATTGATGAAGGAATATGTTCGTAGAAATGTTCGACGGGAAGCAATCGTATTACAAAAGTTATCACACCCAAATATAGTACGAATGTTTGAAGTAATGGAGACTGAAAACAGTTATTATCTGGTGCTAGAATATGCGGATGGTGGAGAATTCATCAAATATCTATCACAAAAGTAAGTTAAAAGATTTAATAGATTTTTGCAACAGCAACACGTAGAAATGGACCAGGGTAAATCGGCTAGTCAACAAGTTAGGTTTAATAATAGTTAGCAACTGTTCTTTCGCCTAGCACTCAACATTTAGAAATGAATGCCACGAGGTGACCTTAAAATCCAATGCTCTGTGTCTCGGCTAGCGTGGCACGCGAAAAAACCTTCTCTGCACATAGACCTGAGCGCACTGCAAAGGTCGAAATTTCTGTCACTTCACCTTTAGCTGGTGATGTCTCTATATAAGTCAAATATTCATGACTGGGACTTAAAACCCCAGTCAAACAAACAATCAATCTTCGGGTTGTAATGTTCACCTGATGCTAGCCTACTACTTTTCTTGAAGCATACATGCCTTACATGCAGTTGTGTACGGAGGTGTTCAGAAAAGCTTTGAGACAACACTGTTAGTTTAACTCTTACATTATTGTTTAACTTGCAAGTCTACGGAGACGAAAAACGTTTGCCATAGAATACATATTTGTATTGAAGATTCAATAGTGAGCGATTAGATATACAACTCCAATCAAACTAGAGATAGTTAATAGTTGGATTATAACGAATTTTGCAGTTGTTTGGTCAAAAATATATATTATATATTCGTAATAATTATTACGATAATTCTATTTGCTGCATTATTCTATCATGCTCTCTCTCTCTCTCTCTCTCTCTCTCTCTCTCTCTCTCTGTTATTAACGTAGTTTTTAAATAAATTGCAAATTAACATCATGTTAATTTTTATTTTTTGAAGAAAATACTTGACAGAGTTTGAAAGCCAAAAGTTTATACGACAAATAATATCTGCTGTTGATCATATGCATCGATCAAACATTGTACATAGGTAAGCATGTGACTAAAATATTGTATTTCAGCATAAGCACATTGTATGATATAAATTAAGAAAATCCGAAAATTAATGCTAAAATACATAACATGAAAATACGATACAAAGGTCTGTAATATATTTTACACAAAGCATATACATGTACATTGTTCTAAAGTAAAACCTGTAAACTCATTTCTGGATTTGCCAATTACCCATTTCGTAATTTGCCCACTGCGGTCAGACAATTACTAGTATATTTTTAACAAAAGGCAAGGCTAGACAAATTATATTTTCACAAGTGGCAAGTTGATAAAACCAACGTTACTTTCGAAACACATGTCTGTGACGTCAGATTTTTGTAATTATAAAATACAAATCGGATCTTTAAAGAACCAGACAAAATGTCTATTTATAAACATGAGACAATGGTTTTTGCCATGTCAAATATTTTTTTAATCTTTATGCAGCAAAGAATCTTATACTTAGCAAGATTAGTAACGTACTTGTAGATATCAATTAGAATCAATCAATTCACTGAATTTGTCCATTTCATCCCAAGAACAGCAAACCGGCATGGTAAAACAACGTAAGATTGCTAAAAAGTAAAATAATTTATTTTGGAAAATCTTTTCATTTATATCAAGACGATCATTTCTGGGTGGAGAAGTGAACAAAGTACCCAAAGAAAACCGCCAATTATTATCAAATTTAGTGGGAAACTGTCTCCAAAAATGTGCCTTAGTGGGATTTGAACCGTTTATGTAGATGATGAGAAGTATCATTTTACATTGTTTCTAACCACTCAACCACTAAGGACCAAAACCATAAGGAAAGTAACAAATAAAACATAACACAGGCCAGTTTTATCAGATATGCGTTTAATCATTTAAACTGATTCCTTCTTTAGCTATACTTTTTTTTCTTCAGAGACTTGAAGCTAGAAAATTTTCTCTTGGACAAAGATGCAAACATAAAATTAATAGGCAAGTATCAAAGTAATTATCATCTTTTCTCTCTTCGACAGTTTTCCGCTATAGCTACATAAACAGGTCCTATTTCAGTCTTTAGTTTCCAGTTCACATCTCACCTTGAATCATTTCCCTTGATCTGATCTTTCATATACAACAGTTAAATCTTAATAAAATGTTTTCTACATAATAGTTCATTAATTTTGGTTGATAAATATCTTAATGGTAAATTTGACTTTATTGAAAGGAAGTTAATGAAAAAGTCGATCACGCTTACGACTCTGACAACCATTAACCATTTATTTTTGATTTCAGAGCCAAAAATTTGCAAGAAAATTGATTTTTCGTCAATTTAAGAAATATCGTTTCTTAACATCGCCACATTTAAATATAAATTTCCTCTATTCCATGTACGGCATTCCGAAGTACATTGTAGTTATTGATTAAGTAATTAAGTCGAGTTGTTATAATGATAATTAATAAAAACAATTCTTAATTAACCCTGATAAAAAACTGATAAGGTAAATCAACATCAATTTCGAACTAAACATCAGAGGTCTAATGAAAGCAAAAACCAGTTACTATGGTAATAACTCTAATGATGAAAAACTAGACCAATATTCTTGCGCGATAATATAAAAAAAATATTAAATTCCCGATCTGAGAACAGATGCCCAGTTTAGATTTGCGTCTTGTATTTTTTCTATCAATAATTACTTTCAACGTTCTGAATGTACGAGTTATCTCTCTTTAGTGAGGTGTCCTGTTATAGTCTATTGATTTAAACCATATGAGTTGGGTTATTTGTTTCTTTGCATTAAATAATTTCTGATCATGGTTAAGTTCATGGGTTCTTATCGAATACACTTATCTTTGATATGATAAGTTCAATGATGTACAGATATGTTGCTTTGTATTAGAAAACTGCATTTGTTTTTGCCTGGTTACACTTTCTCAAACCCTTAAATCATCTCTATGACAACAAGTGTAACAACTAGAGAAACACCTTGCGATAATATCCACTGTACAGATACTTATTCATACCATCGTTAACATAAACATTGTCGATTATTATGGAGAGTAATTTTAGGTTAAAAGTGGATGTGAAACCAGATACGTATAAAATCGATCTCCGATGAAGTTTATTTCCGTTTTCAACTTTGTTACAAAAATATGTTTCCTTTGAGTATAAATATTATTGTAAGAAATAAGTAAAACACGGTGATTATTTAACGATATTTTATTCCACAGATTTTGGTCTAAGTAACGTATTTTACGGAGAATCGTCTTTAGTCACTCAGTGTGGATCTCCAGCTTATGCAGCACCTGAAATATTCAACAACCAAAAATACGGACCTGCAGTAGATATATGGAGCGTGTAAGTTTTCTTTATATAATAATAATCAAAATAATAATAAATATTTAATTTCTAAATTCTGTTATATCATACTGCAATACCAACACAACGTGAATGCACGTGCTCGTTTTTCATGTTATACTACAATAAACTACGCAACCATAGCAACGCTAAATGTGAATGGCGTAACGTAAGACTCTTTCCATTTCCTTGGCTAAAAGGGCACTACGCGCGTTATGAAGTGTGAAAACCGTTTTTCATGTTATGACTCAATAAACTTGTTAAAAACACAAATTATTCCTTAATAATAATAATAATAATAATAATTATTATTATTATTATTTTAATGATACAACTTAACCTAAATGCTGCTTTGAAAAGTAACGTATGGGATTTAATATTTTGCTTACATTTTTCACATATTTAATAATTTTTTAAAACTTTTTATAAAATGATTTTATTTCACAATAAAGTAGAGTTTAATCAATTTAAAGGAATGATTCGATGACTTCGAAAAAAGTTTGACCGATCATTTTTAAAGAAACCTTTGAACACAAATTACTCGATGAACATCCTCATAAATTTGGAGACGATTAAGGCTTTGACCGATGATTTTTATATCACGTTCCGCTAAACCGTTTTTCAGTGCATTTTCTTCTCTTTTATGGTAAATTTAATATCATACATAATTATCCTTCAGGAAATCAAAGTGGGACCAATTTAATCATTTAAATAGAACAAACGGTGTTGTTTACTGACACTTTATATTGTTTTTGGACGGAATGATTTAAACAGTCTCTTTGTTTGTTTTCTCTTCTATTTTCTTCTCACTTTCTATACTGAAATGCGGTAACGGAAGTCGGGAGACTAAACACAGTCAGAAGTCTTTTTTTTGTCCTAGCTACTGGCAAATAAATAAAATTCCATCTTAAACATTTATTTTCATCATCAGTTAATTTCATTTTCATTTGAAGCTGCTTATCTCTGTTATTTTGGTCATTTATGACCATTCGGCTTTGTTTATTGCCTGTCGAATCTCAATATAATAAGAAATCCCATTTCAGACATTGCTACAGCATTGCTAGAGAGTCTTAAGAGAGTTCACAGAATATCATAAATATTTATTAATACGTGTAATGGTTAGAACTAATATTAATTAATAAAGTTTCCTTACGTTAAGAAAAGAAATGTAATTTTTTGGTTAAATCTTTTGTTTCGTAATAGCTGAATACTATTTTTAAACTTGTAATGTACAAGTACCTATGACTTTGCGTATTCTAGACTAAAATTTAAATATGTTTTGTTACGAGTGCAGTAAGTTACAATGGTTGACTTGTGCCACAGATATACAGAGTTTGTTTAATGTATTTCTATAAGGCTTCCCTGGTCCGTGAAACTTAACTAGGCAGAAATGATTAATTATTGTTTTAGCTGTTAGTGTTTGTCATCAATCGTAGACAAATCGTGCAGATACCAATATCGATCAAGTTTAATACTGTTAAGATAAATTCGTAAATGATTTTAGTAAAAAAAAAACATTTGAAATATCTCTCATTATTATTAAAATTAAAAAACTGAAATGTTATTTATAAGTCTCAAAAATAATTAGGAACTCGTACTCTGAATTGGGTAAAATGTCATAGCAACGATAGAATTGCTAGTTCTTTCTTTTTATGAAATTATTTTTTTTACATTCGAACATACGTTCAGTTCATCTATTTGCTATTTAGATTATGACATATCAAAGTGTACAACCCTAGCAAAATGAAGATAAAAAAAGACGTTAAAATGAAGAGTTTTAATGCCGTATTAAAATCGATTTGTCTTTAGTGGCAAGGCAATTCTTCGCAGTTTCCCACTCTAATCCACTATGCATTATTGAATAAAAGAAGCGCTTAAAAGTAATAATAATAATAATAATAATAATAATAATAATAATAATAATAATAATAAACTAAAATGTACCTTGCGTCATTTGCAAAATTTTGAATACATGTATTATATTTTCCAAAAAAAATTCCAAATTTCGCCTATGGAAACTTTACTAACACGATAATTTATAAAGTTTCGTAATTTTGTATATGACTTTTTATATTGTAGAGGTATTTGTTTATATGCTATGGTTATTGGGAAACTGCCTTTTGTGCCTCAACCACCAGATAATATATCACAACTTCATGAGTTAATACTGAAGGGCTGTGAAATTCCGGAAGGCCTAAGCGAAGGTAATATTGTTTTTTTTGAAAAAAAAAATCTGCCTCTACTTTGTTTCTTTAATATTCCTTTTGAGGAGAGACCTATGAAACTTTAATAAACTTTTTAAGCATATTGCAGATTTCACCCACAGGGCACGTCAAAAACCAAAAATTCAAATGTTTTTCTTAAAGTATTATTTTCAATCTTTCTTCGAAATTAAATGCATTACATGTAGTTCCTGTTTTGGACGATATAAGAAAAGATTAGTAACATTGAAAACAAATTTTTCTAAAAACGGAAATGAAAATAAATGTTAAATTATGTTTATATCGATACATTATTATTGCTATTGTTTGTGTATATGTATAACGTTTGTAATCAGACACAAGCATACCGGTCAATGTCCAAACCACAACCCTTAAAAAAACTTTGAAAACTTGCTAATACAATTAACTACGTAAACTTTCAACAAGAAAGAAGTGAGGCCAAGTGCTCTAGAGGGATGAGCATCTCTTCTTTAGCTAAGGAGTATGGAAGTAAGCGACGCCTAATATATCCAGGATATATTTGGAAAAAGCGACTTCAACAATATTGTGATGACAGCCATAAAGCATTTGAAGGGCCTTGATAAGTCCAGGCTTGCAACATCCCGAGTCAACAATATACTGAGCAGCTTGCCTTGTTTTAGAAAGTTGCCTTAGAGGAAGCAAGCTCTACCATATCGCATTTCTGTATTCCCGATTTACACATTCTTTAGACTTAACGCAGTGTTAGCCGATAAATAAATGTCGATTTCGGATATAGGAGCATTACAAAAATAAGTAATAATATACTATATAGAGATGTATGCAAAATAATTATTAATAATTAAATACAGATATGTTATAAAGCATTCTCTTTTTTTTTTTACTGTATTTAGCGGTAAAATTTAAAACAAATGCTTTATGACTGATGTATACAAAATAATTATTAGTAATTAAATATACATGTATACATAATAATTATTGATAAAGAAATATGGATGTATTAATAAAATGCAAACGATTGTTTGTCTTTTCTGTGCTATTATTTTTATGTTTGTCTATTTTGTGCAGTTGTTTTTATCACGAATTTGATTGTGATAAAATTTCGAAAATTAATTACTAATTTAATATTTACATGTACGACCGATCTGGGGATGGTACGTTATTTAGTTTTAATGATCAGCCATAGTAATGGTCTTTAAACATTTTCAAAACCTCCTATATTATTTTGTATTAATAAGTACAATTTAATTATTACTCCTCTACCAATGCCTATTAATTTAATGGAAATTGAAATTGTAAATAGGTGAAATTCTCCCATTCATTAATGTGGGCTGTCGATAATTTTATTAATTGAAATATGGGAAAAATCGCCCCACTATAAAAACAGTATTGGAAAAGTTAATTAACCTTAATATATAGTAGTATTAATTCTATTGTTGAACCTACATTTCATACACCTTTCAATATGTCAGTGAATTCTCAAAGAGTAAGTGTTTTCTTACTATCAATTGATGCTGTAATTAAAAACAGATTCCATCACAAAAGAACTAAAATTATACACGGTATAAAATAGCTACACTAAAATTATACACATGACGTCACATAAGTGTTAATATTCATATTAGATTATGATTGGGTTTATACTGCATGTGAATTAATTCCTAATCCCGATTTTAAATATACGAATAATAAAAGAATGCATTTAATTTGACAATACTTAATGTCATGGCTTATGATCTTATTCAGTATTATATAGCAAAATACATCGAGTATATTCAGATGGTAATCTTATCGTGTATTGTAAATAGTAAACTTCATTTAGACATATAAAATTTTCTTTGTTATATTCTTATAGTATATAACAGATAATGAACTATAGATTAATAGACAGGCACAACAAGGAATATCAGACTAACATATATAATGTTTTTATAAAATATTAGAGAAACACTTCGCATAATGTTTTACACCTAAAGGATTATTTAAATTTTTAGTTTTAATATGTCAAGTGAGAGAATAGTATTTTAAGAATATATCAAATTTATTCGTTGTAAAACCGAAATAGAAGGAAAAATAATCTATTATCTTTGAAGAAAAGACAGATACTTTTAAATACGAATATATGGTGTTTTAATTTCAGAACGGTTTTATCGCAATCAAAAATACACATTTTCATGATTTAATAATTTATTTTGTAAATATGTTTTTTAGAATGCAGTGGCCTTTTAAGACAAATGCTGGAAGTGGACGAAAGGAAACGAATCAGGATGGAAGAATTGGTCAAACATCCTTGGGTTACGGAAAACAATTCAATTTCTGTTCTACGACAACCAATTTTACAAAATGTGACACTAGAACCACCGCATACGTCGGTGGTGAATTATATGAAAATGATGTTCAATTATAAAGAAAAAGACATTTTGACAGCTTTAGAAGAGAGAAAAGTTAACGCTATCGCTGCTACTTACTCACTGCTTCATAAACGTGTAGAAGCAGGATTCCACTTAGCAGGTTTTTCCATGGAAACACTTCCTGTTAAAAAAGAAGCATCAATTTATTCAATTCCGAGAATAGGAAGGGAGGTAATTTTGCAAGACAATAACGTTTACGTCACTGAAAGTGAAAATATGGATAATCGTGTGTTCAAGCCAGAATCATACAGAAACTATATTCAGTACTTGAAAGATTCAAGACAACGGACTAATCCTAAATTTAAACAAAGAGAAAATAGTTTTATTCGAAGGATAAAAGCAAAAGGAAATATTCCAAAACCATATCATTCTTTTGATTTGGGACAAAGGTCAAAGACTGATATGGATTCCCCGGATGAACATCCAAATTTTAGGTTAACATTTTCACCTACGCATGAAAAACTTTATGAGTGGGGCCCTGAAGGTGTAGTTCAAAAGGACAAGGGAGAAAATCATTCTAATAAGACAAAAGATGTTCGGGTGGGGGTTAAGGAATCGAAGGAACTGAAGGAGAAAGATGGGTCGGGATCTAGTGAATCTTCAATTCCACCGATTAATTCTACAGACACTTTAAATTCTAATAAACAACATTCTACCCCACCGCCGCCTCCAAATACATCTCATGGACAACGAAAAGATGGAAACGATAGTTTACAATCACCAGCTTCCCTATCAAGTGAAAAGTTTCCGAATCTCAATAATGGAAAAACTCTTCCAAATTCACCAAAACCGCAATCGCCTGTACGATTGCAAAGAAATCAGAGAGCAATGTCGGAACCTATGGCAACAACTGAAAAGGAACATTTTGCATTTTCTCTTGCTGATCCATGTCCAAGTGAAGCATGGGGACCATTTCAAAAACAAAAATCTAAGTTGTATAAGGGTTCATCTTTTGTGTTAAATAGAAGCAAGACAATTTACGCTCATCCTATTTCATCACAAAAGTTTTTAACACCACGTGAAAATTTTAGGACTTTCGATGATATTCGCCAAGCAACAATTATTGGCAAAGGTAAAGTAAAATTTCTTTATTTAACCACCCTCGAAAGCTACAAGTTATATAAATTTAAAAAATTTTAAATAAAAAAATAGATTTAACACTGAAAAACAGTTACTTGGTAATGGTTAATATGTAGTTGGTGTTTTCAGCATGATGCAGTTTTTCTTGTCTTTTGCTGATTCTTAATTAACAATGTTATTTGATAGAGTAAACATTTTGTGTAGTAACATTAAGGTTTAACCAAACGTAGCTTATTTATTGTTTGAATTTTGAAGTACAATAACTACCACTGAATGTACAGTCCATTTCAAACACTGAAACATATAAAATAACAGTGAGAGAAAAAAATGACAAATAAAAAAGAACAAGAAATACAAGTAAAGCCAAACCCATATTGGACATTTAAGTATAAAATTTTTTACCTTAAATAGACACTTTGGCAACAGTCCAGTGATGTTGTTATAGTACTATTAAAGGGTCTATGAATGTTAAAATTATTTCACAGTTGCTGTTACCTGTCAAACCAAATGATCTTTCTAGTGTTCGTTTTGTATTATTAACTACGGTTGAGTCAGTGTATAAATTTCAGGAATTGTGTGCACAAAGGGACGTAAACTACAAGCCATAACATCTAACTGAAATTAAAAAAGGAAAGACATCGTACTGAATGGAAAGTTTAATGTTATTTATATTTATTTAATAAATCATTCTTGATTGCTGGTTTTATGACCTGATTTTTACAATTATTTTTAGGTCGTTTATTAGTCGAACGCATCAAGCCTAGAATAAACACAGGTCTAGATACTCTGAACAAACCAAAAGCACACACGGCAAGAAAAGTAAGACCTGTATTTCCAGATGTTGTTAGTTCAGCAAAACCTAGGTCAAAGTCAGAGACTGGACATTATAATACAGACGAAAAAGAAACAACTCATGAGGCAGTGACACCACTTCCGGATGTTATTGAACCCATTAAAGGAACAGCAATTGTTCCTCCAGTAGAAAGAATTATTGCCGATGACGAAACGCCAATGATGCGAATCAGGATAACAAGCTGTTTTAAACAGTGAATCTTACTTTTTGAACAATATGTTTTTGCCCAATGCGATATTTTCAAGTAGACAAGCAATATTACAGAAATATAAACATCTGCGGATCTGAATCAATAGGACAGGTTGAAAAACACAAATTTGTGCCATTGTTTATCGCCAATAAGTTTCCTTGTGTTTGCCTTGTCTATTTGAATTTAAACATTACTTTATTATAAATTTAGATTAATTCATTACGCATATTTTTTAATGAAATACGCCAACAACTGGAGGGATTTTATCAAGTAATATGTATTGGTGTTTAAAAAAACACCCCCACAAATATTTAAACATGAGCGATTGCCCCTACGAGTATAACAGCGACATAATGTTTAATTAGATAATATAAAGGAGAATTTCTTTTTATTTTAATGATATTATTTCATGTTTATACGTGTAAATCGCAAATGTTATAGTATGGTTAAAATGTTATTAAATTATTTCGTTTATAATGAAAAAATTAATTGTGACCTAGCGAAATCCTTCGAATTATTTCCTTGGTAGTTGGGGGTTTTTAAAATTGTAATTTAGACGGTTTACGTTGAAATTCTGTTGTTTATTTCCCTTATGTCAGAGACAAAAACAACGCAAATACGTGTTTTCATGTTTTCAGTGTTAGATATTATATTGATACAGATATTCTGCTTATAATTAAAGTTGGATTATATTCACAATCGCCCGTCTTTAGAATTTTTTTATTTATTCTAAAAGTAATATTGTAATTAGTACATTCAACGTCACAATGTTCACAACAATGAAGTATTAAATTACTACAGAACGACAAGTTCCCCAGCAAATGTCATACAATCAGCTGTTTCTTCAATTAACAACATATCTTATGTTTATGTCATTAAATTACTTTTGCAAAAACAGAATACAAATGATAACTTAAGTTAAAAAAAACCAGAAAACTAACTTATTTGCTCTTTACAGCTACACACGGTAACTAATGAATTAATTAAAATTCATTTCAAAACTACTTTTAGGAATTCTAAAAAAATAATAACAACCAAGTAGTATATTTTAGATATAATTTGGGATAATTTGGGATAAATAGCATATAAGGCAGTTTAAATAATAAAGACTAAAACAGCTAATAAATATATAACAAATACCAGTTTAGTTGTAATGTGCCATATGTGTATGTTTGGAATAATTCATTCCTAATCAGTGACACTAAGGGCCTAAAAATTAATAGATAAACAAGATTTGCAAAAAAAAAAAAAAAAAAAAAAAAAAAAGAAAAAAATTGAAAGTTAATAATGCAAAATTTCAAAATTATATGAAACTAAAACTAGTCAAGGAATGCATTGCATGAGGGAACAAACCTAAATTTTAAGTCGGTTTTAAAAAAAGGAAACGGTTGAAAATTTTGCTACATGGTACAATTTCTGACAGAACAAAGTACTGCCTACTGAGTTAAGGATAACCTCGGGGAGTTTTACTGCTTCACCAACGGAACCCGTTCAGGGGCAGTAAATATATAACAAAAACACCTGTTTAATTTTTATGTGCCATATGTGCATATTTCGAAAATTCATTCCCAAAAAGTGACACTAAGAGCCGAAAAAGTTCCAAAGATAAAAGTTAAGCCAAAACATATGAAAATTAATGAACTTTTTTGACACAACACATATCAACACCGAAGACCTACTATTCCAGATAGTGAAAAGGCAAAGTTTGTTTGTAAAAATTGTATAAAGTTGATTAATTATAAAAACAACTGTATCACACCAGCGACTAAACTAAATTTAAATTTAAATTTTGCCCCCTTATAAATAAATTAATGCTTCAAATGGGGTTTCTTTTCTAGTCAAAAAATAAATTATCTAAATGTTATTCCATTGTGGCGTTTTACAAATTACCATTGGATACGGAAAAATAATGGTATTGGCCCAAATTTAAAATATAGATTATTAATTTACACTAAAGTTTTTGTTATCCGATCATTTTACAGCAACTGTAGGACTACTATATCTTGTGATTATGTTCTGGTTCTTCTGAAATGGTTTTTGTTTTGAACGTTTATTAAGAGATTGTTTTCAGGAAACATCAATCACATGTTATATATTCTATATGTTATCTTTTATATTTACTACTTAAGCTGAAGTGCTACGGGAGTTTAGTGAATTAGTTTAAGAATTTTAAGAACCCTCTGTGCCATATTCTAAGAATTTATTATGATTGACTAGATGAACATATTCATTCAACGACAATTGGTAGATATTGATTTTTCCCTCTCTTTTATTAAAAAAAAGTCGGTACTTGGCTTTAGCAGGCACTGCTTGGGATACGAAACAATAAACGCTTTAAAAAAAAAAATTAAAAAAAATTCGAAAAAGCCACATCTTGTAAATCAGATAAGATAATGACTTACTGAAAAATGCGGGTTTAATTCACAAAACTTAGAACTTTAGATTAACGCACGGTTGTGAAACATTTTAAGTTCGTTTAAAAAATGTAACTGAAATCGGGGAACGTTTCAACCGAAAAATGTGTTTTTAGTCCACTGGATAACACTGAACAAATCAGAAAGTAAAAAGAATCCTAAGCCAACAATAAGTAAGAAACACATGCCTGATCCTATAACATTGTTAGGTGTACTCATGTCTCTAACGCTTATGAGTTTTCTTTTGGCTGAGGTGGTATTCTTTGGATCAATTCGAAGCTCTGATACAAGTTGTTCTACTAATTCATTCACCGTCTTTTTGTTTGTACCAGTGCAATTACAAGTACAAAGACTGTTATTATATGTAACAAAAGATGTTGTCTGGTATTCATGCAGACCAGTGGATGTAGTAGCGGATAATTCTAGAGCAGCAGTTTCGCTGTGTGTATAGACATTTGTGCTAATTGAAGTTTGCTCTTTCTTAGTAGTTTTAACTTCCGTTGTAAGTTGGTTTACTATTGTAGTTTGCATATCCGTTGTAAGTTGGTCTTCTGTTGTAGTTTGCACTTCCGTTGTACGTTGATTTTCTTTTGTAGTTTGCATTTCTGTTGTAAGTTGATTTTCTCTTGTAGTTTGTGATTCTGTTGTAGGTTGGTTTTCCGTTGTAGGTTTCAATTCAAACGTTGTTTGCTCATCTGTTGTTGTAAATAGTTTTGTCGTCGTTTGTGGCTTTGTTGTTGTTGGCACTTCTTCTGTCGTCATGGCTGGTATCGAAAAGGAGCAAATAGGAAGAGGTGCTTCTGGGTCTGGATTAATGACAGACGGTACATTTTGTGAATTTGCTTCAGCTGTTATGTAAAAAAAAAAAAAAAAAAAAAAAAAAAAAAAAAAAAAAAAAAAAAAAAAAAAAAAAAAAAAAAAAGGTACTGTGAAATCATCAATTTTCTAAATATATATTTTGTTAATATGCATGCCGTAAAGAATTAGGTGGGTTTGCAATAAGATGATTGATTTACTGGAGCATGGTAAAACAATTATACTAGTGTAAATATAGTTATGACCTACAACGTTCACGTTTTCTCTGAAGCAGATACACATGTATCTACTTTATGATAAAAGTCAATAATAAATATAATTGATGTTTTGTACTTCATAACAGTAAAAAAAAATATAAATAAATCCCCAACGGGAGTAATTCAGCACAAATAAAGCAGATCGGTATATATTATAATCAAAACAGTTTAGTGCACGTGTTGTCGATAGTGTTTACGTTGGCGGTTGCCAATACATTTTTCTTAGTTTACTTTCTTATTTTACAACTTATTCTAGCAAAAAAAAAGGTTTTCAAGTCTTAAGCAGTTTGGTGTTACTTTTAAAAGAATTATTTATATATGTACCTTGAAAACAACGTCGTTGACTCAGCGTAGGGCTTATCATTCTACCGCAACTAGTCACACTGTTTTCAAATTCAAAAGGATTTGTTCCCATAGAAGGATAACAGTCTTTGGTTGAGGAGTCGTAGGTTACAGCCCAGCATTCATTATCTGTCCCTGAAGTTAACGTTTTGCAGTATGTATAACAATCGTTAATATCGGTGGCATTTCGCATTAAAGTGACATCATAAGTAGTTGCACAACCAATTCCCGCGTATTTCTCAAATGTACATTCTCCTGAAATAAACAATTCTAATAATTATTAATATCGACAATTGCAATGAAATCCCAATGATAAAATCAGTTCGAAGCAACAACAACAACAACAACAACACACACACACACACACACACACACACACACACACACACACACACATATATATATATATATATATATATATATATATATATATATATATATATATATTCCGAAATGTGCACATATGGCACAGCAAAATTAAACAGACAACTTTGTTAATTATTAATACAAGTCTGTCATTTATTTGACGTAATTCAAGTAATAAAACATGCGGAATAGGACACTTGGTTAGATATTCTAAACACAATATATACATAATGCAACTACTTCGGCAAGGATATAAAATTAAAAATAATTTATTTTGCGAATTCGCGTATAAGTTCTCGCGTGCTCATACAAAAATGTCCACGTGTTCATGAAAAACTAATTACACGAGGTAACTTTCGCTTAAGCATTGGATATAATTTTTTTTGTCACCATGTCACCTCTGTGCTGCCAGAAAAAACAGATAAAAAATCCATAACATTGTATTTTCAGAATATTTTAACCTTCATGTATAATGAAAAATCATTTTATTTGATTTTCTGCTTATAATAAACTTGAAAATAATTTTAGCGATAGTTTTACTCGCAGTTAAAGAGAGTAAAATGTCTAAATCAACAATAACGCTTGGTACAAATAGATTTGAGGGTACAGCCGTATTTACGACGTCATCTTTTAGATTTTTACATTTCCCGCAAAATATAATTACAACAGGAAATAGGGTTTGTAAAAAAAAGAAACTTTCAGAAAAATATACTGAATAGAAAGAGAAACCAAACTATTGATCAAAACCTTTTTCATTGCCGGTTTTTTTTAAAATGTATTTTTAAACAGAATTGGTACGCAAAAATAGGATGTGTATGACTTGCAACTTGCATTAAATTGACCACAAAACAAATTACACTGTAAAGTTAAGGTTAACATTAAGCGAATGAAATTTGGTATTCGTATGTAATAGTGTACCCAGCAATTTGACCTCAGAAACCAGTATCAAGTGTTTTGATTGTTTTTTACTAGGAAATATTATCTTTGAATTGACTTGTAGCTGCTACATAAATGATATACCGGTATATAGTTATTCCACAAGTTATTTCTATCTTCATTAAACTAAAATAGCTTTTTTAGCCGTGTGATTGAAGATTATACAATTATATGTGCCATAAGTACATTGTATATGCTTTTTGTTGAAATAAATTCAACTCGCATAGAAATATTCCTTGTTTTTCTTTTTCGAAAATTTGCCGAATCTCATTCTGTTACAAATAGTAAAGAGTTTGTCATGGACTTCTTTATGAAATTCCGGGTAACAAATAAATCGTATTAATGTGATTCTATAACTTACCAATGTTTACTTGACAGATGAAGGAATACCGTTGTGAACACTTCTCCAGAATAAATGTGAAATCTTTGTTTTTCAAAACAACACACCGTTTTGTGAAATCTAAATTAGATGTAGTTGGTGTGCTTGAGTCCCAAGGACTATATTCATGTAGGTAATCATAGTTCTCGCAAACACCTTGCATTTTCATTATAACCGCTGATGACGCAACTTCATGTACAAATAAACCCGTCCATATTTCTTTACCCCTAGAATACAATGGAAGTTGAAAATGAGTAGGAATACTTGTAACAAAAAAAATACCCCACTTAAATATTTACTGCGGACAAAAATTTAATAATGGGCCCTTTACACAACTTATTTCAAGTACAGTAGCATTAAATATATAAAATATTCAACCAATACTAATAAGAGGTAGGGTTACAGTAACGCGCCCACATAAAAGCTGTGTGGAGGGGGTTTGAAGCATCCCTCCGTGTATCAGTCGGGCTTGTTCCAACGATGTGTCTATACTACTTTATGTAACACAAAACATCTTCTGTAATATACTATTCAATTATTCAATTGATACCAGGTGGCCTTTTTTCAGAATCCGTAGTCGTTTTCGCACGAAAGCGTTGTTTCTGTCGACGTCATTGTTTACTTACATGTAAACTCTGCTCTTAACTGATAATTAACATTGAGTTGTCCCAACCTTATAGAATTTTCATTTATTATGGGTTAATAAGAGTGAGCTTAAGAAATTGAATCGCACAGGTTATAATGACAACCAATTTATAAAAATAAAGTATAAAAATATTTTAGAAGATGTATTTTTTCAATAATGGATAAACTTAATGTAGCTTTTGTTTGAGTCATGGGTTCGAACCCTGACCGGGTATGAGCTAAGACTTGAAAATGGTTAATGGCTGTTTTTTCGCTTAGCACTCGACAATACGAAATGAAAGTCATAGTTCTTTCGGATCGTGTCACGGTAGGCATTGCACGATAATGAATCCTGCTGTATAATGCCATCAGCGCAACGCACAGCTAGAATTTCTGCACTTTCCTATATAGCTGGCGACAGTCTCGATATAAGTAAAATATTCTTGATTTGGAAGTTAAACATTACTCAACTTAGCTTTGGTAAACGTACCAGTTATTGTCAGCCCATCCGCTGATAATACGGCCCTGAGACATTTCTCCGTAGTAATAGATGGCCTCTCTTACAGGCTTGTCATCAACATTGATAAGATATCCACCTTTGTCGTAACAGAAACTTACAGCATCTTCCCAGTCATAATTTGAACCGTGGTGTATCAATTTTCTTTTGTAATATGTATGAATATGTGAAGAATCTACAAATGAAATTTATATAAAATATTTTAAAAATCGCGTATTAAATGATACCATTGATTTCTGTAGAATAATAAATCTACGCACATATTTTTATTTATTTATTTATTTATTTATTTATTTCCTTACTTACTTTTCTGCATTTCATAATATACAACCAATAGGTATATTTACTTTTATATTTACTGTTTTCCCTTCTAAAACGAAAAGAAAACTTTGTCTGTGTTTTTTACCATATGAACTGGTCTCGATTTATTATCTAAAAAGTTTGATAGTCTTAACGACTTATATAAAACAGAATTTTAATGAACAGACTAGTAAATTTCGACAAAAAGCCATTCTTTTTAACGTCATGCTAAAAATAATTAAAGGAAGGGAATAATAAAAAAAAACTAAAACACATACTTTACGACAACCGATGCTAATAAGAACACATGCAATTTAATGATAATACAACCAAGGATTATAATAAAAAAGACATTTATACATTTAAACCATTGATTGTAAAATTCTGGACGTTTGACTGATATTGGAGTACATGTGTTAATGTCGACATGTGGTATTTACGTACAAACAACTGTTCACCATTTGTACAAATACTATGTAAGATCTTAAAAAACAAATGTTTACCAATTATACAAAGTACCATATCAGACCGTAAAACAAATGTTCACCAACTGTACAAAGTATCATATATACATACATACATACATATATATATATATATATATATATATATATATATATATATATATATATATATATATATATATATATATACTATTCGCAAACTGTACAATGTACCATGTCGGACGGTACAAACAGTTGTTCACCAACTGCTCAATGTACCATGACAGACCTTACATACATATGTTTACTAACTGTATAATGTACTATGCCGCACCGTAAAAAACAAATGTTCACCAACTGTACAAAATATCATATAAGGCCGCACAAACAAATGTTCACAACTATACAAATAACCATGGCGGACTGTAAAAACCAAATGTTCAAAAATTGTACAAATTACCATGTCGGACCGTAAAAAACAAATGTTCACCAGCTGTACAAATTACCATGTCGGACCGTAAAAATGTTCACCGACTGTCTGAATTACGATGTCGGATCGTAAAAAATGTTCATCAACTGTACAAATTACCATGTCGGACTTTAAGCTTTCACTTAAATAAAGGACAAGGAAAATTTTCTGAAAAAATGAATTTAGTAGAAAGTATGAAAATATTGATAATAACCTTCAGTGCTTCTGATTTGAATAGAATCGATTCCTGATAGATTCATACAAATTTGCCGCCACAGGTAACGTAAAAGTGAAGCAAATCAAAATCCAATCATAATGCTAGGAAGACACAAGGATATCTAACACTGCAAGTATGAGCGGTGTTTTTCGTGAAAGTTTAGATTCTGGTGCAACTGACCTTAAGAGTTGAATTTATAATCCCATTTAATGACATGAACATATTTTTGTCCTTGTGCACTGCACTTACATTATTAAAACAACAAGAACATATTTATAATTTTTCATTCCATTTTCTATCACGAAGGCAATTATAATTGGTAATAAAACAAATCTAAAATAGATATCCGTTTTTAATTGTGTTGTATCAAGGTCAATAAACATTAGTTGTTTACATTTCTTTTCGTCTAAAATCATCTAAAAATGATCTACTTTGAACAATCAATAAAAGCTCGTTAGGAAAGAAAAAAAATTGATTTGCCGGGACATCACATAACTCTCTTTTATCCACTGTCAAGATAGCGTTCTATGGTACAGTACGCGTGATAGAAGATATTTACCGTACTGTTCCAGGTGCATTAACAGCCATAACAATACAAAATACGTATGTCCATCCAGTGTCTGCAACATAAATAAATATATATATATATATATATATATATATATATATATATATATATATATATATATATATATATAAAACAAACATTATTAAATTAACACCTATGTGCATTTTAGAGAAATAATCAATTGTTTTGTCTAAATTATTAGTTTGGCTACTTCCAAAGACCTGTAAAAGCATAAACTGTTTAATTTGAAAAATGTTTCTTTATAAAGTAATAGGTGAAATTGCATTGTTAGCTTAATGGTATAAAATATGTCGGCAAAACATTGAAGTGAATTTAATCAGGAAAGATGTTTAGATCAACGGAAATAAAAGACGAGAGGGTTCAGGACTTTCTTACAGTACTATAATATTGCAAATTCACATCATCTGTCACTTAATCAAGCACCTGTCTGGATGTTATCATGTTAATAACCAATGTTTGTTGTTCATTGTTGTTCCGTATCTTTTGTATATTTGGTTGCCTTGGATTATGTCAAGTATATGTATCTTGTCTTCTGTTTACTCCTGGTCTCATTTTATATTTATTAATCGCGAATTTTATTAATTGCAAATAAAGACGGTTGATAAATGCTAGACACATCGATCTGTGAATGTCATATGGTAATAAAACTTACAGTCGATACCATTTTGACATTTATCAAGTACCCACTCATTGTAAGGAATGTGTATTTTTATTTGTTCTAGTATTCTCATACGTTTTGTCGTTTCCTGTTTTTGGTTGCGCTGGCTTCTGTTTCGTTGTTTTTTTTTCAAAGGCCATGTACAAATTTACTGCGAAACATTGATTAAGCAGTTTTGGATTTGTTCGAAAAACAAAAATTAAAAGTCGGATATCATTGCTTCTTCCAATATACTACCTATGAACCCATTGAACATTGTATGAAGTTTTTGTAAGTAGGAAATTTATTTTATTCGACTTTGAATATTCAGAAAAATATTGTTAAGCAAATCTAAAAACCTTTAAAAATGCGTAAAATAAATAAGTAATAACACACAAGAGCTTTAACAAAAAATTTTCATAGTTTTTTTTTCTAAGACAGGCTGGTATTTACATATCAAAATAGTTTATACATTTTCAGTGTATTTTAGGGTTATCGCCTAAAAAATGTCGCTCTTTAATTATTTTGAAGGATATAAAAAAGGGTATTGCAATTTTACTTATAATTTTAAACCTATATCTCTTGTGGATAAAAAACAGCTTTGCTTTACTTAGGCATTACAAATTGTGGTCCGAATTTTCTCTGATTGTTTTTTATTATCAAACTTTTCGGTCTTAGTGTCACTGATGACGAATGAATTTCCGAAATGTGCACATCTGGCACATCAAAATTCAACTGGTTATTGTGTTATATATTTACTACTCCTGAGCGGGTGCCGCTGCTGGTGGAGTAAAACTCCCCGAGGGTATCCATAACTCAGTAGGCAGTACTTTGTACTGTCAGAAAATGTACCATTTAGCAAAATTTTCAGCTGCGTTAAATTGTAAAATTTGTTTAAAACTAAGGTTTGTTCCCTCATGCAAAGCATTCCTTAGCTGGATTTGGATTTATATAATTTTGGAACTTTAGATTCATTAATTTCCAACTGTTTGGCTTATGTTTTTTATTATCAAACTTTTCGGTCTTAGTGTCACTGATGAGGAATGAAATTTCCGAAATGTGCACATCTGGCACATCAAAATTCAACTGGTATTTGTGTTATATACTCTAACACACGTATGCCTGACGGCTGTGTGTAGGGTCAAAACAGTATCGAAAATCCGGGATTTTCCGCTACCAACAAGTGTCGGAAGGGTTGCTGCCTCATCTCGTTTTAGACTAAAAATATAATGAACCTATAGGTAAATTACGAACTTCGATCGACAGATAAGTGACTTATCTTCCAAAATATTTGAATTTGAGAGTTTCGCTAGACCAAGAAGTCTTGGTTTGAAAATGAAAGACAATGTCGGCGAACTTCAACACCGACGAAACTGATCTGAGTCTCAAACCAGTGGCGATAACATCTTGGAATATTTTAATAATTTAGAAGACAAATCATTGACCTATCGATTGAGCCTTGTAACCTTGCTACAATTCTACTAATATTTTTAGTCTGATGTGCACCTGCCCTACACTAGTTGGTATCGGAAAATACCGGGGTTTTTATATATAAATTGGTCTAACCCTACACACAACTGTCAGAGAAAATTCGAAAAAAAAATTGAAATTCAATAAAAATCGTATTAAAAGGGAAAAACCCTTTAAATAAGCTTGGTAGAATGTTTTTATGGCATATCGTTAAAACAATTTTTTGTGTTCTAGTTTATACAAGCTTTTGTAAAGTACATTTTTATTTCGCTAAATATCCAAATATCCAGCTGTCGAATATATTTGTCTTTGTAAAGACATAAACAGAAGCGTAATAACACAGGTCTATTTTCGGTTGTCTGCAAGAGCAAAAAGTACTCAAAACAATCGTGTATTATTTTATCATGGATATATTAAGTATCCAATTATAAAATTTGAATTTCAAGCTATGTTTGAGTTTATCTAGGGCATAGTTTGTATATCCGTTTTTTCTATAAATTCACTGTTGACGCAAATTGAGAGTTCGTCTCGAATATATGTCAATGTCATGATGGCGAAAAAAGTGTTAAAACATCCAAGTACAAACAAAATCTTAGTACACTTATTTGACCTCACCATATCCTTCACTGGTTCTGAAATATCGAGTTTTTCGTTATGTAAGTAAACGACTGTTTAGTGCGTGAACAAATCACGTGGGAAGGTTGCACTTGGTCGATCGCACTTTTACCAGTATCCGACTCTGTTGCCATAAATACTCAACTTTGTTCTTTTTTATGTTATTGATTCAATTTAATAGCATTTTACAACAATGGTTCTCAATAAAGTACTTTATCTGTGTTTCAATTTGTTCAAATCTGACCTTTGACACACGTCATGCAGTGTTTGGTAATAGTCGAGTTTCAATTAATGCTTAACACTTCTTACTTATATACATATAAATTATGTAAAAATTAAACACTTAACAATTAATAAATATTTACCATATAGGATTAATTGCTTTTCTCTGACAGTTAAATATTCTTTACAATAACTGTAAAAGCTAAAATATTTTTTCTTAGAAAGCTATTTTTTTTATCAATCATCATTTTGAAATAACCCAGGGAAAAGGTTTTCGTGAAAAACAAAAATCGACCATTAAATAAATTTTGTTTTACAGAACCGAATTGGCGGTAATAATAATATATATCATAACGATTATTATTGCTCTCCTTACATTTGAATCAAACTTTTCTTTATAAAAATTATAATTTAAAAATATGATTGCTGTCATATGTGGGTGAATATTCAGTTTTACTCTGTTTGATGAACCACAACAACAATAACAACAACAAAAGAAAAAAGTTATTGTTGAAAGTTTAAGAAAGGCATAATATTTGGACCACTTACCGTAAGAACTTCCTTCTTTAATTGGACACCCGATAGAAGATACAAAACAAATTACATGCAGCTTCAAACTGCATTTAGTTTAATCAGTAATTAAAAAAATTCAAAAATATTTTTATCAGTATAAATGTGTTGATAGTACTACCTGTGCGATTCATTATCTTAAGTTCACTTTTATTAGCCCATACTAACTGGAAATCCTCAAAGCTTGGGCCAACTTTATTATTTGTTGATTATCAGCTTGGAGCATGCGCAGAAGTCTTACATGTAAGTAAAGCAAAGCGTCAACAGAAAGAAAACGTTTTCGTGCGAGAACGATATTGCGTCCATCAAAATAACTAGATTTATTTATAATAATGTTACGTTTCCTTTACTCATTCATTAATTAAATATTTCATCAATTTGTGTTGTTTTACCATATCGCTACTTTCGTTGTCAGAAATCATGCTTCTTTGTTGTGTTGACGTTGCCTCGTTTTCGATAAAGAATCACGTGATCATTGTTCTAAAATAAGAACTTTGGTAGCAGAGGTTTTCCCACAAATTTCAATGTAAATAAGGTTTTGTCTTGGAACAAAGTATTACATTTTTCATGAGCGGCATAGTTTAGAAAACATGCATCGTTTATGCATAGGAAAACGTTACGCAGATATAAGAATCTATTGACTGCAGTTTTTATAAAATTGCAAAAAATATAATAAGCTTAAGACCAAAGGTAACAAATGGTTAGTTTAAACAATATTTTATTGTCTCTTCATTACATACAATTATTTTACATCACAATAATACGGCATTCTGAAACAAGAGAAGTATTCTCTTATGTAAACCAGTCTCCCTATCTATAATTACAATCATCAATGACCAATGATACAATAAAGATTATAAGTTTCTATTTTAGAGCAACAAAAATAAGAAATAAATGATATTGAACAAAACAGAAAGAAGAAGAAAAGGACATAAGAAAAGAAAGTGATGAAAAAATGATGAAAAAAAAAAGATGATGGCAAAATCATGACATAAACATTAAAACGTTAAACGTTTAGATCGGCTGATGAAGTTGTGCACTTGTGATACAATTTGACAATTCTGTTCCATACTTAATTCAAAATATCCATATAACAATAAATAAACAATAATGTTGTAGGGTAGAGTATTAATTGTAGCTTGCCGAATATTATGATACAGTGAACATTGTAAAAGGTAGTGGTGTGTACTTTCTATCTGACAACACAAACAAAAGGGGTTTTCTGCAAGATTTTTCCTAAAGAGATTTTGTTTTAGAGGACTATCTTCAAGTCTAAGTTTTGTAAGAAGAATTTGATCTGATCTTGAGCCTAAGTTAAAACAATTCGTGATTTTCTTTTTAGTTTCTATATATTTACAAAAGGCATTAAAAGACGAGTTCCTTATTTCAGTTGGTATTTCATTCCAAAGACGTAAAACTGATGGGAGAAATGAATTGTAATAGTTATTAGTTCTACAAAGAATAGTTTCTATATGTGATTGTTGTCTGGTGTTTTAAGGGTGCATTTTGTGTTGGTTATTGGGTACCAGACGACAAAGATATTCTGGACTTATTCCGTGATACATTTATAAAAAGTTTTTAACTGATGAATATTACGTCTTGACTGCATAATATCCCAGCCAGTCTCCTTATTTAACAATTGAACTGTTTTAAAATGGTATTCATTGTCAGTATGAAGGCAACAACTTTGCAAGCAAACGGAATAACGAGCGTTAGCGCGTTATGACAAGTTTGCTTGCAAAGTTGTTGCCTTCATACTGACAATGAATACCATTTTAAAACAGTTCAATTGTTATATTTTCGTTAAATATTTTTTAAAAAAATTATTCATTGATTACAAGACTGAAAAATTCCCTTCTATGACACATGCACATCGGTAGGAGTCCAGTAGACGCAACAGCCACGAAGAACACGCACGTGCACGTGCGTTTTGGAGCAAGAACGTGAATTTTGGACTGAAATATAGTGCACAAATAACAACACATTTATTTTGCTGATATTAAAATTATTATTATTTCATAACTTATACTCCCATGAATACATTATGCTTATGAAAAATAACAACAACAATAATAATAAATACCATCAATATACCCGAAAATAATATTATAGTTCAAATTAAAACCCCCGTGGTTACCCCACAGCAAAAGAATGTGCGGATTAATAACCGTTGTGTGTAATCCGTCTACCGGTACACATGAGTAGCGCCATTTTCAATTTTGGAAGTTAAACGTGCAAGAACTGAAGTGAGAATTTGCAAAGAAGTTCGGTGTAAAAGTGTTATTTGCACTGAAAGATTGCTGATTATATGTTGGAACTTCAATTTGTGCATCTGAAACGGAAGAAACTGTAGCAGCGGGGTGATTTTCAATGGTCAAGCATGTGGGTTTCGAATCTCCGCCGGGATGTGTGAGCGTAGACAAGGATTCACTGAGAGATTTTTTCTGGAATGTCGACATTGTTCGGTTGTATGATCTCAATGAAGATTCATTTTTGTGGCTGGACATAAACATTATGTGCCGAGCTTCATAACCAGTATCGTTCAAATGTTGGATAGCAGTGGCTCTTAAGCAGTGAGGAGTATAATTATTGTCTACGCCTGATGCGGTGCAAATATCTCTCAAAAAATTATAAAATGATCTTTTAGCAAGGGGTTTTGTAGTAAACCATGTATCATAGTGTCGAGGAGTTGCTAATGCGTCCTTATTATAATGATTGAAAAGAGATGTAGCCGATTTGTCAGTTTTTGCGATCAACATACGAAGCATGCGAACCGGACAATTTTCACTGGATGTGGCATACATACGTTTCTGGAATGTATCTTGGATGGGTGCCAAACCCCCCTGGTGATTTTTCTGCTGTGTATCATGTTTAATTGTGACATATTCTCCGGAATCATCACTGTGGAATTCAAAAGAATCTAATTTCAATTGATGGTGAAATTCATTCCCGCGAGACACAAAATTAATTGACAAATTGTACCAGACACATTGTCTCAAAATAATAGGGGATGTAGCGGCTTTACCAAGGTAGGAAGAAATTTTTATTAGTTCAGATTTTTCAAGAATTTTTTTGTGGTTTGTTGGTTTAGATAGTCCGGTTCTTGTTCGTTCTTTTAAAAGGCCATCTAAAATACCATTTGACTTTTTGAACTGTTTGTCTCTCACAATGTCAATATTACGATGAATATCGGCCATGTGTCTATTTATAGCGGCTCGTAAATTAATCATGGTGTTTCTGTGATATACTCCCGAGTCTTCCAACTTTGAAGACGAAGGATTTGGCCTCACTTCACAATAAAATTGCGACAGAGTTTCATCGAGCTCCTCGGCTGAAATTTTGATCATGTCAATAGTATTTCCGGTCTTTTCCTTATTCCAATCTATAAAAAAAAAAAACAAACAAACAAACAAACAAAAAAACAAAAAACAAACATTTTGGGTTGTATATCTCGGATTAATTACTTCTCTTAAATCCATGGTTTTTTTTTTCATTGTAATTATCATTATTTCAACATCCAATTGTCTGCATTTTTCTTTAGCTCTTGAATTTTTTTTTTCATCTCGGATCGAATGATTGAAAACATCGTCATTGTGTATAAATTCAAACTAATAATAATAATAATAATTTGGTTTAATTTGGTTAATTTCTGCAAAATTTGTGGCTCTTTTTAACTCATTATGTATCAAAATATCAAATACATTTATCCTCGTTTTTTATTTTTTTTACCTTGAAAAATTTTCATTCCCCATAAAGTGTTTTTCTTAGTGGTAGGGGCCTGTCTGGCTTCAAATAGCCTTTCCTGTTCCTGTTTTGACACAGTTTTAAATCTTTTCTGAACAGGTCCAGATGTAGATACTGTTGCTGGCAGTTCAGGTGGTGGTATGTCCAGTGCTGGTTGTTTCAAACATTCGTCCAGTTTTTGTGTGTCACACTCAATGGAACTTATTTGTATGCTGTCTAATCCATCATAATTAATTGTTGACAAAAATTCATCATCACTGGAATTCATCTCCCAAAGGTCTGGAGGATAAAGAGTGAAATTGCCAAAATCGACGTGATTTCTGTCTTCCATTCTGATAAATTTGAAGCAGACGGCAATTTATAAAAGAAACAGATCAACGGGATTTTTTTTTTTTTCAAAAAAACTATTATTTACTTTTTTGTGTTTTTAATCATTAAAATTTTATTTGAATTATTACATTGATTTTATTTTTAACAATTCAACCATGCTTGTAATATCTCGTAAATGTGTTTTTAGTCTCCTCTCGAATGTAAACAAATGTGACGTAACAGTCATGTTTGTTTACCTGCGATAATGTAGTTCCGGATTGTGTATTGCATTTTATATGTATTCATACACGGAGTGACAAAATTTTTTGGCATTCATTGTCAGTAATAATTACAACGGCTCTCAAGCTTGCAGCTATGGGAATTTCACAAGGCAAATGAAAATATAAAGAATTGATATACTGGTTAGTTTTGTGGCTCCAGTAACTATTCCAGCTGCTTCCAAATCTATTTTTTTAAGTTTATTCGTAAGATCAGCAGTGATATTTCCCCAAACAATGTCAGCATTTCTAAAAGGGGCCTTATGAAAGTTAAGTACATTAATTCTAATGATTTTCTATCTAATCTATATTTTAAAGTTCTTAAAATTGATAATCGCTGATTCACTTTTTTTGTTATAATATCAATATGTTGCTTCCACGAAAAATCTGAAGAAAATGTTACACCGAGATGTTTATGTGTCTCAACTTCTTGTATTAAAACATCATTCTTATATAAACTTGGGTGAAATGGTTGGATTATTTTACGGGATATTATCATGTGTTCTGTTTTATTGGGATTAAAAGTGACTTACCAATTACTTGCCCAATTATTTATTTTAGATAAATCGGAATTCAGCATTACTGAAGCTTGTATAGGATTTTCAACAATAATATATAAAGAAGTATCATCAGCAAAAAGTTTTATCCTACAATTTATTTCTTTAACTATGTCATTCATATATATGATAAAAAGTAATGGCCCCAAGATAGAACCCTGTGGTACACCAGCAGTTATATTAACCCATGATGAAGCGGTATCACGAATAACAACCCTTTGTTTTCTACTAGCTAAGTAGCTTTTAAACCAAATCAATAAATTACCCTTAATACCAATACTTTCTAATTTTTTGAGTAGACCTTTATACCAAACTCTATCAAAGGCTTTGCTAATGTCACAAAATACAACACGAATTTCTTTTCCGTCGTCTGAAGCTTTGAATACATCTTGCGTGAAATCCAAAAGTTGGTAAACTGCAGAATCGCCCTGTCTAAAGCCCGACTGATATGCGGTTATAACGTTATTATCACTAGAAAGTTGTTTAGATGTTTATAGATACATCTCTCCATGACTTTACCTAATACACTAAGTAGAGAAATTGGCCTATAATTAGAAACATCTGAGGAATCGCCTTTTTTAAAAACCGATATTACATTGGCTATTTTAAAACAGGATGGAAATATACATGAATCTATCATTATGTTAAAAAATCTACTCAATGGGTTTGATAATTCATAAGCTGCGTATGCTAATAGTCTTGGATTGAGGAGATCCGGTCCTGAAGCTTTATTAACATTTAAAGTTTGGAGAGCATCTATGACATCATTTGGTGATATATATATGGAGTCAAGAACAATGTTTGAATCTAGCAAATCTGGTATATCAACGTCTTGCTCATTTAAGAGAGACTGGGTTTTAAAGTACTCATTAAGGATAGTAGCTTTATCATAATGGTTATCATAAACAATGTCATTGTAAAGTAATGGGGGATATTGGTATTTTTGTTTGAATGTAAAAATAGTTTACAGATATTCAACCAATTATCAGAATTTAAATGTCTGTTTTTTAATTTATCAGAAAGATCTTTGAAATATTCTTTTTTGGCATTCCTTACTACAAGTATGCACTTATTCCTTATTTTTCGAAAAGCTGCCCAGTGGTGGTTGTAAAGTTGAGCAAGGGAGATAAACATTTGTCTGCTAAGGTGGGTTATTCCTATTTTTAGAACATAGCTTAACATGCATATTAGTAATAAATAAGTAACACAAAATATACCAAAACTTTCATGAAAACAATAAAGAAAAACGGAAATTTACTACAAAACACAAAGGCCCTCACACATAATACACAAGTTTTTTTTTACATAATTGTGATGACCTTCTTGCTTTTTCTTTAATTTCTTTGTCCTCGTTTTTTATGATAGAGGGACTATTAGTTTGCTTTTTAAAATATCAACATTTTATCTTTTAACTTTCATTGTTCAAGCAATCAGGAGTACAAAAGGAAGGTGGACAACCAAGGTCACAAGCAAATCAGATTAGCATATCCGAGCGTGTACAAAGAGTGTGGTTGATAAAGTCATGTGAGTCTTGATTGCTGAAACCGAGAAAAAAAATCATCTTTCTTTAAAAATAATAAACTACTTTAAACATTGCTTTGGAGAATTTTTTAACACTCAACATTTGTACTCGCTAACTGCTTGATTTACCTAACTTAAAATGAAAACTTACAGGCATCTGGGTTTATCAAAGTGTGTATTTGATCCTTCTCTGAGAATTCCATCATTAACATAAGGAATTCATTGTTTCAAATACGTGGAGCTTTGTGTTAATATAAAGTTAATATTTTTCTAATGCAAATAATAAATAATAATTATGAGGTAATCTCTTCTTCCGTCTGCTTTAATGCCTTGGCAACCGAGTGGTCTAAAGCACTAACTTTGAGGAAAATATCAGTTTCGTTTAAACATGAAGAAAAAATAAGCAAATATCAATATTCTAATATTTTCTTTTTTTATTTAATATAAGTAAAATTCTATCAGAACATCTGTATAATTTTAGGTAAAGCAGAAAATGACTTTCGAAAACAAAATTGTCTTAGTTTAATTTTTACATTATTCTTTAATCCACGAAAATCATAGCAAAAATGTCGCTTGATTTTAGAATATTTTAATGCAGAAAGTAACAAATATCAAAATAAGAATAGTTTTATTGAAAGTGTACAGTGAAAATTTATATGTTTTTTTTAAATCAAATGATTTGTTTTTTTTAAAGAAGGAAAATCTTAATTTCTTTCAATTTTTTTTTATTACTTTTAACAATAAATAACTTTGATATATTTCATTATATTTAACAATAAATAACTTTTATATCTTTCATTGTATTTAACAATAAATAATTTTTTATCTTTTATTGAATTTAACAACAAAATTTGATTTTAATTAAGTAACAATCAAAATAGACTACTTACGTTTCTCATCCATGCCTTCAAAAATAGGTTAACCATTTGTATTGTAGATAAAACTTTATAAAAATATCTATGCTCATCAGTAACTGATGAAACACAGTCTCCCTCCAAAATTACATAAAACTCTGAACCTGACAAAACTTTAGTATTTCAACTATTAAATAAGAACAATATTTAAATAAGTTTACGGCATCGAAAAACATTTTTATGCCGTAGTTTACATAATAAATCGAATATTATATCATGGGAGTTGGAAAATTTTTAAAAGCAATCGATTGGCCTTAAAATGTTTTTGTCAATAAATTTAATTAAAATGCAAATGGTTTAGTATTGGAATCGATATATATCATTTTAATGTTATTTAATTTGGCTTTCGATGTATTTAGATAACTGCGAAGCAGGTTGTATTTAATTTGCGACTTTTTTAATAGTGTTTTTATTACTTGATAACCTCAAAATTCAATTTCTATATGAACAATTTTTAATGATTGAAATAAAATTGCTCTGAATTTATGTTTATCGCCAAGAAAAACCAATACCAAAAAGCAGCCAGTCTGTCGAACAAACACACACCCAATTTATGAAACCCTCCAAAATTTACAAAAGTTCCATCGAGAGCGTTTCTTCGAAGCAGACAATTATAATCACAAGCATGTATCACGCATACACGTATAAATTGACGAAAGTGGTCTAGTGTCTCGTCAAAGATGAAAAATTGCTGTCATACAACATAGAAAGCAACCAATCTGACCTAAGCCATCATGATCTCATGATTGTTTTAAGCTCAGTCTTCAAAATAATAGCTATTAAGCCAGATTGTTGAAATTTCAAATTATATTTGATTCTATTATACGAACGGTAGGTGTTGCCGACTTTTAATCTATTTTCAGCTTTCATAATTTTTACGATAAAATTTGGTCAAAACAACATGGCCTCTACTTACGGGGTTAATGAAACAAGCGGACAAGTTGGCCGCATCATCACTATTGCAGACATTTGCGGTCACAAGACGTGTATTAAAATATACTTGGTAAGATTCTACCATCAACCAGCTAGTATATATTTCGAATGAAATTGCTTTTGTTCTAGATTAAGGTAAGGAGCTATATTTTGTGATATTAGTAAGGCATTTGATCGTGTTTGGCACAAGGGATTGATTCACAAACTTGAATCTATTGGTATCAGAGGTAAACTTCTCTTTTGGTTCAAAGATTATATTTCTAATCGGAAGCAGAGAGTTGCACTTGGGAACTAATTTTTCTAACTGGAAATCAGTTACAGCAGGCGTTCCTCAAGGATCTATACTAGGGTCTATCTTGTTTATTATATATATATATATATATATATATATATATATATATATATATATATATTGTAGAATACGGTGACGTTATATGGGACAACATGACAGACTACTTAAAAAAATAAACATTGAAGCAGCCTGCATAGTTACTGTTTAAAAAATTAAGTAGTATATACCTGTTATTTCAAGAAACCGGTTGGGAATAATTAAAATATAGAAGAAAAAACACAGACTTGTACTTTTTTATAAGATGTTTCACGGGCTAACTCCTTCATTCTTATCAGACTTAGTTCCAAGAAGTAATCTTGAAATTCATTTACATAATACTAGATTTAGTCAAAACTTTTCTGTGAAGAACAATTTTTTTTTACAATTCCTTTTTACCATCTACAGTCAGAGAATGGAATAACTTGCCAACATCTATACTGAAACGCCTCACTTTTCACATTTAAGAAATATCTAAATAAAAGAATCAAAGTTCCAAAATCGTTAATTCGTAAATCTCAAATTCTTCATTGTCAATTACGTCTGGAATGTAGTCCTCTAAAACTACGTCTCTTCAACAGAAATCTTTCTGAAACGCCAAACTGCAGTTGTGGAACAACAGAAACCACATATCATTTTCTACTAGAATGCGCCCTCTATAGCCATATACGACAATTGACAGACTTCCTTTCCATATAACAAAAAATTGCTTCTTTACAGCTCAAATGCGCTCAAATGTGACCAAAACAAAGGTATATTTTTATGTGTTCAGGATTTTATCATAAAATCAAAACGATTTATATGAAGAATTACAATATAAGATATATTTACGCATAATCCAATTCAAATATCGACTGCTACATTGAATTTTTATTGTTGTCCAATATCACAATCAACCCACATGGTAACAAAATAATATTGTTGTAATCCTTTTTTTTCTTTCTCTTATTTTCCTTTTTATTTTGTTTAAACATGATTAGTATTATTATTTTTAAATACTTATATTAGACTCCCACATCGAATTTTGAATTAATAAGCTTCATAGAAACTGGCTTGTATAAGAGTTGCAACTCTTGATCAAGAATCCATCACTGTTTGCTGTTGTATGTATGTTTCATGTATGTGTTATATTTAATAAAATATCGTTTAAATTAAAAAAAAATAAAATATCACAGAAATAAATATGATACAAAAACATATACCTTCATATCGTTCACTCAGATTTTCAAAAACGATAAAAAAAGAAAATACATGTACAAATGTATTACACAAAAAAAATAATTATTTAAAACAAAGTTTGTGAAAACAAATCGTGTCTCAAATCTATAAAAATTTGACGCACCTTTTATTTCAGAGAAAACAATAACATATACGTCTTATTTTTCCGTAGATCTATACCACAGATAAGTTTAATTTATGGGCATTAAGAATCAAGAATGTATATGTCACGCCTAGCTTTTACACTAACCACACAGCTAGATACACTTTTAGACTGATTTAGCCAATTTTATTTGCCCAAAACGTCACCGCCGACACAATAAATGCAAATTTAGTACTTTCTATAGATGACTCGAGGTCAGAGTATAAGAAAAGTGGTCCTTTAAAAATTAAATGCAAGTAGTTTATTTCAACCGGCTTTTGTCAATTTTTGCACCATACGCAATGTAAACGTTTAAATACGCTTTCATACACCTGAGCGTCTTTATTATAAAACACAAACTGTAAATGTGTTTTGAACTTAAACTAACTATAAAAAAAATATAAATTAAGTCAGGTATGTGGTGACAAGAAAATTGTACCTACGTTTCAAAATTCGACTCGCAGATGTGGTACTTAGGCTTAATTATTCTTTATTATTGATATGGCATACCTTTTCAAAGTCTCTCATTCACTGTAATTTTATTTTTACAAAAATAAGGTTTTAGAGAAAAAATTATTATGATAAGTTTGCTGTGCATGTTAATGTAACACAAAAAGTATTGAAAGATTAAACATCACGTGTGTGGGAACAGTTAATAAGTTTTAAAAAAATATCATGTTTCTAGATTTATGTCGGCAAAGTTAAGTTAAAATTCCATCCCTCAAAAAATACGACTTTTTTCATTTAGCTCCTTCGTTCCTTTGGCTGAAATGGATATAAAAACGCCCTTTCCTTTAGGAAAGATAAAAAACGCAAAGGCGAAGAAGCAAAGATGCGAAATAGAAATGATGTAATGACAATGGAATTTTACCTATGGTTTGCAGATTTCGACTTGCAAAAATGGCACTAAGACTAAATGATCCTTTTCCCCTTAATAAGGCATATCTTTTTAATGTCTCTCCTTCACACTGTAAACTTTTTACAAAAATAATTTTTTAGAGAAAAATTTATTATGATTAGTTTGCTGTGAATGTAAATTTTGCTAAGTCCGCACTAAAAGAATTAAATCATGAAACATCACGATTGTGGTATCATTTAATTAAATCTCGTAAAGATAAACATTATTGTCATGTTTCTAGATTTTTGTCGGAAAAGGTGACGTTAAATGTTCATTGCTAAACATAGATTTTTTCTTATAGCTCCTTCGTTTCTTTGGCTGAGACGGCAATGAAAAACCTCCCTTCACAGGAAAGATAAAAAACGGGAAGGTGAAGAAGCAAAGATGCGAAGAAGAAAAGAAGCGAATATGTGGTTGTTTGAAGTGAAAATGCGAAATGAAAAAGTGTATCAGATTTGTTACTTCCCAGAGAGAGAGAGAGAGAGAGAGAGAGAGAGAGAGAGAGAGAGAGAGAGAGAGAGAGAGAAAGAGAGAGTATCAGTTTGGAAAAAATGTTCTAAAGATAATTACTTTATATATCTAAGAGATTTAAAATTTCGGCAACAAAAATTTCGAAATGGAATATGTAACTTTTTAAAAGTGACATCCAGAAATGTGTCAAGTAAAGCGCGATTAGAACGACTGAAAAGTATTAAAGATATTTTATATTTTTAAGTTACATTTTTCATTTACTTTTATAATTTTTTTTTGAAAATTTTCTTAAACCAAGTAAAAAATCTAAGTACATCTGAGGAAAGAAAAATGGTAAAAAAAACCAATAGTATTATATTGGCCCCTCCGCCTATGGCATTAGTAGATGGGCGCATGTCTCTAACACTTATCAGTTTTCGCCTAGCAATAGACGTATTTTTAGCATCAATTGTTAACTCTTTTTTTAAGTTTTTTACAAGATCATCAATATTTGCATCATAGGGGTTCGAACATCTACAAATGCAACCAGGAATTACATTTGTATCCGTTGCATTGAGTGCTGTTGCTTCACTAACTGATATCGCAGCTGTTGTTGTTACTACTACTGTTGTAACCGGTATTGTTGTTTCTGATGTTGACATTGTCGATGTTGCCCCTGTCGTTGTCAATGCCGTTGTTATTGTTTCTGTTGTTGCTGCTGTTGATGTTGCCTCTGACGTTGTCGGTGTTGTTTCTGTTTCCGTTGTTGTTATTATAAGTGTTGTAGTTGTTGCCGTTGAAGTAATTGTTGTTGTTTGAGCGGCTTCTGTTGTCACTGACGTCTCTTCTATTGCCATTGTTGTAACTGTAGTTTCTTGCATAGTTGTTTCTGACAATGTCTCTTCTGTTGTTGCCACAACTGTTGTTGTTTGTTCAGTGAAATTGCAGATCGGGTGAGGTTCTTCTATGCTTGATTTGAGTTGAGCTGAAGGGACACTTTGTCCAGTTACTTCAGCGCCTTTGTTTAAAAAATGAAAAAAAAATTAAGTCGGCATTTAATAACGCCTTCACAAATTTTTCTTGTAAAGGGACAAAGTGATTACCAGATTAGGCTTGACGACCAAAAAAAAAAATAAAAAATAAAAATAAAAATAAAAAAATAAAAAAATAAAAAAAAGTCGTACATTTGCGTCGATCAGTCAAATGTTTATCCCTTCTTTAATTTAAGAAAGCTAGATTAACTCCGAGTAGCGCGTTATATAGAAAACAAAATGTTGCGTCAATGCCACTTCAATATGCTACATGGTTAACTTGTCGATACTATGTCCTTATAATAGGCGAAGAATCAGTATTTTAAATTTTTAGGTATTATGTAGGACTTTGCCGGGGTTCAAATCACGACCTCTTGCTCTTGAGGCTCTTGATCTACCTCTGAGCCACCTAGACAGTAGGCAGAAAATAAGTACTTTTTTCCTTTTAACCTATCCTCATTGCTAGGGTAATTATCAGTCAAAGTCTGTATAAATAATTTAACAGAATACAATGTTCTAAAGAAAAACTTTTGATATAAGGAGATATGTGCAATCGGTCCTAAAGCTGACTGCATATAAATTATTAAAAAAAGCACATAAAATGCAGAAAGATACAAACGGCATAAAGAAAATTTTACGTGTTAGGTCCTCATAAATTACAAACTGCGTTAAGGAAGCCTAACGTATTGGTTCCTACCGTGCGATACATATTGCATTAAGGAAACTTTACGAGGTGGTCCTACCATAAGATACAAACAGCATGAAGGAATTTTTTGTATTGGATCCTACCGTAAGATACAAACAGCATCGAGGAAACTATACGTATCGGATCCTTCCGTAAGACACGAACGGCATAAAAGGAAACTTAACCTGTTTGGTCCTTCCGTAAAATACAAAATGCTTTATGGGAACTTTACGTGTTGTATCCTACTGTAAGACACGAACGTTATTCAGCAAATTTCACGTTTTGGGCACTACAGTAAGATACAAACTGCATTCAGCAAACTTTACGTGTTCGGCACTACCGTAAGATACAAACTGCATTCAGCAAACTTTACGTGTTTGGCACTACCGTAAGAAAAAAACTGCATTCAGCAAACTTTACGTGTTTGGCACTATCGTAAGATACAAACTGCATTCAGCAAACTTTATGTGTTGTGTCCTACTTTAAGACACGAACGGCATTCAGCAAACTTTACGTGTTGTGTCCTACCGTAAGAGACAAGCACTATAATGTAAATTTAACTGTTTGGTCATACGGTCTTTTTGTTTTTTATAAACAAAGGGTAAAAATATATAAATATATAAAAATTAAGCCTTTTAAACCATTGACTTTTTTAAATAAATGCTGTTTTTGTTTAAGATTTTATTTAAAGTTTTAGTTGTGAAACCAATGCTCCCATATAGGTAACAACGTTTATTGAGAACATATGATAAAATAAGTATGTCAGCGTAAAAAGCCGCGAAAGTTATTCCCTGCGAAATTTCACACAAATACTTTTATTTTTTATTATCTAGTCTGTTTATTAACTGTGTTGTTATGGGTACATTTGGATGATATCTTTAAACAAGCTTCTTTAAATTAAAACCAAATAATTTTGACATATCAAGACCGATTTATTTCAGCGTTATAAATCTTGATATCAACTTCATGAAATTACATAAATTAAAAAAAAAAAAAAAAAAAAAAAAAAAAAAATAATAATAATAATAATAATAATTTCTCCAATTTATTCTTCGTTTTTTAACTGTTCAAATAACATGAAAAAGTATTTACCTTCAAAACAACGTTTAAAACTCAAAGTTGGGTTAACCATGCTTTCACAGCTAGTGCTGCTACCAGTATCATATGGATCCTCGTCCATCGAAGGATAACAGTGACCATTATTGGAGTCCCAAGTAACAGCCCAGCATTCATCAGTAGATCCAACTGACAAAGTTCTACAATAATTCATACATTCTTTCTTAGTCGAAACTGTTATCATCTTGTCAGTACTAAATGAATCTGCACATCGTGTTCCACTTGCATGTTCGAAAGTACATTCGCCTGCAACACAAAAGAATACAAAACTATGCCTAGTAAAAATCCCTTAACTGTTTCGATAAAACATCACCGAACATTTACTCAAGTGTCCGGCCAAAGTCAGGAACAAATTTGCATATATTGACTAAATATTTTCTTTTTCATTTCTTGTCCTGTTTGACTGTTTTAGAAATACTACTTTTGTGTCACTGAGTTTGTGACAGTGTATTATGCAAGACTCTCAACGAAAAAATCCAATTTACTTGAATTAGATTTGGTATTTTTCAATTACTTGAGTCTAGTCGTAACTAAAATCACTAGGCACATCCTTAAATACCATTTAATATATCTGTAGAATAAGAAAGTACGCTCTTGCTGCGTTAAGAATTTCACATATCGAAAATGGCGATGTTTACACTGGAAGTAATGTTCTTGGTGACGCATTACTGTCCACAATTTGCCGTATGTAAAATTCTAATTGCGGCACTTTTTTACTATATGCCAAAATATTAAATGGTAATTATTGATGTTTATTACGACTAGACTCAAGTTAGTGAAAAATACCGAAATTAATTCCAGTTTATAGAATTAGCCTTCAAAATTAAGCATAATTCACTGCCACAAACGCAGTGACTCAAACAGTAGTATTATGTCTTATTCTTAGTTGTGTTGGTTTTTTGCTGAGCACAATTGTTTTTAGTTGCAAATTTCTTTAATATATATAAATGATGGATGAAAACCAGAGCGCCCTCTTAAATTAATTGAGTGATTGAATGGGCTTTTATTGATATGGTTATCTAGTCAGTCACAAAGAAATGTTTACTGTTCACAGAGATCATAATGACACCCTTACCTTATGCAATAAGTTCTTCTGTTTAAGTATTATTTACAAAATGAGAAATTGTTTTGTAATGACTGTATATGGGTAACAAAAAAGGAAGGATCACAAATAAACGAATTATTTAGACATTATTTTTTTGTGCTATAAATAAAGAAATTACAAATAATGTAAATGTAAAAAATATTTTTTGTATAAATATACATAAAAATACTTGAAAATTTAATTCTGTAATTGTTCCAAAAGATTGATATGATTAGAGGTTTTGAAAGATTACCAAAAATATAAATACATTTAGGATTTCAAATAGCTAACTAATGGTCTCGATCCTAGCTAGTCAGTAAAAGCATTTCAAACTTAATTTGCCCTGACATTTGACCTTAAGCAGAAAATCAGTCCTAAAATAATATCAATGAAATGAATTTCAATTTTCAACTATCCTCTTAAGCTGTTGACAATAATAAAAATTGAAAGACAATTCAAGAGAACGATGAAACTCAAAATCAACGTCTTAATAAAACTAAAAAACTTGACGTGTTAATAAAATTGAAAACCCAACGTAATAAACAAACTGAAAACCCGACTTCATAATGAAACTGAAAAACAAAAGTCATGATAAAACTGAAAAACCAACGTCCTTATATTTGCAAATAGTCAATATTATACAATTACTGATTTTGGATGAGGAAAATACAAGGATTTATTACCCAAAAAGAAATATTACATTCACCCGAGGCCTACGGCCAACATTTCTTTTGGGTTCATAAATCTTTTATTTAACGAAATCAAAAGTCAGTAATTGTTTTATTATATGACTGACGGACAAATGTCTTTTTTTATTTTTTTATATTTTTTTTTTTTTTTTTGGTGTTAATTTTTTGCAATGAGAGCCGGCACGTTTACAGTAGGTCAATTCTGATTGGTTTATTAAAAGATTACGAGGCTCTGATTGGTTCTATTCTAAGACAATTGGAAATCCCTGCCGCCCATTGTAAGAGACCTCGAGAGCAAATTCGTCTATTATGTTACCCTCACGTGCCAAATTGCTTAAAGCTTTATAATTTTCACACTTTAATTTGACCGGAAGTAGCCATTGTTGCTTCGACGTGAATAGAGAATTATGGTCATTAATAACCTTTTTTTTTTTTTAAATTATCGCTATTATTTTATTTATATTCTAAAGAAGCTCTAAATTGAAAGTTATTAGTTTTTTCTTTATCGTTTACTAGCGCTCACAATATATATAAGGTAGTTTTATTCTCCTACCGAATATTCCATAAAACTCTGAAGAGGTTACATGATGCTTTTACTGCCATCCTTTTGTACGCAATACACGAGTCATTGTACTTGACATCTAACTGAACTGTAGACATTCTGCTTAGTAATTGTTTTTTCAACTGATAATTATAAAATATAACGTTTACTAGCGCTCACAATATATAAGGTAGGTATAAAGTGTAGTTTTATTCTCCTACCGGGTATGCATGAAAACCCTTTAAGAGGTTACATGATGCTTTTTAACCATCCTTTCATATTCAGTAAATGAAACATTGCACTCGACCTGAAACTGAACTGTAGACATTATACATAGTAGTATAATATTTAATGTTTAGAGATGTACTTATACCTACGGTTATGTAGATAGTTTACTAGAAAGTTTTGGCAAAATAGTATCTAACATCGCTATTTCTTCTAGCCCTAGTATTTTATTTCATTAGGTATAATTTTATTGGGGCTCATACCAATGCAAGCAGCTGCCTACCAGAGTAGAATATATTTTAACAACCAAACCCCTAGTTAAACCAGCTTAATAAAAAGGTCTGAATGGTTTCTTAGATTTTGCAAATGTGGTGATTTCCACAAATCTTGTGCTTTCTATATCTTTCGTGCTTTCCAATTTTGACTCAAATTCTGACTCGTTCTGGCATTCTTTTCTCTCTATTGCTTTGTTTACAAAAAAACCCAAATGGCTTTTTCTGAAGGTATGATTATGTTGATGTGCTGTGCTTCTTTAAGGTATTATCGAAAAAAATCTATGAAAGCATCGATAATGTGTAGTGATACAGTTTTTTTTTTTTGTTTTTTCTTTTTTCAATCGAAAACCAACTGTTACTTATCTGCAATTTTGATGTTAAATCATTCTAGTTTTTTTTATAAACTGACTTGCAATGACACGTGACAGACATACGAACGGACAGGAAGGGCGGACAGATGGATATAACCAACAAATGATCACACTAAAATAGCATATTCTCAAATTTTCCTATGGTTTAGGGCATCACAAAACGGTATAAGCAGTAAAACAGTTAATTTGTGTAGGAAGACTGTTGAAAAAGGATTTTAGGTGCAGCATTTAGAGATCATTAAAAAGGGCTATCGAGGTCGGAAAATTTGAAACGTATTTTTTAGTTGTTTAAGTCCTTACCAATGTAGACAACAACAAACAAAAAACAGTTTATGCACACGTAATCGATAGCGCAAAAGTCTACAGATTGATTGCATTTCAAGTTGTTTCTGACTTACATGTACCTGACGTCAAGGTGACGAGTGAGTGGACGGTTACCTTTGTTGATGCTTGCATGTTCAGCTTATCCCTAAATCTTGTTTTTGTGAACGCAATTACAACGTAAAAACTCATGCATTAAAATCATTGCATTTATATTCAAGGCAATTCTCTCTACAGGAGAAGTTACAGAAGTTTCTGTCCATGTAATTCTCTTATTGGAATGAACAATATACAATGTAGTTGTTTTTGTCGACTTTAACAAGGGCGTCTGTTTCTTTCTTTCTTTTTTTTTTTTTTTTTTCTTTTTCTTTTTTTTTAATTTTTTTTTTTTGCTTTCTTTTTTTCTTTTTCTTTTTTTTTTTGACTCACCTAGGTTAATTTCACACATAAAGGAATATTGCTGGGAACATTTTTCCAAAAGCCAGCTCAGTTCGCCACTATACATCATTACACACTTTTTAGTAGTGTCAGCTTCAGATGCAGAAGGTGTATCTGAATTCCCATGGGCTAAAGCTGTTTATGTAATCGTATGTTTGACAAGGTCCTTGCATTTTCATGACTATTGAAGTCGTAATGGACTCGACATACAATGCCGTCCACACTGGGTTTCCCCTAAAATATAATTAAAACTATGCTGATTTATGGCAAAAATCCATTTAAAAAATAATCTTTAGTCATTTTTTTACTTTTACAAATTTTTCTAAAATCATTCATCTCATTTTAGGAGAACAACAGTAATATATATATACTGTTGTACTCCTAAAAAGAATTTTTTTTTAAATTCATTGATATGTAAACTTTTTTTGTACAAAAAGATACATATCAAATAAATAAATAAATAAATAAATAAATAATAAATAAATCAAAATATGGATTTTCTTTAACGGATGAATTTCTTTTAATTGCTTTCAACATTAAATGCACGTTTATTCCTGAAAGAAGAAAGACTGTTCTGTAGTATATCCTAGACTGCATATTGGTAAAGGAATTCTGTTTTTAAAAATAACTCGAGTTATCATAGCTCAACGGGAACTATGACTATGTAACGCAAGTTGTAATGACGTAATACACTACGTATTGGAAAGAAAATTTGCATGATCAAACATTATAATATTATTTTATAAAGCAAGGAAATTTCGGGAATTTTTTATTTTTGAAAATTGCACAAATTCCTCAATCTGGCGCAGTTTTAGTTGTATTGAAAATCTTTGTGATATCAGAAAAGGTAACATAAACAAAATCACACCCCTCTAAATCATTCACTGAAAAGCTTCACTAAGTCTAAATCATATTGTACGAGTATGTTAATAATGGTAAGAAACAAACAAGGCAAGGCGAGAAGTGACAAATACACGTTAAGACGACTGATATGAATACTTTGAAGGGGCACTTTAGCAACCCAAAAGTCTTCCGATAATGCGCTCGATAAACGGTTTGAAAATAAGCCTATTGTACCAAACAATTTAACAACATCTCATACATATCAATTTCTCAAACTTATATGTTATGTAAAATTTATTTAATGATTTTTTTAAATTCTATTTTTCTGGTTTGAAAAAAGTTCAAAATATACTACAAAACACATTGTTTGTATAGTTCTTTACCAAATACAGAGTTCGTGGTAAAAAAAAACCCTTTCACTTCTTAAGAGCTTATGGTAGGCCGGTCATTGACTTCTTTTAGCTGTAGCAGTCAGTACACAAAAGAATAATAAGATTGGGATTGTAATTGTGTAAAGTTTTTTTTAGAAAGTTGTGTCTCATACCACTTTTAAATATACTTTATTTACTAAAATTCAGCGTCAAATGCATATGCTAGTACGTATTAGGGAGACTGAAATTAGGTATTGATTTCAAGAATACTTAAAATAAACGCAGTTTTTTTCTGTATGTTAGTCCACCGTCCACTCAGGCAGATCCTAGTGTGAGAAAATTTGTTAGTTTGCTAGTCGAAGGTTCCTGATTTTCTCCGGGCATTCTGCTTTCCTCTTGCATCCCAGAACTGACCGCATGGATATAATTGAAAGATTTTTGACTGAGACTTAAAACATTATTACTTATCTCAACGCTTCATGTGAGTGAATGTAGCATGTTTTCTTACCAGTTCAAACTCCAGAAAGACCGGAAATGATCAATCGCCTCAGACACAGCTAAACTATCAATGTTGACTAAATAACCACCATTTAAATAACAAAATCCCACTGCATCATGCCAGTTATACGTCCCTCCGTGAAATAAAAGTCGCCTTTTGTAAACTGTAGGAACACCATCTGAAATTGAAATATGTCACTATAATTTATTGTTTGTTTGTTTGTTTGTTTTTTTTTTTTTTTTTTTTGTTTTTTTTGTTTTTTTTTTGTAGACAATTTAAAATGGATGATTTTTTTTTTGCCCTTATGATTTTTGTTAGTTGTATGCCCGTGCTTTGGTTGGAATGTACACTGGCATATTGAAGAATTATTTGTGACTAAATATAAAAAAAACCAGATTAAATTGTTTTCATCTATTTTTTTCAAAAAAGCTTTACTTTTTATTTTTGTTTTTGATATGTACCTTGCCGTTTAGATACAAAAGACTTTTAAATTTAAGCTATTATTAATATTTATTGATTACATTCACGGCAATTGAAAAAAAAATACGATAAACAAGTGAATACACAATATAAAACCAGAACAAGATAACACCCTGTATAATGCAAAGTCAGGAAAAGCTTATAGGAGTGGATTTATGATGTTTTACGCCCCATTCAAGATTCTCACTTATTTCGAGGCGGCCAGTTCTTGGATGGTGGAGGTACCGGAGTGCCAGAAGAAAACAACCTTAAGTCGGCAAGCGAACTGACAAACTTTCGCACACTAGGATCTGTCCAGAGTGGGATTCGAACCCCATCGGTGAGAGGAGTCGTTATCCGTAAGTGCGCGCTTTAGAGCACTCGGCCAACAAGCCCCCCCCCCCCCCCCCAAAAAAAAAAAAAAAAAAAAAAAAAAAAAAAAACAAAGGTGATAGGGTAGTGACCTAAAACTGTTTGATGGATCTGTGCAATTGGACTGGCTTTTTATTTTATCCATTATAACTATTATTTAGAAGTTAATTGCGGTGTTGACTATTAAATCTCGATATTTCGATCATAACATATTTTTTGTAAGCAGCTAGACACTTAATGATTTTTTTTTTCAAATTAAACATGAAAAAGTAAAGTTTTAGTATTTCTATTAGCAACAAACAATTTTTCCCATTGATGTAGAATGTATTTTATTTTGTAGAATTTTAAATTGGTTTTACATGCATATACAGTGTTTGAGTTTCGATATATTATTGACACAACTAAAATGTTTGTGTGACTGCAAGGTGTTATTTTCATTGTTGTATATTCCATGTTTAAAAATAGATATCTAAATAAATAAATTTTCAGTATATTTATATATTTTTCAATACAGTTAAAGTTTCATTGACTTATAATAGTAATTGTACGTAGAAGTATGTATGGTAAATGTGATGATTTAGTAAAATGCAAAAATCATTTCTATATTGCAAATTGAACTCATTGGAAAATAAAATTCAAGTCGATCGCCGACTTTTTAGATTTCTCCATATTTAACCCGACAGTTTGAGTTCGCGTAAATGAATCAAATTCTCGGAGCTAATTTTTGGATTAAGAAAAGTTCACTATTTTCGGCTTCATTTTAGAAGTGATATAGTCTTCACTATGGTATCGTCAATTCACCCCGGGATTGTCCATTAGGGGATAAACGCCCGGAAGCATTTTATGATTTTTTTCATGTAATTATTCTGCATATTTAAGTGTACTCTTTTTAAATACATCCTGCATCAAACTTTGAATTAAATTATTTTATCGCTGATCTTTTTTAAATTTAAGACGCATATACTTATCATATGGTCACTGTTGTGTGTTAATTTTAACTTTCATGCAAAATCAACCATAGTGCTAAATTATACTGTTATTGAAGAGTATGCTTACATACCATACGCATGGCAAACCATGACACAGTAATACAAATTATGTTTGTTTTTTTTTTTTATCAATCTTTATCGATACATGTATCATATACCTTTTTTATTTTTATTTTTTATGTATCATTAAAGGTATTAAAAAAATGGTGTACGACACATGATCAATAGATTGAATTTATTTCGAATTAGTTTGTATTAGATCCTGGAAATATTTGCGTGTTTTCGTTTGAATTTAATGACTTATACTTTCCGTAAACAATAAAACAATCAATTAATTATTCAAAAAATTTTGAGAATTAATTAACTGTCGATAATCAGGGTCATTTAACGGCAACAATAATGAAAGGTCTAATAAATAAATAAATAAATAAATAAATAAATAAATAAATAAATAAATAAATAAAATTATATCCAAAATCACGGAAATTTTAGTGATTATACTCTTATCCCAAGTTTAAAGTTTAACATATATCGAGTCGTCTGATTTAAACATTTAGTGTCTTGTTATCTGGTATTTAACTATGGTATGTAAATTTTGGGACTTTCCTGGAAAAAGTGTTGAATTAAGGACAATCCTTACTTGGCAACAAGGTTACATGTACATGTAGTTCATACTGACGACTACCTTTGTATTTTATAATTTGGAAACAGTATGCACCAGGAAATAAAAGATTGGGATAGTAATCATATTGCAAGGTCTCAAAGAAATCCCCGACAATGCTCGGAAAAACTTCCAGGATGCTATCTATTGGACTGTTAATTAAAATTAATACTATCATTTAAAAAATTCTTTAAAACTTAAAGTATTGAACTATATAAGGTATTTTGAACTATATTAGTATTATTAACAGAAAATGTTTATAACACTTTTACAAAAACCTTAAAATATAATTTAATGGTTTAAGTTGGTTCTCTATCCAAGCTTGAAAAACAACATTATATGTTACATTTTTTAGGTTAAAAACAAGAGATTTATTTTGGGGAAGAAAACAGAGTTATTTCAATTTTAATAAAGTTCTTTCTTTGTTTTTAAAGTAAATTTTAAGTAAATTCAGATGTTCGAATCATAGACTACCAATAAAAACTGGAAGATGGCAATAAATACCTAGGGAAAATAGATTATTAATAGATGAAAAAAAATTATTTATTTAATGAAGATATTGGTGATGATTTTCATTATATTTTAAAATGTAAGCATTTTTGGAACGTAAAAATTTATTCCTTATAAACTTAGAGTTAGAATTTAGGCCAAAAATTGTACCTTTTTTTCCAGATATTTTCAACAAAAAAAAACGAACTTTTTTCCGGATATTTTCAACAAAAAAATTGTTTCATATCGACAGTTTATGCAAGTTTATCAAATTAATTAACAACAGAGTCAGTCCTCCTGGTTAAAATATAATAAAAAATCACTTAATATTTACATATGTTTACTCATGTATTCTGTTGTATTTATATTTGTATGTATATTTTTTCATTACTGTCACTCACAATAAGAGAAATAAAGAAACTTGAAACTTAAAAGAGCTACTCACACCTCGATAAAATATGTTTACTAAACTGGGAACATTAAAATGTTATTTTTTTAAATTACAATAAAAAAAATCCCAGCTGAAAAGGTTTAAATGCTAATTACGACTCAAACAACAACTTAACAAAGCTGAAAAAAGAAAAGTTACTCACAACTCCATAAAACCTATTTGCTAAGATAAGAAATAAAGAATAATAGAGCTCGATTAACAGTTTTACAAAAGAAACCTTTTAAGCAAGCTGAGAAGAATACAATTCTAGACACAACACGATAAATCAATCTTCTAAACTGAAAAAGGTTCATACATTTCCACAGTATTAAAGATATATATATATATATATATATATAAAGCAAAGAAGAATATATAAGGATTCTAGGAATTAGAGAGATATACTGCTATCTGTGCCAGCGAAATAAAATAATTAACTGACACAAAGGATAATAATAATTAAGAAAATAGCAAAATCTCATTAGTTTAAACAATATTTTATTTCGTAATCTTCATTTTACAGAGATTTGTTTGCCTAATAGACAGAGCATTTATGTGACGACAATAACCATTTTAAAAAATTTTAAACCGAAGAAACACTAGCCTTTATCTAGTTTTTTTTTTAAATCTGAAATAAAGATATTTGACATTAAAAATATGTTTGCTTTTTTAAAAAATGATCTAGATGGATTTTTTGAATATTCTGAATTAAACCGGTTTCACATGCTGTGAGTATTATTACGAATACGAATGATGAAGCTTAACATTGATTATAGGTGTTCATTCGTGAATATTTATGTTTAAAAAATAAATAATTTGCGTTTCAGTCATATCATATGTACAAATTATCATGCGCGTCTTCATAAGCCCTACATACTAAAATTTGTCATGCTTTTAAAATTGTAATCGGAGACAAACAAATTTATAACAGGTGCGAAATTGACAAAAATCAACCAAAATTACAAAAATTAATTTTCTGTCAAGATTTGTAACTTCTTTATAATCCATATAAGAGTTACTTCCCCTTTTACATTCTTTTTCTAAAACAAATTTCTTTAGAACTTCGCTGGCAATATGGGTTTTCGAAGTCGAAATATGATTTATTATCCTTGAATTACATTTTACGTGGCGTTTAACTGTTACTCTAATGTGCGTTTATCAAATGACACGACAATATTTGAAAAGAAAACATATATACTGTCATATACCATATACACTGTCATATACCATTTTTGAATTTATTCATAAAATACATTCAAAAATGGTATATGACAATACCTAACATAAATACCATAACAATCGAATATATATCGGCAATGGCCTAGAACATATGCAACACATTTTGCAGATTTCCTTATGGCAAAACGAGCATTTATCTGTAGATAAAGGAAATTGTCATGTGCGGAATTTTGAATTTTTTACACAGGGAAATATTCAAAATTCTGCACAAGACAAAATGAGTAAAAGAATATTTATACCCCCCCCCCCAAAAAAAAAATATAGATAGTTTAAACAGTATTTATTTATTTTTTTTTGTTAAGCAATTATACAAAACAAGTTTACATTACACAAGTAAGGGATTCCAGAACAAGAGTAAGACTCTTATATAAACTAGTCTCCCTGAAAATAACATATGATAAATACATAAATAAACATGAAGTTACAACAGTTATATATGTATATAATTCTTAATTAATAAGTGCATAATCTAAAAAAAAAATAATTAATTAATTAATGAGTAATTAAATAAAAAGTTGAGTAAATAAATGAATAAATGAGTAAATAAATAAATAAATGTGAGTTGCAAATGATTTAATATAAAGAAAAAAAAACAGAGAAGGGGAAGAGGAAAAGTATAAGTGGGTGTTTGTCGGGGGAATATAAATATGATTTTATAATTATGTCTTAAAACGTTTAGATTGTATAATAAATTCTTGTACTGATAAAAAAATTTCTGTATTTTGTTGTTGTGATAACATAGGGTCGCCATACAGCAATTTGTTGATACTTAAAACGAATGGTTCTTAAACGTATATGACTGTAGATCTTACAAAATAAAAGAAAGTGTTTTGCATTTTCAACAAGTCCACATCGACAATATGGATTGTTAACTAAATTTCTATTAAATAAATGGCACTGTAAAGAGCTACATTCTAATCTTAATCTTGCATGGAGTATTTGCCCAAGTCGAGATCCACAATTGTAATAAAAAGGTACTTTGCAAATTGTAGATATTGAATTTTTAAAAGCAGATAAAGAATTATTTTTAACATCATTTGGAAAATCATTCCAATTTCTTATGACAGAAGGTAAAAATGAATTGAAATAAAAAGATGTTCTGCACAAGATGCTTTGGAAATTTTGAGAACCTCGTGTATTGTGAGAATGAATTTCATGGTGAGGTAGGGGAACGAGATTGCATAAGTAAGGAGGAGATAAATCGTTTTTCATTTTGTAAAATTAAACTAATTTATGATTTTTTCTTCGTGTAGCTAGGGTTTTCCATCCTGTTTCAAGATATAAGAGACGAAAACTTGTAAGTTTTGTAGCGCCACAAACAATACGGGCGGCTTCAATATTAATATTTTCTACTCTTTGTTTAAGAGTTTCTGACATATTGTCCCATACAACATTACCATATTCAAGCAGAGGTCTGATAAAACTAAAATATATTTTTCTGAGATATCACGTGATAATATGAATTTATATTTACGTAGTCTGAATATTCTAAAATTGGCTTTGGATAAAATATTTTCTATATGTCTATCCCAAGAGAAGTCAGAAGTAAAAGTAATGCCTAAGTGTTTGTGTTCGTCGACGTCTTTTATTAATGTTTCGTCCATATATATATATATAGTATATATATATATATATATATATATATATATATATATATAATATATTAATAAAAAAATAAGATTAAAAAATAAAAATAATAATAGTTATAATAATAATAGTATTAAAATAATGCATTCAAAATCAGCACATGACAAGTTGTTTTAAGGATTGACTGCAAAATTTTCCCCGGTTTTTTAACGTCACAAATCTCGCTTTATATAAAACAGATTTTATTTCTTTGCATGGTACTGAACACAGTCAAGTAAATAACCTCTGCTCTACTCGTCTTCTTCGTCGGATTAATGGCTTAATTGTCGACAATTCCCGTCATTTAAACGATAGTTTATCTTAGCGGATCTTCTATGCATAAATTCATTTAACTCATGTAAAAAAAACAACAAATTAAATCATTTATTGCAAAAAAGATCTTTCTGAGTAGCATGTTTTGTAACTGTATTAAAACAATGGTGAGATTTTTTGCCCTTTTCATGTCAATTGTATCGCACGCTTTATTTTTGTAGGATTTATTGCTACTTAAATGACATTTTCACAAAATTGTTTTCTTAGATATTTTTCCGAAAAATGTCAAAGATGGACTAAAATAAACTGCATAAATAATTATCACAGCAAGATCTTTCTGTCACCAAGTAGCATTTTTCGTAGCCAAAAGATAATTCATTTGAAATTTGTTGCCTTTGAAATGTCAATATTTTCGCATGCTTATTTTTTATACTTTAAGATTGTTGCAACATAAAATATACTGCAATAAAATTCTTCTACGTAATATACATGTAAGCAGCTTATCGACATAGATAGATTTCATCGGAAATTTAGAAATGTTCATTTAATTGAACCCAATGCAATCTTGAAAATTGAACTGAACAATTTAATTAAATGACTTTTAAGCTGCATTAAGTTTTCCTAGGAAAAACGTTGCTGATCCTATTGAACAATGTTACATTTTATTCAACGATAAAAACTCGAATACCAGTAATTTCCAAACGAGATGTAGCTTGTGGAATCTAATTTAGGAAATGGTTGCGTCATAAAAAGCCGGGTTATTTAAACACAACCTACCAAACGATGAAATACGATAAATTAAACACAGAATTTCATTAAATTTGTCATTTGTGACTTTGTAAGGAAAAAATAACACTATTGCGAATACATTTAGATATTAACGACATACAATTAATGCAATTTGCCAGGCTTCCCCTTTGATTCATTCTAGTCTTTGTACATCAGTGCACATGCTTCAAGCTAATAATATTCATTGTTAAAAAAGTGACTAACCCGTGAGAGGATTCCGTTTATTTACAGGTAATAAAAATGAAATTTTAGAAAATGAATCTCACGGATCATGATTAGAAGTTAACTATTATATATATATATATATATATATATATATATATATATATATATATATATATATATATATACGCTCTTTTTTATTTGCCAGTCCTAAACTTATCTGATGTTGAAAACACAGAAATCTTTTAAAAGTTCAGAAATATATAATCGATAGTAAAGCTTCAAATAAGTTACTCAACTTGCATTTTTTTCAGAATTTAGTTTTACAATTAGTTAGTCATAATGTTAATTCATATTTATAACAATGTGAACATTTTTTTTTCCAAACCAGTTATGTTTTTTGACATAAGTGCATATCATATAGATTATTATTATTCATTGTCGGTCTTTCTAATTGTAATTTTGTTATTCTTGGAGACGGATTAATATAATGACATTTAACCATTGTTTCCAAATCCATATATATATTCATAATTATGTATGTTATTGTCTTGTACTGATATAACAATGAATATAATATTGTTTACACTAAATAAATAAAAATAAATAAAAATAAATAAAATAATCTTAAATTGAAAAACTAAATGCAGCTTTAAGTTGTAATTGTAATCTCGCTTAGTCGGTCGTAGGTGATAATTCATGTCAGATTCATAAACATATGTTTTTAGATACTTTTAACTCTTAAAGCATATAAAATGTTACATTTTGGTTAAACAATATGCTGAAATCGAAAAGGCTAAAGTTTATAATGGCTTTGATTCTGAACGTTCAACATACATTAAAATTGACATATACATGTACGTAATTTTTAGATCAATGACTATTATTACATTTTGTATAGAGACGGATAATTATAAACGCCTTACAACAATCTAATTTTTGTATGTTTAAATTAGTTTTAAAAGAAAATATACTTTAAACTTAGCATGGAATGAAAGAACCTTTTTGTGTAATATATATATTATTTACTAACCTATATCCACTTTAATATTTACCTATGTATGCATAATGGCAATAAGCAGATATATGTAATCAATTATTAGATACGAACAAAAAAATAGGTTTTTGTCGGCCATGATCGATAATTGAAAATATTGCAATACAAATACTGATCATATTTACCATCTTATTATTCTGGTCGACTTTCTCGAAGTTGGGCTATTTTAACATTTTTGTACACGCTCTCTAGCCCAAAGAATTATGTTATTTAAAACAGCTTAACACAGCCGTGGAATGACAAATGAAAAGGCCAGGATTGTTCATAGCATTTTTTAGTTTCAAACATCCGTATATCCGCCACAACATAAATATTTTTTTCCTTTCAAAAGGATATAACCATTATTTTAACACTGTCTATATGAAATTTATACAAAGCCAAAACATTTTGAAAAAGAATTTTGTCCATGGCAACCACCAAAAAATAACAATATTTCTCTTAAAATGGGTAATTTAAAGGAGACCTGAGTATTTACAGGTTAACAGTAGGTTTAAAAGCACACTCATATATTTTTAGAATCTTTATGTAGACACATAAATTTATGCTTAGTGATAATCAGGTACTATTTTGATATATATGTTTCTGTGAAATAACCAGGATAAAAGCCTATTTTACATGTTATTAGTGAAATGTTACATGTTTCAATTCAGAATGTGGTTCTGGCGAAAAAATGCACAATACCGTGTAAGTTCCTTTGTAAAATAGTACAGGAATCAACCAATTCAGATAAAATTTTGTGCAAATCTAAGAAGCTCTAACCTTGACAATATTGCAAAGAGTTTTTGATTGACACATTAACAGGGACTAAGCAAAGACCTCTATGCTTTGTTCGTGCACTACTTTTGACCGATACTCATTCCACATTATTTCAAAGGTGCAATACTACCTTTTAAATTGTTACTGTAAAGAGAATGGCTTTTTAAAAGTACCATTATAAACTTTTAAAATATGCATTTATATTAGTTTAATCAAGCACCTTTAAAGTTACTATTTTTTTAAAATAAAACTTTATGACATGGTTTGGTCTTACCGGTAGTAAATCACTAAAAATTAATCACAGTATCCTCCAAAAGTCTGAAGGTTTATAATAGTGATTATGTTAACTTTTCTGTCATAGAAGATTTTTCATTATTTTAATAATATTATGTTAATGGTAACTTTAGTCTTTGATACTTTTAAAAGTGTCACAATGCAGAAAGAGTTGAGTTCAGTAATGGTGTTTTACGTCCATGTCAAGAATATTTCACTTATATCGAGGCGTCACCAGCTATAGGCGAAAATGCAGAAATTTTGTCTGTGTGTTGCGCTTATGGCATTTTACAGCCGGGTTCTTATCGTGCCACGCCTGCCGCGACACGGGACCTCGTTTATTTTTCAGTTTCCATCCGAAAGAACCGTGACTTTCATTTCATAATTCCGAGTGCTTGGCAAAAGGACAATCACTACCCACTTTCAGATTCGAACCCACGACCTCCAACTTACGGAGCCAGCACTCTACCAACTGAGCTACCGCAGTGGTACAATGCAGAAAGAAAAAATGAAAATAACTCAACAATAAAATACAGTAGTAGACCGCCGAAACCGACAAGTAAAGGCGCCAGTTCTATAATCATGACCTAACAACATATTATATAACACAATAAAAAAAAAAAAAAAAAAAAAAAAAAAAAAAAAAAAAAAAAAAAAAAAAAAAAAAAAAAAACATGTATTTTTATTGTATATAGTGGTCGCTTTAGTTTCCTCCTACAAAGTTATTTCATTATTTTCACTGACGACTCGCCATGTTAAGATAAATTTACCAACATTAAACGAATAAAGATTTTAAAAAAGAAATGATACTTAAAGTAAAGCTAGGCATTTAAAGAAATTGCCGCTGATCTTTAATTTGACAATGATTTAACTTGCGAAAATATATCTAACAGTGAAAAAAGTATGATTGATGGGGAATATTTTAAACCATTAATTCCTACAAAAGTACATTTTAAAACCGATGTTTTGACACCTGACTTAGTAGCAATCCATATTACAGAATATATCGGATGGGTAAGCGTGGAAGGTTTTCAACATCATTATGAATAATGAATATTTCTATGCATAAAACTTAATAAGAGTACATAGTTTACAACGTTAGGCATTTGAGCAAACCTAAGACAAAAAGGTACGTTTTAGCGAGAAGTTTTTAAAATGTTCATTAAAATGTGCAAGAAAGATTCAGATCCATCATTTGTAAATGGCGTAAGGTTTAACTATAACAGATTATACGTTATATATAAAATCGGTCTCTCAAATGTCCACTAAAGTTCAATAGGGGTTTCTTTTTATTTTTGGCTCCCGTACCCATAGTTAATAACAAATTGTCATAACAAGTATAAATCTCATTACATCGATAGCTTTAGTCGATCACCGTTTTATAGTTATTGTTCAAAGTTTGTAAAATTGAAACTTAATCAAGTTATTTTCATAAACACACTGACGAAGTTTGATCAAATTCATACTGAAACCAAAATGTTTATCATGCGAAAAGCTTTTATTATACAATAAAGAAAATAACAACATGCTTTAACTAAGCTATCTTTATTTTTCAAAAAAAAAAAAAAAAAAAAAAAAAAAAAAAAAAAAAAAAAAAAAAAAAAAAAAAAATCGAATGTTTAGTTTTATCTCAGTTTAAAGGTATATTTTTGTAAGATATTAAAATCTAATCCAAACGTGCATGGTATTCATAGACAAGTAAAAGTAAATGGCAAAAAGGGTTGAATAACGTACACTGGAGCGTTAAGTTTTAACATTATAAAATAAGACTTTAACATTAAAAAATGAGAAAGAAAAAACTGAAAAAGACACTATTTATAAAGGAAAAACATTAGGAGCCAAGAAACCGTTTACTGAAAATAGGACAAACAAGAAGAATAACAAAAATTTAGTAAAGTTGAAGTATATACTGAGCACTGCACATACATAACAACATAGTGAACACCAAAGGAGTCCAAAAATTAATCAAGAAAGAGCAACAAGCATTAATTAACACGTTAATAGGCATCATATCAAATTAACTGGCATAAGAAAAATATGAAGCGGTGTTTGTTGAATAATTTCTATCTTTAAGTCCTATTTTTTCGGTTTTTAAAGTTTAAAATGAATATATTCATACTATGGGTTGAATATTAGTATATGACAAAAATATCAGGTTAAACTTAAGAAAACCAACAAATAGGACTTTTTTTTAATTTTGAAAGTTTTATTTGTCGAACAATAACAATAGTAGAATATTCTTACAAAACGGTTTTAAAAATAAAACTAATAGGGATAAACCAAAATGATTATAGTTATATGACAATCCTTTGACAGAAAACTCTTACACCTAAGGTCAAATTGGAATGTTTGCAATTTTATATGAGATTCATAAGTCACTTCCCAAAAAAAAAAAATTAAGATTTCACTACAAACACCAACAATTTATTATTTGTTATCAAAATAATCCGTAAAGACGTGTAAAACTTACCTAGTTCATTGATGAACAAAATTAACAGTAGAGATGGTAATAGATTTGCCTGAAATAAAATAAAACTTAATAGCACATATACTTCATCAATGCAATAAATATAAAATATAAAGAAATATTTTACAATAAATAAATAAAATTAGATTTTCGATAGTTTCTGCTAACAAAATTTATTGCTGTCATATATTTAAGATGTTATGTATCGAAAATTCTAGGATTTTCTTTTTGCATATACCGTATCATATTAACATTTTCTTATAACAATAAATTACCTACATGAATAGACACATCAAATAAAAACTTCTTTCTTTCTTTCAACCCTAGGGACCATACTGACTGTTCCTCAATCAGATTATTTTTTTCTAAAAAATTTCGATAAAGATTTGCTACATTTCATTTTAATAATATAATATTGCATCTGCTTTAATCAGAAATCAATAAATTTGCTGATTTGTCATATCAATTAGAAAACACATCTACGAGATTAACATATGCGAAATAATGTAATATCTTGAGCTATAGTTATGTGTAGAAAGTGCATTGATTTTTTTAATCAATTAATAAATAATTTATTTAAAAGACTTGGTGTGTAATATGTACCCTACAGGAATACATCTACAAAATGGATTTTGTAAATGGAACTGGTAGTTATTGTCAAGTCTATTATAAGTCCTTTGAAGGATAGTAACAGATTCAGTGTTAAATCTGTACTGAAAGTTCTCCGAATTGGTTCTACGTATTGATAAATAAAAACTGTAGTTTTTGTGGAAGTGAAACATTTCTTTTACTTTAATTCGGTTTTTTAAAATCATTCAGCTTTACCTATTATTCTATCATTTTTATTATAATCTACTTGACTCTTAAAGTAGAATTTTACAGTTTTACTTTGCTCCGTTTTGAGGTTTAAATTTGCCATATTAATTATAAACATTGAAGAAAAAGGATCTATGTTATTCATATAATTTTGGAACTGTTTGGCTTATGTTTTTAATCTTTCAAACTTTTTGGCCCCTAGTGTCACTGATGAGGAATGATTTTCCGAAATGTGCACAAATTGCACATTAAAATTTAACAGGTATTTGTTATTCATCAACTCTATTCTTTCTGTTCATTCAATACGTTTAAGAGTTAAATACAGTTATTTAAAAAAAGTATCGAGAAGGTTTTTTAATGCATAATTTTTTTTTTTTGAAAAATAAATAAAAGTAGAAAAATATTATTAAAAATTTGAAAACGTCTTTTGAAACAAGCATCGCGCGCGCGCGCGTTTTTTGTGTGTTTCACTTATTTAAAAACTTGACAAAGCAGAAATTAATTGTGCCTTATAAATATTTACTGCATTTTTTTTTAAGTATACTATTAGGTCAAATGTTGAAAAAAAGATTGTCAGTAATTCGACACATTGTTTTCGACTTAAAAAGTAGATCATGTAAAAAGCGCTGACAAATGATTTGAGCAAACGGTTTACTGCAGTCTCTCTTAAAGCAATTTTCACAAAACATTTTTAAAACCCTTGTTCGAAACATAAACATAAGGGGCAGTCGTTTCGATAGACAAACTGATCGTTTCTCTTTATAATAAAAAAGCATAGATTATATATTAAACATTTGTAGTAACTCTTTTTAATTTTAGGTTTTTGAGTTTTCTTAAATGTTTCTAATTAACATATTTTTATTTAAATATAATAAAGTGCAGCCACACCAACTAGGCTGTTTTGTACGTCATCCATGACCTCAGTCGAAGGGTAAAAATTCCGCATTTCATTTTCGAAGCGAAAGGATAGTTCGTTGTTGGAATAAATGTTAAAAATACTCAATGGCTTTTCTTCATATTTCACATTATTTTAACTCTAGGTGAGTAACAATTACATCGCAATATGAACAATAATATTTAAGAATCAATCCTATTTGATGCCAGTTTCAAAAGATTATTTTGCAATACTGGCAATATTCTTTCGCAACACGACGATGCTAAGTGAAAGTTTTTATTTTTAACTAATAACTCGGTAATAATATGGCCATTTATTGGAGAACAAGAGTGAGTCTCTTTACTTTAGTCAGTTTCTGTTAATTTTTGTTCGCGTTTCACAAATCAATCTATGCAACAAAGCATACAGTATGTATTTATGCCAACTAAATCAACTTGAAATAAAAAAAAAAAATTTAGTAGGCGTGTTGTCAAAAAATGTACAATTTATCATAATTTTCAGCCGTCTTAATTTTTAAAATTTATTAAAAACTAAGGTTTTTTTCATCATGCAAAGCATTCCTTGGCTGGATTTGGTTTCAAATGAATTTGAAGATTTCGATTCATTAATTTTCAACTGTTTGTTTTATGTTTTCTTATCAACTTTTTCGGCCCCTGATGTCACTGATGACGAATGATTTTCCGAAATGTGCACATGTATTTTCTTACTGTTTACCATTTTGAAAAATCCTTCCTAGATGGAAGTTTACGTGTTTATCTAAATAAACCAATTTTCAGAAATTTTACTTTTCTTTAATTTGGACATGGACTGGTATATTTTTGTTTGATTTAGTTTATTGCAGCCAACAGAAATTATGAATGAAAATTTGCACTAAAATATAATATCCCTGTTTAAATAAATAGTTGGCAATGGAATGTTTTATTTCTTTAAAGAATCATCATATCATGTTTGAGAAATTTACATTTTTAAAAACGTTTCTAAATGCAAGTATAAGATTTTTGACGCTTTTTTACATAATAAACCTTCAAATTTGATACAATGCTAAGTCCTATTTATATACCAAATTTTGTTTAAAAAAATAAGTAATGCTTTTATCGCTTAACAGGATTTATCCGTTAACTGTCTCAAAAAAAAAAAATAACAAATAAATAAATAAAATAAAATAAAAAAGCAAAATGGCAATCAAGCTTACATATTACACGTCTTACTTTCAGGGTTAACATACAATCAATCAAAAAAAAATTAACCAAAAAGATAATGAAATCAAACATTTCTTGTGCGTATTTTCTTTTTAATTATAATACTTTCACCTTTCATCTTGAAATCTCTGAATTTAATTTAAATTTACGATAAATCCCCTTAAGAACGATAAATCCTTTAAAATCCTTGGATGGTTTTTTTAGCTCTGAAATAATATTCCTTTATTATTAATACTTACACATTTCCTCTCCATCTATGAATCTTACTTATTATACATCATAATCTCTGTAGAATCTAACACAGTATTTCATATCAGTGACTTGGTTAATGCTTTAAACATTCCATGTAAAATATGATTAATTGCATCTCAAATTAAAATCTAAACGTCTACTTTTAATGGGATTGAAAAAGTACTGTCGAATGTTTCCTTTTGAACGTAAGAGGTTGCATTGTAATTTATTTGTGTTTAAGTTTTAGTTTTTAATAAAAAAAAGTTCCATGGATGATCAATTATGAAAACAAAGAATATTTGTTACATACATAAAATTGTTTAAAAATCGATTTGCCATATAATCGGATCAATAGTAATGAAAGGTCTACTTAAATTATATGATCCATTAAAATTTTACTTATTAGCACTTGCTTGTTGGTAATATAAACTTTTCAAGCCAGTTTAGATTATTGTAAGGACTTTTGATTCATATTTAATAATTTTTGGAATTGGGAATTCTATGTCTTTGGGTTACTGATCATAAAAGAACCAAGTCAGCTAATATTAATCCTACAAAAGTAGTTAAAGCCTATTATGTTGTATGTCAAAAGGTTGAGTTTACGCCACCAGAGTAAAACTATGATGTAATAACACCCTACATCACTGTTAAAACAAGAAGTTATAATTCATTTCATCAGAGTAAAAACGTGATGTTACAATTTATTTTATTATAATAGAACACGATGTCGGATTGAAAAGATTAAATGCACGCAATTACAGTTAAACAAAGTGTTTATTATGCATTTCATCTCCGTGAAACAGGATGGTTTATTCTTAACGTTGACAGCAAGGTATCAAAATTAAAACGAACTTTAAAAAATGCATTCATCAAAGTGAAACCAGGTGTTGTGTTTAAAAACTTGAATACACGTCATCACAAAAACAAGCCGATATAATGCGTTCCTGTACATTGAATAAGATGTTGTGTTTCATTTAAGTAAAACAAGATATTGTGTTATAAAGGTTACAAGCACCCAATCACAGTTACAAAAAGCTGTTGTTGTGCATTCTCTCACACTAAAATAAAATTGTTAATAGGGTTAAATGCTTGTCATTGCAGTTATGATAGTTCTGATTATCTGAATTATTACAATGACACAAGATGTTCTATTAAAATGGTTTTATGTATGCTTTTTTATTAATAAATAAATTAGTCAATAATTCATCAAAAAAAAAAAAAAAAAAAAAAAAAGCCATAGAGCAATCAGTCGCAGACAAGCATTCCACTTCCCCAGTCAAATTATCCTGATAAGTCAAAACTCTGTTCTGATGTCGATTGTTGGACAAGGAAGCAGTATACATGTATCAACTTTTTAATTAGAGACTTGTGTTTGACGCAGCATGGGTGTGAAACCACGACCTTCCGTTCTGGAGGCTTTACCACTGAGCTAACAAAGCCGTTTATCCATTTGGCGATTAATTCATTTCAGGAAGTAGTTTATGGAAAAGAAATGTGTCGGAAAACAACTTTTGAAGAAATAATCGGCAAATCGAGCATTGTTGAATTAACTTATAGGTTTTCATCATTCGCCAAAATACTGGTTCAAATCTAAGGCTTTGAATCCCCAAAATTATTATTATAATTATTATTATTATTGTCATTATTATTATTATTATTGAAATGTTTATCTTCACTTTAATTGTTGTATAAAAAATTGAAGTTGTTTTGCAATATTTTCCTTTTGTCAACAATAACACCAAGATTCAACATTTTGTCATTCTTAATATTCTGGCGAATTTTATTTAAGTACATGTTTATGAAAAAAAACTATTACTTAAAAAGTGTTTGATAAAAATTCTAGTCGATCGTTCTATAATCTAACTAAAAATCATCATGTATTACATATCTCGTTTTGTTATATGTATACTGTTTTCCCAAACAAATTTCAACAAAACACATTGAACAATGTTAATTAGTACTGCAAATAAAATTAAATAAGTTATTTAAATAAAAAGGTCAAAAACCAACAAATACTTTTTATTAAATGTATAGTTGGTAGACTTCGATTTCGACCAGAACAAATAGGTATGAAACTTGTCCAGTTGTAATAACTACTTAATCAATATAATTTTGGTTTTTTTTATTACTCAAGAAGTTAAACTTTTTAAAGATTTTTTTAATTGGGTTTAACTTTAAAAATTGTCAAATCGTGCATCTAAGACTATTTTTAAAACTTCAAATAAAATGATTTTCTTTTTATCTCTGAAAGAGATCAATATTTAGAACTTGTTTGAGATATGACCACGACAGTACTTCAAAGAAATAAATTGAATCAAAAAAAGCTTGTGGTGGTCTTCGACAACATATACAAAACTTTTGTAAAGCATAAGGGCTTCAACAGATTTGACAGATGTACAGTGGTTGTTGTGAGATCACATTTGAATTAAGCTTCAGCCTCACGTGTCAGAACTGGAGTGATTAAAGACTAAGCAGAAAACGGTTATAAGGGCAACAAAACCAAAATGTCCTAAAAGCACGCTGAGCTAATATAATTATAGATTTTGAAATGTTTATGTAAATAATATTTGTATTTTATATTTTATCCGCCAGAACTAAATTACCCAGTGTTATTTCACTAATAATTTATAGGCGGGAAGTTTTTGTAATCGATAAGATTTAACTCAGCAAGCCTTAAACATTATTCATATATTTTACTAAAGGTTTCTTCATTTATCGCAGTAGACCGCAGCGATTAAAAATAGCATATTTACTTTAACCACACTTGTGAAAACCAAAGTGGTTGTACATGAAAACAGCTCTAGGTCTACAACAGCACGTGAAACAACAAAAACGGTTGTTAGAAGCTTGTTAGGGCGCAATATTTAAATACATAAATGAAGTGTATGAAAAGGCTTATAGGCTTTGTAAAGCATAAAGGGCTTCAACAGATTTGACAGATGTAAAGTGGTTGATGTGAGATCTCATTTGAATTAAGTATCGACGCATATAAAATGGTTGACAAGGAAACTTGGGGCTTCAGCAGCACTTATAAGAACTTGAGCGATTAAAGAACTCTTCAATCGCGTATGTCTGAGCTGAAAACGGTTGTAAGGGCAACATATAACAAAACCAAGATGTCTTAAAAGCATGTTGAGCTAATATAATTATAGATGTTTCAAGTTTTAAGTAAATAATATTTGTATTCAGTATTTTATCCGCCAGGACTACATTACTCGATGTTATCTCTCTAATAATGTATAGGCGGCAAGCTTTTGTAATCGATCAGATTCAAATCAGCAAGCCTTTTACATTATTCATATATTTTATTGAATAATTTCTTCATTTATTACAGTTTATTTGAAACAAAACCTGTTTAGAGAGCTCACTGGCTTTAACGTAGCAGAACTAAAGCGGTTGAATCGTTTGAGGGCTTAAATGTGTGACTGGAACAAAGCGCTTCAACCACACTTGAAAGAACCAAAGCGGTTGTACATGAAATAGCTCTAGGCCTACAATAGCACGTGAAAGAACAAAAATAGTTGTTAGAACTTGGTGGAACACAATATTTAATTACATACATAAAGTGTATGAAAAAGCTTAAAGGCGTTCAACGGGTGACAGAAATTAATTGTTAGGTGGTGTTAAGAGATCTAATAGATTCAAGAACAGTGACATATTTGAAGCGGTCAAAAGTGTTCGTAGAACTTTTACAGAATGTTAAAGTTTTATTTTGGAGTTCGAAAACGTCTTTTAATATATTATTTTTGTAGTATAGTATTTGCTCAAATATTCGATTTTATTAGTCTGCACAGTATTCTTAAATTTAAAACTCAATAACAATTCTTTAAAGATCATTTTGGTGGTATTTATGATATGTAAATGGCGAATTGATTTCGAATACGTAAAAAAGCTTAATAACTAGTATCTTAAAATTGCCATGACTACCAAAAATAAACCATAACAGTGCAGCCAAATATGGACCAAGGAATAAGATTAAAATACACTTAAATAATAACTTTTTTTAACATATTAGTGTTTGAAATTTAAATGTGCGCCATTTGTAAAATTTAAATAAACCCCGTTTGTAAAATAAAATTCATGAAAGTTATTAATAGATTCAAATACCAAAATATGATTACGATTTTCAAAAAAACTATGGTACGCGCGACTGCCGCAATAAGAACAACCTATGATAATAGACTTACAACCTTGTTACATATAGACCAAAGTCATAACGAATATTCTTTTTTACAAATGCACGCTCAATGTTATTTTCTGCATTGAATGTATTTTGTATACCGAAAGATGAAGGAACAAATACTACTAATCTTTTTTTTTTTCGCGAGTTCCTATATTTCATTTCCAGGCTACAATGGATCAACGCTCTCTTGACAAACTATAATGTCATATTATACTGTGCACTTCGTAACGAAAAAATGAAAAAAGTTGGTCATTTTCTCCGAATTAAAAACTTTCCCGAATGAAAGACGTTATTGCGTTCGGGATAAAAATTCTGAAAATTTTAATAAAGATTTATATTAATTAAAATTTTTAACATTTTGTTACAAAATTGCATTTCCATATTTCATTCATATCGATTGTTGGATTGATTTAATTTCTTGTTAAAAAATATAAAATTTTGAAGGATTTGTGCAAAGGTAAAATTAAGTTTACGGATCACTGTCTAAGTTTAAATTTCATTTGGTGAGAACCGATTTTCAGAAGTTTTTTTTAATTTGATTACCGAAGATGAGTGTTTTCCCCGAGCACTCCGGTTTCCCCATCATCCAAAAACTGACATATACTACCTGGATATTAGTGAAAGAATTTAGGTAGATTCGTGAAACACCATTTCTCTTCTCATCTCAACTATTTCCAACGAAACGTATTAGTAAACCATCCATATCAGATTTTCATTAATTCCTTTTTTCGAATTAGATGGTAATTACTATTTGGATTCTGATTAATATCTCTTCTTTGTGTCAGTAGGACCCGTCCAAACTTTTGCAGTAAATAATCCTACTTGGTTTTTTATAGATACTTTTAGATAAATACAACTATATATATATATATATATATATGCAAGGGTTTTTGGTTTATAATTTAGAAAAATAAAGGCTATTTGTAATCTAAATTGTGCGTTTTTATGCCATTGATTCTAATTTTTAAGGAGATAATAATAGTCGGGGCCTTCCAATTGTGATATGATAAAATCACTGCGCGTTTACTACAGTGCCAATCCAAATTCGGGAATCAACAGACAAGTTTTTTTCTGCTTTTCTATCTTGTTCGGTTACTAATCATTAACTTCTTTTGTGTCGTGTCTTTTTTTTTTTTTTTTTTTTTTTTTTTTTTTTGCATTCGATGTTGCCAAGTTCATGATCTTCAGACTATTACATTGAATGGTGAAGTAAGAACAAGTTCATATACATGTTGATGGTTGAGTTTTCTGAAGGGATTTTTTATATTCTTTTTTCACCTACTACATTTCAAAGATGACATGTCTATAATCTTGGCACATCATGGAATTAAATAGCCATGCGGCGCATCTTAATGTCAAAAATACTTTGCTTTGCTTAAGACCATAAAAAGAATAATATTATTAAATGTAACACATGATTTTAATTTTTAATCACTCAAAATGATGAAAAATCTATTTTATAACTTATGTTTCAGCCACTGGCCACTGTTAATTAAAATAAGACGCACATAAACGCTGTATATATATATATATATATATATATATATATATATATATATGATAAATGTGTAGTATGCAATGGATATTTTATAATTTATTTCTTCAGAGTACCCTACTTATTGAGTATTTCACAACTTTATCAGCACTTGCTAATTAATAAACAATACTTATTATTAAATTTAACTGATAACCAGAACTTTAAATCTATAATTAATGATTTTGGATTCGAAATCTATATTTTATTCCATATTCAATACTAACTAAATATAAAACAAGTTTCTAGTTTTGAATCCATAAAAATAGTTGATCCTGATCACCTAGTCAAGTTGACGCAATTTCTCCACTCTACGTAAGAAGCCAAGCCGTCTCAGTATGTGTTTATTTGTATTATTCTCTCAAATTTTGTTAGCTTATTTTGGCGGCATTTTCTTCGTCATTTCCATCTTACGTAATAATCTTATCACTTTGCGTAAACTATTTTTGGGATATAGGTTTTTACAAGCATATTTTTGGCAAGATCTGCTTTTGAATATTTTGATACTACAAAAATGTAATCAACGAAAGTTTATCTTAAAGATTAAATGCACGACATCACAGTAAAAAAAAAAGAAATAGTATAGAGAAGAATGAACAGATTTAATTACAATGAATTTAAAAGCAAAAATTTGTATTGAAGGCAGTACAAACCAGATGCCATAATAAAGAAATTTAATGCATGTACGTGTAAACGTAATAAAATGTTGAATATGTGCCACTACAGTAAAATGGACGCAAACACAGATAAAACAAAATGTCGTGTTTCAGAGGAATTTAAGTATGCTATCGCAGTAAAAACAATGTCCTGTACTTGAAGTAACCGGCATCAATTCCTTGATGGAAGCTAACGTGTATAACTAATATAAATTGGCCATTTTTTATACATTTTACTTTGATTTTAGGGGGTCTTTTTGGGGTCTTTTTTTGGTTTTTATGTTTGTTGTTTTTAATGGGTTTGGGGATTGTGATTTCGACACACACTGGTGCGATTGTGTTTTATTTGAAAAGCTTGATACACGCCATCAGAGTAAATAAAGTATATTATTCATAGTTGAAGTTGAGGCTTTTTGTCAGCAAGATATTTTAAAACCAGTCATTTCAATGCTTTTTGCAAACATTATTTTACTTTCTCACTTTCAATACTGTATTGCGAATTTGCTGCCACAATTGTTGATCAATAAGTGACTGCTCTACTTCAAAACATTTGTCCCATTTGGTTTTCCATAACCTTCATTTTTCTGTGTTTCGCCCAAGTGCTTTGTTTATGGACCAAAACTGATACAAATATTGAATACATTTACCAAATAATGTCAAAACGATGTCTATTCTAAATAACTGAACATCACTGGCTGAAAAATTCTTACATCATATATTGTTTTTAATTCATTAAAATATTTATAGGTGATTTATAATTTGGTACCATTCAAAGGAATTTTTAGCAAAAGCAAATGTATCACCGTAACTTATTATGAATTTGTAATCAAAACGCACTGAAACTCATAATTAAAAAAAACATTTATCAATATTTTGATAAATGTAGTCCAAATATTAAGACGTTAGCAATAATTTAGAGTTCAACGTCACTTAAAAGTGTTTTAACCACATAGTAAAAAACTGTTCGTCAATACTTGGCGCACTTAAACTATTAATAATAAAAACAATATATGTCAATTCATCAATTTTAGAATTTTGTTTTATGCTTCCTCTAACTTTGCCGTGCTATGCGTTGTCATAACTTCCGAGCTACCTAATGTAAACTCTCCGACATATGAAAATACCTTCAAACATCGGTACTTACAAGGGCTGATTGATATGTTGTGGGTCTTGTATTGAAGAAGGTTAACGTTAGTATCGTTTTCAGCCCTACCTAATTAAAAAAAGCCATGTACCCGTAACTTGTGTCATTAGGTCAGTTTATATTGACGAGGCAGCGCGATAACGGTAAAGTAAACAAGAGCAGTGATGCAATATTTAATTAACAAAGGTGTAGCACATAAGGATATCCAGGCTACTGATGTGCTATCTACACAAGGTAAATGGTGATAAAACAGTCAAGATAAGAGGTTCTTTTAAAATGGCTTTGAGGTCCTTAAACAGCGCTGGTAAATGTTTAAAGATTACGAAAGGGAATATGTTAAAAAATAATGCAATATATTCGCCAAAATTAAAACCCTTGCACATCAGGTTCACAACATATTAATATTTCATCAGTAATTACTGCTTTCTTTTACCATGTTATAATCACTCCTAACAATAAATCGTATATGTTGGAGTCGTTCCTTTATGTTTTTTCAAGCGACAGAGTTCTCAAGCAAGCCTTGTTTATCATCTAATAATAATTTAGTATCAATGCCTCAACTTTTTCCCCTGTCAACTTCAATGTTCTTATTGCTTTTAATGACAGTGGCGGATGACTTTTTAGACTTGATGGAACCTATCAATAGAGACGATTGAAAACACTCTTTATTTACCTTAAAACAGTGATCTGATTGTATTTATCTCAACTGGGATGAAAAACCCCATACGCTCAATCAGTCATTAACTATTAATAAATCCAATAATCAGGAATAACAAAGGAATGAAGATTTTATTTAGATTTCTTTACTTTAATTGGACTCGAGAAAGTCATGATTATTTCATTGACATCAAGGTGGTAGGTTTTAAAATAATTGGAGAATACCAGAGTCTCTGAAGAAAAAAAATCTTATGTTTACGAGTTGACAATTTTTTTCGAACTTGTTTCTGCCAAAGAAGGATTCCAACTTGACGGCCAGAGGCGCTTTGATTCATAATCGTGTTAGAAGAACAGTTGACCACCGAGACCGAAACTGTGTGGTGCTAAGGCATGAACAAATTTACTTTGGTCTCACTATTAGTCAAATAGGCCTTAATTGTCAAGATTTGTTTACTGTTACTCTTATATTTTATCTGGTGAGTGACAAAGTCTTGGTTGTTCCGACTACTGTTTCCTGGTACAATTTCTGAAACAGAAAATTTTACGTCACTTTTATGGTCGAAGCATCAGTCTGTAAAATCGCTGTCATCATGTAAATGGAAAAATAAATGAATTAAATACATGTAGTAGTAAGTTGGTAAGCAACGTTTCTTGTGTAAATAAACTAAATAAACTGACAAATTTAATAAGAGATAATATATCGCTTTCATTATAACGTTTTAGACAATTAATTTATTACTAACTGTTTATAATGCTCTTAAATTATCAATTTTTCAATAAAATTCTATGGTGGGTTTTATATGAAGTTGTGAAATAAAAGTCAAAGTGTATTTCGTTTTGGGTTTTCGTATTGAAAAATGTCGGGTTCCGCTTTCATATTGGCTGTCAAAGCCATGGTAAATCCTTCCAATTGCCATAGGCGACAGGATCATCAATTTTTTCCCATAGTTCTTCGGTTCGGAATGTATTTGCATGTTTAAAAACAATTAACTAGTCATCTCTTCTATCGAGAAGCTATGTGGCAGAGCTACTTAAAGCACACACTTTGGAAAATTCTAGTATGAAAAAGTTGTTAGTTGGCTTACTGTAGGTCGCTGATTTTCTTCGGATATTCCGGTTTGACTAGGACACTTACGGCACTGACAACCTGAAAAAAATTGTCAAAAAATTTTGACATGTCGTATAACAATTCTACTCGACTTTATTAAGTCAGTGAATAATTGATATTTTCCGTACATCGACAACTTTTTATTTTCAATCTTTCCTATTGTAAACAAACGGAATTTAATGTCTCCGTCAGATCATTTACGCAAAATTTGTTAATACTAAATAGCACGAGTTTCATTATTCCACTAGTAACAAATCGAGGTTAATCCTTCAAAACGTTGGCGAATTAAATTACCGTTACAATGCTACTTCTACAAGAAACTTTCTCGTCTTCCACATGCGTAATACAAATATTTGTCAATGCTTCTACTACAGGGTATCCAGTTTCATCTTAAACATAAAAAAATGTTTCAATGCTACTTTGACAGGGTACCCAGTCTCATCTTCACTATATAAAATGTTTCAATGCTACTCTTACAGGGTACCCCGTCTCATCTTTACCGTATAAAAATGTTACAATGCTACTCCTACAGGGTACCCAGTGGTTTTTTTTCTTCAAAAGTTATGTTATACTGTTACAATGCTACTAAATACAACTCTGTCAGGGTACCTGATGCCAACTTCGCCCAAAGGATACCAAGTGGTATTCTGGTCAATGGCAATGTTACACTGTTACAATGCTACTCCTACTCATCTTTACATAAGTTAATCTAATACTGTGTAGGAATCCAATATTTTATACAAATAAACGAAAACATAAATGTCATCAATCAGCTTCCATATGATTCCTATGATAATGTTCGACAAACACATTCGTTCCACCTAGTGCAGCGGTTACACCTCAATGACAGAACAGAATACAATCATTACAATTTACCATCTATTATTTACACGTTTGTACTCAGACAGATGGATTCCACCAAAACATAACTTAGTTTAATAGATGTTGTCATGGATGGTTTTATTGAATTGTTTTTGTTGCTCACTTATATCATATGAATGCATCCTATTGAATTACTGAAAATTTAATTACGCCAAACAGACAGGTAAACTGATTAGCAGCAAGGTGAATCAGATTAGGATTAACAGGAGGAAATATAAAAAGAATATCCATTAAAATGATAATTTGAAAGTTTTTTTTCAAAAATTTATCAAAATAGGATTAATTAGATTATTCTTAGGTGATCAAAGTTATCATATAACTATTAGTTGATTTTGTTGAAAGTTTTATATTACCGGCAAATCTGATATCTGATAAACGATAATCTGATAATTCTATGAAAAGGAGAGAAAGGACATCTAACCATTTTATCAAATGTTCAAGAAATTATTGTGATATGGCATCAGAAAATGGAATTGAATATAAATATGAAAATGAGGATAAAGATTCAAAAATAGTTCCAGAAAATATCGGATGTGCTGGTAATTGTTCTCCAGTTAATGTATTTGAAGAGAGTGGAGATTCGGAATATGACACCGATTTAGAAATATGTCCCAGCAAAGAGTCAATAGACGAAGGTATATATAAACCCAATATAAATGTAAATCAAAATCCAATGACAATCACACAAACAATTTTTCACTCAAATACAGAGTAAAAAAATTTAAAAACATGAACAATAAATATGACAGAATAAGAGAAGCATAGTAAGCGCAACATTAACAAAGCCAATGTCATTATCAGTGATTAAACCGAAAAGTGACAGGAGCAAAATAATCACACTGAATAATAGCACAGTGCAAACGTAATCGCCGGTGTAAAAATCTCTTAATTTAATTTTGTATGTAGAAGTGAAGGAGTCAGGATAGTATTAACAGATTGAGTCAGTAAATTTTGATATGTAACATTACCGTAGTTTATAAGGTCTAATTTGTTTTAAAAATGTTTGAAATTAACAGCGATATTAATTTAGGTAGTCTTGTTTTAAAATTTGTCTAATAAGTCCGTTATATATGAATTTCCAAAATGTGCCAAAAAAAAAAAAAAAAAAAAAAAAAAAAAAAAAAAAAAAAAAACCGGTGTTTGTTAAATATTACTAACCTTCAGCGGGAACCTCTGCTGGTGGATTAAAACTCCCAAAGGTTATCCATTACTCAGTAGGCAGCTATTTGTGCTGTCAGAAAATGTATCTTATGTTATAATTTTTAGCCGTCTTATTTTTTTAAATTTATTTTAAAACTAAGGTTTGTTCCCTCATGCAAAGTATTCCTTAGCTGGATTTGTATTCATATGGTTTTCAAACTTACGATTCAATAATTTTCAAATGTTTAGATTATTAGATTATTAACTTTTTTATCTATCAACTTTTTTTGCCCATAGTGTTACTAATGAGGAATAAATTTCCAAAATGTGCACATATGGCACGGCAAAATTAATAAGAAATTTTGTAAATATTTCTGAATAGGCATGGAATATATATAAAAAGAATCGACATGCATAAAAAAACGTCCGGTATGTATAAAAATGAAATAAAATGCAATATGTGAAAAAATGAATCGAATATGTATAAAAAGTTCCGGAAACTGTATTAAAAAGCACCGAACATGTATCAAATAAAAAACAAAACTGGATAAAACATCTTAAAAACGAACCGTCGAGTATTTTTAAAAATTAGCATCGAACAATGTAAAATGAGCACCGTAATGTAACAAAAAGCAATAAAATAAATTAAACTTATTGACAATATATCAAATTATCTCAATAAAGAAAAATCAATATCAGGATATTTTAACAGCATATATAATTTATCATGTTTCTTTATTCACGCCGTTTATCATAAAGAATCAATCAAATTTCAATTTTTTCAAACATTTGCTTTTTTACGTTAACTCGTTAACTCAGCCAAGTATTAATCTAATATCCAAGAAGCTACTCAAATATGAAATATGAAATGTATTGGTATATATATATATATATATATATATATATATATATATATATATATATATATATATATATATATATATATATATATATGTGTGTGTGTCGGTGTGTGTGTGCGTGTGTGTGTGCTATTTTCCACAAACACTGACAAACAAGAGTTTGTCACAAAATAAAACAAACATACCAGTCCTTGTCCATATATACCCCGCCTGTTTTGGTCGAAAGGGCAATGCGGGAGGGGATGACATTTAAAATTTGTCTTTAATATGATGAGTCATATGTCTTAATCAAAAACAAACATTCCAATCCATTTTCAAATCACAATACAAAGTAAAAACTTTGAAGCAGGCAAATCAAGTTAAACACGATCTTCTGCCAAACGACATATTTGTGAAATGATACTGCTTCTTAAAGCTTCTGGAAACAGTAGGATACACAGGCAAGGCAAGTACGATGCGCATGACTCATAGGCGCAAAGTATTCAACAAAAAAAAAAAAAAAAAAAGCTGACATTCATTCATTCATTCTTTCGGATTTTGGTCAGTTTTTGTCACTTTAAAGAGACAATCAGATGAATGTTAAAATTTTAATTTAAAGGTAACAACTCCTAATAATAATCACACCAACACAAAAAAGTCAGGGATTATCTACGTATGATAAATATATCGTATCAATGCAATGCTGTAAGAGGAGAATGATTTACAGATATGTTTCCAATGTTGAAAAAGTCAACACGTCAACAAAGGGGCATACCTCTCCAAAAATAATGAGAACAACACAGAAAAATCATGGGACCATCTGCTTGTATTAAGAAAGAAGGCTGCAATGTTTTAAAAGAATTAATCATTTTGCACAAGGTCTGTCTGCAATGCTGAAAAATTTTAACTTTAAAAAGGGCATAACTATAAAAAAAATCATAATGAGATAAACACGGAAATGAAGAAGCCTGCAGTGTTTGAAAATAATCAGTTTAATCGTGTAGGAGGTTTGTGTCGGACGCACGCACCGACGCAGACACGGACGGAGGGTATTTTCATATTCCCCCCTGCGCATTCGCGGTGGCGGGGATAATAAACTATAGTTTATATATTTTCCCCGAGGGCCCAAAACAACACAATTTTAATGCATAATACTTTTTATCTTATTTTATCTGAACTTTTGACAGACACTGAGTACGAAGATGATGCGTTTATCTGTAGAAGACGATACTTAAATGCTTGCGTTAAATGTGACGACGTGACTCAACAGTCAAGAATGATTAAAGAAATGGAGACTACAACTGTCAATTTATCTAAGAGGTCTCTAGGTCCAGCACTAGTCAAACCAATCTGTATAGGACTTGTTGTAAGAAATCTAATCTTATTATTTACTATCTAACCTCTAAATATCTGACTGTTTTCATATTTTTTAATCGAGCATATCAGAAATCTATTTTTGGACCCCATACTCATAATTTTACATCTAAGTTTTGAAAATTAAATAATATGTGAAATTTGTTTGTGCTTGGGACGTGTAGTCACTTGTAATTTAATAAAGATTTCACAATGACCAACTTTATCGCTACTCAAACCGGAATAGGTAGGCTACTTAGTTAAGTATCAGTCGTGGTCACTTTTTTCAGAAGCATCTTCTGTGACATGATACCACTTTAAAAAAGTTATTTTACATGCCGAATAAATAAATAATTAAATAAATTAATAAATTAATAAATAATAAATTAATAATAATAATAATAATAATAATAATAATAATAATAATAATAATGATAATAATAATAATATTATTATTCAAAACTACATGTATTTTATTTCAAAATCTTATTTCAATATTACGATTGAATCGAATGTTTATAATAAAAGTATTTCTTTGCCTTGTCATAGATTAAAAGCTTTAATTTGTCTAGTTGATCTTGGTGGTTTTGCTTTGATTATTAAGCTATTAATCCATTATTTTATCTATTTATTTGTTTATTCATGGCTCTTGGAAGTTCGCGCTTTATTTGTTAATTCCTCTTGGTGATTTTTGCTTTATTTTGCAGGATAACCTTCGTGTTGAAAATTTGATATTAGATGGTGTTGATCTTGGTGACTTGGGTGGTCAGTATATTTCACAGTTACTCTTAGATAACATGGTCATCACACGTCTGGTAAGAAAAAGTCATACTTTCTAAAATCATCACTTGAATGTAATAAAATACAAACATACCAGTCCATGTCCAAATCAAAATCCCCCAAAAAACAAAGTAAAAAGTTTGAAAACTGGCTTTATGTCAAACGCGTTCCTATCAAAGAAGAACACCAGAGTCACTTGCAAAGTAATTCATTTAAATTTGTAAGATGCAAAAGGGTTGTAAAATCAGACAAAAATATGCAACGTTTGAAAGCGCTAGAATGCATTGTGTTCAATATATAATTTGTTCTATTTAACGGGGCTGTCAAATTTTAATTTTCGAATAACGAGTCACTGACTAAACTTTTTTAAATCTACTTATATCAAACTTTATGCAGAAGAACAATTTATCTCAAAATGAAAGTAATATGTCCAATGTATCCGATTTTAACTTCGAGATGGTTTTTGACATCAATAAATGAATAATCAACGATTGGCACATAAGATCAATTTCGGTATAAATCTAGATGTATAGAATATGTGTTATATATTATGTTATATATCAGTGATATTAGTTGCAACAAATATATAGCTAACAGCAATTATTTTATTATGAAATATGTCTTTTTTATAGAATATTTCTGGAAATAACCTTTCTGATGATGCAGCAAGACACCTGTCAGTAGCTTTGGCGACAACAAAAACACTACAACATCTTAACCTGTCAGGTAAATGTTTATTATTTTATTAATCTATCTTGCTTGTGGCAAATTTTTCAGCTGTACTTATTTTTAAAAAATATTATTAAAAACTTAGGGTTTGTTCCCTCATGCAAAGCATTCTTTTGCAGGATTTGGATTCATAAAATTTTGGAACATTTGATTCATTAATTTTCAAATGTATCTATCAACTTCTTCGACTCATAGTGTCACTGATAAGGGATGAATTCCTACATGGACACATATGACGCATCAAAATTGAACAGTAATAATTTTAAAATATTTTATCTAACTGAATAATGGTCATTTGGGTTAATTTGAATTTCATGCCAATCCCTTGGTGTTTTAAATTCAACGATGGATTCACAAGACTTATTTTAGACAGGTTCTGAACATGTTTGAAGGGAACTGAACCTATAAACCCAGTACATCACGATAATCTTTCCTACATTTAAACGTTCTTAAATAAGCATTGGACAATTGACATGTAATATTTATGATCCTAATTGTCAAAGAGTTGGGTAATGGCGTTTAACGTCCCAGTCAAGAATATTTCACTTATATCGAGACGTCGCCAGCTATAGGCGAAAGTGCAGAAATTTTGCCTGTGCGTTGCGCTGATGGCAATATACAGCAGGGTTCTTTATCGTGCCATGCCTGCCATGACACGGGACCTCGTTTATTTTAAGTTCCCATGCGAAAGAACCGTGACATTCATTTCGTAATGCCGAGTGCTTTGCGAAAAAACAGTCACTACCCACTTTCAAGATTTGGGTCAGACCCGGCCGGGGTTCGAACCCACGACCTTCCACTTACGGAGCGAGCACTCTACCAACGGAGTTACCGCAGTGGCGCTAATTGTCAAAGATATTCAATTCATACTTGAAAACTTCTAGAGCACTTTATTATGAAAGTTTTAGGAACATAACTATTATGCCTTAACAGTACAAAACTTTTATTTATAAGTATAAAGATCCTTAATAAGACGATTGCGATGTTTTACATTTCATATTCCTTCCACAACTGAAACATAATAATAATAATAATAATAATAATAATAATAATAATAATAATAATAATAATAATAATAATTATTATTATTATTATTATTATTTTAATAATAATAATAATAATAATAATAATAATAATAATAAGTTTATTAAAATGTCACATATAATCATACCATAATTTTTTTACATATACATGTACATAAATTATAGTGAAATATATATGATTAAATCCAGTCATAAAATTGACTTATGAGACACTATAAAACACATATATACATTAAGAATCATTACATAGCATAAATCATATAAACTTTTTTCTTCTGTTAAAACACTGATAGATATATTGAACTAAAAATGGTTGTATGGGACCATGACTTAATAAAACATCACAATCATCAAAAGTAAAACTACTAAAATTTTCAATATACATGTTCGCTTTCTGTAAAAGTGAAAAACGTAAATCTGGTTATATGGAAATAACATTCATTTATTTTAACTATATTCTCGCGTTTGCTCTAAATTGTTGTTGTGATGTTTTGTTTACGTCAGATATTTGCCAGCTATGCACTGCTTAGCAATCTTGGTCTGAAACTGACTAATTATATGGAAATACATTAATTTATTTTAACTATATTCTCACGTTTGCTCTAAATTGTTGTTAAGATATTTTTATAGCCAGATATTTGCCAGCTATGCACTGTTTAGCAATCATGGTCTGATTATGCAATTATGATTGATGAAAGAGTTTATTGAGAAACGCTAAGTTAATGTAAATACAACATTATCAAATTAAAGATTTAAGAACTAAAATGAGCTTGCTAGACAATTAACATCGAAGTTTATATTCAAACATTGTCATAACTATACTGCTGTTATCAGAAATTTAGCCAGATTGGTGAGTCAAAATTCAAGTCATTTTCAAGAAAAAGTAAAAGTTCTGTGAAAAAAGTTCTGGGTTTTATATCGATCAAATAACTTATTATGCACACATTAAATAATATGATACCTAATTATAAATACACTAACAATTATTTTTTACACTGTTTTGTTTCACTTCGTTAGGGTTACGCTTTACAGTACCATTAAATATGACGTTAACCAAATACCAGCATTTTCTAAACTATCTAGATCACAACTTTAGAATGTCTACGACTCTTTTTAGATGAGATAATTAAAAAATAGTAAAATCATTATTTTTGCCTTAAAATTGGATGAATACAAAATTTCAAAACTTAATAAAAAATATGGAAGGTTACTACTAACAAAGTTAATTGCAGCAGCAAATTAATTATCCCCCTAACGAACTAAAATAAATGAAATTTTTTTGTTATGCAGTAAACATTATACAACATTGTCAAACTTAACAGATTGTGATTTCAAAAAAAAGCTTATTGTCTGGACCTTATAGAAAATGACTCTTTCACAAAAACAAGATGACACACACACAAAAAAAACTTAGGTCAATAACAGTTTAGTAGTGCCATGTTAATGTGATGTTAAAGTCGTCAATTCATACCTTCTCCATATGTTAAATTGCTAAAAATTATAATATTAGTTTCTTGCTCTGATCTTTCAGAAAAAAATTATTGAGTACTATAATTTTAACAAGAAACAAGTGTTCACTTATTTAACTTTTAACGAGTTTTGAAGTTATATTTTTATTAGGAAGATATATATTAGCATTAGTTTATTTGTATATGAAGTAGATTTTTATTTGAACAGATATGTTTTTTATTTAATATTTCAGTAGTTTTACTTCTTTGATATTCAATTTATACCAGGCTTGTAAGAAACAAAGTGAAAAAGCAAATATTTGAGAAAATTGAAATATGTTAAATTCATAATGATAAGCTGCGTGAAAAAAAAAGAAACATGATAAATTATATATGCTCTTAAAAGCCTGATATTGGTTTTACTTTATTGAAGTAATTTTTTATCTTTGTCAATAGTTTTAAAATGTTTATTACTTTTTGTTACATTTCGGTGTTCATTTTACATTATTTGCTGCTATTTTTTTCAATACTCTAGGGGTATTTTAAAGATGTTGATGATTATTTAATACAGTTTTGACTTTTATTTGAAACATGTTCGGTGCTTTTTTTCTTAATGTTCGGTGTTATAATACACTTTTAGTTCCCTTTTTCATACATATTCGATTCATTTTAGAACTACTCAGTGTTTATAAAAGAAACCGGATGCCTTTTTATGTATAACGATTCGATGATTATTTTTTAATATTCAATGCTTGTTTCATTTAATTGTTTCATGCTTTTTACACTAGATGATTTTTGCTACATTTATACATGATGGATTATTTAGGTATACAAGTTCGATGCTTATTAATATATATGTTAAACATTTAACAAATAATAATTATAAAAAAATGTGTTAATTTTAGTGTGCCATATGTGCACATTTTCAATATTAATTTCCCATCAGTGTCACTAGGGGCCGAAATTGAAATATGAAACAAGTAAGCCATACCTAAGCTTTTACAATAAATAAATAAATATTTAATACATAAAACTAAAGTTTTATATTGAAATGAATCGAAATCCAGCTAAGGGATGCTTTGCAATAGTGAACAAACTTTAGTTTAGGCTTATTTCTCGATGCTTATTTAAACTTAATAAATTCTTATTAAAGTATAATAAATGCTTATTTCATACATGTAACAGACATTATTTCATACATACTCGATACCCATTTTATCTGCTTAATGTTTTTATATACTTGATATTTTTATTTCATACATCCTCTATACTCGTTTTATGATTCAGGCCGATTTTTTTTTTCTCAAAAATACCGATGCATATATCATGCATGCACATTGCTAATTTCATACATTCTGGATTTTAATCATGTTTGTTGCCTATCTGTGTATGTTTGATACTATATTTTCCTATGTTAAATGTGCTTATTTCACATTTTATTTTCAATCCTTCTTATATAAAAACTGAATTTGATTTTTTATTTGTTTGCTTTTTTCGATAGATAATAAATTTGGGGATGTATCGGCAACTTTTTTGGCAAAAGGGATTGCGGTGAGTTTTTATTTATTTATTTTTTTTTTTAAAGTGTCAGGTTAAGTACTTATTCCAACTTTGAAATAGAAAAAAGTCTGTACACATTTTAAATTAAAAAACAAAATTCAGACGGAGCAATTCATTAATTTGACAATAAATCGTTAACTGAGAAAAAGTAAAGCACGTTAAAGAAAGAAAAAAAAAAAGAAGCCATCATATAAACAAACTGAGACTTTCTGGCAATAGTTAAGTCTCTCAACAAAATGCAAATCACGTGTGGTTTTATATAGTTTCAATATTTCTTTAATTCATTGCAGAAAAATAAGTCATTGGCTATGTTGAATCTTAGCAAAAATCATTTTGCTGAAGAAAGTGGTACTCTTATAGGTGGCGCATTAGGTTAGTGCTCTCTCTCTCTCTCTCTCTCTCTCTCTCTCTCTCTCTCTCTCTCTCTCTCTCTCTCTCTCTCTCTCTCTCAGATTTTACTAGTACTAAATAGCCATTTACCTGCCTAAAATTGTTTTGCTGTTTAATCAATGATTCATTTTAATCAAATGATCCGTTTAAGGTATTGGCTTTGTAGCTCATGTTGTTTATTTGAATGCCCGTAATTCAGCTGTATTGGTGTAAAAATATCATTAGTGACTGATAATAACTATATACATTACATAATACAATTTTATTACATGATGCAAACGTATAATGTACTTACGTATTTTGCACACAAAGAACTCATCACAAGTCACAATCATTCTGTGACGTCATTATACCGTGCGAGGCTGTACAAAACTAAAATTTATGGTAATGCAAAAGAAAGATAGTGCAAAAACAGGTTCTATACAACAATGTTGCAGTTAAATCAAATCGATATTTTGCGCTATTTTGTCTGATTACGGCGACATTAATAAAACTTTTCTCTTTTTACACAAATATATACAAACCAAAGCAACAGCAAAATTAAGATTCTTTTCAACGGATGCACATCATGTTACAATCAACATTAAACGCATGTTGTGTACTAAACAGAAAATAAAAAAAACTGTATAATTGTAACGGTTTGTTTTCCACTATAATCGGAAGTTATCACAGCTAAACGGGAACTGTCCTACGTATCTCAAGTAATGATGACCTAATACAATTGTGAACTTGTATATAGATACTTTGCACTAGCAATGCTTCGAATTACATTATATAGTCTTAAAACCTGTTTTTTTTAAATGGCACAAAATAATTATATTCTAGTACAATCTGGAATGCTTAAGAGAAATCTTTGAAGTATTCGAGAAAATGCCATAACAGCGACATAAACGGAGAGGATCTCCACCATCTTCTCCGCAACCGAAAAACATCGCTCAGCTAAAGGCGATGCCTTAATTTGTATTATTTATTATACCGGTAGACGTGCGGTACGGAAGATATCACATGATTCTGCTGAATGGAAAAATTTAGTGACAATATATCTTAGATGTGAGGATTTAATTTCACAAATCTTATTACTTTGAACTATGTTTTCTTAAATATATTAACTTTAGTAAATGTTTGTTTTTAAACAGCCGAAAACGAAAGACTAGAATATTTAGATTTAAGCTGGAATCTTATACGACAAAAAGGAGCTGTTGGAATATTTAAAGGCGTGACGGTACGTTTGGTTTTTATTTGCTCAAATAGAGGAAACGGTTTTGTTTAAAAAAGAGTGTAAAATTATGTACAATTATATGAGAGAGAGAGAGAGAGAGAGAGAGAGAGAGAGAGAGAGAGAGAGAGAGAGAGAGAGAGAGAGAGAGAGAGAGAATTATTGTATTTCAAAACGAAACTGTTTAGTTATAAACAAATCGATATTTTTTCTTACTTTAAAATTAAATTGTTGGAAACATCGTATTTAATTGATTTAATTTCTCACACCTAAATGTGACATCAAAAATTGTCGTTTAGACTTTGAAACAACATCAACTTTCACACCAGTCTGTCTTTTTTGGGGTTGAGGATGGGGAGGTTTTATCTTCCCGTGGCAAGATCGGCGTGATTTTCTCCCATCGGAATTGACGTATACCACACATATAAGTAAAATATCATTCCGCTAAAACAGGTCAATTTTCATGTAATTTATATAAGTTTTAAATACAAATAACTTGGAGTGACACTCCGAATATGTCGCAGAAAATGTTATAAATATCAAAGTATCTAAACTTATGGTTTTTGGCTAAAACCTATCCGTATCTGAATTAAATCGTTTTCATGTAAATTTCGCTCACTTGAGTCACGTTCCCGCGCTGTGTAATTGAGGTTGTTCGGTAAAATAAAACATTATTGATTAACTTATTAAAGTATTAAAATATATATACTGACTGTCGGTAACACATTGTTAAGTAAATAGTGTTTCAATAAATAAATCAATAAAGTAAAATAAATACGGATATTATTAAACCTTATGTTACATCAATAATTAAAAATATAATAGGAAGGGAAATAATTTGTAACGGATCATGTTACGTCGAGACAACAACTATAGATATGACAACAAGCTGTCGATATCTCAATGTATAAAAAAACAACAAATACATGATATAGGAAAAAAGATAATGTATCATGAAATAACTAGATTTCATCATAAAATAATTCTTCATATAAGTTACCTAATTAGCTAGATACATGTATATAGCATAATGTTGCAATGAATAAATGTAATGGGAAGGGAAATAATTTGTAATGGATATTGCATCGAAATAAGATCCATGAAAATCAATAAATGCACTAACGTTTAAATTAAAATCTGATTTGCTTTGCTTCAATTTATTTTGAAATAATGAGAATGCATGGCTTATGATAATATAATAAGGTACATCAACCTCAGCAGCACTCATGTGTGTGTGTGTGTGTGTGTGTGTGTGTGTGTGTGTGTGTGTGTGCATTTCATGAATCACAAAATAGTTCTTAAAATGAAAATAGAAATAACTACATATACTTAACATTTCTTGCGAATTAGCTGACCCTTCATGATCTATTATTCATTTTAAAATCCTATTTTACACTATGTCATAGTCATTTTCATTTTAAGTTCAAAGAGCCTAGGAGATGATATAATGAAAAGCAAAAACAACACTTTTTTAAATCAATCAAAAATTTGAAACCAATTAATTGTAGCAAAATCTAAAGGAATAATCTTTTTGCTTTTTTAATATGCATGAAAATTGATACTTATGCCTAAAACACTTTTAGAGCATAAATCAAACTCGCCAAACAATTGTGATACAAGTAATACCTTTAGCAGAGGAAACTTGGAATCTTTCATAATCGAAAAAAAAAACCATCCTGAGTGTAGTTTAAATTGTCAGATATTTTTGGTACATGATTTTTTTTTTTTAGACTTTTAATATGAAATAAGTGGAAGGTCAGAATCTTGTTAAATTACCAGCACCAGACCACTAGACAACAAAGTGTCACGATGTCATGATTTAGATTTAAAGTTAAGCGTTTTAAAATCAATGGCTTAAATATATGTTTATTAAATTTTTCGTCTTTTTTATTTTTGACATTTCTTTGTTGCTAAAACTTGCTGTAACACTTTATTTGCAGGTGAACACAGGGCTTCGTTCATTAATTATCAGTTGGAATGGACTTGGATATGAAGGTTCAGTCGCAATTTCAAAATCATTGAAAGAAAACACCACCTTAGTAGAATTGGATATATCAAACAACAGAATAAACTGGGACGGTGCTGTTAACATTGCAAAAGGGCTGAAGAAAAATGGAAGTTTACATGTATTAAAGGTAAATTCACTCTCAGATATCAGTGTTAAATAAATGCAACAACAAAGACATTTGAGAATTATTGCATTAAATTTTAACAGACTTTTGTAACAATTATTAGGTTTTAAGAAAGTGCCAGTCCGTTGGTAATAACCAATATTCGTATATACTGATGTTATTTTTTTTATTATATATATTGTATTTGAACTTACAGATTGGAAACAATCCATTGACAACAACAGGTGCGATGGACATTGTACAAGCTGTGTCTGAGACAACATCTGGTTTGAGGGAACTAGATTTGATGGTAATTAAGTTTATCTTTTCTTTAGTCTCGAGTATTTTGCTTTGAAATATTTTGTTGGGTAAAACTAAAATCGACTGTAATATAATTTTTTAAAATAAAAAAAAAGTACTGGTATTTATTGATAAAATATATAAGATAAGAGATACTCACATGATTCTTTTTTCAAAAAAATTAAAAACCAATTACTAAAATATTCGAAATAATAAAAGATGTTTGATACATAATGAATCTCAGCAATAGTAGAAATACCATTGGAAAAGTTGTCTAGATGGATATTGTTATTGTTTCGGTTTTAATTGCTACTCTTTGAGATTTACATGGTGTTTATTAAGTGACTGTGTTTTAACATAAATGCATCTTTATAAACTTTTGTAGAATGTTTCTGTCTTGGGAGAAACGGAATTGTTGGCAGTGACGATTGAGAGGATACGAAAATTTAAATTAATACACGGTGGTGTGGTTAGGACCTCAGATAAACTTGGTGAAAGAAAAGGTATTTGTATATTTTACACAATAACTTTTACAAGTACAAGAATACATTTAATTATAAAGTAAAGAAAACTGTCTAATAAATTGGTCCCATAATCTAAAACGAAAGTAAAATAATTACTTTAACGCACCAGTCAAAATTCTTTGCATTTATATCAAGACTTCGTTCTTCTTGTAAATCAAAATAATAATAATAATAATTATAAAAAAAAAACCCCGCCAATCGAAGGCAGAAGACCAGACATTTTTTAAATACTGTCATATCAACTCTCATCTACCCGTAAAGGAGATTTAATAATTGATGCTTTGGTCCAATTGGCTCCTAAAACAAGAAAGATTAGATGTAATAATACAACAATTTTCTTTTAAATGGTTTGTGGTTAACGCACAAAACAAAATTCTAATGTGGTAAGCCTTTTTAAAATATATTTAATAGTTCTAGTGCAATTATTTTAAAGATATATTTTTCATTTGTAAACCAAATCTGTGTTTAAACTGTTACAGTCATACTCTGTTGTAGAAAGAGAGGTTGCCTCAATCGAACGCGTGATGGAGTATATGAAGCGACTTGGAATACGACCAGTAGAGTTATTGAGAGCATTCGATAAAAATGTTATGTTTAATGTTACACAAGCCGAATTTGTAAGACGACTGAAGGTAATATTTTTTTCATTATAAATTGTTCATATTTGCCAATATATTTATATGATTAGGAAGTCTCTTAAATAAACAAATAGAGCAGTTAATAAATGCATGTACGATGTTAAAATGTTTGAATTAGTGATGTAAGAGAAATATCAAGCGCTCAGTATATTTGTATCAGCTTCGGTTTTCTTATGTAAACGTGATTTGACATAATCTCTTTTTACTTTAATGCTCCCATGTAAGAATGAAAAACTATATGATCAAAAAAAAGCTAATAAATCAAAATAATTAGAAATCGCAAAAAACAGCTGATGGACTTAAAACACCGTATCTATTATGTAACCGGAAGTCTTTAAAAATAACTTTTAGTCCTAGAAAACTTGCAAGAGGAAGCATAGATTGATTCCTATTGCAATTCAATCAATTCATATTTCATAGTACTTTCGTTGTAGAAAAGTGGAATACAACTCCATACTTTTGAAATGGAAGCATTAGCGAAATCTATAGCCGGAAGAGATCTCAATGGACGGTCAATAAGTTACAAGTAAGTTTTAATGAAAAGACTTGGTTTTTATTTCCATTTACATCTAGTTTGTTGCTTTAGATATATATCAACTGGAAGTCCACTAATTAATACCCTTAACAAGAAAACATCTACTTCCGCGCCTTTATTTACATACTGGAAACGTTTTTATTAAGTATTCTGAAATTGTAGTAGCCCTTTGTTCTTGACGCGATGAGATCTAAATGCATTTGCTTTATAATATATTAGTTATTTAGTCAGATGATGTTTCTTGTACATATTTAAGACTTCTTTGCTATTTTTAAGAGATAAACAGCGGGTTGGATCAAAATAAAAAATGATTATTGTCCTCAGTAACGGTGTTAATCATCTTGTAACATATCAAAATATTAATAACTAGGTCAAGGTATTCAATAGTGGTTTGTTTTAATGCCATCATCGATAGAGCCAGAAGTAATTTTTTCAGCTATACAAAAAACGTTAGGCCAATTCAACTTAATTGGTAGATTCTCATCCCCGCCCGCCCCACCGAAAATGTGCCGCCCCAAATCATTTTATTTTCGTTTCCCATCCCGGATGTATTCAAATGACTGTTTCGGAGTTATGTCTAGTCCGTGGCGTTTCAGAAAAGAGTTTTCAGCACTCTCGTAAAAACCGGAAGTGCAAGGTTGAAATCGAAAGTAGCTTTATAATTGTTACGGATAGAGCATGGTTATCTTAATTTGGCATTTCGCCAGTGATTCGAAGAAATTGCGGGCATGGTACGGGGCAAATATAGCAAACACTCAACAGTTAGTGGAGATGTACATTATTTAATGAGCGGCGATATAGACAAAAAGGGCCCTATTGCCGATGTAGATGTCAACCATGTGAGAGCGTTAGGTTTCGTATAAAATAAAAAATAAGAAATAAAACCCTCCCACCCGCCCCTAAATCTTTGTCCAACCTGGATGAGAATCTACTATTTAAATTGAATTGGTCTAATATGTTGTTTATAAAAAATCAATAACCTTATATTTCAGCAAATTTGTTGATGCTGTAAATGCACAGATTTTAAAAGAAAGAAATTACAGAATTAAAAAGCGAAAAGAAAAGGAAAAATTAATACAATACCACAAAAAGATAATGTCTGTACAAATAGCTACAGACACAGGATCTGAGGACGATGACGGAGACTTTAAATCACTCCATAGTTCTAGCAGAACCAGTCTTCACACTGCGCTAAGTATACCTACCCAGGTGAATAAGTTACCCCCGTTGCCTTTGTCGGAAAAAGATCAACCATGTGCAAGAAAACCCGTAAAGGTCTTGTCTTTGTGTGGCCCACTAGACAAAACAACGAAGATAGCAAAACCTAAGAAATCCAAGAAAAAAAGAAGAAAGAAACAACCGGAAATAAAAAGCTGGATGTCAACATCGACGACTTAAGTTAGATATGTATACCGTACCTAAAACAATCAACTGTTCATGTGAATTTAAATTGTTCAAAATCTGATTTTAGGTTTAGATCTCTGGTCTTGTTTGTTTTGCTGTTTCAAAAATGAACATAAAAACATTTCTGATGACTATTGTTGTATGAATCTTATTTTAAATCATATAAACCCTCGAGTGGAAATACAAAAAATATAATAATTCGCGATATTAAAAATCAGTAAAAGGTTAGAATAATATTAAGTATATCTAGTTTTGTGATAATTATATTCTTGTTTCTAATAAACTGCTTAAAACTGGTTATAAATTTCTAGTTTTAATCTCGTTTTAATATTGTTTTACTAAAGGCTTCAATTCTAACAATTGTTACAGCTGTTCAAAGTCAACAGTGACCGGTAAACTTTTTAGGAATAATTTTAAATCAGTTGTGCCGATGCTAGGATATGCTATATATAGTAATGGTGATTTGCATTCTCAAAATTTCGTCTTTTATCTAAGTCAATTGTATCAGTTGAAACGAGTAGACTATCATTGTTCCATGATTAATAATTAGAATGATCTCTTGAAAAAGAAGTTTATATTATCATAAAAGTCCCTTCCCGACAAGAGAAAAGAAGCTGATACCAGCATTTCTAACACAACTATGTCAAAAACTATCGACTAAATATTTAACTGCTTCGCTACCCTTCATAAAAACTATTAACTAACCTAACACTAATATTTAAGTTAAAAGTTTAGGTATAAATGATCTTTGAATAAACGCAAAATTGAAAATATTTTTTGAAATTAGATTTATATGTCAGTTAGGTTACTGGAGCTACAAAATATCATGTTTTATATACCATCGTGTAGAAGTTAAACATGTTAAAGAGATTATGTTTCTAAATATTCATAATTAACTACTGATAAATATATAACAAAATACCTATGTAATTTTGATTCCTCATTAGTGACACTAGAGTCCGAAACATTTGATAAATAAATTGCAAGACAAAATAAAATGAATTGCTTTGATTCTTGCTCTCAAAAACAATAAAAACTGGTATTGCTGTCCCTCAATAACTAAGTTTCGAATTCTTTTCGTTTTCAAAAAAGTTCCGGCGAAATCAGTTCCCCTGTTTCTGGTATCAACTTTATATTAATTCAAGTTATTCAGTCTCTTAGAATTTTTTGAATCAATCGTATGTTATTGGGGGTGTTCTCTAACATTCTTTAAAAATGTTTAACGCCAATACATAGTTCGACAATGGAAAATTTCATTCATAACAATTTAAATAATAAGGTAGAGTAAAATGTAGGTAAGTTGATTGATTGATAGAATGTGGTTTAACGTCCCAATCAATAATATTTCACTTGTATCAAGACGTCACCAGCTAAAAGTGAAGTGGCAGAATTTTTTTCTCTGCAGGGCCACATGCAGGACATGTTCTTTAGCGTGCCACTTCTGGCGCAACACAGGGTATCGTTTGTAACGTCTCTTCCGAAGAACCCAATGACTTTCATTTCTAAATGCACTCATATTAATATGCAATAATGCAATATTACAATAACAATTTTCATATATTACAAATGACGAAAAATTCGAAAATCTCACAACTATGGTAATGATAGTCATTTTCAAAATTTAAAACCCTAAATGCACATTCTAAGTAACAGTACTGTAAAGTATTATAAAGTTTGAATCCTTGTTACAAATAAACATCATTTGTTTCCATGACATTGATGGTCATTTTAAAAAATGTAATGGCATACACAAGTTTTTGAATAACTTGAGCTCTGACCTCCAAATGAGGTAGGTTACCACTGCGGTAGCTCAGTTTGTAGAGTGCTAGCTCCGTAAGTGAGAGGTCATGGGTTCGAACCGAGACCGGGTCTGAACCAAGACTTGAAAGTTGGTAGTGACTGTTCTTTCGCCAAGCACTCGGCATTACAAAGTGAAAGTCAAGGTTCTTTCGGATGAGTAAAAAAAAAACGAGTTCCCGTGTCACGGTAGGCGTGGCACGATAAAAAAACCTACTGTATAATGCCATCAGCGCAACACACAGGCAAAATTTCTGCACTCTCGCCTTGATATAGGTGAAATATTCTTGACTCGGACATTAAACACCATTTCTCAACTCAACTCCAAACCAATTATATCTTTTTACATGGTTGAAGCTTGTAAAAAAATCTGTATTTGATCCCGACACTTTTTAAACTAACTAGTAACATTATTAATCTTCAGAGCCTTTCTTCTTCTGATCAGTGTATTTCGTTAAAAAGTAAAGAGCAATGTTTTTGACATATTTAAATAAACCCAGAAGATTTTAGTTACGCATATCAATTCTCCCTACTATGTAGGTGACATCATCGGTTATTTTGTACGAGTTATATTACTCATAACATTCTTAACTATAGCTTCATCTGCTTGCAACTTTGCCAGTTTCTTGACTATGTTATTCCATCTGTCAACAATACTTATGATATAACTTATAGTAAATGTTTATAATAATAAAGTTGTATAGTTGGTGGAGGAATAAAAAACTGTAAATCGTATGAGACTTAAAAAAACTATGATTAATATTTCTGATTTTTTTCTAAGTGTACAACACTGTCTAGTTTTAACGATTTTCACAGAGTAACCAATTATGTAGGTGTGATATGTACAGTATTTTGCATTTCAACGAATTGCTTATTAAAATGTATAACCAGAATTAACGTGATTTGTTATAAGAATACCTGTATTCTGTCAAAATCAAGAGCATTCTAAAGGAAATACCTTGATCACTAATAGTAGTTTTAGGCGGTAAACCTAAGTAACTTTTGAACTTTGTCAACCGGAATTAAACTTGCTCAAATTAGGAATTTTCCTAGTGAGATTTGAGCCTAAGCGGTGAGTGGCACTGTGGCAATTATTAATTGGTTTATAACTTCTCTGAATTCGGGAGAACTAAACAACATAAAAGAAACTGTGTCTTGTTCAAAATTATTATAGGTGTTTATCCATGAAAACAAAGGTGATTTATAAATACAAATTGTTTTCAACGTAAATGTCATAGTATAAGTGAAGTATAGACAAAATTATTCAATAAATCTTAAAGATTAAAAACATCTCTTGTATTGAAAACTTGTATTGCACTATGAAGTATATAAAACAAATACAGTTAAATTTTGATGTGCCAGATGTGCACATTTCGGAAATTTATTCCTCATCGGTGACACTAAGACCTAAAAGTTTGATAGATAAAAAACATTAGCCAAACATTTAGAAATTAATGAATAAAATATTGCATGTTGTCTCTTTTAAACTAGTTTGGTCAACTCACTACCATCTTTTGAAATTTAAAGCTTATTTAGACAAAACATGCCATACAGCCACTGGTGCTAACAAACATAAAATACTTAACAAATAACTCAGTGGCGTAGTGATATTAATATTGTAGTGACGGTCTAAATATTTAGACAATAAAAAGCGCTCTTTCGTGCTCACCAGTATCGAATTGTTAAAGATATTACGGAGGTAACCAAAAAACGAAATAAATATATGAATAAATGAATAAATAATAAAATGAAATAATAATAAATAAATAAAATAATGATAAATAAAAAGATGAATAAGTAAATGATAATAAATAAATAATTGAATAAATAAATTTGTTTATGACAGATAATGCATGTAAGGCAAATAGCAAAATTTTAAAGTCTTAAGAATTAAATTTACATCTGTATAACTATTGTCAGTTAATTATACTAAAAGTTGTAACCAAATATAAATGTTTAAAAGAAAAATATTGACAAAATTATAGGAAAAGTTAAAAAATTGGAAAAAGTTTTAAAAAAGGTAAAACGGTAAGAGATGTTACATTAGGTGAGAAGAAAGATTCAATTTTTATCAGTAACAATTACAATATTCCGGTTTCTTGACTGACCTGAAAAACAAAATTTTTATCAAATTGTGTTATTATCAAAAAAAATTTTGATGAAAATATTTTTAAAGGTCCATTTGTAAACCAATGTTTCAATCAGCAATTGCCCTTCAATCATCAGATATTGATCATCAAAGCAAAATCAAATGATACTCAACGTATCGAGATCCTATCTTTTAAATTTTATTGCTTATGCCTATTGGTATTTCTAACCAAATGAGCAGTCACAATATGCTCAAAGTGCACAAGCACATCTGTATTGGCGATGCCAATATAAAGTTACTATGCAGTTTGGTTACAGCAGAAGGTTTTTATAACATCTTTAAATAAATAATTCCCGAGGGTATCAATAACTCAGTAGGCAGTACTTTGTGCTGTCAGAAAATGTACCATGTAGCAAAATTTTCAGCCGTCTTAATTTTGGAAATTTATTTAAAATTAAGTTTTGTTCCCTCATGCAAAGCTTTTCCTAGCTGGGTTTGGATTCATATTATTTTGAAATTTAGACTCTTTAACTTTTAACTGTTTGACTTATGTTTTTATGTATCAAACTTTTCGGCCCTTAGCGTCACTAATGAAGAATGATTTTCCGAAATGTGCACATATGGCACATCAAAATTTAACAGGTATTTGTGTTATATATTTAATAAAAAATTAATAAAATTATAACTAATATTAAAAGAGAAAAGTAAAATAGAATGAAACAAAAAAAAATTACGAGAGAAATGTTTACAATCCTATTATATGATCTTAAAGTATTCTTAAGATCTTGTACCACAGCAAAAAATAATATACAGCTGTTTAAAAGGTGTAATTGAGATCCTTAATAAATACCTGCAGTTCCATTATATCCTGTAACGTTCAAAATATAACCGGTGAGAAAAACTAAAAATAATATAATGCGATATATACACCGATACTTAACACTCATTTTTATGATTTTAATTGAAAGGGTTTAAAAATAATATTTGTCGAAAATATTTATACTCTGGATATTCTAGGAAAAGTAATGCACTTGACAGTTTTAAATTCAACCAAAACCATAAACCAAAATAAATAAGTAGAGAGTATATTTTAATATGCTGAAACGAATATATTTAATAATAGACTAGGCGCGCTGACTTACCTTTAAATAATAGATATCAATTTATTCTCTTAAAGCAAGAAACAGACTTGAGTAAAAAAAATTGAACACTTGGAATTCATTTACGAATTGCTAATAACTAAATATTTGCTGAACAAAAATGTTATGTAAAATGAATATTTTGCATTTACATTTTGTAACATAACGGATATTATAGAAATGCTAACCTAGCCAATATTCCTCTGATCTTTTGCCAAAACCAGCTTTGTATTCTTTCCATGTTCTGTAAAAATCCGTCTTTCCATTAAATCGTCTTTGTATAACCTTACAAATTTAAGATAAATAAGAATTTCTTATAACAATTTTTGATTTCTATGTTTCTAATTTAGGTACCTAAAACTATATTCTAAGGGTTCGAGCATGTAAGTACAACACATCAGATTTTATTTTCTTTTAAACATTTTGTGTCTGAATTTTTTAGTACAGTTCTTGAGGAAATTGTTGAGTAATGTTCATAATTAAAGGTAGATACAATTTTAAAAATTAATCTAAAAAAAAAAAACTTTGAAATATAACTTTCGTTACATTTTTTTTGAAGTGGAAAGGTTCATTTATGTGTGTTCTGTTAAAATCAACAACTTTTATATAACATATGATGGACCAAAAAATCTGTTAATATTTAGCCTACCATGAACAGCAAGACACAGATTGGCATTAGATGCAATTTCTCTTTTATTTATTAATAAACAAGTAACGAAAAGATAAGAAAACAATGCTTAAAGCTGAATGCCAAAAAAGTTATATTTATAATATACATTGTTTAATAGATTATCACAAATGGAGATTATGGTCTATATATTTCATAGAAAACTCACTGTCCATCCGCCTTCATCCATTTTCATGTCACAATAAACATCAAATCCTGTTTTACCATCAGGGTATATTTTATAAACCTTATTCTGTCTATATCCTTGGTTGTACAAGTCTTCGCAATCTAATGGTTTCTGAATATTGCAATTACCTCCTTCAAAACATAATACATATGTATAATTATTAGAAAAGATAAATATGAAAATCCTCAAAATTGTGCATTGACCAGTTTTGACCATTGAGTCCAATTGTTGGAGGTGTAACTTTGTCGTTATAAAATGTTTTGTTTTCCACCCTAAAATAATAATTTATCATTTTCAATATATTTTTATGGTTTTATCAAGCGACTGTTTCCGTGACAAAATTAAAAATTAAAAGAAACCCGTCCATGAATTTCGAAAAAAAACCCCTGAAAATATAACAAATGACCTAAACTTACAGAAAAACAATAAACTTTAGTTGTAACATGAAGTTATATAATGAATTAAAATCAAATCGATTCTTAATAGCGAAACATAATTTGAAACAATACAATTTAAACACACTTTTATTTAGTTATAACAAATAAACTTCCATTTTGACTGTAAGGATGCAACACAAAGCCATAAATTGTAAAACTGATTTAGAACTGACAAAATGCCGGAAACAATATTTGTGTAAGAATCTTAGCTTTCCAAGACTTTCTACAATTTTTTCCCATTCTTTATCCTGGTGAAGCTATAGAGTTCATATTTAAACATAAATACTTACTTTCTAATAAATCTTTCAAGCCAGTTTGAACTTCCATTCTTATAATGGCGGTATTGCTACAGACACAATTGACTATTTGAGAAATACAATGGCTACTTTCACTAACGTACATAAAGTAAGACAGAATCACAATCAAAGTAAGGCTCAACATTGTTGTAAATCTTTATCCTGGAGTTAAAAAATGGTGCAAATAACAATAAATAAATAAATAAAATATTACAAAAAGGTTATTTAACATAACCTTTTCACTAAATGTTAGTATTTACTATTTCTTCAAACGTTTCATTCCTTGTATACTTCCACCTTATTGCATCACGCGGAATAACAGAAAATTTAAGAACATTTCGAAATTGAATTAAAACGATAATAGAATAAGTTATCATCTTACGACTTTTAGTGAAATTGATGCATCAAATTTGCACATTGAAATTCAATTTGAAAAAATACATAAGTTTAAATAGGAACATTTGTTGTCGCTAAACCATGTTTAGGTATATTGTATTAATAAAAAATATCAAAAATATCAAAAATGATAAATTTAAAAAAAAAAAAACAAAACAGTTACTTACTTGCAATATAGTTTGATAATGGACTGAAAATTCTATTCATGATTATTTATACATCTACCGAACATTGATTTTGATTTTTAGTGGTTAAATCTGTGTAAAAGATAAATAATATGTAAATACCGACAACATATGCCCATGTAAATGGTGAGTAATGTCCTTAGGTTTCAAGTTGGTTTAAAATAAATACTTTATAAACAAAACTTAAAATGAAAGTGATGATATTTCAGCATAAAAATTAAAGCAAACTGAAATATTGAATTGAAAAGATGCGATATAAGTTAAAATTTATGTATTTTTTACAATAGAAAATGAAACCAGAAATAAAAACGAAACCGTAAATTAACAAAGCAGATAAATAAAGCAAATAGTTATCTTTTTGCTTGGCATTAATATTGACACAATGATATAAACAGTGACTATTAATACATAGACGTCTAAAACATGAACATTTCTTTTCTTTTTTAAATACTCATTTGTTGACCTTAATTTTGGAAGAATAGATTAATATTTTTAGTCTTAAATATATATTTAAGAGTTCATTATTTTAATATTCGAAGTACATGCTGATCAAAAGAAAAATTTAAAAGAAACACTTAAAATGTTGTTTAAATGAAAAATATATCGATTTAAACTTTTAGATAATTTAAACAAAAATACTGTATAAAAAGAAATATTTCATTTGTTGTTCTGGCTAGATTTGATGCATCGTTGCAACTGTTTTTATTTAAAACATCTTGTCAACATTATAACATTCTACAAAATAATGGTAAAGGTTATCTCTATCAATTTCTTTTTCATTAACATTGTATTGTACCTAGGTGATGTAAACTCTGATTATTATCTGTAGCTACACTGTAAATATTACCTCCGACGATTGTACAAATTTATTTTTGATTATGAGGTAATTAAAAAAAAAAGAATAAAAGTTGTAAAATGAGCGTTGCAGACATTGTCATTAAATGAAATTTGGACTTTTCAAATATCCCCAGTCTGTTTGAACGAATAGAAATAATTGAAACATATTCAAAAGGTGTGCTTACTTTATATAATGATGCAATTTATACAAGGTAAAGTATTTTCATGCACAATGATTAAACCACATAGTATACCAAAAGGACTTAGTTTGTCACAATAATATATTAACATTTGAAAATATCTACAAAACATATCGTAATAACGACACATAATGTCAACTTAAGAATGGCTTGTGGAAATAAAAATATTCCTAGACTAATGTTTTTGTATTCCTACCCGATGAGTTCAACCCGATGCATTATGTAAAAACAATGTACTTAACAAATTAAAATATCAAATGCTAAATAGGAAATGTGCATATATTACATATCTAGCTAGACAGGAGGTGCTTACCCTTCCGGAGCACCCGGCATCACTTCCTTGGTGAAAGTTTACGTGTTTAACTAATTTTGCCAGCTTTTAAAGTTTTTACTTAGTTTTTTTGGATTGTGGTTTTGACAAGGACTGGTATATTTGTTTTATTTTTATATCAAAATTAAACATTTGTGCCATAAAAATTAAGATATTAAGAATTTTTGTTAGATAATTATTTCAATATTATAGGCACTACAATTATAATTTGTTTAAAACATCCTTTTGATCTTTCATATATTTCAAGACTTTTGTAGTTTCGTTATGTTTTCTTTTAAACACTCAGGTTTTTAAATTATTATTATTATTATTATTTGTTTCTTTTAGTATTATCAGCATTTATTGCTCTTTTAGCTCTAACTTTTGTGGATATCAACACATTCAGTGCTTATACTAGTATTAGGTTTTGTTGTTAATAAGCAGTCGTTAAAAAATAACGAATAAAAATTAAAAATACTACACATTCCTAATTTATTGACATTTTGTTTAAATACATTTTTCACATTTCTTGAACACATAAAATAAATGTTTTCTTTTGATTTTTATTTTGCTGATTTGAGAGACAAATGGTTGATTTGAAATTTATACGAATTCAGTCATTGGTTATGATAAACGTTTTTTTCATGTATTTTTCATTAAGGTTAGAACAACAACAGCAGATATGACACCAGGCACCGATATATCTACGAGCGCAACTTCACCGTGAGTCATTGTCTTTGTCTTTCGTTGCAAAATTGTGCCCATTTAGATAACTAGGATAATCGCTTGAAAAGGAATTATTTTTTAATATAATTTCAGAGATTATATATGCGACCAGGCAATAAAACTCTTAATATACATGTATACTTAAATAGCATTTCAGATTGGAAAGGGATAAAACCTTCGGTAAATAATCCCCTTCAGAAACTATAAACAATAACAAATGTCTCAACAAATTATTTCATTTATGGAATGCTTTCTAAGAAATTATTTTTCAAAACAATCATCTTTTTAAACTTTATATTATATCATCGTTGAACAGTAAAGGTCAGTTTCCTATTTTTTAACATGAGAAGATTAAAAAAGTTTAAATCAAGCCAATATTTTACATATATTTTGCCAAATCCTTAGTATTCATAATGTAGTAGTTCTATAGAAATCTGTTTATCCATCGAAACTTCTTTAAAAGTTTAAAAGTTTGAACTGGTTAATTTTGGTATTCTCGGGTTTTGTTTGAAACTAAAAATGGTTTTTGTCTGTTTTCTGAATTTTCACATAAAACACATACTAAACAAGCCACTGCCCTACATTCACAGATACAATATATATATATATATATATATATATATATATATACCTATATATATACTATATATATATATATATATATATATATGAATCATTTTTGATATGTAATTATTGACGAAAAATATAATTCGTTAGTTATTTGTTGGTAATAGAACGTAAATAATGAAATCTGTAGATGTTTAAGCGCTAAAGTTACATGTAAATATATTGGTATGGTGCAAATGATTTTAAAAACAACACATTACATGTATATATAAATGTTTTTTTCATGAATAATACCTTTTTAAGGCCATATAGTATGCTCATTATTGACAAAAATTAGCTGAAATGGTAGAAAATTGTCTATATACACCAGGCAAAATACCATCTTAAAGATATGTGAAAGTGGCTAAAATATTCTTTTAATACGTCTTTTAGCCATCTGTAAGCTATAAATTGCTTAAAATGGTCTTTAGGACTCCTTAAACCTCCTTAAAGAGGCTACAATGCACTGGAACGTTAAGCTTCTATTAACAACCGAAAGTTTATAATTGGTGAATATGAATATTTATAAAACAATTAATTATTAGTTTAAATTAACCTGAGGAGAGAGAGAGAGAGAGAGAGAGAGAGAGAGAGAGAGAGAGAGTTAATAACTCGTCATTTTTTCAAGTTTTATTTAGGGAGTCATTTCCGTAATGATCGGGAAAAAACACCGGCCAACTTCAAGCAAACTGACACAAATTCTCACACTACGGTTTATATTTTATTTTAAATTTTGTCTTTATAATACTTATTTTTAATATTTTATTTAGCAAACTTATAAATATATAGCATGTTGTGGGAATTATAACCTTCACACACACACACACACACACACACACACACACACACAGAGAGAGAGAGAGAGAGAGAGAGAGAGAGAGAGTCACTTAGTTGATGGTTTAAAATCACATTTATTATAACTATAAATTTTCAAATTTTGGTTTAGCATGTTGACGATAAATTATCCGTCACTTGCTAGATATGTCATTTTTTAATGAGTAAATTAAGTTTTTTGTTCATTCTCTCTCTGTTTAATTATCTATGGTCATCCTTTTAATAATTCTTCGTTACTAACCAACCATCCATGATTACAACATACTTTTTATAATAGTTTGTTCTGAATATTCTTATTTATAAATACAGAAGTATATACTTACATATGTAAATGCTTTGTGTGTAGATATTTTACTCGTTTATTGTCATCATGAATTGTAATGCAAATTATTGGCGAAAATGAATAAAATATCAGTAATAGTAAAAAAGAAAGACTGCAGTTGTTACAGCATAATGACCTATAATATTACATTTTGATGTAATAAATAATCTATGATAAAGGAACAGGTGAACATTTGTTTATTAGTCACTATTCTATCAGTCTCATTAAAAATCAAAAATTTTGACAGCTCATCAGAATATCTTCAGAAATTGACTTTCAGTTCTTGATTTATACAACAAAAATGCCTGTTTAATTTTGATGTGCCATGTGTATACATTTCGAAAAATCATTCTTCGTCAGTTACACTAGGAGCCGAAAAGTTTGTGAAATAAAAACATAAGCAAAACAGTTGAAAATTAATGAATCTAAAGTTCCAAAATTATATGGATCCAAAACCAGCTAAAGAAATCTTTGCATTAGGGAACAAACCTTTTTCTTAAATAAATTAAGACGGCTGATAATTTTCCTACATGGTACATTTTCTGACAGCACAAAGTACTGCCTACTGAGTTATGGATACCCTCGAAGAGTTTACTTCACCAGCAGCGGTTCCCGCTCAGGGGTATAAATATATAACAAAAATACCTTATAAATTTTGATGTGCCATATGTGCACATTTCGGAAAATCATTCCCCGTCTGTGACAATAGAGGCCTAGAAAACTTCATTTTCTGACAGCACAAAGTACTGCCTACTGAGTTATGGATACCCTCGGGGAGTTTTACTCTATTTGGTCAGATCCTAGTGAGTAAATTAAACAACGTCATAAGGAAATTTTTTCAAACATTTAAATTCTTTTATAGTTTGCTTAATCTTATTTTTATCTGTGTTTAAAGATGGTTTGGGCCAATTGCACTTGAAAATTCAAGATGGCGTTTTTTTTTTCAAGACGGCCGCTAATACTAATAGTAATAGTTGTCATAAGTATTTGCTTCTTCCTGCGTTCACCTCATTTTCATATCTAGATTACATCTAGTTGATTGACCCCATATAATTTCTGATGTGTAGACTACGCGTTTTGTTTGTTTTATGTGGAATGCCTTTTTGTAGAATTAAGTTGTACGGCCTCTGCTCGCAGGCAAACAGATCAAGTCTTGCTTTGTCAAAACCACTGACTGTGCTTGTTCTGTTGAATATGGGATATAAGCAACGATCTTGTCCAATTTTCAGATGCTAGCTGTTATTTATGAATGACTCAGTAATATCAACGATACATATTAAGCCATGCATATTTCTTCTCTATTCCATGGAAGTCAGACCAAATGTCACATTCAATATTCACAAAATGTAGAGAATCCTTTTAGCTTTTTAACACTGTTGCAGAAACGCAGTGAGCTGGAATCCATTGCATTTAAGCTTCTAAGAATAGGGTAATCCGCCTTCCCCGAAGATATATTTCGTGAACGATGACAGTCAATATTGTTATAATAAGCACAAACGTACCATTAACCCTGATAAAAAAATAGATATGCATCCCTTGTTTAGACTAATATTCCACTGTAAGCTTTTTACAACACGTGGACACATTATTATGAGATTTCACTGTGTTTCAAAGTCATCCTTTTTTTTAGTGAAAATAATAAAATTGCTTGTTGTTTCTTTTTTCACGCATATTTTTGGCAAGATTGTGAGAGAAATTGTTTTATCCATTTGGTTCTTAGACCTAATCTCGATCCCAACTTCTTCGTCAGACTTGATTTCTAGTTCAGGTCAAACACTTTGTCCACCAACTTTTACCAAGTACCATGGAATTCCTTATCATGGATTATGTCGATTACAGAAAATATTTTAAGTATATCCTCTAGCTTTTTGTGTGGTACCGATTTCAGCTACAGTATAGTTTACAATGGTCTTTGTGTCTAACTCCATCAAATCATTTGATTGTTCTTGAAATTGGTATTCACAGCCTTTGCTTCAATGCTGAGAGTAATTTCATCTTTTCAAAGAAAGATTTCTTGGCGCTCAACATCTACTTATGGTGTTTGGTGCTGTGTTTGGTATTATTAACATAAAACATGACCTTTTATTCTATAATGGTTTAGTTCTTCAGTAGTTATGTGATTTGTTACCCAGGTCTGTTGGTTCTTCTAACCAGCTTTTTTGTGGTAGACTTGATCAACTCTGGAGTTTGATGATGGAAAAATAGTAACTGTAATTATCAATATCGAGAAGAAAATTCTCTCATATGTCGATTGATCACACACACACACACACACACACACACACACACACACACACACACACACACGTTAAGACCTGTCAATCAGATATATAAGTTACGGGAAGCCGGAAGAGGTCTGCGTGAATAACGTGCATGGGTTTTCTTCAGAACCATGTAATGCAAATCACAATGTACTCTTGCCAGTGTGTCGCTGCAGTTTCTCTGTCTATATCCAAACAATCTCCAATTAAACTTGTATCTGAATTGAGAACACTTGGGTAAGCTAGTATACTGATGACTGAATGTCGAGGTTGTCATGAGACATTCAAATTTGAGACCAGCCCAAAGTTCTATAATACCAAACATTATGACATTGATGTTAGAGCAGTTTCGGGTAGTGTTGTAACTGGTAATGGTCCTTCTCATTTTAATGAGTTGTTAGCTACATTAGATTCCCCATGAAAGTCACAGCCTACTTTTTCCACCACTGAGGAACAGATAGGTGAATGTTGGAAAAATGTCTCGAAATGGAAATGCTTATTACAGGAATGGAGGAAAGGCAAATCGCAGTTGATAAAGAGAATTATCATGAGGATATTCCTTACATAACCGTGGTTACTGATGGTGGTTGGTGTAAGCGCACACACAAGCATTCCTATAATGTATTAGGTGGAGTAGCAATTATTATTGGTAAAGAAACAAAGACCCTTTTACACATAGTTATTCGTAATTGGCATGAGAGCAGCCAAGCAATGGAAGCAGCTATTATTGTAAAAGTTTTTAAGTTAGCCGAATCCAAACATGGTTTGCGATATACAAAAGTGTTATACGATGGTGATTCTTCTGTGTATGCAAGGATAAGGGAAGAGGTTGCAATATGGGGAAGAGATGTAGAGAAACTAGATTGTGCAAACCATGTTTGTAAGTGCCTTGGATCAAATCTAGAAAAGCTTATAACAGATAATCCCTTGTACAAAGGAAAGCATCACTTATCAAAATCTACCAGAGTACGTCTTAGTGCAGTGCGTTGTACTATTCGGATGAGAACAAAACAAGCAGTTGAAACTGGTAACAGAAAAGAAAGCGCTAATCTTCTGAAATATGATATTACTCAATCCATACATCATATTTTGGCTCCCATCAGAACTGTTCAAATTTCTGCAAATCAAAATTAACTGACAAACCATCGGATTTACTACCACCCACTGACACTGACATATTTCCAAGCAATTGTATAGCACCAGAACATGGTGATGTAGAGAGTGTATCTGTTGTTTTGGATTCCCAGATAAAGATGTGGACAGATGGAAAATCATTAGAAGCACAGGAAGAATCTAGAAATGTCAGGGATAACGTGATTGAGAAAGTTGAGAATTTTATTATGAGGGATGTATCCAACATACTTAAGAGTAGCAGCAAAAAGTGATAGGCTTATTGGGAACATAACAACAAATTTGGCAGAAAGCTGGATGCATATCCGTTCTAAATTTGATTGTGGAAAATTGTACAATCTCTGCAACCGGGGATCAGGACACGGAAGATGTTATGGTGGTACTTTACGTATGAATTAAAGACCGCAGTGGTCTCTCAGGATGACTGCCAGGAACCAGGAAAAAAAGTTGTATCATTAAAACAGGCAAACTCACAGAAAGCTGAGTAATCGTATGGACCTGAATCTGTAGATGTAGTGGAAGATGCAACACCTGAACAGCTCAATACACGTATTGACACCTTTTTGGAGAAGAACATCAATTTAACACCAATTAAAATAGATGCAATAGAAAAAGCTGCAAAATTACAATCACAATCTGGACTTTGGCACACTGAACGAAGGAAAAGAATTACAGCTTCAAATTTTGGACCAATTATAAATCGCAACCCTCATTACCAATCCAGAAATTAGTTCCAAAAACATCTGTACAATACTTTCAAGGGAAACCGTTACACCAGGAATGGCCTTCTTAATAAACATATCACAGTAGAATGATACAAACTCAAGAAAGCAGAAGAGAATATCAATGTAACAGTAGAGCCTATGGGATTAGTAATTAGTAAAGAGGATAGGCTTTTAGCTAGTTGTCCGGATGGCAAGGTAGTTGAAAAAAAGACAAGGGTTTGCTGGAAATCAAGAATTTGCTGCATGACAAACTACTAAATTTATGGCAGTCTGCAGAAACACAAAAACTTTTTGTCTGGAAGTTAAAAATGGAAGGCTTTCATTACGTGAAAATCATAATTAGTTTTACCAATGCCATGGATTAATAAATTTCTGTAAGTCTCCTTGGATTGATTTTGTGGTCAGAACCTTAAATCCATACCAGCTGTATATTCAGAGGATATATAAGGATCAAGAATTATGGATAAAGGAAATGCGTCCTACACTACTTTCATTTTGTAAAAATGTTTTGCTACCAGAGCTAGCATGCTCAAGAGAGGAAAAAGTCATGACAATAGAAAACCAGGTGTTTGGGCGAGTTGTGTCTTGTAACATTTTTGGCAGAAATTTAAATATTGTTTGGTTCCTCCCCCCCCCCTACCTATGCATGACTTATGGCCACTAATTAGAATTCTTTTCACTAATTTATTCATGTTTTGTAATGTAAAATGTGGAAATTATAGCATAAATGTCATAAATTACTATATTTTTTATTTTATAATTATTAATTTTAATATGTGTTGTAGTTAAAATGTACATTATACTAGAATGTTATGAATTATTTGGATCTCTACATAAAGTTTCAAAATACATGCATGTGTTATTTGAAATGTGTCCAAACATATAAATTATATATATATTTAAGACAGAATATACATGTACCTACCCAGACCTGAAAGTAATGAGTAGGGGTGGGCAGAGAAATTTTATCAATCAGGGACTTAAAGCATATGTCTTAAAGTTAACCTTTTTTCTGTATTTTTGGGATGCAGGGTGGTTAGACTGGCTAATTGATATAAAAGTAAGATACCATAGTAAATTTCACTTTTCTAGTTCAAATTACACTGGTTTTTCATAACCTTTCTCTTCACAATATTCATAACACCTTTTATCAGTTATCAGACTTATATTTATTATGAAATATTTGTCATTGTAGTTCAATGCACCAGACTCATCAAGGCAACAAAGAAAAAGAAAAGAAAAAAAGCCCAAAGCAGTCCATGTGAAGAGAAAAAGAAATGTGATCATAAGAAAGACGAATTAAATGTTTATGACATAACCCCCATTTCTGCAGCAACTACAAGTACATCTGATACTTTGAATATGCAATTGTTATTGTTTAGATCTGTGCCATAAATATAGATGAGTTTCTATAATGTTTGACATTTTTCATACATCAGAAACAATGTAATATTACGTATTTTGTTATGGTTCTTGTGTCAGCATTCCCCTTACGGAAAAGTTATTTTTACACAAAATTGTGTAATCGAAAAAATGTATACATACACAGAAAAAAAATATATACATACATGCATACATCCCAACAAAAGCTTTATCTACTCGATTATGTTAATTTCAAACATTATGAAGTTATTAACCAAATAAAGTTATCTTATCAATGTTATGAAACAAAAATGGGGAAAAATTAATGTCGGAGCATTGAAGTTATTCAAACAGTGCAAGTAATAACAGAAGCTATTTTGTTGAAAATCTTTGCTTGTTTTGCAATTTTTAAACTTGATTCATCATGTTTGTTTTAATGATTTGCGACAACAATCATTTTTCTTTTCAATACCAGTTTCTTAGTGCATGGAAGTATATGATCTGCTTGTAATAACCCAGATATTAGTCTAGGCATATTGCTAGCACACTGAAGCAGCATGCCACAGATTGACACACATACCCAACTCGGACAAATTATACACTATTGCTGAAGCTGGAGCTCAAAGCCAGGATGCCTTGATCGGGAGACCAGTGTCTAATTTAATGGGCCATAAAATATTTGTGGTATCCAAACTTTATAACTTCGTAACATATAAAGTAATAAGGACTGTAAAATATCATTTTAATAAAATAAAAAATTAATATGTAAGATTCTAGAGCAGTGATGTCATCCAGCCAATGCACTTACTAACCACAGCCACAATCAAAATACAAAAAAGCTCATTGTACTTATACAAGACCTTGTTAATAATAATAGTTATCGTCATTACAAGTATTTTTTCTTTCTTTTACTTCTATTAATTCTGTTATAAATTCATATTACAGACGTAGTAGGAGAACTGTAAAACTTAAATTTGTTGGTAGAACAATCAAGCATGAATGGATAGTTGATAAGGTTACAAACAGACGAGAGTGGTATAGAGGTACAGTCTTAAGTGTGGTCTTTGTTGTTGGTGGTGAACCCAGTTCTGTCTATGATATTTCATATGAAGGATTTGAAGATTCGTATGAAGTAGAATTTTTTGTGACTACAGATCTTCAAGTGTGATATTTACTGACATTTAAAAAGTAAGTGTTAGTTGCTTAGACTTTGCTTATCTGCTTAAAGAGATATAGTCACTTATGTTGTTACAGTTGAGAAAAGCAGTAGTACTGCAGTCATGTGACCGTAAATGAGTTATCTGGTGGAAAAGACATAGTTTTATGATGTCTTAGGTTTTTTATGCCCCTGGCAATCAAAGAATGTTGAAAGTGCATCAGATGCCATCCTTCTCCTTCATCCATCCATCTGTTAGTGAAAAATAAATGGTTTCTGATAAATAATTCTTGAATTATTTTAGAAATTGGATTTGTGTCTGGCTTATGAGTGTATAACAACAAAATACAGTTAAAGATTCTGGTCATGTCGCAGCCATACTTAACAGAGTACTGGTGCTTAGACCAAAACATAAGGTTATGACTTTGTTCTCGAGAGGGCATCTAAGTCTTACCAAGACATTCTTATCCTTTTTTATTTCTTATAACTTGACAGAACAAATCATTAATATGATTTTGAGCATTAACCTTCAGATATACATGTAATATCCGACTCTTGTTAGATGAATGTAATGTAAAAATATTTTTTACATTGCATGCATATTATTTCTTCAGTTTTTCAGTTATTATCATTGTTCAGATTATTACATTAAGATGTTATGGAAGGAAAGGAATTTAAAGAATATTATGAAGTTTTGTGCAATTAAATTGTATCTTTAAAGGCAAAAAAAATTTTTTCTCAAGAGGGAGGTAATTTAAATGATTTTATTTAAAAAAAGATTTTTTTCCCTGTTATTTGTGTTGTTTATTTTCATAAGCCACAAGATACATTAAAGTATGGTATCAAGGTGTAAAACTACAAAAAGAGTGAATATGTTCCAATGAACTATGTAATAATTACAATCGAATGTTGTATGACAATAAATAAGCCTCCATACTTTATATCAACTTCTCAAAAAAGTAGTTCCAAGATGGCAGTATCTAGATAAAATTTTTCCATGGCAACTGATTTTGTTTTAATAATATGCGAAAAATATGTAATAATTATAGAAAATAAAATCCCCATGCCCTTGTAAACAGGTTAATGATGCGTTTATTTTTATAAGGAAAGAAAGACTTTACAGATGTATCATGCATTTCGCTTGGAAGTCCAAGTACTAAAGGTGATATTCTAAAGTGTAATTGAATCTGAATAGGTGTATGTATTTCCATAGGTTTCTCTATACATTTCTGAACATTTTGATAATGATACAACATCATCATATTGTACATTTTATAAAAATATTACTATTGAAATATGCCTTCATTTATTCTTTAGCGGAACCTTAAAGTAAGTATGTATATTATAACCGGCCTTGTCCTCTAAAGTGGCAATTAGGAAATATCTATAAAATTCTATATCTGATGGTATTTGAGTAAGATTAACTGCTTGTTTTGCCAATGAAGTCTGTGTGAAATGTGTGAAAGTTACCGTAGTTTTTTTTTTTTTTTTCAAATATACGGTACTTTTTTTTCAAATATACGGTACTTGTTCGTGTGGATGCGTTTTTTTACCTGGGTAAGGTTATGAGTATGGTACGATCTTGCCATTAGTCAATTACTTCTTCCGGTTTACGTTTTTCAGTCAATCAAGAAGTGTTGACAACGTTTACCAACGGTTAAGTGGTTTCCTTCCTAAGATAGTAATAAAGAAAACAAGAACGCAAGATGTCCGAAAGAAAAGTTTTGAATGTAAGTTACATTGTAATTCCTGCATGTGTTGATTTTAATTTTTGCAGGTTGAAATCCATTGTGGTTAGCTAGATTTTATCCAACAGCATTGTCAATATCAGACTATCATAGGCGTCGCTAGTCAATATGATTTCATACTTAACTATTTCGTACCACGACATTTTCGTATACAGTTTGTTCTAATTTGTACTATTTCATCGTGTTATTTCGGCCATAGTGTATAATTAACATATTTTCTGAAAAAAATTATCTTACATAATTTATTTTGTGCATTTTTATCGATTGCAGTTAAAATACAGATTATTAAAAACATTTTGCTGATGAAATTATATTCTGAGATTATTTTTTGTTTTATTATCATAAGTCATAATAAAGACAAAAACCCTGTCTGTAGTTCGAATTTCACAGGTCCCTAGAAATTCTAGATCATCTTGTAATTATGAAATCAGTGCCAAGACATCCCTTGTTTTAAGTGATATGGTATGAATTGTTTTTGGTATGCTAAATGTACAGGATTACTATAGTTAGTCAGTAGTTGGTTTCCCTATCAAACGTTATTTTCAAAGATTTTATTTATTTATTTTTATTATTGATCAATGATATTCTAAATGATAAATTTTGTCATTAATATTTTAATAAAACTTAACAAATGAAATAAAAATGTAAAGGGTTTTTATGAGCAAATCTTTTTTGTCCTAAGATTGATAAAGTTTTTAAAAAAATATGCTGTAGTGAGGTAAAAATGATTTGAGGACAAAAAGACCTATCTGTTGCCAAAATAAGTTAACTTTATTTAAACAAATCTTTTTCATCTTTTTATAGAAATATTATCCACCGGATTTTGATCCATCAGCAATACCAAAGATGAAAACCAGGGGAAAGAATGTACCTTTCAATATACGATTGATGGCCCCATTTAATATGAGGTATTTTAAAATAATTACTGTAATTTCAAATAAAATTAAAATGTTGTAACTATCATGACTTTACCAGATGTCATTTCACTTTAAAGACCCAAAATTTGCTGTATATAATATCAGGAGGTCAATTTGGTACATTTTTTTTGACTAAGCTAAACTCAACAACAACACAGTATCTTAACAATTTTGGATATTGAGAAAAAGAAATAACTACCTTGTTTGTAGGTAATATTGTAAAAAACACCTTATTGTGCCTCTTACCTATGAAAAACCCCTAATGCTTTCAGATGTAAGTATATTAAATTAGTGTGAGAATAATAATATCCATCCCTTGATTTAAAGACTATTGGTAATTAAGACAAGTACAGTATTCTAACGTCTTTACAGATATGTTTCTGATGCACAATGCATGGTTTTTATAAATATGTTATAGTGTATATACAATCATGCCTGCAAACACTGATGTAGGGGTTGGTCAGTTGATTTTGAAGATAAGTTAATAGATTATGCATGTATATCAATGTACTCACCCACACATAATGCTTTTTTTTAAAAAACATGTAACAATGTTACTTTCTTTTGTAGGTGTAATACTTGTGGAGTATATATTTATAAAGGAAAGAAATTCAATTCAAGAAAAGAAGATGTTGAAAATGAAACATATCTTGGACTAAGAATATTTAGGTTTTATATAAAATGTCCACAGTGTGTTTCTGAAATTGCATTCAAGGTAATTTTAGCCTGTGCAGTAGAACCTATCGAAACTGAACACATTTTAGACAAGTTTTTGTTTACTTCAGTCTAGACGAAAGTTCAGTATATAGTTGTAGTTTTTTCTATGTAGTTTAAACTTTAAAAGAAACAAACAAAATTAGTTTGAAAAAGTTTTTAATTTACTCATTTTTTTACTTTTACACAAAAATGCATTGTATATTATAAGTATGTTTTGTAAACATACATGTAGGAGTTAATTCAGAAATGTTTGAAACAAGAAAAAAAAAAGGGAATTTGCCTTTTTTAAAGATTTGTATTGAAATAATTTTGTTACATTCAAATAAGTTGGAAATTCCAGTTTTGAGTCTTCTATAGGAGATAAAAAGTTTGGGTAAGCTGCATGTAACTTCCTAATATGAGTTTTGTCATGTGTTGTTCTGAAAGAGCTATAATTATTTGTTTTAAAATCACAAATATATATTTATACTTTTTTAAAATGTCCATGTATACAAATTTGATTTGGCATCATTCTTTACATTTTGGCATTACGATTATAAGTTGATGATTAATTAAAGATTTTATTGATATATATACTTTACTTTAATTCTTGCATGTATGTCATTTAGATTTGTACTTTTATATTCTATAAGTTCATATACGTGTACTTCAATAGAAAAACATTTAATCTTTTACTGTTTTTGTTAAAAGTTTAATGTTAAAGCCATAATATTTTTATACTGTCTTTAACATATATATTTATTTATTTATTTATTCATTATTATTTATTTATTAATTAATTAATTTTTTATTTATTTATTTTTAGACAGACATAAAAAGACAAGATTATGAACTGGAAGCTGGAGCAACACGTCTGTTTGAAGCTGAAAAATTGGCACAGGAAATGGCAGAAAGAGAAAGACAAGAGAAGGAAGATGAAGAATTGAATAATCCAATGAAAGTAAGAATTTTGAAATATGTAAAACAAAGAGTTCACCTTTAAGATGAATTATAACATGACTTAAAATTTTCTTATTAAGAAAATATAAGAAACCGGACTAAAAAAGATATAAAAAAGATGTTTTAATAAAATAATACATTGTTTCCCAAATTTTGTTGTGCAAGAATGTAATGACCATCCTGGACATGCAAAATAATAAATTTGTCACCTAATGATATATTCCTGCCACTTGTACACTTTGGTCTGTTTGATACTGTATGATAAAAAAAAACAAGTAAATGTTGATTATTTCATCAATATAGATAGTTGCTGAAATATTATATACTTGCCCATAACCACAAAGAACAGTTCACAATGCTTGTTCATGGATCAAAAAAATTAAAAAAGCCACAAATTTGACATATTGACAATTATTTATGAAACTCTTGTCTTTAGACAGGTACATGATATAACACTATTCTGTTCTGTGTTCTATCCATTTCATAAACCTTAAAATCAACTTACACTATCAGTAAAATCGTAACCAGTAATTCTCCCAGCCTGTTGTCCTCACAGGTTAGTGAATTATCCCCCTTGCAACATACTTTGATATGATGTATTATAAGTGATGTTAAAATGTTTTTTCTAAACGGTCCTGTTGTTACTCATCAAGTGACCCAGTGGCCCCAACCCTGGCACTTGCCTTCCCATATAAATGTCTGGGACAATAAAAATCATAATTACCAAAAAAAAAAAAAAAAAAAAGGAAAAGGAAAAGAGAGAGAGAAAAATTTTAAAATTATTAATAAATAAAAAAATTAAATTAAAAAACCAATATAAGTTACACCATGTATATTTACAGTTTACAAAAGTATTTAAGTGATACCATTACATGTGTGTGTGTGTGTTTTGTATAATTTGCCCCTTTAATGTACAGACAAAGTTTACTGAAAATCTGGTATTAACTTGATGTACACTTGGGCTTTTCTGATCAATTAACATTGGCTAGAAGTAAAGTAGGGTACACCAATCCTCTGGCATTGATAAGTTGTGAAGGTGAGCTATACTAATCAATGTAACTACATGTAGAAATGAGCAATACCCATCTTCTGGTATTGATGTACAGGTGAGCTTTACTGATCCACTGACATAGACTAGATGTACAATGAGCTATACAGATCCTTTGGTATTACCTTGATGTGTAGATGAGTTATACTGATCCTCTGACATAGACAAGATTACAAATGAGCTATACAGATCATTTGGTATTACCTTGATGTACAAGTAAGCTACACTGATCCTCTGACATAGACAAGATGTACAAATGAGCTATACAGATCATTTGGTATTACCTTGATGTACAAGTAAGCTATACTGATCCACTGACATAGACTAGATGTACAGTTGGGCTATACAGATCCTTTGGTATTACCTTGATGTATAGGTGAGCTATACAGATCCTCTGACTTAGACTAGATGTGCAAATGAGCTATACTATACAGATCCTTTGGCATTACATTGATGTGCAGGTGAGTTATACTGATCCACTGACATAGACTAGATGTACAATTGAGCTATATAGATCCTTTGGTATTAACTTGATGTATAGGTGAGCTATACTGATCCTCTGACATGGGCTAGATGTACAAATGAGCTGTACAGATCTGCTAGTATAATTTGATGTACAGATTAGGTATACTGATCCTCTAACATAGACTAGATGTACAAATGAGCTATACAGATCCACTAGTGTAATTTGATAAACAGGTTAACTATACTGATCCTCTGACATAGGCTAGATGTACAAATGAGCTATACAGATCCTCTGGTATAATTTGATGAACAGGTTAGCTACAATGATCCTCTGACATAGACTAGATGTACAAATTAGCTATACAGATCTGCTGGTATAATTTGATGTACAAGTTAGCTACACTGATCCTCTTACATAGGCTAGATGTACAAATGAGCTATACAGATCCACTAGTGTAATTTGATGTACAGGTGAGCTTTACTGATCATCTAGGATTGACTAGATGTACAAATGAGCTATACAGATCCACTAGTGTAATTTGATGTACAGGTGAGCTTTACTAATCATCTAGGATTGACTAGATGTACAAATGAGCATGAGCAGGTATGTTGATCCTCTGTCAGCTCTTGTGTTTTCCATGCAGAGATACATACATATATAAATAGATGTTTTGAAGCAATTAAACATTGTTTTTAGGTCTTAGAAAATCGTACAAAAGCTAGCAGAAATGAAATAGAACAGATTGACATGCTTGAAGAGTTACGAGAAATGAATGCCAGACAGGCAAATATAGATCATGAAAAAATGTTAGAATTACATAAAGAATATGAAGTACAGCTAAAGAAACTACAGGATGAGGAAGAAGAAAAAGAAATAAGGTTTACTGCTATACATGACAGAAATGAATTTAATCAAAAATTATATATATATCAGTTACCTTTTGAAATAAAAAAAACTTGTAACCTAATTTTAGATAAAAATTTAAATACTACAAAAAGCCATGTGTTTAATTAGACTTTATTTATTTAAGCATTGAATCTGATTTTCATTTGGTTCATTGGGTAATAACCTGTATGGATGTTGTGCAGTTATGTAATTCGCGAATTACACAGTTTGCACAATGTCCATTCAGGTTATTTCTCAATGAACCGAATGAAAATCAGATTCAATGCTTATAATCAAATTTTAATAACAACTTCATCAATTTAGAAGGGAAAAAACATATTATAATTGCAAGGTAAATTGACACCCATTAAAAGTAGTTCATTCTAGATTACATCACAAGCACTTCGGCACATGAGTTCAAGGTTATTGCCCCCAAAAATTTTTAAATAATATATACTTCTGGCCGAGTTTTATTATACCCCCACCCCTTGCAAACGAAGTTAGTTTAGGGGTATATAAAAATCAGCTTGTCTGTCTGTCCGTCTGTAGATGGATTGCTTTCTGGACAGTAACTTATGAAATATTGGACCAATTCTAATTATATTTGGAATATAGCTTTATTGTGTGAAGGTGAACATTGATTTTGATGTCAGTGTTATTTTGTTGATTTTTGCAGGAGTTATTGCCCTGTTGTCATAAAACTTAACTCTTTTTCTTAAAAACTGACTTGATATTTGGCATCTTTAGTGTCTTATGTGTGTAGTTTATCAATTACATGAATTTTCTTTGAAAATTGTGTTTAGTTTCTATAAGGCATAACATTGACAAATATTTGACCAATTTAAAATTGTATGTGGTATGTAGCTTTATTGTATGAAGATAAATGTTGAGTTCGATTACCATGTCATTTTATTGATTTTTACAGGAGTTATTGCCATCTGATCATAAAATTAAAAAAAAGAAACTCTTTTTCTTAAAAAGCAAAGATTATAGGCAAACCTGAATTTGGTATTAGGGGTCTGTGGTGTTGTAAGCTTTAATTTTGGATGAAAAATAGATGGCACTTTTTTCCTGTTTAGTTTCTGAGGTGCAAAATTAAGAAATTACTTAACGTTCTTTTGATATAATTTTTCATTTGAAAGTGTTACAGACCTTTAATGCATTTTTTCTTCAAAAATGTTTCAAGAAGTGCTTGCATTTAATGAGTTTGTCACAAAATCCAGGTGGTGGGTCTGCTGATGGCAGATCTGCCAGGGGTATAAGTATCCTTTAGAGACAGCACTAGTTGAATTAAGAAGAAATAGTGAAACATAGATATTAACAGTACACTGTCACACACATTGACACTTTTGGAGTGTTCTCAACCTTCCTACTTATTTAAAAACCATTGGTCAATATAGAAATATATATATATGCAAAACAGTAAATGAAAAATAAAGAAATAACACTTCATCCACACACATTGGCACTTTTGGAGTGTTCCCAACCATCCCAATCTCTTCTATAATTTGTATATGTTCATGATTTAATTTTGAATTATTGTTTTATCTCTCCTCCCTAATTTATTCATGCATAACCTGCTTTATTTCATTTTTTTTACAGAGCTATTTTCGGACAGAAGGAAGGGAAGTCTATAAAGAGATTACAGGATGATTCAGACAGTGATGAAGAACCTGTGAAAAAGAAACAAGTGATTGCAGAAACAGAAAAACCTACAGATATTTTGTCTTCAGATGTACGTTTTTTTTATTATGTTATTTTTTTTTCTTATTGAATATTAGCGCTGTTTGCTAACAGCTCTAAAAGATCACAGTTTCCAGCAATGGATCACAGTGCCTCTCACCACCTAGGTTGGAATTCCATTCAACTTGGGCAAATCCTACCATGAGACAGTTTGTTCCTGCGCTTTCCAGAGGTGGGTGGTTTTCTCTGGGCACTCCAGTTTCTTCCATCATTCCAAAACTGACAACCTCTATATTAGTGAAAAAATTTTTGACTGGGGCATGAAACACCAGTACTCTACTCTCCCACTCCAGCAGAATCGTGTATGAGAAAGTTTGTCAGTTATTTGCTGAAGTTTGGTTATTATCTCTGGATACTTTTATTTCCTCATTAATGTAAGAACTGACTTCCTTAATGTCAGAGAATGGAACATAAAACACCTTCACTTCTTTTTTTGTCTGCCCCTGCTAATATCATTGTGAAATAAAAAATCTAAAGCCTATGTTCAAAGTACAAATGAATTTAAACTTACTCTTTACATTATCAGTGAAAAAATTGTGTTAGGTTAATGTTTTTGAATAACAAAAGTTTTTGTTATTTTATATTGATTACATTATTACTAAATTTTTGCAGGTAAACTTAGACTATGACAAAGTATGGTTAGTATTTGTGTTTGCTTAACTCGGTATTCCTAATCCAAGTAATTTATCAGCATAACTAAAGAGTTCATTTGAATGATTTTGCATTTGTTTCTGCATCAGTGAAGATTCTAATAATCCAAATGTTTAAAGTGAAATGTGCACAACCAGTTGGTAAACTGTTGGAAATCAACTTAATGAATTATAGTACAAGAAAGATGTCAGTTCCCACAACTGCATTAACATTTTCTGCAAGTTTTCCAGTAATATTACAGCACCACAAATCTTGAATCAAGTCATTTAAGACTTTGATAAAGCTATTTTCAATTTACTTTCCTTGTTTCTTAGCATCTTAGTGGCCGAGTGCTCTAAAGTGCATGCTTACGGATCACAGCCTCTCTCATCGCCTGAGTCCAAATTCCACTCGGGACAGATCCTAGTGTGAGAAAGTTTGTCAGTTCACTTGCCAAAGGTCAGTGGTTTTCGCCGGGCACTCCAATTTCCTCCCCCATCCCAGAACTGACCGTCTCGAAACAAGTGAAGGAATCTTGACTGGGGTGTAAAACATTAGTAGTACTCCAATCCACTTTTTCCGCGTTTCTTGAACATTCTAGAAATTTCCTTAAGCATCTATAACATACAGTGCTTTATCTGCCATCCCTCTGTTAATGATGCATATATTTCTTCACCTTGACTTAAACTTAAAAATGTATTGAGTGATACAGAAATAAAATTTTAATGAAGCTTAAATTTTATGTGTTTTAACAGGCAAAGCTTACAAAATCAGAAAATAAAAAAGAATTGTGGAACAAAAGTATTGGTGGATTTTCCAGTAAAAAGAATTTGCTTACATTAGTTAAAAAGAAATCAAATAGTGCAGACTGTGCAAAAATTCAAGAAAAAACAAAAGGATTGAACAATAAATCAAACGCAGGCATCAGCTCTTCATTGTCAGCAATAAAAGGTAGTGATAAAGACAATTCAAACAAAGCTTTGACTTCAAATGTTACGAATAAAAATGAAAATAAAACTGACAGTACAGGGATAAACCAAAGATATCAGGATTACAGATGTTAGGTGACTATCCAGATAGCAGTAGTGATTCAGGATCAGATTAAAATTTAATAAATTATCACAAATTTTATATCTATATTATATAACTAGAATTTTTGTGGAACTCGCTCTTTTGAAAGTTTTATGATTAGCAAATTCTTTTCTTTTTTATAACAGAAAGCCTTAACCTCTCTTTGTAATGGTGGTTACTTGGAGAAAGATGTTTGTAAGATAGGCTACAGATTTATTTGCAAAGAATAATGAAGTTGTCATATCTATTTATTTTGATTTTTTAGACATTTAACATTAACATATTTCAATTATGTAAACAGAAACAGACATTTTTACTTATAAACAGATTGCCTGTTCTTTTCTATGCATTGTATGTTAATGTCAGTATCAAAATTAACAATTATTTTAAGTAATTATTCAGAAAAAAGAGTCTTTTCCTGGAATTTTTTACATTTCTTCGTACAATAAATCACAAAATGATTGTAATCGTTGCGGCAATTACACTATGCTCAACATGAATACAAAAGAAGAAAGTTTTCAGTGATGATCTGTTTATTAAATTTACACTGTTATATCATATATTTATCATATCATATCACAGGAGTTAGTAGGTTCAGGCTGAAAGTCTATATGCATATACACAATATTTTGAATAACTTGATCATCAAATAATTTTGAATAACTTGATTGTCAAATATTGAAATAAAATTTAGATAATAGTAAATCATCTGATATTCATATTGAAACAACTATTTACAAACCAATATAGTGGAACTGTGAAAAGTTCACCAGGACACAATGGTTGTTTTAAGAAAACGTATAATGGCTACTGTGAAGTGACCAATAATGCCAAGAATTATTAGTTTGGCGGTAAATTAAATAATGTGCAGTGAGCCTATGTCCTAAGTTACGTCATGTCCAGTCACGGGTCATTTGGTCTACTAAATATAAAGACAAACACGTGAATTCATGATGTTAACATAAACACTCAGGAATGACACAGACAAGACTGACAACTAAAACAAAGACAAATTATATAATATACATGTACTATATTATCAGTTGGTTACATGATCATGGGAAAATCCTCAATAACCGAAAAGCAAAAGATATCTGAAGAACCTCAATACTAGATGTTGTTCAAACGAGTGAGGTATAAAAACTTCATTATATTGTTGATGATACTTATGCAAAATACTTGCAATATTGTTTGCAAAATATTGGGTGGTCAAGCATGATCTAAAATAATTTTTAAACTGTATAAGGACATTTACCAACTAAATATAGATACAGGTATTTTATCTATATGTATAGGACATTTACCAACTAAATATAGATACAGGTATTTTATATGTATATAAAGCACTGCAAATGAGACAGAGGACTGAGGATAGTGCATATAAAATGTGAGCATATTGATAACATGGTTGTAAGAACACTAACAGTGTGAATAAAATTAATAATAATTTTTGTAGTTTTTTTTAATTTATTTATTTATTTTTTATTATTATTATTATTATTATTTTTTTTTTTTGAATTTTTTGTTGAGGGATCAATATTTGGGTCCACAACACACAAGCACAATTAAGGACTCAAAATAGAATCAACCAAGAGATGTTACCCTTTTTAATTTATTTTTCTTCTAATTAGCATCAACATAAAATGCAAAATGATTAAAAAATTGAAGTTACAGCTGAAAATCTATTTTAAACTTGTAAACAGCGACTAAGCTGAATGGGATAAAAAGAAACAGCAGAATAAAATAAAATGAAAAAGCAAGGTGCAAAAATCCTTAAAAATCTTCTCCAAAACCGACGGTCTTAAGCCTTTAGTGTGTTCATTTCGTTTTTTGGTTGAAAATGGGTTATATGTTTTTGCATCAATGTTTCTTACCAAGGCCGATATGTGCCGGGACAAAAAGGTGTACTCAAATTGATCTTTTTGCCGCTACGTCGAAATTTAAATTTGCTGCTAGCAGCAATATGTTTTCAAAATGTTTTTTTGCCGCTAGCGGCAAATTCTTTTCAAACAGTTTTTTGCCCTAGCGACAAAACCTTTTCAAACAGTGTTTTGCCGCTAGCGGCAAAATCTTTTCAAATAGTTTTTTGCTGCTGTCTTGTGTACTTAAACTACAGTTCTCGCCTATTAGTTAACGTATGAGTCATGTGCAGAATTTTGAATTTTTACAAAGAGAAATATTAAAAATTCTGCACATGACATATGTTATGTCACTTTATCGGAATGGAATGTGATGCCATATCTGTGCCACATAAATAAGTCTTGAAGGCTAATTTACACACACACACACACACACACACACACACACACACACACACACACCTTCCATTTGAAGAATTCGACAGTCTTCTGTCTTTAGTTCATAGTCTTTTCTTCAATCATTAATAAAAAACGTGTCGAATTTATTAAATTCATAGGTTTAACTTAGTATGAAATACCTCAAATAATCTTAAAGTAATCTAAATAAGTGACCTATATGTCCAGTAGTTATTTAGATTTAAAACACGTGTACTTATCGGTGTGAACTTTCAATAGCGGCAAAAACTAAGAAAATAATTTGCTGCCAGCAGCAAAAAACTATTTGAAAAGAATTTGCTGTTAGCGATAAAAAACTGTTTGAGAACAAATTTTTAAGAAATCAAAAAATAACTTTTGGAGTTTTTGCCCCAAAATATAGTAATTTGTTGCAAATTTTGCCGTTTTTTACTTTTTTCAAACTTAATAGGTAGCTAACCACAATAAATCACATAAAATGTTCAGCATGACAAGATTACGCGGTCGCAAGTTTCATTGGTATTTGTTAATGCAAGTAAGAGTTGTTGCCCCTGAAATATTGAATTTTGCAGATTTTTTTTTTCTTCATTTTCTCGAAGACTTTTATAGATAGCTTATAACAATAAATTGCAAAAACGTTCAGCACGTCAATATCTAACAATGTAGGAAGTTTCATAATTATATGTTAATCCTTGTAAGAGTTGTTGCCCCTGAAATATTATTTTTGTAAGAAATTTCGCTTTTTTTGAACAATTTGTGAAAATAACTTGCAAGTATTATGGATAGATTATAACAATAAATTGAAAAAATCATCAAGGAAGCAAGTTTCATGACAAACCTTGTTACTCTTAATTACATTTTGTTTTCTTTTTACCTCTATATACAAAATAAAACATAGCTTTATGTTCATGTAATTAGATATAGGGTATATTAGGTATATGTTTTGTAAATTTAAAAAAAAAATGTAAGTTAGTTAATACATTAATATCAACTTCAGTAATGTTCTTTGTACTACAGCCATAACAAAAACGTTTACTTCAGAACCCTTGTTGATGGTTTTCTAATGGGAAGATCAATTCAGTTCCTTGCTTGAGTTTATCAAGTTTCCATAGGACCATATTTGAAGTTGTGTTCTAGCTGCTTTCAACTGGGATATAACTCGCCGAAGATTTTCAGAAACATCCGTTTTAGATCCTTTTGAAAGGTTCCAAACTGCATGAGACATAAATCCTATGTCAAATATGACAGTTAGAGGACCAAGTACTGCATTTGCTATTGTGGCAGAACGCAAGGAAATTCGGGCAATGACCAAAGGAATTGTAACAAAACTTTTAATTGCTCTTATTAGACCAATTAAGCTTTGTATCTTTGATGGATCAATTGTATCCTGGTTCGAAAATTTAAAAAAGTTGTTGGTCTCTCGGTCAAGCTTTTGAAGCTCTTTTTTAAATGAAATCATTTCTTCTTGAAGGACCTTAACTTTTGTCTCGAACTTGCCTTTACACACATTAAGAAAGTTTATGTCTTGACTTAAATAAACCGCTTCTGTTACTTTTGAGCCAGTAGTTGTAAGACCACCTACGCCGCCGATGACTCCTCCAGCGATGGTTAGACCAAACGAGGCACCAAATGTGACTGGACCCAAAGCTAAACCTGCTATTGCAAGAACACCTCCAACTAAACCAGTCACTGAACCAGCAATGGTTGCAATATTAACTTTTTGTCGTCTTTCTTCCAAACGGTTGGTAATGACTTCACAGAGTTGTATCATCAATTCATTTGCCAGATCCCAGTCATTTAAACAAACAACAATTCTTGATAGACAATTTTCTACCCTTCTGAAGATTTGGAGGTAATGTAATTCTGAAAAGATTAAAAAAAAGAACCAAAAGTGTTAGAAGAACAATGGATCTGAAAAAGTTGCATCTAGTTGTGTTTATGATGCCTTAAACCTTTTTACACATAAAACAAGTATTTTGTAAAGAAAACCTAAGTAGAACACCTACGATCCACCATTTCTAATCAAGTTTGGATACTTTTTAGGAACACTAACATATGTAAATAAATAAACTCATGTAAATTTTCCCTTGCCAACTCATTTATTTTGTCGTGCGAGGAATTCAATGACCGAAATGCTCTAAATTTTTTAAGGTCAGATTCTACTGATGCTGACGTCTGTGTATTAATCGCACATATTTTTATCGGTTTCCTTAAAGCAAAGTAAAGACAACCTACCGATTTGTGTAATGTTAAGAGTTTTCCCTTGAAGAGGTGATGGGCATTCCGGAGCTTCTATCAAACAGTTACAGATTTCAGTTTTTGGTACTATCCTATCGTAATGCCCAGATGAAGTGCGCAGAAGCGTCACATAATACTTATCTGCTCTGTTTGATTTTCTGCAAAAGCTCTGTCGTACTGGCATTTCATTTGGTCTTGGTTTTCGTCTCAACTGTTCAAATTTCACCCAACTTGTTCTCCATTTGTCATCTAAACAAAGAACAAAAATTGGTGTTTGTAGGAATGTCGCTGCCGCTAAGATCTCGACATCTTCTGCCTCAGAATCATTTTCAATCATTTCCATGCGGTTTTCAAATGCCTTTTCTCTATGGGATTTTTCGAAAAGTGTTTTAGATTTCAGTGCTTTGAAGAATCCAACTTCAGCACTCTCTCTGTCACATAAGATATGGCCAATTATATCGCTGCATTCTCTCATTTCTAAGCAAATCTTTTCCCTTATAATTGCATAATTTAGATCAGTCCCGAATATTTCTTTGCTAAGGCATCTATAGAAAGAGTTACTGTCTAATGTAACCTGATCTATGCATCTCTTGCTCATATCAGTCCGATGTAGTACATGGTATGCTTCATAAAATGGATGCGGCATGACAATATTTCTTGACTGCATTTGAAAATCGTCATCTTTTAACTCATCCATGAAGAATTCTACCATTGGATTATGGGGCTCTGGAGCTTCAACCAATAATTCTGTCTGACTTGTTCCTTAAAAAAAATTAGTAGTTTATTCAATGTTATTTAAACAAAAAAGACACTTGATAAACCAAAGAAATCATTTTTTTCAGGTCTGAAACTTGCACACATTACTAATGTGATAGTCTTGTAGTAATAGTTTGTCACATGCCTCATTCATCTTTTAGTAAGATAAGCTTATACATCAGAGTTTTAGTTTTTGTAAAACTTTGATTTCAATATGTAACAAAAAAATTGCTATTTGCTTGTCATGGAATGCAAGTTGATACATTGAGTTTGTCATAGTAACCGACGTGAAGAACGTTTCTTAATCATATTTGAAATAATCTTGTTTCTGGCTTTCAAACGTTTTTCACAACCTTCGTGCTTTACTACAGGTTTGTTATATTCAGTAACATGTTATTATATCGATTGTGATTATCACATGGACAAGTTTGTGATTACGAAACAAAAATTATCGTCAACTCAAACCTAATTGAACTGATTCAAAGTCTTCTTAAATTAATATCCATGCTGCAAAATGTTCTTATTAGTATGGCTATTACACTCTGGAAAGTAAAAACAAAATTTGGGAAAAAGCTAATTTTTTGTATTGGGTTAATTTAATTCTTTAAGAAAATGTAGTATGAAATTTCCATTAGATTTCTTGTTTTGTTAAATACAAGAGCTAATAAAATATAAAGCTAAATATGAACATTTTTCTTGGTGGGTAACTATCCAGAAGAATGACAAAGTTTAAAAAACTTTTATCCGTGAAAAGCCCGGATAATTGCAAGTTTGAGCAGATAAAAAAATAAGAATTTCCTCATTTTTACGATTATTATCCCTCTATACTGTGTTATGTTGTTGAGTGGTCTGGTATGTTACATTTCAATTTTTCTTTTTTACCTAACTAATGGGATCGTTTACCTGCTCTACTTTCAATAAGCGTCTCTGGTGGTCGACATTGGCAGTTACATCCTACTTCTGGCACAATTCTGTCAAATTTATCCAATTTATGGTTATAGTAAATGGTTATATAGTACCGGCATGTTGGTTTGTCAGTCGTTTCGATAGTGTAATCCTTTCCTGGCATGTAACAAGACCAATTATAGTCTACGCGACGCTGTTCAAATTTATGCCTTCGTTTTACTCGCTGAAAGACGTAAATGGGTCTAGATAAGAATTCTGCGGCAAACTGAAGCAATGTTTCCAAATTAGATTCATCAATTTCTGCACCATGCATCATTTCTTCTCTCACAGCTTCAAAATGATTATCTGTTCCATATATTTCTTTGCTTATGCAGTGATAAAGCGAATCTCCTCCCTGTTGAATTTGATCAAGTGTTCTTTTCTGACTTTTTAAACTACAAACAACATTTTCTATTTCCGGAACCATGGGGCGAAGATATGGATTTCGCGTCTCGTATGACTCCTCGGCAAATCGACTTTTCACCAATTCTTTAAGATGCCCATGCCTTTTATGATGTCCCAACTGGCAGCAAGTTTTTTCATTAGCTTAAATAAATAAAAATATACCGATTATACAGATGAAATCAGGACAATAAAAACAAATATATGGTTCGGATATTGAACAATTGTGAACCACATGTATTATGCAATTCTTGTCAAACTCAAATGTCGAAATTATTTTAATGCATGTACAGAATATGTTATTAACTGTGTTTAGTCTAAGCTAACCAATATCTCAAACAAACTTTTTTGTCTGGAATATTACGAAAATCTCTAAGCACCAAAATGATTTATATGCTGAAAATACAATTCAATTGCATACCTGCAAGATCTCTAAGTTTCAATGGAATGTAGTGAGTACATAATTAGAATGTACTAGAGGGTTCAGCTACAATCAAACACAGGCAAGTAATTATTAATTTTTTTAACCACCTAATTTTGTTATTTGATTTCTTTGGCATCTACGATTTACATTTCCCACCGTTTTTCTCCAAAGTTCGTTTTGATTAATTTAAATAATTCTTATAATGATGTAAGGCATGAAAGCAACATCTACATGATTTATGCTTCTTCTTAAATCGATGAACATCAATCTAAATAAAACATAAGGGAAGTTTGGATTATGTATTTTTTCTATTATGTCACCGTGTTATATGTTTATATTTTTCTTTATATCCTTACCTAACATTTGGTCAATGTGACTGAAAATGTTTTGTTGTATTTCTCCAACATGACCCATGACGACTGGAGGTGACAAAAGGCAGCTACATTCTTCTGAACGTGGGCACAGTCTGTAATACATGCCCCCTTTCTTTCTCAAAGCTATAAACGAATCGCCAGTAGCACTGCAGGTCAATGGAGGGAACATTTCCCATTTTCCTTTATCAAAATCGGTACAAACAAATACTGATGTCTTTAAAATCGTAGCAACTGCATATATCTCGGCCTCATTCGGGTTGCTGGATCCATCCCTTATTTTGCTAAGCTTTTGTTTTAGTACTGTCTTCCTTTCTTTATCTGAAGCTTCATTTTGAACCTCTGTAAACCCAGAAAATATGTTATAATTTTCATCTAAGAGCTCATAATCCAAAGCCGTTTGGAGTATCTGTTTGTAATACCTGTCGGTTCCGTATAGATCTTTGCTCAAGCACCTAAACAAGCTAAATGTATCGTAAAAATCAGCGTCTTGTTCCCATACATCAGATTCCGGTATTCTTTGATGGATTTTCCCGTTTTGTTTTGGGATTTTGTTCAGAAAACCTCGTTGAAATCTACAAACATGACAGTTTATATGTGGAATATTGTTTGCTGTCAGGAAATCTGACATATGTTTTGCAGAACAGGGTTCAGTTGTAGTAGCTTCCGTATTAGCACTATAGTTTGGTGATACACCTTGTGCATTTTGATCATCACATGTCTCGTTTTTATCTTCAACTTCAAATTTCAGCTTGTAAAAGTTTGTCTTTTCGTTTTCACATAACCTTAAAAACATCAAAAAATTGGAACCACTTTCATATTTATCAACTGGTTTGAAATGGAATCATTTCCATTTTTGATTAGCTTCAAAGTTTTCCACCTCTGATAAAACAAAAATTTCTTGACAAAGTCTTGTTGCAGCAGCGAATATATCTCTTTCTGAGGGCGGCTCGTAATTCTTTCCACTCAAATTAACATCTTCTCGAAAAAGGTCCTTTGTATCTTTTTCTTCAGTAAAGTTTCTTGGAAAAAACAACTGGAAATACCACATCCATTTCTCATCTAATTGAAATTTACATATTTCATTTCTTGCAGATTTAGGATGACTTTTGTCACCATCATACAGCTCTTCACTAATATGTCGATAAAAATCATTTCCGTCACCCTGCCCTTCAAGTATCTTTAGTCCCCAATTCGAAAGTAATTCTGTTGGCCTGTTTTCCATTTTTTAATCTGTAAAACTAAATTGTCTAGTCAGAAATTGTAGTGAGTAAATATTTGAAAGACTTTAAGAATATGTGCTTTAAGTTCTGTTTAAAACTTTCTGATAAAAAATAAAACATGAACTAAGTCGTTTTTACATAAGTAAGACTTTAAGTACATGTGTTCAAGTTCTGTTTAAAACTTTCTGATAAACAATAAAACAGGAACTAAGTCGCTTTTACAAAATGAACAAAAACCTGAGGCTAACTGATATACTTTCTTACACAAGAACTAAAAAACAATTTTGCATGTTATTGATTAAATATAACCAAATCTTAAAAAAAAGATAGTTAAAAAGGCTAAATTTTCATTAATAAAAGACATGTTTGGTATCAATAACTCCTTTATGAAGTTTAAAGTATTTACGAAACTTGCTAATATGCAAAATGTTTTCATGGTGACAATTTTTGCAATCTATTTTTTATGTACTGCTAACAGTTTTCAAGAAAATAGTCAAAAACCGTCAAATTCGCAATTCATTGAAATTTAGTGGCAAGAATTCCTACACCGGTCATCATATATTTACAGAACTTGTCAGTTTGATAGATTTTGTTAAAACTGACATTTTTGTAATTTACTCTTTATCTGTTTATTAAAAAAAGCCAAAAACAGTAATAACCCCCCAAACTATATAAATCTAAATGCAGCCAAGGAATGCTTTGCATGAGGGAACAAACCTTAGTTTTAAATAAAAAAAAATTAAGACGCCTGAAAAGTTTGCCACAAGGTATATTATCAGATAGCTCAAAATACTGCCTACTGAGTTATGGATACTCTCGAGGAGTTTTACTCCACCAGCAGAGGTAATCGCTCAGGGGTAGTTAATATACATACCAGTTTAATTTTGATGTGCCATATGTGTACATTTTGGGAATGCATTCCTTATCAGTGAAACAAGGGGCCAAAAAGTATATATAGAAAAAATATCTCAAACATTTGAAAATAAATGAATCCAAAGTTACGAAATTATATGAATCCAAATGCAGCTAAGTCATTAGAGCTTACTTTGTTGGTCATGTTCAAATAAAATAGAATTATAAAACGGTTTATTTGTCAGAAAAAGCTGAAAGGCCACAATCAGGCCATGACCTTAACCTTTTGACATTGTCTTCTTGTTAAGAAAATTTTAGATAAACAATAAATTTGAAATTTTGTTACTTCTATATTATTGTCTTTGCATAAAGCAAGACAATTTAAGATCATTTTAAAATTTTCAAAATTTTTTCACCAAAACGCAAAATACATTTATTGACAGATATTATCACAATATATTAATTGTAAACTGAAGTCTGTAAAGAAGAGAAAATTATATTGGAATATCACTTATATTATCGGTTTTACAGAACACGCTTTTATGATTTTCGCATTTGGACATTTATTTTTGGTAACGAAATGCAAAATGTTTAATTATATTTCAGCAAGTCCTAAACAATTAAACTGCTTTTATTGTTTTGTGGGTTTGGTAATATTTTACAGAGTAGATAGTACCTTTTTATCAGATTGATGCAAATTTAGTTCAACACTTGTTATCCGCGTGTAATGCATGTTTAAATTGTGTTTGTTGTTGTTGCAAAATCGTTATATAAAAATATTTCACTGGCTTATTAGTTTCTTATACATATCAAATATAAAAATAAATTTTTCTACAAAATTTGAGATGTAGCGAGATATTAGTTCCTATTTAATATATTAATGCTGCCATGTAATACAAAAAAAAATGTAATGAAGTAAAAACCAGCCGACAATCGCTCAACCTTTACTTATAAACCACATGTTTTTCAAGCTGAAATCAATTTCTTTCTAAAAACTGATATGATAAAAACTTTCTCTGAAAAATAAACACGTTATCTTGGCTGACTCCCAATATTTTGGACGCGAATACTGATCAACTTAATTATCTTAATGACGTGTATTCGGATTTGAACCACAAAAGTGGATAAAGCGTAATCATCCAAGAACATACAACAAAATTTATTACACCGATAACATTGACGTTATAAATAAAATGTCTGAAATTTAAACAAAAGATTGATTTTTTCATGATTATGTCAATTGCTCATTATACGGCATTGTTACAGGGCCTTTACTTAAAATGATAACCGATATTTCAAGTAAATCATTGATTCTGTTGAAATATTTACATTCTGCAAAAAAGGCTTAATATTTTTCAAAGTAATGCCAAGCCTATTTTGGTTATGTGAGTACTAAGGTAAAGTTGCCTGCTAGAAAAATAACAACCTCACCCTAAGGAAATAACATATCTACACAACTCAATAAAAAACTTTCAGTATAACAAGTGCCCGCACAAATCAGACTTTTATTAATATTTGCTAGTTATAAAATTTCATGAACATACCGTGTTTTTAAAAATGGTTACTAATCGTCCAGTAACATCAGAAAACTTCGTTGCTGAGACAAAACTAAACGTTGACGAAAAGCTTACAAGTAAGCGTTTACAATGTTGTTTATCAATTTAACTACCAACCACTATCTACGTCGCCAGTCAAATCATATGTTGTATGATTTTATAGGTCATATCCTTAATCGCTATCTATTTCGTCCTATAATAACAACAACCGATCACTGATAAGTTTGTAAAAAGATAAGTTATTTGTAGTATGATTATGTAATGAAAGATTAGTGACCCAGATGCCACCTTTAAGTCGTTATTTTTATTTGTTTCTTAATGACGTAGTACATAATATTTGTGTAAGACATACATACAAATGTATATATACAGGGACTGAGATGTTCCGTTTATATGAACAACTTGAATTAACTTAAGGTGAACATTACATCATCTTTTTCCGTCAGAGCAGGTAGCCACTGCTTCTTCCTCTAGTGCTTTAAAAAGACAGATTATATTTTAGAGTTGAGATGTTTGTTTTCGGCTTACTGACTCTTTCTCTTAAATGTTAAATTTGTCCTCAGTGAAAGGTTGTACAGGACAGAAAATAAAACAAACCGGCATGCACCTGCACTGAGGTTGAGGAATTTGCTGTATCGAATCTACATTTCAAACATTTTATCTTATTTTATTAAATGTAATCGAAGATTTCTATTGGCAAAATTGGAATGGTATATTACTCAACTTTTAACGGAAGTAATAAATTTTTCCCAGTTCTTTTATGCAGACAGTATCCAAAATCTATATACATAAATTTTTTATTTAAAATTTTATAAAATAAAAAAACTTGTACCCATCGCCTTAAGCGTGCTGCGTAATAAAACATATATTTAACCAACTATCCGATTATTGAGAAAATTGTATACCTTCACAGAAGAGTAAGGAAAGTTATTTCTACTATCAAGAGTTTTTAGAGAGAATGATCTATTTTCTTTCATCAACATTGAACAATTACATTACCAGTTATAAATCTAATAAAGATAAGAAGGTGGAGTTGTTGAACACAGAAAATTTTCAGTTTAAAATAAAGTTAAAAACATTACAGAGTGTATAGACTTTTTAAAATAAGATTTTTAAGAGATTTTGCTATATGTCACCTTAAAGAAACAAAATTTAAAAAACCTACAAGTTGGCTACAATCCATAAAAACTAAGTTATATATAATAGTTGTATAAAAGTTATGAATATGGATTAGAATATAAAAACAGAAACTATTATATAAGTTTTTGTTTAAAAGCACTAGTATTTGAATTAGGTATTTACCAAAAATATTTGTGAATTTACAATTGGGTCAGATAAATGTTTGTATATGTAAATAACCACAATTCATCATAAGAAGAAAAAGGTTCAAGCTCTATTTTGTTTCTAAAAATTTGTTCTTACAACAACAATTTGATCTAAGAAACTTGTACTTTCAATAAACAAAAATTTTGCAATAATACGTAAATTCATTATTGCCTGAACATATAAGATATATCTTTTAAGACCTATTTTTTTAAATCACCACTTTTTACTTTTTATACGTATGTGCTAGTCATGCATGTTCTCATAGCAAGAAGTTGTTCATTACACTCTTTAATTTTCATATCATTGATATATGATATATGATATAGAACAGGAGTGAAAATATTATTATATATTCATCGTTACATCCGAACTTTCTTGAGCCTCAACAAGTCGCAATATTAAAGACTTGGACAAAATTGAACTGAGAAACATTAAGGTATCTATACCAAGCTGTTTTGTAAACTACTTGAGATATTTAGGTTTATCAGAGTATTACAAAACATAGTTGCACTAAACATCATCATGCAAACAGGACATAGTGACAAAACGACATTGACCAAAGTTAGTTATCAAAAGGTTTTGTAACTAATTGTTTGGTTTAGTTACAATATTTAAGTACTGAAGCACACTGCTGTTTTAATAATATGTACATATGACAAATTCTTTTTCTTGACACGATTAAAATACTTGCAAGATTTACTGTAAAATCAATTAGTTTTTCAATCTGCAAAGTATTCGCTTCTCATTTATTTCACCTTAACCGTAAGGAGTCATCAATTATCCTCCGTATTTGTAGGTACGAATAAGCAATTTTTATTATTTCGTAAATGCTTTTGGACCATAACCGAGTCTTTAGTTTATGCATAAAATAACAAACGTACTTGTTCAAGATTAAAAAGAGTTATTGTTCATCAAAAATTCGCATTTCTTAAGTTACAATTAAAAAATTAAAATTTGTGTGAAATGTAAATGTATCAATAACTTTCATATGAGGAAATGCCTGGTGTTATGTAATCTGCTAATTTTTTTAAAAAAGTGTATTTCCGGAACATTCCACGGCTTGTTAAATGTGTAATAATAATAATAATAATAATAATAATAATAATAATAATAAAAAATAATAAACGTATAAAAATGAAATAAATTTGTTTGATGTAAGTATACTCTTTTTTGAGATTTATCTATTTAAAAATACTTTAGAAGTTTGGATAGGTTTCATAAGACTGTTTTTTATAATTATTTGTTCATTAGAAATCTATATATGAAAATATAACATTTGACATAAAATAAGGGCTAAATCTAAACCTTGTATTTATGTGTAATTAAAACAACAACTGTATTATTCGAGACAGGTTAGGAAGAGTGGCGTTCCATATCTTAATATCTTGTATGAACCTTTAAATAAGTTTTATTTGAAAAATATGTTTTGCCTTAATTGTGGTAATTGCAATTTAAATAGAAGGCTAAACTTTTAAGTAAGACAAAGTCCTTGACATATATAAAAATTAAGTTCCGGTTTTATTTGATAATATTTATTGAGATTTGACAGTATATCGATGTCGATAATAGAGCATAATAAAACGAAATTAATAAATGAATATGAACCTTGTTGGTCGTTTTTGACAAATTTGCATGTTTTTTTTTTTACAGAATAAATGCAGAAACAAATTAAATTCAATATTTGAAATCAAATTATTTGTTTCTGGATTTGGATTCATATAGTTTCGGAGCCTTGAATTAATAAATTTTTAAATATTTTGATTATCTTTTTTCATCATCTTTGGGGCCCCTAGTGTCACTGATTAGGAATGGACTTTTAAAAGGTTCACATATGTCATATGCAAAATAAACAGGTATTTTGTTAAATATTTTAATGTTTCTAAATAAAATAAAAATGAAATAAATAAAAAACATGACCCTTAGTCAAGTGAAAATCATCGTATCAACAGTCACATAAAAACAGATACGTTATTTATGCGTATTTTATCATTAACAAAGGATATTTTAAAACTCAAAAACAACCTTGTTATAATGTTTAAATATATCTGATATTTTAATAAACAAATACTCCAAGTATAAAGTACAAATGTATTTTACTTTAATACCGAAGACCACTTATTTCTCCATCCAACACACTAGTTTTAAACGTTCGGGTTTAATCGATTAGATACAGAATTTGAAATGTTTATAGTTAAACTCGATACCTTTTACAAATACATGTAGAAATTTTATTAAAAATAAATATGTAATAACTTTACTATTTAAGGTGGCTTTTTACGATCGATCTTGCGTAAAGATATTTGTAAAAATATTTTCAAGGACATCCCGTTTTTGTTAAAATGGTTACATATTGTCCAGTAACATAAGAAAATTTCGTTGGTGAGACAAAACAAAACCTTAATGAAAAGCTTACAAAGAAGAGTTTAAAATGTTATTTATCAATGTAACTAATAACCTCTATAAGCGTTACCTCTCAAATCATCTGTTGTGTGATGCTGTCGGCCATATCTTAAAACTCGTTGTTTGTTACGCTATCTATTTCGCCCTGTAATAACAAACACAAATCACTGAATAGTTTATAAAAAGATAAGTTATTTTTAGTATGACTATGTAATTTAAAACCACTCACCATGTTTACCCTTAAATCGTTCATTTTATATCTTCTTAAATGACGAAGTGCATAATTTGTGTAAGTATACAGAGATATTCCGTTTGTATGAACAAAATGTTTCAAAAAATTAACTGAAGGTCAATATTAGAGCGTCTTATGTCGTTAGAGCAGGTGGCCACTGTCTTGTCTAGTGTTCGGCTTTAAGAGGACACATTATTTACTGAGAGATTGGTATTATAATAATTGTTTTGGCTTACTGACCCTTTGTGCACGTTTGTTAAAGTCGTTCTGAGTGAGCGCTTGTACAAGGCAGATAATAAATTGCATATATCAGGCATGCACTAGCACTGAAATTGAGGAATTTGCTTTATCCAATCTACAGTACAAACTTTTTTTTCTAAGATGTATTATAAGTACTTATTGTACGAACTGGAATGGTAAAATAATCAGCTTTTAGCGGAAGTAATATAAATCAAGTATTTCCAAAACAACACATTTAATGAATCTGAACGATATAAACTTAGATTAAGCATTACATGGTGATTGATTTTATTGCTGCCTATTCAGGTATATTCTTTGTTAATATTTTGTTACAAACGAGCCTACAGATCAAAGTTTACATTGTCTTGCTTTAGTGTTTGTTATAAAAATTAATATACTTTTGTATTATAGTGTCATTTAGAAATTCTTTTTTCTTCAATACTTGTATTCCAGCCAACTATTCTCTCATCTCATGATGAAGAATCGATATTAAATATTTAACAAATACCAGTAAAATTTTGATGTGCCAGATGTGAACATTTCGTAAATTCATTCCTCATCAGTGACAGTAAGATTAATAGATAAAAACATAAACCAAACATTTGGAAATTAATAAATCTAAAGTTTCAAAATTATATAAATCCAAATCCAGCTAAGGAATGCTTTGCATGACGGAACAGACCTTAGTTTTAAATAAATTTCAAAATTGAAAACGGCTGAAAATTTAGCTAAATTCTACATTTTCTGACAGCACAAAGTACTGCCTACTGAGGTATGGATTGATTTATTGCAAACATATTCTAACTTTAAAAAATACCTGTTAAGGCTGCATTTAGTTTTCCAAACGGTGCTAATCTAATTAATGATGTTCTTAATGAACAATGTTACATTTGTTTCAACGATAAAAGCTCGAATAAATACATAAATAACAGTATTTACCCAGCGAGATGCAGCATTTGGGATCTAATATTAGAACATGGTTACGTCATCAAAACCCGGGTCATTTAAACACAACTTTCAAAACGGTGAAATACGATAAATTAAACACCAAACTTCGTTGAATTTGTCATTTGTGCTTCAGTAAAGGATACATAACACCATTTCAAATACATCTGGATATAAATGAAAGACAATTAATGTAATCTGTCATGTTTCACCTTCGATTCTAGAGTTTTCCGCACATCCGTGCGCATGCTCCAAGCTCATAATTACCATCGTAAAACACTGACCACCGGTAAGAGGATTCCGTTTATTTACAGCAAAAAGAAATGAAATTTTAGAAGATGAATTTCACGGATCGTGGTTGGAAGGTATCTATTTTTAAAAAAAATTTTAGAAAATCAAAAAAAAAATTCAGAAAATTGAAAAACTTAATGCAGCTTTAAATTCTAATGTGCCATATATGCACATTTCGGAAAATCATTCCTCACCAGTGACACCTGGTATGGGGCCGTAAAGGTTGATAAAAAGACTAAGTCAAAGAGTTGAAAATTCATGAATCGAAAGTTCCAAAATTATCTGACTCCTAATCCAGCAAAGGAATGCATTGCATGAGGGAACAAACCTTAGTTTTAAATAAATGTAAAAAAAATAAGATGGCTGAAAATTTCGCTAAATTGTACATTTTCAGACAGCACAAAGTACTGCCTACTGAGCTATGGATACCCTCGGGGAGTTTGACTGCATTAGCAGCTGTACCCTTCCAGTCGTAGAAACTTAACTAAAAAAAATACGTGTTAAATTGTTGTGTGTCATATGTGCATATTTCAGAAAATCAATCTTCATGAATGACACAAGGGGGCGAGATTTAAATGAATTTCAAAATTAAGACGGCTAAATTTTTTTTTAAATTGTTCATTTTATCACAGCACACACACACACACACACACACACACACACACACACTGTAAAATCATAAATATTCGAAGGGGGGGGGGGTAAATTTCGCTATTTCCGTGGGTTACTGGAAACCACAAAATTAATTGTCCTTGAAAATTTTGAATTACCATTGCCTTCAATGGGATTTATTTTCACAAAACTCAATTCAATGAAACTTACAACCAACATTTTTTTAAAAGGCAAAATATATATATTAAAATTTTTACTAATGAGCAGTTTTATATAGTCAAAATACAATATTTCACACTTAAGACTTATTGTTAGGTTATATGGAGCTTAAATTTGAAAGTTACTGATAAAAGTGTTAAAGTAAGTGTGATAAACAGGTCCTTTCAAAAGTATGCATATTACACTTTAGCTGGTCATATGAATTTAATTTTTTTTAATAAAAGGCAATATGACAGTTGAAACTTTGTGCTAATGTTTATTATTTTTATATAATAGCAACAAATTTCGTTACTTTAACAAAAAAAATTTAAGCAGTTGGAAAGATGTAGTAAAAAATAATTCAATATTTTCATTGAGCGTACAATTTTTTCAAGTTACGGTGTGTGTGTGTGTGTGTGTGTGTGTGTGTGTGTGTGTGTGTGTGTGTGAAAGAGGGGGGCTTTGTGAGGCAGGAATCAATTGTACTTCATACTGGAAGTATGCTGCTTATTAGATATCAAATAAATTTGTACATTTTGTTTTTGTTGTTAAAATATTTTATGTGTACGCGATAAAATATATATACATTTTAACGTATCTATGTTTATTTGACTGTTGATATAAAAAAAATTATCAGCAGTTCAGGTCATTTTTTTTAAAAAGATGCATTTAAAATTTGTCAAAAAGGATCCACGGTTTCTCACTTTATCTATTTATATTTTATTATTTCGGTTTTTTTCCGATCTATTATCGATATCGATGCACTGGTAAAATGTTATTGAATATTATCACTGTTTTTTTTTCTGCAATTTGATGTACATCAAAAACCGTTTAAATAATATAGAAATTAAAAAGCAATCTACTGAACAATTTCTATTTATAAAATCATGTGCGAATAGCACATTCGTAAAAAAACGATGTTTTTTTTAAAAAATAAATTAGATCTTCTAAAAGATCTTTATTAGATCTTTAATGATACGATTGGTTAAAAAAAAGTATTGGAATAAGAGAAAATTATTTCGTTTCAATTGAGGCTTTTTGTAGACAAAAAAACCTCAGTAAATTCTATGTCTTGGAAAATAATTGTAAAAGTTGAACAGCACCCTATACCTTCGATTTTTGACAAAATGTTAATATATATATATATATATATATATATATATATATATATATATATATATATATATATATATATATATATATATATATTAATTTGCATAGGAATAGAATTTTTTTTTCGTGGAGAGTTTATCGATAGATGTGCACTTTTAAACGTATCAGACAGCAATGGTCTATATTGTCTTTTTCAGCTTTTGGTTGTTGTAGCTGTTTTTAGAATATAACAGGACTCCTTTCACAACTAGTACAAGTTAGCTTCTTTTGATTGTTCCGCTTAATCTTCGACAATATTCGACAATACAAATTTGTAAAAGATTCATCGAAACAATCATAATCAGAGAACTAGTACTATATGAAATCTTGAAATCAATTATAAAATTTGAAGTAAATCGCAACCAAGCTATATATGGAAGAAAAATAATTATACTCAGAAATATATTTACAATAAAATTTTACACCTTCGATTGGTTTTTCGAAGGCCTATTTGAACTAATCTGCTATCCTATGATTGCACACTTGCTAGATATTCAATTTTTAACGAAACTTATCAAAACGTGTGTTCTTTATTCCTCACATCTTTTATAAAACGGTTATTCTCACAGTGATAGGAGAGTCTAGTTTGTGGCGAAAAGCTATGAATATTTTACATGACATCTTTGACTAAGACAAAGAGAAAATGTTTACATTAATATTTTAAGAACGATCTCCGAAGCCAATTTCTCTCCCCCCCCCAACATTTTGTTCTCAGTCACATATTTGTATTATATATTCACATGACATAAGAAGGTTTATGATGTCAAAAAACCGAATGCGTTTATTTTGAGATCATGCACATTGTTTAAACCATTTGTTCTGCAGTTATAACCATCTTAATACATCTTCAAGATTCTATTGCTCCCCTCTCAAAAATCTAAAACGCTTATGGATTCATTATCATTGCACTGCCTGAGTGTAAATCCTAATCATATAAATCATAGAGCAAGAATGAGAAATTGAAAAATGAATTCGTTTGCAAAATCTCTTCCTGTTTTCTCCGTAAACAAATAAAAATGAATATTTACACAAATATAATCTGTTAACCTTTTTTAAACTGCTTTGAAATGATACTCATTGTCAATTTAAATGCAAAAACTTTTAAAGCAAAATGATTGGTTTGCCTAGCAAAGTTCTTTCATTATGCGCGTTATTCAGTTTGCAAAGTTCCTGTCATATTGACATTGAACATCATTTTGAAATAGTTCAGTTGTTATATTTTTGTTAAAGTTTTTTTAAAATTATTCATTGATTTCAAAACTTAAAAAATTCTTTTTTATAACACATGCACATAGGGATGAGTCCAGTAGTCGCAACAGCCGGGAAGAACGTGCATTTTAGACTAAGAACGCGATTTTCGACCGAAATATAGTCAGTAAATAACATTTTCGAGAAGAGTGTTCACCTAGTGTAGGTGAGTGGGAGATTTTTCTCTCCAAAAATGATGTAAATTTCTGTGTCTGTATTCGGCCAATGTGAATAAAAATTGGACAGAATATAAGTAAAGATACCAGGATCAAATTAATGTTAACCTTTTTTTTAATTAAATGATATTTTTGCAATAATCTTAGAAGGAAAATTGACCATGAATGAGGTATTCTTTCAAGTGAAAAGTGCTCATCATGTATTCATAAATAGTTTAGACTAGTTTAATGCACATGATTATCCACCACGTAACATTAAAGACGTTTCATATATTCAAATGCACATAAATGTTAAGTGTTTTATGAGTAATAAATATCAGTGTAGAATTTTGATAATATATTTAAAGTGTACCGATTATCAGTTAATTAAACTTAGAAGACGATATACAAACTACAATCAAAATATTGTAGGTACTGACAACACTGAATCGGTAAACATGAGTTTTCCGAGTGATTATAGCCTCGTGCAATCAGCTCAGTTGAGCGACAACACAGCTGGTAACGTTCTGACCTATACATTTTCACCATCAGACTTACAACAAATTGCTACTTTTGTAACAACGACACGTCGAATAGAGATACTATCTAATTTTAAATCGAATCTGACAAATGATTTGAAAACCACTTTGAATGAAACATTTGCTAGTTGTTTTAACGGTTACAGTGAGAAGATCAAAGCCCTAAAGCAGGGAAATATTATTTTTTACCCCAGATAGAAATCTCCATATAAAGAGCGGTGCGAGATTGAAATATCCCCCTGTACAAGATAGCCTACGCGCTCTTTTTCCCGCGAAGATTTATCAATGAAATCAGAGGTGTATCGATACTTTGGGAACCGCTTCAAACCCAAGAATCTGCCATACCATCGCACAAACAAATATATGGAACAGGTAATACTACAGTTTAAATTTAAAATGTAAGTTAAATTTTTTTTCTAAATCAATAACAAGTTTATTTCATATTACATTAATTTTATATGACGTAATGTTAATATGAATTATAACTTTTGCTTGTTCCTGTCTTTTGTATTCACACGACACTTCCATCTGTTGAATTTTGATTTTTAATATAACGTGTATATTTTGTGGTGCAAGAAATAGAATCAATCACTACTTATGGTGTCAGATAGGGAAATCTCAACCCTCGTTCTAATATATCGTTCTGGACCAGATATATTAGAACTCTAGTTAAGATTTCCCTATCTGGCACCACAAGTAGTGATAGATTCTTTTAATCTTTAACAAGAAAATGATAAACTTAAAACTGACTTGGACCAACTCGAGCAATATTCTCGCTGTAATTCTATTAGTATTACAGGTATTCCGGAAAAAGAGGGCGAAAATACCGTCAATCTCGTAAACGAATAAGTGGAAAAAATGAGCATTACTATCAAACGTAAAATTCTTAAAGCAGGAAGTGAACTATTCACTAAACCTGAATTGAAAAACATTTACATCTTAGAGTATCTCACTAAGCACCGGAAGGGCATGTTCAAAAGTGCGCGTCTGATGTACAACCAAAAAAATATATATAAAAAGGTATGGACATGGGTCGGGAAATTTTTTGTTCTGGACCTTTTGGGAAATAAACACAGGATCGATTGCCCCACATATCTTATACGCTTCGACACCTTAGCATCTGCCTAGCTCTAGTTTTGTGAAATAAAAGTGTGTTTACTAACTATTTATGGTATTTTTAATTTTAATTATGATTATTTTTTTTTGCTAAATAACTTTATATGTATGAATTGTCTCTGTATTATAATAGTTTATATATATTTAATATGCTGTGTAAATCGAGCTACTCCGACTTCGCATCGATCTTTAATAACACATCGCTGCTCTTACCTATTACACATGAATTTTCGGATCAAAGTAACTTACTACAGTATTATGCTGTATATAAATGACTGTTTTTTCATGTTTGTAGGATCACTTGGTTGTATCTGTTTCTGTGTTTGGTATTTTTGGAAATTGTAAATAGTGGTAGTTTTCTGTTTTTCTTTGTATATATATATTTTTCTTTTTTTTTACTTAAATCTTACACTTTGAGTTGACATCATAATGTCCTGGTTGCACAAAGTTGCCGGTCTAACAGCACGGTTTTGTCTACGTTACTGGTATAACATAATGCCAGTTTTCGCATTATTTCATCGTGTTAGAACTGGCTTATTTGACATGCGTAATTTGGATGTTCATATATCTCTACCGAGGGCAGTACATTCGTATATTGTAAATATTGTTCATTTCTGTTATTTAATTGCATCAAATTTCTGTATATAAGCTTTTTTGTTTATTTATTTGTATTGATGTGTAATGTCCAGTGGTATGTTTATGCCAGCACTTCGTTTTCATTATATTATGCTTGTGGTTCATATTGTCTAAGGTATTGTTTAGTATATTACTGAATGTATTTTTTCACATTCTAGTACATTTGGTACATTAATGTATGTGTGTATTAAGTATGTATGTATTTGTATAGTTGATATTTATTTTTGCCATCTCATATGTTTGTGTGCAGGTGATCTATTAATACTGTTGGCTGTCATTGAAACAAACCTCGGTCCTAGCTCATCTTCTTGTGATGATTCTTTTATTGATTCTTCATCCTCGTCTACAAGTTTAACTGATATCTTCTGTAACAATTGTTTTAGTATTGTACATCTTAACGTACAGAACATACTACCAAAACTGGACGTGGTTATTAGTGAACTGACCGACTATGATATATTATAATTCACCGAAAGCTGGTTACACCAAAACACAAAACGTGACTTCATTTTAATTACAGACTATCACATTCCATTGTGAAGTGAATATCTCTTCTTAATGTTCTTGGAAAATTATGGAAAGGTGCATCTAAAAAATCTTTCACAATACTTGTCAGACCATAAGATAATTACTTTTATACAGTCAGGCTTTAGGAGTGGTGATTCTACCATAAACCAGCAAGTATATATTTCGAATAAAACTGCTTTTGCTCTAGATTCAGGTAAGGAAGTCAAAGCTATATTTTATGATATTAGCAAGGCATTCGACCGTGTTTGGCACAAGGGATTCACAAAATTGAACTTTTGGTATCAGAGATTTTTGTGGTTCACAGATTATCTTTCTAATCGGAAGCAGAGAGTTTAACTTCAGAATAATTTTCTAACCGGAAATCCGTTACAGCAGGCGTTCTTCAAGGATCTATACTAGGGCCTTTTTTGTTCATTATATATATATATATATATATATATATATATATATATATATATATATATATATATATATATATATATATATATGACATAGTAGATGACATTCACAGCAATATGCGATTATTTGCAGATGATACGTTGATAATCCTATTAATGCTTCTCGTGTTCTCAATCTGACTATACATACATGGTCTGAGAAGTGGTTGGTTTCTTTTAACCGCCCAAAAACTAAAACTATGATTATCACAAGGAAACTACACAAACCATAAGCATCCTAGTATAACTTTTTTGTAGATGGTTCATGGAAAACTAACATTGAAAATATTCTCTCTAACGCTTATAATAGACTTTCTATACTTAGGGGATTCAAATAAAAATTTGACCGTTCTTCCATTGAAAATATATACTAGTATTTTACTTTCATACGACCAGTTGTAGAATACGGTGACGTTATATGGGACAACATGACAGACAGTTTACGCGTTTTTTTTCAAGAAACCGGATGGGAATCATCAGAATACAGAAGAAAGAAACACAGACTTTTACTTTTTATAAGATGTTTCACGGGTTAACTCCTTCATTTTTATTAGATTTACTACCAAGCAGTAATGTAAAAATTCATTTACATAATACATTTTGTACTAGATTTGGTGAAAACTTGGAAACTTTTCTGTGTAGAACAAATTTTCTTTACAATTCCTTTTTACCTTCTACAGTCAGAGAAAGGAACTTGCCCAGAGCTATACGAAACGCTTCTCTTTTCACATTTAAGAAATATCTAAATAAAAGAATCAAAGTTCCAAAATATTTCAACTGTGGATCTCGTAAATTTCAAATTCTTTATTGTCAATTACGTCTGGAATGTAGTCTCCTCAAACTACATCTCTTCAACAGAAATCTTTCTGAAACGCCTAACTGCAGTTGTGGAATAACAGAAACAACATATCATTTTCTACTAGAATGCCCCCCTCTAAAGCCATATACGACTTACGACAATGACAGACTTCCTTTCAATATGACCAAAAATTTGCTTCTTTACGGCTCAAATGCACTCACATGTGACCAAAACACCAAAACGAAAAAGATATATTTTATGTGTTCAGTATTTTATCATAAAATCAAAACGATTGATATGAATTATTAAAGTATTAGATATAAATTTTACGCATAATCCAATTCAAATATCGACTGCTAAATTTAAATTTTATTGTCCAATATCACAATCAACCCACATGGTAACAAAATTATATGATATTGTTGTACTATTCTATTTATTTTCATTTATTTTTCTTTTCATTTTGTTCAAACATGATAAGTATTATTTTTGTCACTTATATTTGACTTATATTTGACTCCCACGTCAAAGTTTGAATTAATAAGCTTCATGGAAACTGGTTTGTATAAGAGTTGCAACTCTTGTTCGAGAATCCGTCATGTATGCTTTTGTATGTAAATGTATGGTTCATGTATATGTGTTATATTCAATAAAATATTGTTTAAATTAAATAACAACATATTAATTTTGTTGATTTTCAAATTATTATTATTATTATTATTATTATTATTATTATTATATCTAATATTCTCATAAATACATTATGTTAATGAAAAAACGAGAAAAAATCAATATAACTAAAAACAATATTTTGTTTTTTTAAACCAAAACCCCCACAGCAAAGATAGTGCGGATTAATAATGTGTTTGTAATCGTTTAACCAGTACATCCGTGGGCGCTATTTCAGTTATTGAAGTTAAAAGTGCAAGAACTGGTATCAGTTCGCTTGCCACGCCACTTCACCCATAGAAATTCAAACAATCTCTTGAAATTGTCTTAGCGAAAGAGAAAAAAGTCAAAGATATACATGTAGATGTTATAATCACCACGACCACCAAGACAGCAATAATAGAACCAATGGTCCAGTTGTATAACTACAATACTGATGCAATATATTGCACTTATTTAGACAAGAGCTTGATCATGATTATAAACTTTTCAACTTTTTTGGTAGGGTTGCTGCTTTAGGATAAAGCTATCCAGTTTGACAGGCGCCGAAATGTTCCCGCAATGATTTTAAGACTATGTTCTTTAGAGGGGTGTCGGATTGTAAAACATAACCCAGCTAATTCTAAATAATACAATGAGACCATTATATTTGCTTACGCGCTTACAATAATGTCAAGAAAATTATCAAACGTCACAGTAAAGTCAAGTGGGAAACCCCCATAAACAGCCCAAATGTAAAATAATCTGTACCGATGTGTTTTGATTTTCCCACCAAAAACAATTATCCATCCAATCACATTACAACTCTTAAGTTGGTAGGCCTACAAATCCGAGTGTAATGAAAAAGCATAAATTGTGTATTCGGGTATTAGGTTACCGATAACAGGCATACACTTCCTTGAAAATAATTTAAGTTTAAATCAACAGGTTACACTGGTACGCGATCATAACAATAACAACGTAAAGAAATTACGGTTCGGCATCACTGTCTAGCGTTTGGATAATTTGAAATTAAACTTTTAAAAGGAAATCATGAACAGTTCAGGACGCACACCTTTCAAACTTTTTGAAGGATTTTTACAACACAAAGGAAAAGACGTGAGTGATGTGTATTTTTTAAGTTTGTATAATTTACTCTCTTGCATATAAATAAAAGTTTTTGATAACTATATAAAATTATTATCTGTTTTAATTTGTAAGTGGTAGAAAGATCGTTATGAATTAAATAATTCAACAATCAGTATTTTTTGTCAATTACACGTGTCATTGAATAATCACTTTTTCTTCCATCTATCATTATTTTTCCTGTTGTCTAATTTATTTTTTTTATTCCTTAATAATTTTTATGCTTTTGTCAATTAAAGTTTTGTCATTATTTTAACAGCTCTGTTGTCAATACCGTCGCAACATTCCAAGTAGAGATAATGTACATTTGAATCTCTTTAACTCGAACACGGATATCTCGAACTTTCGGATAAGTCAAATTTTTTTTTTTTTTTTTTTTTTTTTTTTTTTTTTTTTTTTTTTTTTTTTTTTTTAAAAAAAAAGTTCGGACAGAGTTGTTCTTTATTCAACCAAAATAACTTCGGTTATCTCGACCTCGGATATCTCCAATTTCCGGATATGTTTAGACATTTTTTCGTCCAAGTATGGAAATACTAGAAACATAACATTCGTTAACTCGAAAAAAAAATTAAGAAAATGAAATTTGTTAACTCAAATAGATTTTTTGGTTGATTTAATTAATCTAAAAAAAACACAGTGACTGTCGGTACTATTGATTTTAAATCAATGCAATCATTATTATTAAATTGCACTGACCTCCCGATTTCCTTAATCTGTTAATTATTATACGTTGCATAAACAATTAAGCAATCTAGAAGGTTATCGGGTGTTTTAATTACTGCTATAGTCGAACTTGTTGCATTTCCACGTGGAGTTCGAGATAACGAGACTCAGCTGTATTTTTATAAAGGTTTTTAACGCCTGCTATTGAAAAATGCGTACTACCAAAATGTCCTAAAACAAATACTATTTTAAGGTTTTGGTAAAGTAAAAGTTTGTAAAACTTACCAATCATTCGAAAAACATCAATCCACCTTATCGTCAATGTCCAGTCAATAACAACTGTAACGGGAGGTAAACCAACAATGTAACAAAGTAATATTTTCGCATAATGTGAAAACGAGGCTGTATAGAATTTGAGGTAAATATTAAGTGTTGTTTATGTGTAATAAAGAAATATTTGTAAAACATCTAACTGTATAACAGAATAATACCAAAATAATACTATATACAAAAAAATATAAAATATCGACCCTGCCACATTATGTTTACTAATATATTATATTTTATTAATGTAAAATTATTAAATCAGGTGTCTGTCTGTCTTGTCGGGCTATCGGCTTTATGTTTCGTCGGTAAATGGAGATTTTTGCGTATTTGTAGTGTTTCAATGTAAAGTATAGTTTATACGAAGCATTTATTAATATCAAGTATGAGCTTGAATGTAGTACGGTTTAGTAAGAGGTTACTCTCTAAACATTGACTTTTACAAAATTCACTATCAGCTAACCACTCTCCATTAACCATACTTAGCATATATAACAATGAAATACGGTACTTTTTGTATTCAAAATGTCTACATGGAGATCGAGGTACGCGCTCTAATACACAATTATAAAACGTGTTGATTTTCACCTGACTTGTTCCATGTTTGTATAGAATTATACGGAGACAAATCCTAATGAATTATACAATACAGGCATGTCGAAAGTTTTACACTGAGCTGACAAAAACTGAGCAGAGACCGTCTGCCGAGGGGTCAACTCTCGGCCCCTCGGCAACTGGAGACTGTCCACAGCTCGGCTACTCGGTAGCCGAGTCTCGGCAACTCGTTCGGCTCTTCCACACTTTGAACTGTCCACGGCTCGGCAGTTTATTCGGCCTCTCGGTAGCCGAGTCTCAGCCACTAGCTAGCGAGTGGTCAAGCAATTTACATCTGAGAGAGTGAGTGAGTGAGTTTTTGTTTTTGTTTTGTTTTTTATTTTTGCAGCTATTCGCGGCTAGAGAATGTTAAAAATAAAATATATAAAAAGAAAATATATGTTAAACTAAATAGAATAGAATCTATAACAACTACTAAACTGATAAAAACCAGTAATATCACAGATATTATACACAGTTATAATAAAAGACTTGATAATAAATTATAAAAATTATATTTTATTGAACAAGTTTATTTCCCGAAGGAATTTTAAAATTTGATGTCCATGGACATTACTAAAAAGATCTTGCATCGATGATGCTAAATAAAAAGTATCCCTTGTAGGAGCAAATTCAACACAGTCCAGCAAAATGTGCTGGACAGATTGTTGACTTTAACAAGGGACACATTGGGGAGGTTGATCTCGCTTTAGAATAAAAAAATGAGTAAAATAACTGTGGCCGATTCTACAGCGTTTAAGGACAACACCCTCATGCCTTCTATGTGGGGACAAAGGTGTTAATCCTAGACAAGGCTGTACAGAGTGGAACTTATTATGTTCCTTTCTATTCCAATGATCTAACCAAAAACCATTGATATAAGCATATATCAATGGCCAAATATCTTTATAAGGAATGAAACAGGGTGTAATTTCTTTAGATAAAGCTGCCTTGAATACCAAAATGACTAGGTAACCAACAGAAATTAATTATTTTATCAAAATCTGAAACTGCATATGTTATTGAAGTATGCAGTTCCAGAATTTCACGAATTAGATGGTAATCTAATTTCACGCTCTTTATTGCCCGGAGTACAGTTAAAGAGTAAGAACATATAATAAAACTGTTATGAGGCAATTTTGAAATTTATTGTAAAGCAAGAATTATTGCTTTAGCCTCAGCTGTAAATATAAAACTTTAATTGGGATTACGAATACTAATTGCTTTACCTCCAATAATGGCAGCAGAAGCTACCGGGTCACCATCTTTTGATCCATTAGCATTAATTAAAATCCATTGACGAAGCTCTCCTCTTATAACAGCAGGAATCAACCGTGTATTGTTTTTTTTAATGATAGCACAATTTAAACCAAATTCATCCAAGTTTGGTTTTAAACTGATACATATAGGTGCAATAGCGATGATCTTTTTATTATAGAGTCGATAATGGGGATGAAACACACAATCAAATGCCGGATTTGATGGATTTGCAAATAATTTTGTAGCATATTGCAGAGATAGTTTACTGCGCCTTAAGTGTAATGAAGGCTCATTAGTCTCAACATATTAACTATCAATTTGAGACATTTTGTAAGCTCAAACGAATACGTTATGAATTGCGTCAAGGTCTTTTAAATATGATTTGCAAGCAGATCCATATATAATGGATCCATAATCAAGTTTTGATCTAATAAGCGATCTGTATCAATGAAGTAATATAGGTTCATCACCACCCAAATTTGTATTGGAGAAAAATTTTAAAATATCTAATGCTTTAAGGCATTTAGCCTTCAGGCATTTTAAATGTTGGATGAAAGTTAATTTGAAATCAAATAGGATTCCTAAAAACTTAGCTTCTTTACAAATTTGATAAGGCTGTCATTGATGTACAACTTCTGGTCATTATGCATTTTGCGCTTGTTGCAAAAATAAAAGCAACAAGTTTTTGTTTTAGAAAACTTGAAACCGTTTTCTATTGACCATTTTTGTACTAAATTTAGACAGAGCTGTAGTTGCCGTTCAATAGCATGCACACAACCTACAAAGTGCAAACTAAAATGCTTTTAACTTAAGGTAGTTTATGTTGTTATTAGAAACCTCAGAAACTGACCAATGAACTTGAGTATTTTGATTGCCACACTTTGCCCCCCAGCCAGTAAATGAGGCATCTGTTTCTGTTGGAGATTGCTTGATTAATTTTTTATTAAACTTTGTAATACTAGTATTCTGTTGCCACAACTTTATTTCAGATAACGAAATTTGTGATAAAGTGATAACATGATCCTATTCTAAACCTGAATGTAAAGCTTGTGTTTTTTCGTATTCAGTAATACTGTAAAACAGAGCTCTATTTCTGACTGCTCTAAAAATGACGATATCAATCCCAACATTTTTGAAACTGTTCTAATAGAATAAGAATGATTTGATAAAATAAAAGTTGCCATTGATATAATATTTTCGATCTTTTGATCTGCCAGCGAGACCGTAAATGTATCAGAATTTATAATATATCCCAAATAATATATCCCAAATGAGTAATCTCTCTAGATGGAGAAACATGATTTTTTCCCATTTATCACAAACCCACAATTTTGAAAAGTATCTTAAAATAAGGCAATTTTTTCTACAAGTGTCAGTGTAAGAAGCTTTTACGAAGGAATAATCTTTTTAATAATAAGCAGAAATTCCCAGACTCAAGAGCAAATGTTGGTTTTACATGTAGGATCTTAGTGAAATCGTAAGGTGCAGAGGAAATTCCAAACACCAAATATGCAAATGCTGAAATATGCATCCTTTATGTCACTTGAACAAAAATAATCACCCTTGTTAATATTTGAAAGTATTATATCTAAAGTTTCTTGCTTGAACCGCTGTCTCGAGACTAATTTATTTAATTTTTTCAGATTTAAAACTGGCCTAAATTTGCCACTCTTTTTCTTCACCAAAAATATTTGAAATAAATTTATCCTTGTTAAAATAACATTTTTCAATTGCTCCCTTTTTAATCAAATCCATAATCTCATTATCAACAAACTACAATTCATCTTTGGAGAATGGAATTTTATAAGGAATTTATTTTTGCTCTGGTAAGTAGTCATATTATATTTTCAGTCCTTGGACTGAATTCAAAACCCATTTGTCAGTTTTCCAATAATCAACATAAAACTTTCAGAAGGACAACTAACCAGAGACTCAAATACTCATCCCGAGTCTAAGTAGCTTGTACTGGTGCTCAAAGGTGCCAAAACCCCTGCCTCGTGCACGACCCCTCATTGGTGGTACTGTCCCTGTTGTTATTCGGAGTTTTGAAGTAAATAACGTCTCTGTGAAAAATTATTTTATTTTTTTTACCCTGGAGTTGTTATTGTTGAATATTTTGTTGCCGTCTGTTCTATCCTTAACTCTCTTAGTAAGGTCATCGCCAACCAATTGAATAATTGCGAGGTAATTGGTACCTCTTTACTACATAAGGCACCATGTGATTTAAACAATGCTGGCTTCATAAAATAACTACGCTTTACACAAAGCTGTTGAAAAAAGATTGACAAGTAAGCTCAAAGCATCACAAAATAAATGTCGCAAATCTTGCTTAAGATTAAACTTAAGATACCCGATGCCAACACTTTTTGTGATTCTTGAAACAAAGAACCCTTTGCTTGGGAAGCTTATTCCATATTTCTCTATTACATTTTGGTGTGACCAGGTCCTTACAATTACCTGGTATAGAATACTTTTCAAAAACTTTAGAAATATCAGAGGGTTTATTGCAAGCTTTATTGATAAAAGTGGCAAATCAGTGTAAATATCTGGCCCAAACTTATTATCACCAAAAATGTCAGGCATGTATAATAAATCTTCACCATCATTATTTGAATTTTCTGATACAAGGAAATTTTCAGAATAGTTATCACCTACTAAACCAACTTCCCCACTGTCATTGATATACGGAGTCAAGTCAAAGTTCTCAAGTTCATTAAAGCCATCGGCTTGAACACAAAAGCTTACCGTCATCAATTGCATTTCCCTTATCAATTTAAACTTTTCTATTACACTGTGTGCAATAATTTTGGCTAGGATTAGAAGCCTTTGTTACAGTTTGCAAATCATGCAGACCAGAGTTAACATCGAATTGATTACAGTTAGGACCAGCGGTCGAGGATTAAATAAAAGTCTCAAAGACAGTAGACACTTTGTCAAGACGACCTTCTATACTACCTTAATGTTTTAATACGTTTTGAGTTAGTCGGTTCACCTACCTTATTCATAGATTTATTTAAACTACTAATATTTGATTTTATTTTCTTGCTACTGACACCGTCAGAAGCCCGCACACAACTACGTTTATTGATTACAAAGGGCGCTTTAATGTGATCTTCCCTCTGAAGATCTACTTTCGGGACAACGTCACCGGCATGTGCGTGCTGAATTTGGGTTTCAGTTTTGTACTCAAAAATATCATTTACATTGGAATTACAATCAGCTATCTCCGAGTCTGAATAATGAATAGAAAAACTATCATCGTCTTCATATTCATCAAGCGGAATTAATTGTTTAGATGACTATGCGTAGGTGTATCTACGGCTGCACTACTGACCGCATTTTCACAGCGTGAATTTGGTCCATTCTAAGTTTTTCTAGGTCTACGCGAAACCGTTTGTTTAGACCGCTTATTACAAAATATAATTTTCTTACCGTAAGTATAGATGTACACACCACGTGGCTGTGAAACAAAAAACACGATAGTAGTCTTCAGCATTGTATTTATAGGCAAGGGGTATACTACCCGTATGATGCATGTATTTTTAATCGCTTGAATACACACAAGATCACGTGCCTAGTAATTGAAACAACTGCATTAGTTAACCCGAGACAGCCGAAAGGCTGATGGAAAAGAATGTGAATTTTACTGTTCACAATCACGGGTAATAATAGTGAGAAATGCAGCATTGACATATTTTCATATTAAGTTTTTTTTCAGTGACAATATTGAGATGTTTTTATATATAGGCATGCTAGGCTAAAATTAATTTGCATTTGGCCTCGAGTCAATGTTGGGATACAGAGGTTTCCCAAAGGTGTAACCTTATTTCTTGGTATTTTTCCTATAGAAGGATCGCCCGGCGTTTTAAGACTCATTCTTTATCAATAATTAGAAATATAAGTTATTAATGATATAAGCAGAAATCTAATTTTAAAACAAGCAATTTAGCCTTCACAAGTTGTATTTCCCTTAAATGATTAAATTATCCAATCAGAGGTGTTTAAAGCTAGCATCTGAAACACTTTAAAATATGTGCATTGGTCTCTTTGTTAATGATATCAGAGTTAATTACTAGTACAGGAAAGCTTCTACAAATGTTAGATTTTAAAAGTTAGATTTTGTAAAGGGGTTTGGCAGGAAATTGATAAAGATTTAAAATGAATACGGGAAAAATGGATTTTAAGAATTCTAAAAACAATTGTTGTTGACAAGGGTGGATTATTATCAAGATACATTATAATAAAATTCATTCTAATAACTTAGCTATGCAAATTGCCAAATTATATGTCATATTCTGCTAACATTATTGTCCATTCTGTGGTTGTTTTGTTTTTGTGTTTGATGTTGTTTAGTTTTTTTATGAACAAGGTGTTCAGTGTTATTGTATTCCACATTTTCTTGTTCAGTAAATATAGTTTTTAAGACAAATTATATATTTTGTATTTACAGCATCAGAATTATACAGATTTATGGTTGGTGCTACTAGACAGTGTTATATACGTATTTACAGATTCTACTATTGGAAAAGACACGGTAAAACAGTGATTTTATAGTACAATTCCTGTAGAATGATTACACAGTAAAAACCCGGTAGAATAAGTATACAGTAAAATCCCCGTAGCATGATTACACAGTATAATCGCAGTAGAATAAGTAACCAGTAAAATCCCTGAAGAATGATTACACAATAAAATCCCTGTAGCATGATTACACAGTAAAATCCCTGCAGAATAAGTACACAGTAAAATCCCTGTAGCATAAGTACACAGTAAAAATCCCGAAGAATGATTACAAGATAAAATACCTGTAGAATAATTGCACAGTAGAATCCCTGTAGAATAAGTATACAGTAAAATTCCTGTAGAATAAATACACAGTAAAATCCCTATTACATGATTACACAGTAAAATCCCTGTAGCATAAGTACACAGTAAAAATCCTATAGAATGATTACAAGATAAAATACCTGTAGAATAATTGCACAGTAAAATCCCTGTAGAATAGGTACCCGGTAAAATCCCTGAAGAATGATTACGCAGTAAAATAGCTGTAGAATAAATACACAGTAAAATCCCTATTAAATGATTACACAGTAAAATCCCTGTAGCATGATTACACAGTACAATCTTTGTAGAATAAGTACACAATAAAATCCCGGTAAAATAATTGCACAGTTAAATCTCTGTATAATACATACACATTAAAAACCATGTAGACTGATTACACGGTAAAAACCCTGTACAATAATAACAGTAAAACCATGTAGAAAAAATTGCACATTAAAAACCATGTAGAAGAATTACACGGTAAACACCATGTAGAATAATGTCACAGCCAAAACCATGTAGAAAACTTCCACAGTAAAATGATGAATAATTACACGCTAAAATTCCTGTAGAATAATTACACAGTAAAAAAAAGTAGAATGATAACTCAGTAAAAACCACGTAGAAAAAATTGCACAGATAAAACTCTTTAGAATAATTACACAGTAAAAACCTTATAGTATAATAACACAGTAAAAATAATGTAAAATAATAACACAGTAAAAACCATGTAGAACAACAACACAGTAAAAAGCATGTAGAATAATTACAGAGTAAAAAACCTGTAGAATATTAACAAAGTGAAAACAATATAAAATAATTACACTGTAAAAACCATGTAGAATAATTACACAGTAAAAACCCTGTATAATAATTACACGCTTAAAACTCTGTAGAATGATTACACACCAAACACCACGTCGAAAAATAACACAGTAAAAACCATTTAGAATGATTTGAGAGTAAAATCCCTATACAATAAGTATACAGTAAAATCCCTGTAGCATGATTACACAGTAAAATCCATGCATAATAAGTACACAGTAAAAACTCTGTAGAATAATTTCACAGTAAAAACAATGTAGAATATTAACAGTAAAAACCATGTAAAATATTAACATAGTAAAAACCACGTAGAAAAATTGCACGGTAAAAACCCTTTAGAATAATGACACAGTAAAAACCCTGTAGAATAATGACACAGTAAAAACCCTGTAGAATAGTAAAACGGTAAAAAAAACCATTTTGAGCACTATGAGATAACAACATAGTCTAAACAGTCTAAAAATAATACAGTGAAATCTGGTGGGAAAATTACATAGAGGAACCCAGTTAAATAATTACACATTAAAACCCCAATTGAAACCCCTGTAGAATAATTACTCTGTGAAAATCCACTAGAATAATTCCAGTCAAACTCATAGTGTAATTACATAGTCAAGTTCTGTAGTAAAATAAGAAATTAAAACTCCATAAAATAATTATAAAATGAATCCCATGAATATTATTAATGAAAACTCAAAAAATAGTTCCACTCAAACCCAGTCGTATAAAAACATAGTAAAACTCGTAAAAATAATTACACAGTCAAATCTTACAGTAGTGGTATATGACAGTAGATATATGAGACTGGAATAGAGTAAAGGTGTTTAATGCCCCAGTCAACTGTATATAGTTCCCAGCGTCGTATGTGATAAGGTATAAGGTCACCTGCTTGAGCACGTGGGTTTTTCTCCGGGTTCTCCGGTTTTCCTCCCACAATAAGACCTCACGCGCGCTACAATTCGGGCCAACGAGCTAGATTAATATAAGTTGCACAACTTGTTTCTAAATCGTTGTAAAAGAAATAAAGTTTAAATTTTTAAAAACTGTATATAGATACAGTTAATTTCAGGATTGAAAAGTAATCTAGGAAATCTGAAAAAATTATAACTTTAACCATCCCCATCCCCATCCCCCACCCCACGGATAACCTTTCTCCTACTTAGAATGCAAGTAAATTTTTTTTTACAAACATTAAAACCTGCTTTTTGCATTCCATTTTTTGTTATTTCACTTTAAATTTAAAACACAAAAGCAGTATGTTGATTAACAAAGAAAAAATTCTTTAGGTAAAATTCACATGAAATTCATGTGAAGATTTTTACGTGTCTTCCTCGCAATTTAGGCTTATACATAAAAGTCAGTTCAGTATTTTATCAACTGAATTTTTATATAAAAATTATTCTCAGAAATTTCATTTGAATTTTACATGAGAAAATATTTTTTTTAAAGAAAAGGTGAACATTTACAAGAATAACTATGTAGTGTGTATTACAAAGTATCAATTATATAAAAAAGATAAAGCTTTATGTTGATTTTTTAACTAAAAACATGTGAAAAACTTATAAATTTTATTTCATATTTACTTTTAGATTAATGCTTGAGTGAATTGAAAATTGGATTTAATAGTTAAGTTAGAAATGTTCACTTGTATTAAAACATCACCAACTATAGATTAAGGCATAGAAGAATATATTTATGCATTATTCTTATTGCAGAAATGTGTTTCATTATTGTTCTGTACCTACTTTGGAATATCTGTGTTTCCAAAAAACACAAATTAAAATCCTGCAAAACCTAAAACAATGTATATACTGAAAACTTATCTACGAGTATTGTTTGTTATGTTTACCTGTGAAAGCTAAAAAACCATTTTTCGAAACTTAATCTTTAGTTGGAAAGATATAATGTTGGTTTCATAGGACCCACTGTTGTTGGAAGTAACCGAAAGTTTGCTAATATAACATTTAACAATATTCAATTGGTTTGTCGAAAGAATAATTTATTTTCATTGGATGGTTTTTTAAGATATGGTATGTTTTGTCTAAGTCACCAAGTAAATGCCACATAAAGGAGAAGAAATTTGTTGGACAAAATATTACTTGTGACATGAACTTTAAATAACTTACAAGGGCAAACACAGACAAAATGATTTCAAATACCCTTTTTACAACAAAGTCCGTTGGGGATGGGGTCAATATTATGCTGCCGATATTTTCCCACCTTTATTTTTGACCAAACAGACTAAAGACATCAACTTTACGTTTGTTTTTCGACTGGTAAGTTGTTCTCAACTCGACCTTCGTGGACAACAGTGTTTTTAGAAGTGAAAAGTGTGTTGAGCACATTACCAGTCGAAAGACAAATACAGAACTATATTCTGTGATCTGATTGGTCAAACATAAAGGTGAGAAAATATCGTTTAATGGAAGAACCTCTTGCTAAACGGAAAACGACCAGTCGAATACGGCTTATGAATACCTGCCAGGTGGAAAAGCGAGCACTAACTTTTACTCAAAAGTTGTATATTCTTTATTTGGAATTTTTTGTGACAAATATTTTTCACGAGTACGTGTATTGTCATTTCAATATAGTCACCTGCTTTTATTTGCATCAAGGGATGATGGTCAGTACGAACGCAAGTGAAAACCAAAAATTAAAAACCATTATTCCTTAAAGTTTTTTTTAATGTCTTGTTGTAGCTGTTCACTTTTATTTCAAGTTTTATTCAAGTTTATAATTTAAAACACAGAAATAAAACCCGCTTTAACTTTTCAATCATTTGACGAAAGATTATTTAAGTAATAAAAATTTATAAAATACTTCAAAGTGAAATCAAATATTTTTGATAAATTTGTTCAACATGATGACAAGGTTATCGATTCCGGAAACTAACATTACAGAAAGATAAGAATATTTTATTAAACGAAGTGTAATTACAATCACCTAAGTTAAGATTGATTAACTGATATTGACACAATTGTTTACTGGATTGGAGGAGGAAACTGGAGTACCAATAAAAAACAACCTTTGCAAAGCCATCTGACAAACTGACTAAAACTAGGATCTGACTAAGTGGTTCCAAGTGTGCACTTACGGATCAAGTTGCCTTTTACTGTCTAGGTTCAAAACCAACTCGGGGGATCCTAGTTTAAGAGAGTTTGTCAGTTTCTTCTCAAAGTTCGGTAATTTCTCGAGATACTCCCGTTTCCTCTACCATCCCTGTATTGAAATCGTAATAATTTGGTTAATTGTTGAGCTATTTTGAGAATTTTAGGTGTCATTTTAAAGATCACTATAAGCTTGTCACGTTTGCACATCACAAATGTTTATATGTATTTCACAAAGAGATTGCTAAAGTTTTCTAAATATAAGTTAAGGAAAATCTTAGTTAAGGAATGATTGTGAAACTTTTCAGGTATCAAAAATATGGTTTTCTTTTTCTCTGTGTGTTTATTTCTTTTAATGTATGAAACTTGGGACATCGGTGTTTTTTTATGTCAAAGTATTCATTATTTTAATAAAGCATGCGTTGCTGAATATATTCATTTTTAAAGACATGGGCAGTTATACTTGAGAACCAGGAAGCAAGAGAAATTATGTCAGTGTTCAAAATGAAATCATTTTAAAATAGATGATATACCATTCAGCAAAATTTTCAGTCGTCTTAATTTTTTGAAATTTATTTAAAAACTAAGGTCTGTTCCCTCATGCAAAACATTCCTTAGCTGATTCACATATTTTTGGAACTTTAGAGTCATTAATTTTCAATTGATTGGCGTACGTTTTTTGATCTATCAAACTTTTCGGCCCCTAGTTTCACTGATGAGGAATAGTTTTTCGAAATGTGCACATTTGCGACGTCAAAATTTAGCAGGTATTTTGTTATATTTTGTAATGAACATTTTCAAGATGAGAATCAATTTTAACTTGTAATTTTAACACAGATACCTTTTATGTTTTTCTCATCGAGATATTTTCGCGTGTGGGGGGGGGGGGTTATTTCAATTTGTTAAATTGAAACCTCTGAATCAAATAATGTATGTTAGCACGATTTGATAAAAATATGTAATGAATATGAAACTCTCAGGCAAATGTATAATGATATTTCACCGGAACATATTACAAATTAAGCTGTCTCAAATTTCTTGACATGACATGATTGGCTAGTTGCATGTTACTTTACACCACATTATCAATTTTTTAGCATTAAATGAATCTTTTAGAAACATTGTACCGTTGAATGAAGTAGAAATTTCTTAACCAGGGTTTTATTATGTTTCGCAAATAAAAGACATAATCTAAAAACTTGTAGATCTCAAGAATAAGCGATAATGGATTCTTTTTCAAACAACCTAAATAAAACAAACATACTAGTCCTTGTCCATATCACAATACCAAAAACAAAGTAAAAACTTTGAAAACTGGCAAAATAGTTATACACGTGAACTTCCATTAAGGAAGTGAGGCCGAGTGCTTTAAGTATTTTTAAGTAAATATTTTTAGAGGTTTTGGTATTATTATTATTATTATTATTATTATTATTATAACAAATTCTGTGAAAAAAAGAAAATTCGATTCATGTTATCTTACACAAACTTTATATTGTAAATTTTCGCATGTGTTTTATTTTCACATTCACGTTTGTAATAGGGTGCAAAAAATTAAAGTTTCACGAATATTTTTCATTGTGCTATCTTTCATTTCCATTTGCACCGACATCCATTCAATGATGTAACAATAAAAGTATTTGTATATCTTAAACTGAAGATACTCGCAAATAAATAATAAATAAATAAATAATTAATAATAAATAAATAAATGACAAATGACAAAAAATCAATTTACAGTAGGATAAGTAAACCTGGTGCTTCCGTTATCCGAGATAAATATGTATGCTTATTAATTAAACAGTTATTTTATCATTTAATTGTTATTCTTTTGTAGCATATTGGTAAGTTAACGATCGATCAATACACCGAGGTACACAAACGAGGAGGAGATCATAAATCAGGGTACGAATTTGAACTTTTTACTGGAAATAGACAAACAAGGAAAAGAAATGAATTCAAGGTAATTTATACATGAGAAAATCCCAAATCATAACCTACATTATAAATACTGATAGCATCTTTCATAATTCAGACCATAAGAAACAAAAATGCATCAAATACTAGGGGTCTTCTTTGAAAGATTTTATGTTTTAGATGGTCATTTAATTGATGATTTTTGTGTTTATTTCGACAAAGAGTGGAGAATGAAGAAATAGTGTTTTATACCCCAGTCAAGAATTTTTAACTAAAATTGAGGTCGTCAGTTCTGAGATGGTGAAGAAAACTAAAGTGTCCATTGCAAACCTATAATCTTTGGTAAGTGATCTGACACACTTCCAAAAACTGGGATCGGCCCGAGTGGGATTCAAACCTAGGTGGTGAGAGACATTGTAATCTGTATATGCGCTATATAACCACTTGGCCCTATTTTTCACAGGGGAAGCTACCTTTATTTGGCATTTATTTTAATCAAACAAAATAATCACTTATTAATAAGATCTGTTTCTCTCCTGTGACCATGAACATGCATTTATAATTACTTTTGAATGACAGTAGAGTGTGTTATTGGATATCAAATAATAGGGATCATTGCCGGCATACTATCTCTGGCTAGTTACAAAATTAAATATTTGTAAGAACAGACACATCCCTGTTAAAATAAAACTTTACCTAATTAAAAACTCTCATATACTTGTATATTGAAATCAAATTTGTATTTAAGTTAAATACAATGATGAAATATAAATTTATGGTTTTAAAATTTAAAATTGTTTTTAATTATCTTGTGCGAGTTTGTTAGTTATTTTTGTTAATTAGGATTACATGTTGTGTATCTTTAAAATTTGGTGTAACTTTCTGATTCTGAAGGGCATGAATCATTATTTCGAATACTTTACATAGTATTTTGAATCATGAATAATAAAATGTCATACTGTCATTGTTAAATGGTGTCTTAAATTTCATGCAATGTCAAAAATTTACATACAGAAAACAAAAAACATATTTCCGTCCTTATCATTTCGTACCTCAGAAGTTTACTTTATTAGTGTAAATACAATAAAGATTTAAAGATAATATCAAATATCTAAACCAATATTATACTTAAGAAAAATAAATCCAGTTGTTTTATACTGCCCTGTCCCCGGTTTTACATTTATTCACTCAACTGAGTGTACACTCAACTAGAATAAGGGAATATTTCAATGTCAATGTCTTTTTTATTTTACACAGGTAAAATTCAATATCAAATGTAATATTTAAAGTGTTTAGTCTAAGTTTATTGAACAAAACAAACATTGTCCTATAAAACTTTCGTTTTTTTAAACATTGATGAGAGAAAAATTAGAATGTGTTGAGTGAAACTGGGGCAGCAACAACAAAAAATCAAGACATCGTCAAAATATGACATCTTTCGTTGAAAAACCCCTGTATACAAAAATGTATTGTAAATAAAATGTAAATTCACAAATGCATTGCAAAGATTACAAATGAGGGGATTTCATTTTGCTATTTTCATGGGTTAATGTAAAACAATAAGTTTAAATTACATATTCAAGCGAAACTGTTGTTTTGTTTACATCCTTTTTGCATCTGATCTGGCCGATTTGAATCCTTAAAATCAGTTTGTCGTAGTTGGCTCTTGTTCTTCTCTTTGGATAATCTATTGAATCGCAGAGATCGTAGTTACAATCAATTTATATGGATAAAAATATTTTTAGAATTTTTTTAATAATGGGTAAAATTATTGCTGCTTTACAAGTTAGAATACATGCATTTTGGAATGATGACTTGACCCAAGGTTTTAAATCCCAGACTTTAAAAGCAGACAGAGCAAGATGATTGTACTAAATAGACAATTGAGTGATGGTGGTGATTTAGATCACAATCAAGATTTTGTTGATAATGTGACAGTTATTTTTGAGTTTGTCAAAAAAAGCACTGAGATTCAGCAAGCATGACAAAACTGATCACATTTGTTTATGTGGGATTCGATCTCAGGCATTGTTTATTGATTTTGAAAAATAATGATACATTTTTTTCTTTTTTTAAAATTAGAAAATAGTTTCTATCAATCTGTATTGTTTGTGAAGGTCCTTTGTTCAATCCACTGTTGGCCTTATCTTTTTTCGCTTTATTGATAAATTTCAGTTTATTGAGCACTTGTCTATAGTGCGGGAAGTTTTATATCTGCTCTATCTATGCATTTTGTCCCTTAACTGCTGTTAATTACGATTTAATGTCGGTTGATTCTAATATGAATTAATTTAGTTATAACTTTTATTTAGAGTTCTAAGAAGTTTATCATGGAGGTTTGGAGAGGATACTTAGAAGGGCTGGCAGTTGTAAGTTTTTCATTTATCAATGCTGATACTTAGTTCTGGGGGTATTTTACTAAAATAAATCTTACCTGAACTAAACAATAACTAATAATAATAATGATAAATTTTCTCTACCTGGTTTTGATTTTAATCAATATTGGATCATTAGACTGTGAAGGTGAATGATACATGTGCCAAAATAGGTTTGTATTTAATGACACAGCTTAAAAACTCAGGAGATTTAAAACTACATTGAGGCTGACATGCATAAAAAGTGATAAGGTCTACTTGTAAATCCTGATGGTGGCTTCAATATATTCTTCAATAAATCCAGAGATGGTAATCATTTGATAAAAAAAAATAAAATAAAATAAATAAATTTAAGCAGTGCTTTTTGAAAAAAAATTAATTGAGCAAGCTTGAACATCTCTGATCTGATAAATTCAAAGTTAAGGATACAGTTCCGAATGAAATTGACCTTCATTTGATTTATAGAAATTTATTTTAGTCCACAATTCTAAACGACTTTAAACTTCTTCGAATTACATTGACGTTTGAAAGGATTGAAACAAATGATCTTGACCTTCATTTAATTACACATGTATCAATATTGTATCAGCGCACTTTACTAAATGTCCTTGACTTTCATCTGATTACAGAGCACTTTGCCAACTGGATTTTACTTTTATGTGATAAACATAAATATAACGTTAGGGTAAAATACCAAATGACCTTGATCTTCATCTGATAAGTATATTTTTTTCAGGGTACGGTTCCAAATGACCTTGACCTTCTGCCAAATCAGGTATCACAGATCAAATGTGATATTGACTTTTTTCTCAAACGTCCTAGATTTAATCAATATCTGAGATATGGAAATTTTAGAAATTCCAGAAACAGGATGTCTCCTGCTGACGGTGGAATAAATGTTAATGGTACTAGCATGACAACACAGTCAAGTGGTATAACATTGTGTGGTGGAAATAATGGTGGACGGACTACTGTAAAACATTTATATACCGTAATATACATTCAAAAGTTCTTTTTATTATGATTTCCCACCACCAAAGTGGGGAATCATATTGTTTTCGTTCTATTTCTTCTAATTATTATTATAATTATATTTTTTTAATTTTTTTTTTAAATTTTGTTAAGTGACTAACCTCTTTCTCACATACAGAATTTGGTTTTATAAATTCTCAGTTACCATGTATTAAATTGTTAAAAATATATCAAATTTTTATCAGCACTGTCAATCTCGTTCAAAATTTTAGGGTAGGTTCCTGCACCGTTACAGATTTTACATCCATGGGTATTTAATGTGGAAGGGGCCGAAGAGTGGGGGTCTTAAAAACAAAAATCACTAATTTTTTCCTTAAAGACTTTGCGGTGTACTATAAAACTATATCTATTATATTTGTAATCAGCATCCCGAGGTGTATCAATTCATAGAACAAATTTTCCCCTGGGTTACCACTAAGGGGTGGTGCTTGGCAGGGCTTTGCCCCACCTCTAAACTATATATAAAATGAAAAGAATGATACTAATGCAAGACAACTAAGGTCCTTTCCCACTGTGAGGTAGGGCTGGGTGGTGTTAAGTAAATTTTAAGCTTTTGAGATCCCCAACCCTAATTTATGTATTTTCTGGTTCCTTATGAAAAGTTGATTAGAGTGATATTAATATAGGGCATCTAAGGTCATTTATCTAAGGTCATTTCCCACTGTGGGTGGTGCTATGTACATGTATAGCTTTTAAATAGTTAAAATCCCTTCCACTCATCTGTATATCTTCTTATTCATTATGGACTCTTGAAAAGAGTGATAAAACCCTCCAGGTAATCATTTTCAAGAGAGGGTGTGTCGGGAAGCCAGAATTCTTAACACCCACCCTCAGTCAAGAAACACTATCTTATGGCATACTTGATTTATGGATAGAACCTATGTCAGAAGACAGAACGCATGATTTTGATCTATTGAACTTGTGAAATTTACATACATTTCGAGTTATAAATTCATACATGCAGATTCGGACTTCCGTGATAAATTGGTTTCTTTTATGGGAGAATAAAAATGAATACCAAAATGAATTCGACTCGAATTATAATTGTACAATTCGATGTAAACTTTAAATTTACTTGCCTTCCACCCTTTTTCTTAGTCAGCTTTCGTTTTCTAGTAATGGATACTATCGATCCATCACGAGATAAGTCCATCAGCAGGTGTATATTTTAGACAATATATAGATTATGGATCGTGGAGAATCATACGTAAATGGTATCCCAGTCACAATTTCTAGTTAGATTTGTAATTATTCGCACCAAATTTAATAGATATTGAAATAACACAAAAATGTCAGTTCTTATCATCAAAAAAATACAAAACAAAAGCAAATATTCACATTTGTTAAAAAGATAGTCATCTGTTTACTGAAGTATTAACCTGTTATCACGTTCTTACAGGTAAAATTTTCTTTCAGGTATCAAAAATATGGTTTTCTTTTTCTCTGTTAATTAATTTCTTTTAATGCATAAAACTTGAGACATCGGTGTTTTTAGAGGTCAGAGTATTCATTAATTAAATAAAGCATACGTAATTGAATGTATTCATTTTTAAGGACAGGGGAATGCATACTTGAAAACAAGGAAGCAACAGAAATTACGGCAATGTTAAAAATGGGATCATTTTAAAATAGATAATGTTTTTGTAATGAACATTTTTCAGATGAGAATCGGTTTTAACTTGTAATTTTAACACAGATAACTTTTTATGTTTATTCCATCAAGATTGTTTCAGGGGGATTAATTTCAACATGTTATATTAAAACACTTATCAAGATTAAAACCTATGATCCAAATAGTGTATGTTAGCACGACTTGATACAAAATTTGTAATGAATATGAAATTCTCAAGCAAATATATTATAATATATTACAAATGAAGCTGTGTCAAATTTCCTGACATGACATGGTTGGCTAGTTAAGTCACCCCAACATAGTTAAATTGACTTTTTTATTTACCCTTTATTATTATTATTATTATTCCGTAGTTTTTCGCCACACTTTTGTAAACACCATAGCTCAAAAACGGTTTGGTGGAATGTGATAAAATTTTGTACACTTGTTCCCTATGACATGTAGTTGTGCCTTTTTGGGGTCACATCTGATTTGTTGAAATAAAAAGGGAGAGAATAACGGTGTCACATTCTATTGATTTTTCACTCTAGCAAAGAAATTAATTGACCGATCTCGATGAAATTTGTTTTATAAGTACATTTTAGATGCTCCACATGTTGTACCACAAAGTCGGACATTGTGACCTTATTTGTATGGTCCAATGATTTTCTTTGTTTTTTAAGAGTTTTTGAATAAAAGTTTGTAAACTGGATTTCCGAAACACCATTTGATAGAATGTAATGAAATTTTGTACACTTGTTCCCTATTAAATGTAGTTGTGCCTTTTTGGGGTCACATCTGATTTGTTAAAATGGAAAGGGAGATAATTACTATGTCACACTCTACTGATTTTGCACTCTAGAAAAGAAACTAATTGACCGATCTCAATGAAATTTGTTTTATAAGTACACTTTTAGATCTTCTACATGTTGTACCACAAAGTCGGACATTGTGACTTTATTTTCATGGTTCAGTTGTGCGTTTTGGGGGTCACATCTGATTGGTTGAAATAAAGGGGGATAATAACAATGTCACACTCTAATTTTGCACTCTAGAAACATCATAATTATATAGAATCTGCGCATAAACAATCTTCATTCAATTACATCAATCATTGATACTACTAACACTCAATTCTTTTCTAATGTACCAGGTTTCTACCATTGGGGTCACTTTTCCAGCGATTGAACCCTGCTCAAACGCAATTTTTAGTATTTATATGTTTTATTGAAGATCAGGGATTGCTTTGCTATTCGCAAATATAGCCAATAGCTAATTCTTTAATTTCTAGCTCTAAAATATTGATTCAGGCTAATATTTTTGCTCAAAAATTTCAATCAATTTCATTATTAGCTTTTAGTTTCTGAAGATCAGTTGAACTGTTTTAATATAAATAGGCTCCTAATTTTACAGTTGACAAATTATTGGCTCCTTCTTATCAAGAGCTAAAGCTTACCTTTGAAAATTATAATATTGTGAACAGTAAATACAACAATTACTATATTTACGTTCAAACAACTTTTGAAATACAGGATAATGGAAACAATTTTATGAAAAATTATAAAATATTAATTTAATTTATCATGAAACTTTCGGATTTTAAAATTTATTTCCCGTTCTACTTTTCAGAGGCACAGGTTTACGGATGATCATGATTTTGTTAGTGATCAAACTCCAAGGTATGTACTTTGTTTTTATCAAAAAATGGACATGGAATTTATGTTGCCAAATGCGTTTAAGCACTTCCTGTTGTATCATTGTCTTGGATTCCTACATGCGACAGAACGTATTCCAACAGATTTTTAGTTGGTTTGCAGAAGATAGATATAATTACTTCTGTTTTATTTCATGTCAGTTGCAGAGTGAATTATGTAATAACATGTTTTCCTTGTAAAATCGGTACCTGCTTGTATTTAAAGGAGAACCAGCACCCTAGAATGTTCTATGAGATAGAGATCGCTGGAGGATTCTTTTCTGGATTTCATTAAGTATGTTTTATAATGTAAGTACTGAGTGAAAAACAAACACTCAACTCCAGCTGATTGCTGTGTGTTATTTTATTTTCATCGACCTGTTTTGGCGGAACATATCAGCCGTCATCATGGTGATGTGAACATTATTATACAAGCTTAAGTACAAATTCGAGTTTACGTAACATTATGTGATGCTTATTGTTTTAATTAATTAAGAATTAAATTCCATCTTTTAGTTGTTATCGTGGTGTAACAACGTAAAAATTATCACAAATTGTGTAAAAGCATGATAATTTTTACGTTGTTACAGCCTAGGCAACTAGGAAATGCAATTCAATTTTTATAATTACAAATTGAAAGTTTTTTAAACTTGCCTACATTTCTATATTGATCAGCTGATTTTCCGAAAAATCGACATTACAAGGTAGCTGCGTAATAATACAATAAATGTCCCTTTAAGAAACGATGAAATGCCTTGTAAAAAAACCATAATAGTTCTTAATCTATATCTTTTTATTCATTTCCTTGTTGATTTCAGTCAAATGATTTAAATGCAAAAATGATATTACAATCAAATCCTTTATTGAGAAGGGCACTATATTATGTCTCGCGACGAAACATTTAACCAAAGAACCACATACGACTATCATACGTTTGTGGGACACGTGTTTACATATTGTCCTTTCTCATAACAAAACAAGTTAATGAACAGTGTGTTAAAACCCCTTGAACATACTAATTACATGGAACTAATGTTTTCTTGGTTGAAATCGAATGTTTTTACTAACTATGGGCTGAGAGGGAGACCAAGGGGTGGTAGCTTTACATATGTCTGATCAGCGACATGTGGATAAGGTAATGCAAGTGCACGTTACCCAAGAGGGTATCACTGATATGCATCTTCTGTGTTTCAGAACAGTGCCTACTGTAGCTACGAACTGAGGCCTTTCTCATGAACTTAATGTGGCGCAACTGAAATCCAGCATCACTGGGCATAAATATCGCTCGGAAAATAAGCAGTGTACACTACCCAGTATAATTGACTAGATTTTTTTTCTGTATTTGTTGCATGAACTCTGAAAACATGTATTTAGAAATTGGGGTCTACAAAAAAGATTCTCTGCATCTTGATTATAATGAGACAAATATATTTGATAGATAGGCCTACAGTCTTGAATATTTTGGTGAAAAAATAATTGGAACATTTTTAAATTATTTGTTGCAAAATTTTCATCTAAAAAATTAGAAGTATTTCTATACGGTGTATACCAATCTCCAAAATTGAAAAAACAAAAACATTCTTTTATAATCTGAAAAATATCTTCTATTTAATAGAACTTAGAGATGGGTAATTCCGAAACTGAATGAAGTATTACCGGTAGAAAATGTTGTTATTGGGAAAAAACAACGTCATTTGACAGGAAAACAGCCAATAAAATTACTCTAAATCATGTAACGACGTGAAGTTTGTAATAATGAAAAATTAGTTGCACCTGTTACAATAAAGATTCATAATGTATTAATATTATTGTTATCTAAATTATATGTAAATATTTGAAATAATAAAAAATAAAATGAAAAATAATAAAAGTCCCATATCTTAGGTTATTGTTGTTGTTTTTTTTTTTTTTTTTTTTTTTTTTTTTTTTTTTTTTTTTTTTTTGGATAATTATAAGTCCATGGTGAGTTTTATTATTATAATTTATTATTATTATTATTATTATTTAAATAGTCCATAAATTCCATAGACGAAAGCTTGTCTGCTTTATAAATATATATATATTGTATTACTTTTGTTTCTGTAAATCTTGTATTTGGCATTAAGTTAAGAATCATGTATCCGGTGCAAAATATTTTGAGATAAATGTAATGTTTGGGTTGGTTAGTGAATCTAAATAAATTAAATGTAAAAATTATTGACAACTAAAAATTGAGAATAGTGTATTGTTAGTGTTAAATTTATCCGTGGTTCCTGTTTCTGTGGAGCGATTGCTTGTATTTTGTGAGACACGGACTTTCAGATTGATAAGAATGAGAGACGGGTTTGTTTTAAATCAAGAGTCTTATATTAATAATAATTGATAAACGCAGGCTATTTTTAAATACTGTATTACTGGACCTTGGATCAAATTTACTGGGCACACTCAGTTTTGATGTTTATGTCTTAAGTTTCAAAAAAAATATAAATCTCATTTTTTTTTATTTTCTCATTCATGATAAAGTTGCTTTCTTTAAGTAGATTAATGGGTGCAAAAATGTTCTACATTTAAACCCAGGGTATATTAGATATATTTATCACAGCCTAGGAATTTTAGAAGAAAAAAAACAGATTATCAAGAGTTAACCTCTGACTTTTGCTTACAGATACTTTCCGACACCATTTGGAATCAGAGTTAGGTGGCTAGAGATTTTGTGGTCTTTAACTTAGACGTTTTGCCTCGTTTACATACCTTAAAACAAACACCATTTTTTGTTTCTTACCAACATTTTGTATAACTATAGGTTGTTTTGATGCAAATTTGACTTATCAGAATTTTTGCTTCTAAAGTTGATATTTTTGCGAATTTTTTGCGATGCCATTTTCCAATGATTTTATTTCCATATCCTTTTTATTTCTTGTAGATTGAAAAGGTATGTTTTAAATGTTTACTATTTAATAATTTTTGAATTTTGTTTCCTGATTCATAGCTGGTTTTTCGAAAATTGTTCACGACAACAAGCAGAAAGAATCTTAACCATTGGTAAGGATTTTGGCAATACTTTGATGAGGTTGAGCTCTACACATAAGGATCATGAGACCTACGTCATATCTATAATGTTTAGAAAAGAAACCAGGCAAGTAGTATATTTTCCCTATAACCCTTCCCTATTTTAAAAAAAAATAACATAAAAATATTTCATGTAAAAGTCCAAAAGAATTAATTTTACCCTGTTTTGAATGTAAATGATTTGAATGAGAGTGTCAGAGAGTCTTTTTATTCATTGTATAGCTTTTAAGAAAGAGCAGGTTAAATCAATTGTGTTTTACAATAAGCTTTCATTTTTATCTAACATTAGATAAGTTTTCTATTTGATTTCACATCAATTAAACCCTTAGAATCATGTATTGTCCTATTTAAGTAGCCACATTAAAACTTGCTCAACTGCAAAACATAAGACACAGCCTGATAGGAAATGAGGTACCTACTCGCTGTGTATAAAAAATGTATATATTGACAATGTTAATCATATGGAATGGTTAAGGAAACTAAATTACTTTGAAAATGAACAATCTAAACCAAATGAACTGACAGACATGAACATGTGACAAAGACAGATTGTCCCCTAGGTGGTGACAAGTGCTGTGATCCATAAGATGACACTGCAGTCCACCCGATGCTTCTTTAAAGATAAACTAAACATGCATTTGGGCTAACATACCCTTGTCTTCTGAAATTCTTTTATTTACGAATATTGTATTTACTTTACAGTGCTAAAGTTTTATCAGGTCAATTAAAAATCCTAAAATCAGGGTTTGAGAGTTAAAAAAAACAACTTTTGACTTGTGGGACCCTCACAATAAGGTCACAAAACACTTCTGCCAGTTAAATTTGTTTTAATTAATCTTTTTCAATTTAGAATTGTTATTTTTTTTTATTTCAGATTTGAACACTTTGAGGTGTTACCAGTTGATAATGGTTACAAGCTAAACGTTGAAAATCAGGTATGAATATTTTTGTTAGTTGTTTATTTTACGCATTGAGTTCTTTTCATTTCAATTTCCCTTTTTTAAAATTTAAGTGAAGCAAAGAATTCAATATTTAACTCGTACATTATTTTTAAAACCTTTTCATCGCCTCTAAAAGTTTTTCCTGATGACCTTGAAATTTAACCTACTTATCATTAATAGTTTGGGTCATAGTGAGGTACAGACACGTCTTACAATAAGATTCCCCATATAAGAAGTAAAAAGTTATGTCATACTCCTGGCTACAGCTTTGGCAATCAATTAAATTTTTTAATGGATTAGATGTACAGGTAAGCTATCCCTACATTTCTAAAAATAACTCCTTTATTCTATGTCTTAATATATATTTATATATGTATCTATTTTAGCATTATGCAATGAGTAATCTCAAAAGAGTGATGCAGTTTTTTGTAAGAACGAAAGGTGAACATGACACTATTCCTATGAAATCTAACAGATTGGTGGATTATGGAATGATGGAAGAGCCAGATTACGCTACAATATATAACAGTTAGTCCTAATAATTTTCATTTTTGTTTAAGCATTATACAATATAACCAGGGCTTTAATGTCCAAATGGTCTAAAGCCCACGTGGGCAGGTCCTAGAATCGGTCAGTTTGCAGCAAGAAGTCCGTTGTTTTTAGCTTACCTGACCATAAATTATGTTAGCTTATAGCGTGCGGGGCATGCATCCGTCTGTGTGTTAGTCCACAAACTCATAAAACGAACAACTGCACAGATTTTAATGATACTTGGCATCATGTAAGGGCCGGTGCAAATCAACTTTGTTCATGTTGTTGTCATAGCTACCAGAACTAGGTGAAAGTGACCTAGGGGCGCAAAAATCGTTAAAAGTAGTCTTCTCCAAATCGTTGATGGAAGAGGAAATCTGATGTGATATTCGGCTTTTTTAGGTCTGAAGCCTACAGTTTGTTCTTTTTGTGAAATAAAGTCGAAAAATGGGTTACACGTTTTGTGTTAAATTTTAAAAAAAATCGAAAAATGCCTTCAAATTTTATATCTCTTGACTTTAACAGATAATTCATAGAGTTTTCAGATTTGACTTTTTTCTAGAAATAACCTTCAAAATGGGGTCAAGGTAAAAGATCGAGGTCATGAACTATTTTGTGATGTTGTAGGTTATTTTCTTGAAAACTGTAAGGAATATATATATCATGCTAAGATTTTAAAAAAATTCAGCATGTAAAAATTTAACAAGGTACCACGTTTCGTAACTATATGATAATCAATGTACGAGTTGTTGACCCTGAAATATAGATACTAAAATTGTGTATTAGCTTGAAACCTATATACTTTACGTAAAGGGACGTATATTGTAGGTTTTGATATGACAGTCATTTTCATATTTGGTTTAAGGTCAATGTTCAAAGATCAAAGTCATAGCTGCATAAAAATTCTAAAATTGTTTATATTATCCTAAAAACTAATAACTTTTTTTAATAGGTCATACATGTAGTTTCATAAGAAGATTGAAATTGGTATTTAGCTTGAACTATTGATTTATCGTATAGGCATGTATATTACACAATTGTGGGTATTGATTGATCAATTTGATAAATGGTAGAGTCATATGTTCAAATGTCAAGGTCACAGCTGCATAGATCACAATGGACAGTTGACCTTTATATTAGTACACATTTTGAAGACAGTTTAAGCCATCACTACATTTTAAACATCATTCCTTTACTAAAACAATTTTCCTTAACTAAAAGTCAGAATTCTATTTCTTCGGCTCCAGAAGCCCTTTCAAGAAATTTACATATGTATGTATGCTTTTGCTTTTATGCATGCAAACTTTTTAAGAATGAATGTTCGTTCAAGCGCACACATGCCATATATTTTTATATTTTATTAAATCTCAATTTAGTTAGTCAGCCTTGTTAAATTTCAAAATTAGTCTGTCCCAAACATGTTTGTTTTATATAGGAGGCTGAAAAACTTAAGGCATTCTCTGTTGCTAAGTAACTGTGTATGTGTATATTAAACCGCTTATTATTTCCAAATGCAAATACACATAATGTATTTGACAGGTGAAGTATGCATATATACATTGTCCAAATGCTTGGTAACACTGGTTTATTTTATTCCCAGAATACCTGCTTTCTTTGGAACCAATATTTTAATAATTACACGCATGTTATATCATGCTTTAGTTATAACCCGGGTGTTTTTTGTTTATTTTGCTTGAGCGGTATACTGAATAAGCATAAGTTTTGGATAAAATAAGTATGCCGATCAGCCAAACAGCACTCCTTGTGAAAATTATCTGTATCATTTGTGCTGATTAATATGGAAATGTTTAAATAGGAATTCCCCTGAAAACATATATTAGGCGGAAATTTTGCATAATACTTCAACATAAACTTTATTGAGCATTACAACATTCATTGATAACCCCAAAAATAATATAAAATGTCTGTGTCCTACGTTTAAATATATCCGTACGTGGGAAACATTACGTCTATAATCTGCTGTATAAAAATATAGATTTTGTCCAATAATGGTTGTTTAAAAAAGTAATTGTACAATCAAATGTACACTTCATTGTTATGACATAAAACAGACGATTAACATTTTAGTTAAACTGAACAATTTATAAAATAAAATTTAAATGACAATGTCTATTTAGTCGCGTTGTCACTTGCCTTAATGGTTTCGGGAATACCGGTCTTGATCCACCCTAGTTCTATAGCTGCGCGGGTTGTTTCTTTGGGTGTTGACACAAGCCAACCAGCAAAGATTGGCTTTAACGCAAATAGTCTTGATTGTCTTCTTTGGGCGAGATGTTCTCGTATCAAGAACATTGATCTCGGGTCGCAATTTAACAATAACAACAAGAACATACACGGAGAACATGGTTCGCGCAACAAAATCTTAAACTAACTTGAAAGCAGGAGCGTGAAAAACAAAAGATGGCGGCACAGTCATTAGGTCAAATTAAAGTGAAAACCCATTGGGTAACTTGCATTTGACTGTGAGATTTTCTATTTCTTTAATAAATGTTATAAACCTCATGTAAAGTCAAAATTTTGTATTCGAGCTAATTGTATAAACGATAATGTCAAAGTTGCAAGATATGTTTGTCTGGTCCCGATCTGTCGAACAGCTTTTAAATCATACCTGGCAAAATATACTCTCAACGAAATTTTCATTCAATCATAGAATAAGACACTTTTTGTCCCCATCTTGTTTACAAATAAAATGTTCTTTTTTATGCCGATTTTAAACACCCATTAAATCTTTTCTGATTTCCTTCAAGGGTTTACAGTTTGCTTTTCAATGTAAACTTCACTTGAATACCAATCCTGAAAATAGGGCTGTAATTCTCATGTACAAGATGCTAGGACATATCACACACGAAAGTTTGTGTCATTTAACTTTTCCTGGAATTATTCCTTGCAGTGAGGCTTATAAACATTAATGTGCACAAATTCGGCTGTAAAGATGCATTCAGTGACAATTGATCGCGAAAGCTTATTACGGATGAAATAATAAATAAATGATCTATATAGTCTGCTTTAGTTTCTGAGTTGCTCCAGTGGTTTTCATTATGAGTGACATGCTAGTCAGATGGAAATTTAAAGTTAGGATGACATACGTCAGTTTTTCTCATGATAAATAACTTGAACAGGAAACATTTGTCTGGCTAGAGTAAAGCAAAAAACAGCAGTTACCACAGTTTATCAGAATACACCGTTTGTAACCCCATGAGCTGTTAAACGTTTACGATGGAAATTTCAGTGTCATATTAGTATTTTCATCGAGTATTACGATTTTAAAAAGCTCGTTTATTTATTTTTAATTTTTAATTTAACATACCTGTCGTTATAAATAATCGTTATTTATTTATTTATTTATTTTTAACTTACTTGTCTTTATCTTCGAAGCCAATTAACGGTACTTGCATTGATACAGATTCCTCAAGCGTGTAATAACCAGCTGGTACGATATATACATTGGTTTGATCAAAGTTTGTGATCAGTTCATCAGGTATTTTATTTCCAATCACATTTATTTGTAATTCAGAAAGAAACTCCATTTTTATAATTTAAAAACCATCGGGGACTTTTAGAGTTGCTTTTGTGGTTTTTTTTAAATTACCCATCTTTCGAAGTAGCGATTGAGCCAAGGATTTCGTACGATCGACTGACCTCCATAATCCTGTAAAAATTGCTTGTGTTTTGTTTTAATTTTTCCCTTTGCAGCTCCAATGATAATTGGAATATTCACTACACCACTCATGTTTGTTTTCCGGTTTTTAATGTTATTTTGAACGTCATTATCATTTTTTTGCAGTAACAATGGCTTTCACTGATTACATTTTGTATTTGGTTATTTATAATCATTTTTTTCATTTGGATAAATTTCTTTTTTAAATTTCTTATGTTACTCTCGTTTACAAGAAATGGCGTACTTATATATAGATATGAATGTGCTTATCTAAGTGCACTTACAGTTATCATCTACAGAAGCAAAAATATTCAAGGGTATCCTATTCAATTTTTTTCCTATTACTTGGTAGTGTTAGTGTTTCGAGACGTTCATAAAGTGTGTAAATAATGTTCATTCAAATGATACTAAAAGTTCACAATTCCATAATGGATGAATCATTTGTTTCCAATGTTAAGGAAAAAAATATTCTACATATTAAAAGAAAAACTTTAATTTTTATCCGAAAATAAAATTGTCTTACATGGACATTGATTGGGTTATACATATAATAAAGGAATGGACACCATTACTTGCAGATTAATTTCACACTTTTCTGATACAAGTTTAACATCTTGAGCTGCAGGTAACTAAATTTCATGAATCCATTAATACCATGTTTTGTAACAACCCCTAAATACACTTTACTCGATACAGAGATAGTTAAGCTCCAATAGACAGTAAAGGAAATAACTTATCATAAATGAGACCGAGTTATGCCCCTTTTAGCATTGGTATATGCATCTATAACCTCAACTTATCATATTAAATAGAAAACAACACATACACACACACACACACACACACACACACTGCAATAAACAATAAATTATGACATTATATCTCTGAACAACTTGTAGGTATTTCGTCAATTACCCCCCCCCCCCTTTATCCTCCTGCTTTATCATATCCAGTACATATCCAACAATTTGAAATAAAAATTCAGTTTTATAAAATTGTGTTGAATTCTGAAAAATGATAAACAGAGATAAGATGTATTCCCATATGTACCGAATTAACATTTGTATTTGGTTTGCATTAAAAAAGTATTTTTTTCTTTTACTTTTGTCCTTTCTTATGGCAATCTGATACTGTTTCAAGTATTACAAAACATTTTCTATATATGTCATCCATTTTTGGAATACCTATTGAATAAAGAAAAAGCGGGTGCACATGTACTAAAGGTTTATGATGTAAATATACTTAAGATTTGACATACGCAGGTAATTAATGTCAGTGGCATACATGTACTTAATATTGTTGACGCATAGATATTAAATGTTGTCGACATACAGGTACTAAATGTATCTTTGATTGATCATGAGCATTTGCTTGTATCTACAGTATTTTACTTCTTTAGTAAAAACTTATTTTTCGATCAACATAGTTGTCTCTCTCTTTCACACACACACACACACACACTCACACACACACACACACGCAAATGTTTCAAATGAGTGACTCAATATTTACTTTTGATGTATTGCAGTAGAGACTGGTAGCTAAATACATGTTGTTTTTATATAAATGTGAAATCTGATACCGGTTATATACAGTTTGTACTATAATACTATCGAAATATGCTTTTCATAGCTTGGAAGCTCAAAGCATCATTAACTTGACCATCAGAACTGATTCATGTCAAAACTTTGTTGGCTTGACCGTAAGGTCTGATATTGCTCTTTTAGCTTGACCATCTGGTGGTTTATTTTAAACTTTGATCTCTGTTTTAAATCAGGTTTTAAATATTTAGAGCAAAAATATATATAAAAAAGTAGAGCTACAAAAATATTAAAATACTCTTGGTAGCTTTGCTTTAAGTTATTTCTATAACATTTAAAAGTGATAAATCTGAAGTGTATTGATAGAAATAATATATCAGTTTTAAGAACGATAATAAATTTTCTACATTTATATAAATTTTCTGAATGTATTTTTTTTGTCTCTTAAATAAATAGCGGGTTATTACTCGATATAAGTTGAATAATGTTGACTGGTATGTGAACAAAAGTTTATGAAAAGGTCATAAAAGTTTTTTTACCACCTGTACAGATTAAACAGAATCTATAATAATGTTAATAAACATTTAAAGAAATCTGACAGATCTGAACCCTTGTTGGAGGCTAAACCACTTTAAACTGAACTAGAATGAAAACTATGCATACTGAATCCTTTTAAGACATTTTTAAACTGTCTATTGTAAGAATTACAGTTTGTAAACTTGAACAAATACTTTTTAATTAGGAAATTGATCTTTTTGTACATAAATGTCTTGTACAAGTTTGGATTTCGGTATGTTTATAACTTATTTATTGTTCAAAAATAATAACTCATGTTTGCATTTAAATTTTTAATATTTTTCATTACTTTTATTTCCCAATCATTGTATATAAAGATTTAACATATAGGTTTTCATCATAACCGCCATTCTGATTAAATTATTCAGGCCTTTGATTATTCCTTTTTCTAGGGTGAGGCCTTACTGTCTAGTCGATATCAAAGTCTCCCTCCCCCATGCTGGCGATCCAGCGAGTAGCATTATCCATTCTAAGGGACTTACGGTCGGTACTGTACCACCAGGTCATATTAGGTCTGTTAGATCCACCCGAGGTAATTGAATTGAGTGTACAGATTGTTAATATATATCCTGTACTGCGCTCTACATGGTCAAACCATCTCAGCCTCCTTTTCAAGGAATTTATGAGATATCTTTAAGGTTTAGCGGAGTGATAAAAGACTCTAAAGGGGCTTCTTCTTTAGGTTCGACATTGCAGATCCGTCTTATTATGGCTCTATTTTTTGCATCAAAGCTTCCTGAGAGTAGAAGCTCTCACCAATCATGTTTCAAAGCAAAAAAGCATCACAGGTGTTATGTAGGTTGTGTAGAGGCGGTCCTTGTTGTAAAAGGCACACGGTTACTTGTTAAGATTGGAAGCATCTTTCTTTTTCCACACTGACTTGCATTTTGTTGTTGCTGCAAGGTCGTTCACATCCACTTCCAGATGACAACATGTCACCATTAAAGGTGAGTCAGTTACGACTTCAAACTTTCCCACACCGAGTATCGTAAAAATAAAGTCCAAGTCATTAGTCAACATAATAACCCACTTTTGAACATTGTACTGTAATATTTTTTAATTCCTTTTAATATATCTTAAATCGGGAGATAGACTTAAGGTTGTTAAAGGGTTTAAAACTTACCTTAAAATAAAGCAAAATGTCAATATCATAGGCAAGTTCGAGACAATTTTAATTAATTTAAAAAATTTACATGAATAATTAAAAATACATAATGTGTTTTCATGTATATTTTAGTTGGTCATATTGGAGTAAAATTTGTAAAACAAAAAATCTTATTTAGAAAACATCTGCTAAGCTTGCATAACATTTGTTAAAAACAAAAAAATGTAAATTGATGTTTATTGCACTGATTATAAAAAAGTTAATTATTAAAAAGAAATTACTCAAAATCTATTTTTATTCATTTTTATAGCAAAATTACATCATCTAGAGGATGCGATTGATCCATTTGAACCTCCTGCAACAGAGGAATATGTAAATCAGGATTTCTTTAATGATGGTAATGTTTTAATCTGAAATTTTATTCCCGTTTTTTTCTTGGTGAAGCACAATGTGGAAATAAAAAAAGCAATGTTTTGTAATGCAAGCATGTAAAAAAAAAACTTTCCAAGACAACACTTATTCATGACATCTTGAGATATATTTAAGCGATATTGAAAACTTTTGACTCATTCTTGCTGTCTCCCTGCACAATTTATAGATGAATTATGTTATAAAGCTATTATAATTCTGAGTTTCATAACATCACATCTTTAAATGATCTACATTTTGATGAAGGGCCGTGATAAATCAAATAAGCTGACCTGCTTTTTTATTTGTTGATTTGTTTGTGTTTGTAACATTTTTTTAAATTTATTTTTTAATTTTTATTTTAAATTGTATTTGTTTGTGTGTATGCAATTTAGATTTATATGTTTATCTTTGCATATCTTCAAAATCCCAGCTAATGATAAGTTAACTTGTTTTGTTGTGTTTTCTTTTATTTTAGCTTTTATTTTTTTATTTATTTATTTTTATACTTTATATTATCTTTGCATATTGTCAGAAAACAAGTAAATATAACACAAACATACCATCCCTGTCCATATCACAACCCCCCCCCCTCCCAAAAAAAAAATGTAAAAACGTTGAAAACTGGCAAATTCAATTATATACGTAATCTTCCATCAATGACTTGAGGCCGGAAGAACCTCCTGTCTAGCTAGCTGCATTCGTCACGCTCAAAGTACTTATTGCAAGTTTATGTGTTTTTTTTTTTTAGCCCGGACAGGTCATTTTGTAAATAAAAAATCCAGACATAAAAAAAACCAGTCTACACCAATTGGTCCACCCCGCACACCTAGGACCCACAGTTACAACAACGAAGGTATGCTACAAATTATATATATCGTGTGACTGTCGTATTTTATAAAAGGTTTCAATTTGTCTGTTTTTGACTCTTGAAAATTAAATTTTACTGGTTGTTTCAAAAAATATTCAAAATATTAATTTTATTATTACAATATAAATTCATAATTTACTTTTTGAATACGAAAAAATAAGGTGTATAAACTTTAGATCTGAAATTAATATACCTAAAATCACAATTTTTTTTTTTTTTTTTTTGGGGGGGGGGGGGTATTTTCCCTTATTTCGTGTGTTAGTGAAAACTCCGAAATTTAAATTCATTGCAAATTTTTAAAATCCATTGTTCCCAATGAAATTTACTTTCACACAACTTCATTACCCAAATTTTATCCCAAGAGCATTTTTTCAATCAGTGATGTCCTTTTAATTGTTGGTATATGTATGTGTAACCATTAATTATCTTGAATTTAAGATATAAGTTTTCATCATGACCGCAATTCTGATTAAATTATTCAGGCCTTTGATTATTCCTTTTTCTAAGGTGAGGCATTACTGTCTAGTCGATAACAAAGTCTCCCTCCTCCATGCTCGGCGATCCAGCGAGTAGCATTATCCATTCTAAGGGATTTACGGTCCTGTGTCACAAGGTCATATAAGGTCTGTTAGATCCACCAGAGGCAATTCAATTGAGTGTACAGATTGTTAATATATATCCTGTACTGCGCTCTACGTGGTCAAACCATCTCAGCCTCGTTTTCAGGAGAATTTCTGAGATATCTTTAAGGTTTAGCAGAGTGAGAAAAGACTCTAAAGGGGCTTCTTCTTTAGGTTCGACATTGCAGATCCGTCTTTTTATGGCTCTATCATTGCATCAAAGCTTCCTGAGAGTAGAAGCTCTCACCGATCATGTTTCAGAGCAAAAAAGCATCACAGGTGTTATGTAGGTTGTGTAGAGGCGGTTCTTGTTGTAAAAGGCACACGGTAACTTGTTAAGATTGGAAGCATCTTTCTTTTTCCACACTGACTTGCATTTTGTTGTTGCTGCAAGGTCGTTCACATCCACTTCCAGATGACAACATGTCACCATTAAAGGTGAGTCAGTTACGACTTCAAACTTTTCCACACCGAGTATCGTTAAAATAAAGTCCAGGCCATTAGTCAACATAATAACCCACTTTTGAACATTGTACTGTAATATTTTTTTAATTCCTTTTAATATAAAAGGTGAGTCAGTTACGACTTCAAACTTTTCCACACCGAGTATCGTAAAAATAAAGTCCAGGTCATTAGTCAACATAATAACCCACTTTTGAACATTGTACTGTAATATTTTTTAATTCCTTTTAATATATTTTAAATCAGGAGATATACTTAAGGTTGTTAAAGGGTTTAAAACTTATCTTAAAATAAAGCAAAAGGTCAATATCATAGGCAAGTTCGAGACAATTTTAATTAATTCAAAAAAATTCTCATGAATAATTAAACATACATTATGTGTTTTTATTTATATTTTAGTTGGTCATATTGGAGTAAAATCTGAAAAAAAATCTTATTTAGAAAACATCTGCTAAGCTTGCATAACATTTGTTAAAAACAAAAATATGTAAATTGATGTAAATTAATTATTAAAAAGAAATTACTTAAAATCTATTTTTATCTATTTTATAGCAAGCTTATATCATCTAGAGGATGCGATTGATCTATTTAAACCTCCTGCAACAGAGGAATATGTAAATCAGGATTTCTTTAATGATGGTAATGTTTTAATCTGAAATTTTTATTCCCGTTTTTCTTGGTTAAGTACCATATGGAATTAAAAAAACAATATTTTGTAATTCAAGCATGCATAAAAAAACTTTCCAAGACAACACTTATTCATGACATCTTTAGATATATCTGAGCGATATTGAAAACTTTTGACTCCTTCTTGCTGTCTCCCTGCACAATTTATAGATGAATTATGTTATAAAGCTATTATTATTCTGAGTTTCATAACATCACATCATTAAATGATCTACATTTTGATGAAGGGCCTTGATAAATCAAATAAGCTGACCTGCTTTTTTATTTGTTGATTTGTTTGTGTTTGTAATATTTTTTTTAAATTTATTTTTTGATTTTTATTTTAAATTGTATTTGTTTGTGTGTATACAATTTAGATTAGTATGTTTATCTTTGCATATCTTCAAAAGCCCAGCTAATGATAAGTTAACTTGTTTTGTTGTGTTTTCTTTTATTTAAGCTTTTATTTATTTATTTATTTTCATACTTTATATTATTTATTTAATCTTTGCATATTGTCAGAAAACAAGTAAATATAACACAAACATACCATCCCTGTCCATATCACAACCCCCCCCCCCCCCAAGAAAAAGTTAAATCTTTGAAAACTGGCAAATTTAATTATACACGTGATCTTCCATCAATGACTTGAACCTCCTGTCTAGCTAGCTACATTCGTCACGCTCAAAGTACTTATTGCAAGTTTATGTGTTTTTTTTAAATCCGGACAGATCATTTTGTAAATGAAAAATCCAGACATCAAGAAAGCCAGTCTCCACCAATTGGTCCACCCCGCACACCTAGGACCTACAGTTACAACAACGAAGGTATGCTTCAAAATATATATGTCGTGTGACTGTCATATTTTATAAAAGGTTTCAATTTGTCTGTTTTTGACTCTTGAAAATTATATTTCACTGGTTGTTTCAAAAAATATTCAAAATATTAATTTTATTATTACAAAATAAATTCATAATTTACTTTTTGAATACGAAAAAATAAGGTGTATAAACTTTAGATCTGAAATTAATATACCTAAAATCACAATTTTTTTTTTTTGGGGGGGGGTTATTTTCCCTTATTTCGTGTGTTAGTGAAAACTCCAAATTAAAATTCATTGAAAATTTTTAAAATCCACTGTTCCCAATGAAATTTACTTTCACCCAACTTCATTACACAAATTTTATCCCAAGAGAATTTTTTTAATCAGTGGTGTCCTTTTTTAACTGTTGGTATATGTATGTGTAACCATTAATTATCTTTAAGATACAGTTTGATTGACATACATATATCAAATGTTGTCGACATACAGGTACTAAATGTATCTTTGATTAAACATAAAGATTCAACTCTATCTACATTTGCCCTTGAATAAATGTGGAATCTGATTCAGGTTATATACCATTTGTGATATGATACTATCCAAATATATTTAAATAGTTGTAATGCCCAAAACACCATTAACTTGACCATTAGGACTGTCTCTGTATAAAGCTTTGTTAGCTTGACCGTTAGGTCTCGATTGTTTAAATCTAAATCGCTCTTTTAGCCTGACAATTTGGTAAGCATTTATTTATGCAGTGGAGTCTGTAGAACCAAAAGCATTTCTATGAGTATAATTTTGTGTACATCTTGATACCATTCGAAATGTACAACGATTAATTACCTTCATTTTGCTTTCACCTTTCTTATTTTACATAGTTATGCACCTTATGCATTTTTATCATCTGGCAGCACACAGGTTAATCATGTATCATACATCATAGTATCCCATTGCAACAGAAATAGATCACACCAACGATCCAGTATTCCACCCCAACAGGACTTTGAAAAATTGGTTTAATTTATAGGCTGGTTTTAAGGCTACAGAAAATTAAAACATTTCTTAGTAGCTTTAATTTATTTCTATGATATTAACTAGTGATACATCTTGGAGCTATAAAACTGCTATATCTTACATTTTAATTTAGTGTATTGTTAGAAATGATATTTAAATATTTCAGTTTTCAGAAAGAAACTATATTCTACATTTATGTTAATGCAGGTATAATGCACTGTTAATAAAGTGATGATGATTAAAATAATTCGTAACATTGTATTTTATATCAATTTATAGAACACTTTCAGAATCTACACAACGATACAACAATTTGAGCTTCCTGCAAAAGAACATGTAAATTAGACCTTCTTCAGGACTACTTTAAACATCGGAGTGTTCAAAATTTTGAGTGGACTATAAATGAAATAAATCATGAGACAAAAAGCCACTTTATTTTGGTACAGATGCACAAGAGACTTTGCCTTACTGGATGATAAATTATGGATAAATGTTGATTATTTCCATCATTACATAACTATCAGAAATATCCAAAAGCATTATAACCAAATTCATTCTTGCGTCACTAAATTCGAAAATAGTTTGTGATGTGTTCTACTGTTAGGTAACACTCTGATTATGTCAAATTTGTTTATGATTTGGCAATTTTGTCACCATGTGAATTTGTATTGTGTCATTATTTTCATTTATAAAATGATTCGTTTTAGTGGGTTTTTACTGGTTTAAAGAAACAGCCAATACACATATTGCAATTTTACATTTTTACAACTTAAAATTTGGTACTCTGGGGGAATTTTCTATTATTGATTTGAATAAGTTAAGCAAATCATGCCAAAATTAAAAATACCCTCATCCACCTGTGATTTATTGGTAAATAATACATGAACTGTATTTTAGTGGATAGCCATTCTATTGTCGAATAAAGCATGAACTCTCATACACATGCCACCCCATGATTTTTAGCCACATGTGAACTTTTGTCCTTTAGATGTTGATTTTTTTTTACATGGATCTGTTTTAAGTTTACCTGAGCCTTTGGCTCATGTGAGCTGTAGCTATTGCTAGTCCGTGTGTCCGTCCGTCCGTCCGTCCGTCTGTAAACTTTTACATTTTCGACTTCTCTGAAACTATAGGGTAGATTTCAATGAAACTTGGTCAGATGTATATATTGTGTCGGTGCAATTCAAAGGTCAGGGGCCAGTATCTCGGAGCTCTCTTAAGACATACGAATACGTAACGTGTACTTACGATGATCTTCAAAAATTCACCTGTATCTCGAGGCATTCGTAAGTAGGACCGTAACCGGAACGTTCCCTTAACTTTAAGAGAGGAATGGACCTTCCTTAACTCTTACTTACGATCCGTATTCACGTGGTAGAAGAGAGATAACATTGTTCAGTAATTGAATTAAACACTAAAGCTGTAAAAATTCTCTCTCTCTCTCTCTCTCTCTCTCTCTCTCTCTCTCTCTCTCTCTCTGAGGAAAAGTGTAATAACTCGTTCCATCTGTGAAAAAAAAGTGTTATATCCCCTCTCTGTGTGTGTGAGAAAAAATGTAATAACTCTCTCTCTCTCTCTCTCTCTCTCTCTCTCTCTCTCTCTCTCTCTCTCTCTCCAAAAAAATTAAATACCTTTGAGGAAAAGTGTACTAACTCTTTTTGAAAAAAGTGTAATCTCTCTCTCTCTCTCTCTCTCTCTCTCTCTCTCTCTCTCTCTCTCTCTCTCTCTCATATTATATCATTAATTGTATTTTAAAAAAATCCAACATTTGTTTGGTTTTTTTCAAAGACACGCATGCGGGTTTGGTGCTCAGTAAATTTAAATTGACCGACTCGTAAAATCCAAGATATTTTAAGATACAAGTTCAGTTTTTGATAAACCATAAAATTTGGTTCATTTTCAAAATCGCAAGTAAAATATGATAAGCTTTGTATTCTTTGTAATAATTTGATGTCAATTAAAGATCTCAAACAGTTTACTAGCAAAGAGGCGCAGAACTGCAAAGCAAATTTATATGCGACTATTAAAAAAAATGGAACATTATTTTGGACGATGCTTGACAATGTTCGCTATAGATACTTTAAGTATTGATCCAATATGTCCAATATGACCACATAACCCAAGATGACCGCCACTTGTAGCTCATGTAATTGTCAGTTTTTGTTTTGAAAAAAATTTAATTTAGTTTACGTTTAGATAAACACATACTCAATAGTACCCATTGATTCTCTTATTATCGATCAATATGACTAAAACACATTAATATATCAGTTATCTTGTTAAAGATTTTAAAAATTCAAAAGGACCTATTTTGACATCATCTTACATTCTTGCATTTTGAAAGTAATCAAATCAAGAAGCATGAAATTGAAACTGTTTTAATTTTTTTCATTGTTTAGCTTGGATAAATATATACAACAAGTTTAAAGAAAACTCTCGGTTAAATTTAAACTGATTTGTTTTATTTTGATTTACTTATAATGAAATATCTAATTTTTATATTATCCTAATTACCACATTAAACACATAATTTTTTTTTTTTTGAAAAGACAATGTAAGTCATTTTCTACGAAAGCCCATTGAGCTCACTTTCGTAGAAGAAAAAAATAAAAATAACGCGTTATTACGCGTAACTTTCGCAAAAAAAACGCGTAACTTTCGCGAAATAACGCGTAACTTTTGGAAATAAACCCGTAACTTTTGCGAATAAACGCGTAACTTTCGCGAATTAACGCGTTTATTTCGCGAATAAACGCGTAACTTTTGCGAATTGACGCGTAACTTTCGCGTTTTTTCGCGTAATTTACTATATAACAAGATATATCTTAATGTAATTTACTCAATTAAGAATGGAAAAACAAAGAGTAAACTTTGTGAGGTTATATTTTGAACTTGGGTTATCGTTTTTTCAAACATAATTCGACCGTTTTTATATATATGAATGTTCAAGACTATCCATAGTTTTTTATGATAACTGTAAGATTTTGCACGCAATTGATTTTTTAGATGATAATGAAGTTTAAAAACACCACCTCTTTCTTTCTCATATTAAAGTAATTTACAGGTGTGACCGCAGGAATAACAGTTAATTTCACGCATGCGTAGTAACGGGTTAATTTAGATTTCTGCCTATGGAGAGAGAGAGAGAGAGAGAGAGAGAGAGAGAGAGAGAGAGAGAGTTCGAAAATTGTATTAAAAAAAAAAAAAAAAAAAAAAAAAAAAAAGTTTTGTTCCTATGTATTAAGTAAAATATCGATACTTTGAAAAACCTTAAAAATTTAATATCATGCATATTATTTTCAAAACAAACTTGCAAAGATCAGAAATTAATAATATTCTGATAGGGGAGAAAAACTGGATGCGACTTGTTCAAATTGTAAAATTTAAACTTGAAACGAAAGACTCCTTAAAATTACCGGATTGTGTCATAGAAGGTACTTCAAATACATTTAAAACTCTTTTCTTATCAATCGCTTTTTCTAAAACTAACTGAAGTGTCATAAAAACTATGACTACTAAAATTTTATGATATCAGTTTCCACTGAAAAATATATCAGGATCTGATGTCTACCTATTTTTTTTTAATTCAATATACTTAAGTATGTTAATGTTTATATGATTAAAAAGAAAACTAACATTTATTTGATTAAAAACGTTAAAATCTCACGAACACGCATTCTTATTTGACGACAACAAAGCATCGGTTTTTGGCAACTAATTATTCTTTTTTACAATAATTATATAATCTGTTTTGATAAGTAAAGTAAATGGTAATGCATCTGTTTGCAAAGTTAAAATAATGGTTACAATTAATTGATATAAGTTCAATTGAAACTTTACGCATCCGCAGTAATGCGTGTAAACTCTAAGGTGTTGCACATTTTCTACATACTATACAAAAATATTTTATAGTAAACGCATAGCATATATGTTAATTAAACATGAGTGGACATAAAATTCAAGACATGGAAATTTCATTGTCGAACTTCAGTGTAGAATGAGTTATATGCTGTGCATCTGGTCAACTGACTATGTGTCATCGGATCAAATTCATAAAATGAATGCCATAAAGCTTCACACAGACGGCCAGATGGACGTTGAACGGTAGATGATGGTACTAGGACAATGTCTATTTGTTCGGTATTTAGCTTATTATAGTTATTGCTATCTAACCTAATATTATCTAAGCAAAATATAAATGAATATTATTTTTACTTAAAATTTATTTTCATTTAAAATGCCTACATTTTCCTTAACCATTTTATCTTTAATGTATTCTGAAGATAACTCTTCTAGAAATACCCAAAAATCTTTTTCATTATCCATTGTTCAACTGGCAGTCAAACCTACCTTAACCGCTTTTTATGACGGAATTCGCGTTTATTCGCGAAAGTTACGCGTTTATTTGCGAAAAATTCGCGTTATTTCGCGAAAGTTACGCGTTTATTTGCGAAAGTTTCGCGTTATTTCGCGAAAGTTACGCGTATATATTTGCGAAAGTTTCTCGTTATTTCGCAAAACTTTCGCGTTTATTCGCGAAAATTAAGCGTAATTACGCGTTATTTTCATTTTTTTTTCTACGAAAGTGAGCTCAATGGGCTTTCGTAATTTACGTTGTGTTGTTTTATAAGTATTTTCTAAAAAAACAAATCATATTAGTACCGGCCGTTATAGCTATGTATAGCGCAAAAGGGTTGGGTAATATCACTCACCCCATCCCCACCCCCACCCTCAACCCCAAAGAAAAAATCTTTTTTTTATATTGTTAAATCTTGTAAGAGAAACATATAATAATCTTAATAAATAGTCCAAGTTAAATACTATTGTAGGTACAGCCCCGACGACAATATGTACCTTCACTGACTGTACATATCGTCGCCTACCTAATATGGTGTATATTGTTGAAGATGATGATGATGATGATATTTGAATATTCACAAAAAGATTAAACGAATACAAAAAATGGCTTTACCCTAACCTTAATAAATACTGTAAGTTACTGTAACTAAACTTATTTTTTGGTCATATAACATGTGTCTGCCTTAATCCCGATCTCTCTCTCTCTCTCTCTCTCTCTCTCTCTCTCTCTCTCTCTCTCTCTCTCTCTCTCTCTCTCTCTCTGATTCATAACTTTTGACCTGCAGCGATATTCATTTTTCAGACATGCAGCCCCTAATTCACACGATAATGCTAAATGTACACTTTTTTTCGTTTTATTTGTATGAAATCCAACGAAATGATAAATAACAATCATTTAATAAACATACTAGCGATTTTTATACCGATGTCTTTTCTGGCAATGTATGTTTAATTTCATTTTTAAAACGCATTATCAAACAGCATAAACTAAGCGCATAAAATAACATAATGTATTTCATGTAAGCGGAAAGTAGAGGATTCGGGCCAGGTGAAGCTTTCTTTCCTCCAAAATTTTTGAAATATCATTTGTAACCATTAATTTTCAGAGACATTTTTAAGAATAGTATTAAAATACTACAATTATTAAAATGTTTAAAAGTGATTTTGATAAGGTGAGGCTATTATCCCATCCTTTTTTCATTTAGACGTTCAAATTAATAGATAAGTAGCTCTTTTCTTGTGTTCCATTTTTCTTCTCCTTCGTTAGTTAAACCGTCATAGACAGTACATATTGTCGCCCATATAATATTGTTTACAATGTTGGAGTTTATGATGATGATGATGATGATGATGATTGCATGTACAATCAGAGACACATCAAGACTTATCGTACCCAAAATTGTCACTATAGTTCTAATAAACAGCAATTACTAAACAAAACTTAAATGTGACTTGACATTTTTGTGGATATCCTTCATTGTTTTATGAATGATTAACAGTTGATGAAAGCTGAAAATAAGGCATTTGCGAGTACAGAATTCAAGCTGCAAAGGTAAAAGTGTTCGAATAGTTTAACATACCGTGTAAACTCTGGGATGGTGGTGGAAACCGGAGTGTCCGCAGAAAACCACCTGCCATCGGGGTCAAGAGAACCGAATAACCCCCTCAAAGGATCTGTCCAAGTGAGATTCAAGCCTAGGCGGTGCGAGGTACTGTAAACTGTAGACGAGCTTTTAATTTAGACTAATTTGAAACCACGAGAATGGAGTGGATAATGCTGTTTTACACTAAAGTCATGTCTTTTGGTCTTTGATGGAGGAAAACTGAAGAGCGCGGAGAAAACTATCATCCAACGGTACGCAAATGAGGCGCAGTGATGAAGGCATAGATGTCCTTAACCACTCGACCATCGGCACACCGTGTTATTGGAGTAATTAATGCTTATATTTAAAGAATTGCATACATTTATTTGAAGCGTACAACGATTAAATGTATTTTAGTTGAAATGTACGATTTAAGATCATTACAAGGATATTAATATGACATTTAATTTTAGTAGAATGGTTTATCAAATTGTATTTTAATAATATTATTTATTGATATATTTAATAAAAAATACTGAAAAAGTTGTTTTTCCTTTTCTTAAGCCCTAACGAGAGAGAGAGAGAGAGAGAGAGAGAGAGAGAGAGAGAGAGAGAGAGAGAGAGAGAGAGAGAGCAATAAGATGCTGCTAGTTTTACTCAAGGACTACGTATAAAACTAATTGAAACATTCATATTTCAATGACACCCATATCAAAAACATTTTTCAAAATATCATTTGTGGTAATAATTTGACTTCATTTGATTTAGTGGTGTTTTACGTCCCAGTCAAGAATATTTCACTTATACCGAGACGTCACCAGCTATAGGTGAAGTGCCAGAAATCTTTACCTTTGCAGTGCTTTTGGGGCAATGTGCAGGGAGGGTTCTTTAATGTGTCACGACTGCCGTGACACGGAGCATCGGTTTCATTAAAAATGTAATAAAAGTATCAATGGATTTGCCGGCGACAATATGTGCCGATATGTGATGTACATATTGTCGCACATATTGCAGGAAAAATAAAAGCCTCATCTCGGTACATATTGTCGCCGGCGACATTATTAATTCATTAATTAATTAATTTTTTTTTGTTCTTTTCAAAGTGAACAGCTAAACATTTTAACTCTATTTTGATTAACTTTTAACTGCTAGTATTGTTTCTATAAATAATAATAAAAAAAATTACACAAGGCCTGACTTTGCGGTTTGTTAAGAAAACACACACACCCACACCCACCAACACACACACACACACACACACACACACACACACACACACACATATATATATTATAGCTTGTAGTTTGTTAAAATTTACGTTATATAATTCAATTATCATTTAATTTGAAAATTCTGTCCGAATTCGTTCAAGGGCCGAAAAAGACCCCTGGGCCCAATTGTATAAAAACTTTGCCATATTTGTATGTGCGTACATCAAGCGATTACATGTAATATCGTTTTACCGACTGCTGAAAACGTACGTAATCTTTTCATAATTTTAAATTTAGTCAACAATATGAGATATACATTTGCTCAAAACTGTTCAAACGTTGATGTGGAATGACTTGATGAATGACATTAAGTTGTGAATCGAGATTAATTCGTAAAATAATAAAGAAATGAATAAAAGTATGGTGATTGAGAATTATACACGTGTATTTATCAACAACATATATATCATTCAGTGTTCCATACTGCTTCAAGTATACATGCCCTTGAGAAGATTTCAATACTTATTTATATGTAGATATAGTGTCTACTTCAGCTGCTTACAAAATATATGTATACCGATATATATACACCTTAACAAATTTAGGAACTGTTTCTGACCTTGAACTTTTGATGGAAGTGAACATTCCTGAACAAGTTTTCGTGAATTTAGCAAGATATTAGCTATTTTTGTTACATAGGTTTTTAAATGTAAGTATTTATTTTATTTATATCAACTGTATCAAATGCATCTAATATCACTTTCATTTGTAATTTAAATTATCTCAAATCACACGAGTTTTAAACATAAAAATGTCAGAGGTTACAAGGGAAATTCGTTTTTTTTTTAAATCTAAAAGTATCTATCAGTACTTTTATTTTGAATAAATTCCTATTGAGGAGTTTTGTAATTTTTTTTAAAAAAATGGTATTTTTAATTAAACCTTTTGAAGTTTGTGGTTTATATTACCGTCGGTGTGAGGGAGATTATGAAGTATTTATCTATTCTATAAATATAAAATGCAGCTGTTGATCTGGAGTTTCTTATCAAATCTTTTTACTCCTTCAAGGTTAAGCAATAACCTTTCGGATAAAAGAGAAATAGTATGTCAGTGATAGTTTCAGTGAGATTCAAGGGTTGTTTTAAAAATAATCAATTTTAATTTTGATAACACTCTTATTGTATTTAATGCTTAGTGACATTTTTGCATGTGCTAAGGTTTCTGTTTATTTGTCTTAAACTTGATTACCCATTAATCCCCATGCATAGCATGTGTTATATTGATTTAATTTCATAATGGCTTCCTACTATTTTAAGCAACAATAAGAGTTTCCAGAACTTCTTACTTATTTAAATATTAAATTAAGTGTCACAAGCTAGAGGAAAGCGTATGGATGAACACCTCTAATTGAAATAGAGATTGTAAATTTTTGGATTACCAACATGATTTTTTTTATCGTCTTGACCATCAAAAAAGCTAGAATCCTTTTAACAAGGCTCGGTCTTGGTGTTGACAGATTTGTCATTTAAACATTTAATCAAAAACATTTTTATATCATTTCTTGTTTAAAAGCCAGGCACTATAAATCAGTCGGGCAAAACCAAGTTTTGAATTTACACCTACCACAGTAAGTGGATGATACATACAATTTTTATATCACAATGAAATACGGAGCCCACGAAGGGACATTGTAATAAATATACATGTGCATTTTCGCACGGTATTTTTGCTTTCCCACGCAACATTATTTCGTTCCCACGCAATGTTAATCTGTTAGCAATGTTAAGTATTATTGCGTTCCCACCAATGTTGGTGAGGACAAAATTTTTGCCTGGTAAAATTATTTACAATGTCCCTTCGCGGGCTCTGTAATTTAAACAGAAGCAAAAATGATAATAATGATAATACAATGGAGTGCCAACTGAAATCAAGGACACGTGTATTATTTTGATATTGCTTTAGTAAATATACTGCATTACCGTAATTGTTTACTATTCTGAAAAAAAATAATTGAAAAATTAACTACATGGTACTGATGCGGATATTTTATTTATTTATTTATTTGTTTGTTTTTCAGATTTTCGTTTTACTATGTCTCTAGCAATATCGGCTTTGCTAGGCATTATAGCTATTATTTTGGTGTATATATTTTCTGCAACTCAGGATCACACCATTTTGAGAGAATTAAACACAACGTACGATTATATCATAGGTATGTCTAAACTTATCTCTACTTGACAGGAAAGTATATAGAAATATCTTTATCATCCGGGCTTACAAACAACTGTACGATCAGTAAACATATTTTTTTTCTTGTCATAATGTCTGTTTGAATATGACTGATCGTTGAAAAAAATGCCATTTTTAGAATATTTACACGAATGGTAAAACACACACACACACACACACACACACATGGTGTCTGAGCCTTAAGTCGGTATCTCACTGAAGACAGTTGGAATTGTTATTGAATTTTGAGAAAATGAGAAAGTTCTACAAATGCAAAGTTTAAGAAGAAGCCAGAGGAAAGTAAAATAGGATGATAGTCCAGTTGAGTGAAGAAATGGTGCTTTACACCCAATCAAGATTTTGTCACACAAAGATCCGCCTAGTGGGAATTACACCTGGTCGGTGAGAGTCCCTTTAACCCGATCCTTACGACCACTCAACCACCTTAAAGTTCATAACTAACGTTTACACCTTATGACTTCTTAGATTTCACAAAGACCCTTATTAGAGACTGTGGCAGGACTGACTAAACTAACACATAAATAAATGTACCAATTATTGGTTCTGTCATATTTGAAACGACACAGTATTGAATGCACACACACACACACACACACACACACACACACGCACACAATTATATAGATAAATGTTGCAATGTGTAAAATTTTGTATTTTAAAATCATCATTTTTTTTCATTTTTTTTATTTTAAATATTATATTATCTTTAAAAAATGTGATTGTTGTATCAAACAGTCAGTAATTTCACATCTGCAAGGCCTAAGTGTTATTTTATCAGGGAATGGTCAGGTCTTATATTACAAATATGACCATTAGTTTCATTTGTTACGCTTCAATGCAAGTTCTCCTAGATTAGGGGATAATGTTAAGTGGTTATAGGAGATTTACAAATATATAACGTCACTATTGTGTCATCTTAATTAGAATTGGTCCAAATTTATTTTTCTTTATCCTCTGAATTCTAATTTGTTTTCATTATGGAGAAACATTTCCTGTGAACCTTGGAGACATGAATTTCAAAACTATTTCCAAAATTTGACACTCCCAGACACCTGCTATGCTTTCAGTTATAAAACCGTTGTGGGAAAAGGCTTCTTTGCCAGTTTCCTAGACGCAGTCGGACTGACCGCGCCAGTTAATACAGAAATTGTATTTTGCAGGTATGTAAAACTGTAAAAGCTAAGCAACTTGGTTAATTATTTTAAAGTTAATTTTATTTTGTAATTATCTTCAGTATCAAGTGTTGTTTCCCACTTAATTTTAATTAATATTCAATTTATCTTGGGCTCTAACTGATAAGAATTAATTATACTTTTATTGTCAAGTTAATTGGCAATTTAAATTCTTTATCTTTCATGTACATCTTTCAGTTACTGTATCAATAACTATGTTAAGCTTTACGCATCTTGATTTTCATTTCATTTTGTATTTTTTCAGCTTTGTTTTAAAATTAATTTGTTTATATTTTTACACTTGTACAGTCTAGGCAAGTTTCCTAGACGCAGTCGGACTGACCGCGCCAGTTAATACAGAAATTGTATTTTGCAGGAAACATTGTCATCTATGAAATTTATTAAAGAACATTTGCAATAAAATAACAATAATTTAAAAAGTAGTCGGCTCAATTGTTTTAATTGCTCGAACCCTAGCCTGGACACAAAGGTCCCGCTACATATATATATATATATATATATATATATATATATATATATATATATATATATATATATATATATATATTAAGGCTTTACCTACCTTGTAAATCTACTTAAGTTGAAATTTTTACTTCTCTTATATGTAATAAGGTGGCACATCCGGTTTAAATCTTATGATAACTGTCTTTTCAGACTATATCGATTATTTAAGGTTATGGTTTGGTTTTTTGGAAATTTTGGAAATATTATTACGTGTATCAAACAGTTTCCATGGTAACTGTAGCTTCTATGTACTAGAACAAGATTAATTTCTATATTCGAATGAATGGTGGTAAAACCTGTAAATAACTAAGTTCAATTTTTTTCTAAATAGTTTTTCCTACTGATACGCAATGTATTGGTAAATATATCAAGCCACCTTTCTTCAACAACTAAGATGGACGTGTATGTGTTTATTTTATAACTTTTTTGTTTAGATAAATAGTCATATATTGTATTTACCTTTTAGCTAAATAATCGCTAAAACGAGATATACCAAATGTCTTACATTAACACCAATAATAATACTGACATCATAATAGTTAGTGAAACATACTAATTGTGTATCGCTTTCATAAAACCTGGTAAAAATCAATTTATAAAGATAAAGAGATAGTTTTGTAGATAATTGATTTCAAAACAGAAACTTCAGCCTTGTTATTGTTGGAACTACACTATTAGTTTTTGTTGGAAGAATATACTGGTAACAAAAATATCACCAGTAATTTTATTTCCGGTAATGACTTAAATGACACTATCCTACTGCAGCAGAGAAAGAATAATTAGGAAAAAACTATTATTGTTAAATTTTGCTTAGTAATACAACATCTTGAGCAACGCAATTGTTCTCAACAGTTTATTGTGAATGAAAGAGTGAGTGATTTTTTTTTTTTTTTTTTTTTTTTTTTTTTTTTTTTTTTTTTAAAGCCGCATAAAACAAGGAACATCACAGATAAATTATAATAAAAGACTGGTTAATATATGATAACAATTATATTTTATTAAATAAATTTCTCGAAGGAAGTTTAAAATTTGATGTCCATGGAAATTACTAAAAAGATCTTGCATCGATGGTGCTGAATAGAACGTATCCCTTGTAGGAGCTAAGTCAACACAATTTAACAAAATGTGCTGAATAGTTTGTTGACGTTGTCAAGGGAGTTAATTGTGAAGGTTTGCCTTAAAATTAAAATACATTCACATAACTTGATCTAGTTTAACAATTTCTGACATAACGCCAGATTTGTGTATCAAAATTACATCATCACTTCCAGACTTAAGTACATCAGTACTAAGTGTTTAACGTTTTATATTTTGGGCTTGATATAATACGTATAGTTATACCAATTATCAACGAAAGCATAACGTAAATATATAACAGCTGCTTAGGTACGTTAATATTATCTAGATCTGATATATTGACGACTTAAAATAAAACAGACTGATTATTTTAACAATGTTGTAATAACTCACTCGCGTGAACTCTTCAGTGGGTAATTTTAATTAAATTAATTGTTATTCCATATGGAAAAAGACAGAATCCATTAACAGAATAAACAGTTTCATGAGGCTTACAACAATTTATTAGAGTTGTTCAATTACAAGATTACTTTAAAGTTTAAGATGCATGATCTACGAAGTAAAAAACATACCTCTCTATCCATGACGTTATACATGTATTTTAAACAAACACATACTGTGGATTGAAAAACATTGAACCCTGAACAGTTTGTTCGCGGATACAATGATAATCCAATCACTAACATATTACAAGTATATACAACAAGTCAAAACACAATGCATTTATTGAATACAATGCGTATACAGGTGTGTGTGTGTGTGTGTGTGTGTGTGTGTGTGTGTGTGTGTTTAAAGTCAGTTGAAATGTGCACATATGGCACATTAAAATTAAACAGGTATTTTTGATAGATATTGATGAATTTAGCTGACATATTTTTGCTTAAACAATTTAAAGTTTTAATTCTCATCATTAACATTTTATAAACTTAAAGGATATTTTGTCGTCTCCATATTCCGTCTTAGTGTTACTTATCATCATCATCATCATCATCATAATGGTCATCCCAATCATCAATATCATCAAATTTTGTTACTATTGTTATTATTATTATTATTATTATTATTATTATTATTATTATTATTATTATTATTATCATTATTATTATTATTATTATAGTTGGAGCTGGTTCCGCAGGATGTGTTTTAGCCAATCGTCTATCAGAAGATAAGAAATCGTCCGTCTTGTTGATAGAGGCCGGTGGAGAAGAATTTGATAATCCAGATATTAGCATTCCAATAAAAGCTCTTAGTCTTCAGAAATCTGACCAGGACTGGGCATTCTACACAGTACCTCAGCAGCATTCTAGTTTAGCTTTAAAAGACAAGGTACTGTCGTTAATTAAAGTAAAAATGCAGTGAATATCGATCTTTTAACTCAAAATTAACCGTTAACTGTTCACGCAAATAAACAAAATTAGAAAACCAGAATTGTTTATAATTTTTTCCCTGTTTTAATTTTTTTATTTTATTTTATTTTTCTAATTTTTTTAGTTTATTTTTCTTTAACGGCGATCTTATGATTTAGCTTCACAGCATTTTGTTAACATTTTACATGAATTATGTTAGCTCCTCGCTTTTCACATATTTCAACAAAATTACATTTCAGTGTTACATAATTTTGTTTTATGTTATACACGGTGTAAAATTTTTTGTGAAACTTGGGCTATGTAACTGTCTACTGTTATTGCATTCGGATAAAACATAACTAAATTTCACTATACAGGAATAGAAAACGTTTAAGCATTACGAGAGAATTTAACGTGAATTAGTATTTTGCCTTTCTTGTTTCAAAGCAAATATTTCTTTAGGTCGAGACATAATACTGGATGATACTGGATGTATCAGTTATCAATTTCGTACGCGATCTGACCGCTCAAATTGTCTTTTGGAAAGTGAGAGACAGGGCATAAAACTTCCGGAGGTTCAGTGCTTACTTTTGTGACCTTATAGATAGAACACCTGTCACATTATCAAAATATTTTTGGTCTTGTTATGAAAAAAAATAAATACTTATCGAAAATAAAAAACTAAACAAAGATAAGAGAATTTCTTTTCAAAATGTTTTGCAAACGTCTCTAGACACGACTGAAACATAAGCTGATTAAGAGATATTACTTCTCTATTATGAAATATCCACGTATCGTAAAATAACTGAACTGGTGGGGACCATAAATTTGTATACACTACTAGATATCTACTCAAATTAAAGTCAAAAGTCGAATATTTTGATAATCAGTGGTTCCCAAATGTGCTCATCAATTCTTTTCTTTCTTTTTTGGCGATTTCTGTCATTAATTTTTACAGTACTTTATCGCGTTTTGGTTGCGGGGGCTGTTGACAAAAACATGCATTTTTATATAAACATACTTCACTTATACTTTTGTTGTGACATATTATTCTTGGTAGACCTGGTTTTTGTTAACTAAACATTTTTTTTTTTTGCATTTCTATATTTCTGTTTAAAAAATCTACTTTTTCTTTTGTTTTCTGACTGTAATCTTTCAGCGCAATCTTGATGTTTTCTCCAATCTAAATCTTGTATACATGATTGTTATACCAGCTGTCAGATTGCGTGTACGGAAGACTAACAGTGTTATTTTCTCGATAATTATTCTATTACTTGTGACGTTTTTACTGACAATGATTCATATCAGCCCACACTCCAACAACTGCTTCGAATACCCCAAACAAAGGTATGTATACATATCTACTGTATTGTTCCTATTTCCACTGACACCTTGTGCAGCCTATTATAACGATTAGGTGATTCATAAATTTATGCGCTAATATCTGTATTAGAATGTTTCAAAATCACTGTCGAAAATTGACAGGTGCTCTTGTCTTAAAATATGCTTTTTGTCCAATCTGCAAATCTGAAAGCCAATGAAATTTAAAAATAAGTGAATATTCGATATCCATGTTCTTATGGTTTTTCATCTAAGGACTCGTGTATAAAACATAAATGTGACTGAAGGTCAGTTTAATAGCTTACGAGTTATAAATAATTGGACAATTTACGAGATAACAGATAAATCGGCCATACTCAAGGAGAATTGCATGAAATAATAGGTAACTAAGCAATTGCAAATGTTACTTAGAACAATTGACAACAAATGAAAATATTAATAAAACAAGTCAAAATAAACATACGTTGGTGGAGACCAAATATATTTAAACACCTGACTTTCGACTAAAATTTGATCTAAAGACAAAAATCCGGTGTCGCGGTACTTAGAAATTGGACCTAATGACAAATGAAAATTCCGGTATTACGGCACTTAGAAATTGGACCTAATGACAGATTAAAAATCCGGTATCGCAAGACATAGGATTTGGACCTTATAACAAAAATGTGGAAACGGTTTAAGTACTTTTAGAATATTCATCTATCATTCAAATTGTAAGCCTATATAACGTACAGACAAAATAAAGTTTTAAATTGAGGTTTTATTTATTTATAGAGAAGCAGTTGGCCAAGGGGGCGTGGACTTGGAGGAACAAGTTGCATTAATACAAATGTATATATTCGAGGCAGTAAACATGATTATAATTCTTGGGAGGCTGAAGGCTGTACAGGATGGGCTTATAAGCATGTATTACCTTACTTCCTGAAACTAGAAGATATTCATGTAAAGGGACTTGCAAACACTCGTAAGTGAACAATTTTGCTATTTGACATAGTTAAAGTCGTATAGGGTTTTCTTAAGAGATCAAAGGAATAGTGGAATAGATATTTGTTGGTACTTACGATTCTCTCTCTCTCTCTCTCTCTCTCTCTCTCTCTCTCTCTCTCTCTCTCTCTCTCTCTTCTTCTTCTTCTTCTTCTTCTTCCTCTCCTTCTTCTTCTCTCTCTCCGCTCTCTCTCTCTCTCTCTCTCTCTCTCTCTCTCTCTCTCTCTCTCTCTCTCTCTCTCTCTGAATTTAAAAAAGATATTTACCGTCTCGTAATTCTTTTCTTCTTCTTCTTCTTCTTCTTATTATTATTATTTTGTCTTGTAAATGCCCAGGATACAATTTTACTTTTTATACTTAAAAGCAATAATTCATTGACAGAAACGTTGTGTGTTAAACAAACTTTAGTACCTACTTAAACTAAGCACGCACAGCGATGTTTTATGAGTGCAGGTGGTAATAAAACGTTCTGTATCAACGAATGGCATTTTTTTTATTGCACTAGTATTGTACCAAAATAATTATAACATTATCTGTCTTGATTTTTAGTAATTGTGAAAGAGTTTTGACAGAAATCGTGATATTCTGCGCAAGTATTATTTTATTCAAACATCTCTGAGAAATGAACAAGTAATAAATTCTATAAAATATGTTGTTTTGCACCAGTATCCTAATTGCTTGATGCATCACTGTATTCGCAGATATATTAGTATTTACCGTTGTCAGTAGTGATTGGAAACATCACGTGTTCTATTTTATCACACAAAAGATAAAACTTTATGATAAAGAAACTTTCGCTTTTGTTTTGTCTTGGTCTTGTTTGTACATGTCTCTAACTGATAGAGACTTTCACAAGTTTAGTATCTAATCAAACTAAGCACGCATTGGGGTTGTTTTACGTGTGCAGATGGTATTCAAACATTTTATATCAAAGAATGGTATTTTTATTACTGCACCAGTATTGTAACAGTTTTTTCAATGTACAGACAAATGTTTTCGTTTGCTCATCAAATACACTGTAGAGTTTTGATAACCATCACCTAATTAGAGGTTTTCTTGTAGGTATATATTAGATATCATCGTAGCATACTTCAATCAAATTAACTCTCTCTATCGCTAAGGCTATAGGTTCATCTATTTCATCGTAAACAGCATGGTAAACGATATACTCTTATTAAGTTTATCACTGAATGAAAAAAAAAAAAACTTCCATAATAATAATATACACACCATCTTAATCATAATGATAACATTAAGCGCTGCTGGAGAATTTTAATTTACCGTTTTATGGACAGCACACAGAGATGTATCTCTATAAAATGTTCTGACTTATTTGTTTCTGGGTATGTCTGTCTAACATTCAATTTGACGTTAAAAGCTTTAATGTTTTTTTTTTACCTCAGTTGCAAATTGAATAACAAAATCAAGTTAACAAAAACTTCGAAAGAATTTGTAACGGAACAGACAACATTAAAATGATATTTATTCATTTTTATTTATTTATTTATTTATTTATTTATTTATTTATTTATTTATTTATTTATTTATTTATTTATTGTTACTGCTTTTTATTTTATTAATTTTTATTTATTTTTTGTTTTATTTTTATTTTATTTTTTTAAAAAACAAATGATTTGGTTTTATTTTTTTTTATTTTGGTCTTTGTTTGTCTGCATTTTAGCCTAATTTCGTATTATTTGATAAAAAGTTTATCTCGGTTAATAAGTAACACATCTGTAACATTATCTTAAGTAGCCTTAACATTAACCACAAATAAATGATAGCAATAATATGTCAAGAACAAAAGCCTAGTTAATTTTAAACTAGATACAAATGTTTTCGTTTCACACACACACACACACACACACACACACACACACACACACACATAACTTTGTATTAAAACTACTTTCTCTTTTTTTATTTAAGCTTACCATTCATTCGGTGGACCAGTAGCTGTAACCGAGTCATCAGTTACCCCACTTTCGGAGATTTACTTGAAAGCTGGAAAAGAACTCGGATACAATACAATAGACTGTAATGGTCAGGAACAAATAGGTAAAATCTTCATTTTTATGTATCTTGTTACCTCACGTATTTCAAGAGTTTTTCGAATTTTTGTTTTTATAAATATAAATATTCAATCGGACATTAAATGTACTCATAAACAGGATGTCTTAAGCAGTGATTCTTGGTTGCAAATAAATTTATTATGTACAACGACAAAGCATAAAAAACACAGTAATTAATAATAATAATAATAATAATAATAATAAAACACAAACATACCAGTCCATGTTCAAATTGCAATTCCCCCACAAAAGAGTAAAATCTTTGAATACTGGCAAATTTAGTTATTCGTAAACTTCCTTAAAGAAAGTGAGACCGGGTGCTGCGAAAGGGTAGGCGCCTCCTGTCTTGCTAGATACACCCGTCACGTGCAGAAATTACTTATAAATGGCGACCTTTCAAAATATAAAACTTGATCACGAAAACGTACAAATAGATGTGGGATTTCTGTATTTGTATATATACCCTACGTGTTAACAGTTCGATTTTTAGAATTAACATTTTATGGTAATTTTAAATAGGGGTTGAAAGAAATTTCCAAGTGCTTAATGTATCGTTACTATTAACTGGTATAGATAGCAAAATCATCACACAATCAAACGCAAATTTACTGGTCCATGTACAAATCACAATCCAAAAGGCAAAGAAAAAACTTTTAAAACTGGCTAATTTATTAGTATGCGTGACCTTCACCAAGGAAATAAGCCTGGTGTTCCGGAAGGGTAAGCACTTCTCGTCTAGCTGACTTCATCCGCCACGTGCGAAAACAAATTTTAGATTAAAAGGTACTTTAAACTATTGAACATCAGATACAACCTACAAAATATTACAACAATGTCAATTAAACTCAGTTTTTAGGGGAGACCACTGCTCTCAACTGCTTTCAAAGCGAAACTCTACATCACTAAAGAATGGACTCCGAACGACAAAGATATTTAATTACCGTTATAATTATAAAAAGGAATAAAAGTCTGCGCGTGTTTCCGTCAGTGTATTCAGCATCTTCAGATGAAGCCTTAAAACCAATTCCTTTACGTGTCAGAATAAGCATGATATTGTGTAATATAACCGTGTTTTTAAAGCATATAATTTTGCGAAAAATGTTAGGACGGTGACCTTTCGAGTTGAGCTGAGTAATGGTGTTTAACGTCCCAGTCAAGAATATTTCACTTGTATCGAGACGTCGCCAGCTATAGGCAAAAGTGCAGAAATTTTGCCTGTGCGTTGCGCTTATGGCATTATACAGCAGGGTTCTTTATCGTGCCATGCCTGCCATTATTTTAAGTTCCCATCCAAAAGAACCGTGACTTTCATTTTGTAATGCCGATTGCTTGGCGAAAGAACAGTCACTACCCACTTTCAAGACTGGGTCAGACCCGGCAGGGGTTCGAACCCACGACCTTCCACTTACGGACCGAGCACTCTACCAACTGAGCTACCGCAGTGGCCGGTGACCTTTCGATATAAGATATATAGTATAGACTGAGACGGAAATAATCCTATTATGATCATATTGCTATTGTGATGGAAAGATTAATGTTGTTAAGTGTTGTTAACTAATATAACCGATCTCTAAACATTTAACGTTCAATCTACAGATATATACTGTTCCGCCGACAGAAGTGCTACAGTAGAAAAAATCATTGACTGTATTACATTCTCAGGTTAATGAAGCGAAGTGCCAAATATTACTAATACATAAAACATGCATTCTTAACACTATAGTATTATAAATATGTTATAGGGAATGGAAACAGCTAACGTGTAATCATCTTATCTGCTTCAATCCTAATTCATGTTGAATTCTGTATAAGCCGAGAATCTGACGAATTCCGATATGTTTCCAATAAATGTTATTTTCATGTATTTTTCTTGAAAGCAGGAGAAGGGTATTATGTATTTTTGTGAAAAGAGAATGTTAAGTTATTAAACAGTTATTTCTAATTACTTAGTAAATGTCACGATTTGAAAATATGTAAATACACTTAAGCTCTGAAACAAAGCCTACTGCTTAATTCAGCATGTAGTGCTCTTTAGGTCTTAATAAGTTGTGTTTGACCTGCTCAAATTACTATGCTGAGAATTGCATCCAAAAAATTCAATTTGACATTAAATTTGATACTATTTTAATGAATAAATAATTTAGGTTTTTACGATCTTCATGTTTTTATAATTCAATTCTCTTTTGTTTGAAGCATTTTGATTGTTTAGATCTTTTCTGTTATTTTTGCATGAAAGAATTGGTAATGTAACTTTAATTTAATTATAAATAAAATTAAAGTTGTAAAAGTTTTGATTACTATTTTTTTTTATTCTATGAATTGAATTATAAGAAATGAAATAAATTTTTCTTTTTGTTATAGAAAAATTAAAGAATTGGACATTTGCACACGTAATATAATTCGCTACGCGAATTATGCAGTGTGCAAAATGTCCAGTTCTTTCATTTTTCCATGATAAAGAGAAAAATTAATTTCATTCCTATAGTATTAAACTGTTTAGATACACGATTTCAACAAAGAAATCAATTAAAGCATCTCTGATTTCCTCAGGTGTGTATCACGTTTGTTACAAATTCTTTGTTGTTTATAAAGATGGTTTGGTTTTCTTTATGGTATACATGTATAAGCTATGAATGCTAATTTCGATTCAAAGGAATGTGAATAAATATTTTGATCTGTTAATCAACCCTCAAGGTACCGGAAGTAGTTTTTCTTCCGGAGTTTGCTATAAAGTCAGTTGTTACTATAAAATTAGTGAAGATTTTAAAAATATTTTTACGCTTTTTATGATCACGATGAAGTTATGCAACGAAACTTGTACGTGAAAATCTTATTTCAGGATTTTGTAAAGGACAAGCTACAATAAATCATGGCCACAGGATGCATACTGCACGTGCATATTTACGACATGCAACCCAGAGGGTAAATTTGCACGTGTCTATACACACCTTAGTAAAGAAAGTAAGCTGATTATAAATTATAGTCAATTAATTATTCAAAATGTGAAACTTTCTGTCATACCAAATACAATTGTATATCAACAATCTTAATTTCATAGAATTTTGGAAGACAGTGAATTTTTTACTTATCTATGACGCATTCACATTTCTGTATTTTTGAATGAAGTGCTTTTTACCATTGAACAAACCATTTCAGTCAAAATTTCTTATGATAAAGCTCGAAATATTGCATTCAGAATTTGAGCAGATTATTTTATCATTTACGGTTTTGGTAGCATTAACATCGTGATAATTTCAAAGACCAGTTTCTAATTGTGAGAGAAAACTAAAAAAAAACTATAAACTTTCATATAGGCATAGCAGAATGAATTCAGATATTTAAATGTTCAGCATTTTTGCTCAAATTCGACTTGCTAGGTCTATTGCTATTTTCTGCTCTCATTAACATAAAAAATAGAACTATTCTACGCATAGATTTTTTGATATATTTTCTTGGTTAAATTTCACATTAGTCATTCCTGTTAAACATTTCTATCTGTATTGTAAAGTAGCAATTCACTAGTAATTTTATCATTTTGTTAATATCAGATAAAAATAGAAAATGGTAGAGCAGTTGGTGTGGATATATTGAAAGATGGTCGTAAGAAGACGATACGAGCAAGGAAAGAAGTTATTTTGTCTGCCGGAGCCGTCAACTCGCCCCAGATATTGATGTTATCTGGTATTGGTCCCAAAAAGCATCTAGAAAAGATAGGGGTAAGTTTGTTAAGAACAAAGTTGAATGCCAGTATGTGCCGGCGACCATCTTGGAAATCTTTAATCTTTATAAAGATGGTTTTCAAAATTTCACATGGATTACATCGGTTATTTAAAACAAATTTTTTGTAAGGTGTAATTCTGAAAGCGTTTTAAATAGTTATTACTCTAAAATGCAATCATTGGAAATCTTTTCAACATTTGTTTTTTTTTAAAAAAACAATTCGCGAATTTAATACTTTTTTTTACTTCACAGCTTTCTCAAGTAATTCTTTCAAAAAATGTCTAAACAATAAAAAAACTGGTAGTGACTATTATACATTCTTTGTGTTCTTTGTCACAGAGCTAGGGTGTTCAACTTAAATCCTTCTTCGCAAAATTTATCGCATATTTTTTTGTTTTCTGCCAAAAAAGACAAAAATAAAGAAATTTCTGACTATGACCCATTGGGATTTTTCGCACTCAGAAAGTAGTTGGTGTATTATAAGGATTGACCTAAGAGAAACAGAAAATATTTAAACGCTTGTTACTTCATCGGATAATTGGCTTTTAATAAATGCTTGATATTGTAGTTCAGTATGAAAAATTAAAATCCAAGACATCACGGTAAGTTAAACGCTGAATCCCCTGACCCTTAATTCATCAATTAACCATATGTTAACTGTCAAAGGATAGTTTTGGTGTCACATGAACACCTTTACCTGTTAACTGATTTCGTTTTTTTAAAACCATGATGTTTGAAGCATGCAGACAAACATTGTTTTGTCCGATTGCCAAATGAAACAACCTAAAACCCAAAATTAAAGAACTGTCGAATACCCTAAGTTTTAAATGTTTCATTTTGAGTACTAATACTTTTTACCCAACCTTTCTTATTTGTTGTTATTTTTCTTTTTGTCATAATATGAAGAATCAAAACAATCTACTACGGTCACTAGACTAGTTGTTGCCCCTAGGGTTATCCTTCAGGATGCCATGAAAACTTCTTATATTGCCAGTTCAAACCATCGTAACTTCTATAAAGATTCACAACAAAATTTTAAACAACGCAAAAACACAACAGTCAAGCTAACTGATATTTTTGACTATGATAATAATTTATCATACTGCACTGTTTCTTCTTGCAATTCTAAACATCGCAAAACCTGTAAAATTTTGATTACAGATAACAAATTTTACAAGCATTTTTACTTTTAAGGAGTGCACTTTACGTAGCAACGATGATCTGAACTGTAAATCTTCCAATGTTGTATATGGAATAGAGTGTAATTTATGTGGACTCATATATGTTGGTGAAACCAAAGGTAGACTAAATGCACGAATGAACGGTCACCGGTTTAAAATAAATAATTATGGTAACCAACTTATTCACCAACACTTCAATCAACACGACCATTGCACGCTGTCTATGAAAGTTAGAATTTTGGGGGAAAAAAATATACCACCACACAAATAGTCCTATTTTGAGTACACCATATCGATTACAACGGGAGAACTACTGGATTACTGTCTTACCATATGGATGCAATGATGAAATCGATAGATTAGGAAACCTTTTCAGCCCAGATTGTAAGAATGTCAATGTTTTACACCTGTTCATAGCAAGCAAATTGCACAATAATTCGAGAAACCTATACATAGCTGTAAAAGTAGGATTTACGACCGTAAATACAGGTTTTATGATCGTAATTGCAGGTTTTACCATCGTAAACCTAGGTTTAGCGATCGCAAACTTATTGTCCCCAAATAGTCTGTAGTTTTTACGGCACCAGTAGATACCTGAAAATGTCCTCATCTACCTGAGTCTGACATGATAAAGAAGAAGCCATGCATTCGAAATTATACACAAGTCTTTCTAACCCCTGGTATGTTTTATACGTTAACTTCTTGTTTTTATTCTTGGCATGTTCGTATGAGTTACATGCTGAAGAACCATGTTAGTGATCATTTTTCGGATAAGTAGTATTTTTATTATAAAAAATATGTTTTATTACAGTAATTGTCCGTGTATTTTTAATCACTAAACTTTACGTTTGTTTAAAAATGGGAAAATTCAAAAGAACCATGTAGTTGGATATTTAGAGATTATTATATGGCCATTTTGATACCAAGGACTCGAGGGCTGATGAAGGGTGTGATATCAAAATGGCCATATCATAAACTTTTTATCATATGTTTCCTTTGAAACAAAAATGACAATAATAAATAATTAAATTTTTAAGCAGTCTAGCAGATTTTATTTTTTTATATCCATCATGATCTCATAGATAATTTTTTACGCCATGTGTCATACGTCAATGTTACCCTTATCAACCGCTGACGTCGACTTTCCGATAACTAGGTCAAATATTCAGTCAGTCGCCATATTCGCCGAACATGACGTGTACAGAGGCATTTGTTTCTTCATTTAAAAGTGAAAGTTGTTAGAATTAGTTTTAAGATCTGCATTCATAAATCATGATCGTGATGACAACAGCGCATCTGAGTTTTTGAAACGGCAGGTGCATCATATTTTGACAGGGAAAGGAGTACAGGAACATATCGACTACAAGCTGGAATGATTTAATTTTTGGCTTCTGTAAGTTTATTTATTGATGATAGTGATGACAACGTGTTATTGATTGATATTTTTTGTACGGGTGAACAGTTCCGCTTCGAACTGATGTCTCATTTTTGTCTTGACATACTTGCCTCAGCTTGAAGCCAGCATCGTTTATATTATAAAGTGCCGTCGCGCGCAATATCAGTGTAAACTAGTTGTACCTCTCCGATGTGTCTGTATGTTTGCAAATTCCGAAACTCTGTTGAAAATTAATTTAAATACAACTGCTACATGAATGTACTGCAAACTCCTCATCGTGTTAACCATTACCAGTTAGTTTTAAGCTGAAGCGACATGAAAAATCCAGCATTATCGGAATTTTATGAGGGGAGTGATATCACTTTTCTAGGGGTGTGATATCACTCGGGCTGATATCAACTTCGAGAAATTCGAGAGTTATTACACATACAAAAATAGTGATATTTTTAGTAAACATATGATAAAATATAAAAGCTAAAATTATTTTTTACTGTACACATTTGATAATTGAAAACAAAATATCGATTTTCTTGATATACAATTTAATTCTTCATTTTTTGTGATAAGTGATTTGAGACGTTGTATCTAAGTCAGTAATTATTTTTTAAATTGTTTTTCGTATGTCTTTTAGGCAGGGTATCGCACTTAATATAATGTATTTATTTGTAAATATTGTAGAATATTGTTGAATTATGATATATGTGACACATTTATAAATTATTTTACTACTCCTCTCTATTACCTATCGTAAAGTCAATGAAATTAATAATTGATAAATTTTAGTGCTAAAATGATTTGCCGAAATCTCTACGATCTGTACAATTCCCTTCGCGTCAATCCGATCGAGTCTAATAATAATAATAATAATAATAATAATAATAATAATAAGATACCATATCTAACGATTCAAGTTTGTAGTTACAAGGGAAAGAAATATTCGTGTTCACTAGGAAATATAAGAATTCTAGGTTCAATTCAAAATTATAGATTTTTTATCCCTTTTTATTTATTTATTTATTTATTTATTTATTTATTTATTTATTTATGACAATTAAAAATACAAATACAAAGTATTAAGATTGCAATCGGCCTACAAGTTTAATCTTGTACTAATTTATTAACATAAAGTCTTTTAAATAATATTTCTTGTATTAAAACTGCGATCCGTAAAAAATAATTTTTAAAAACACCATATCAAGAAAAACTTCTTATCCACCCCTATAAAACAAATTCTTACTCAAATTTAAGTTAATCGCACATTTTACTTCATTTTAAATCGTTGAAATTAAATAAACTTTCGAAAACGGATAAGGGTCTCGGAAATGCGATACATCTTCATAATTATATTTAATTTTTTTTCTTCTTGATTGATTTTTGTTAATACATATTGAATGAAGTTCTAAATTAACTGTCATGAAAACATGTGTTAAAAATGGGCTATAATTCATAATGGCTTAATTTTTTGTTCCTTCAGTATAACACGCACGTAGATGCACTATCCGGCGTGTGTACGTGAGTGTGTGCGTGCGTCGTTTACATCTATTTTCGTCTTTTCCCCTAAAACTGCTGGACAGATTTCAATGATACTTGGCCAGAAGCATATAAGGGCCGATGCAATTTAGATTTGTTCATGGCGTTGCCATGGCTACCAAAACTAGGTCAAGGTGACCTAGGGATCCAAAAGTCTTAAAAAAATCTTCTTCTCTGAAACCGATGATGGGAGATCAGTAAATATTGAGTGCGCAAGGCCAAATAATATGACTGGCATTTCAACATTTAACAATGTTGACGAATTTCACTCCACAGGCGCTTACAAATCTGATGTGATATTTGGCTTTTCTAGGGTCTTAAGCCTATAGTTTGTTCATTTTGTGCAATTTGGTCGAAAAATGGGTAACGCGTTTTTGCGTTTAGTTTTAAAAATTTCGTAAAATGGCTTCAAATTGTTATAACTTGACTATTTGAACAGATACTGACATGGAGTTTTCAGTTTTGACTTTTTCTTGAGATGACCTTTAAACGGAATCAAGGTCATGACCTAATTTGTAATCTATGCAATATTAAGCAATTCTCTACCAAATATTAAGAGATATATGAATTCAAAACATTGGTAAAATGTTCCCCATGAAAAAATTTAAAAAGGCACCAAGTTTCATAAATATATGATAATCAATGTAGGAGTTGTTGCCCCTGAAATGTCATTTCTTGCTTATAAATACTAAAATTTTGCATTAGCTTGAAAACTATAAGCTTTTTGTATAGGCATGTATATTAAAATATTGTAGGCATTGATATGACAATCATTTGATATATGGTTCAAGGTCATATGTTGAAAGGTGAAGGTCATAGCTGCATACGTGTACTGAAATTGAGAATTTTCTTGAAAACTGTTAACTTTTTGTAAAGGCATGTATAATAGAATATTGTAAGTATTAATATGATGATCATTTTGATAAGTGTTCAAGGACATAAGTTCAAAGGTCAAGGTCATAGCTGCTTAAGTGTACTGAAATTGTTAATTATCTTGAAAACTATATTCTTTTTGTATAGGTATGTATATTAAAATATTGTAGGTATTGATATGACAGTCATTTTGATATATGGATCAAGGTCATATGTTGAAAGTTCAAGGTCATATCTGTAGAAGAAGACTGAAATTGTTAATTATCTTGAAAACTATGAATTTTTTCTATAGGCATATATATATGAATATTATAAGTATTGAAATGACGATCATTTTGATATATGGTTGAAGGTCAAATGTTCAAAGGTCAAGGTAATAGCTATAGAAGAAGACTGAAATTGTAAATTATCTTGAAAACCATTGACTTTTTGTACAAGCATGTATATTAGAATAATGTAGGTATTGATATTACGACCATTTTGATATAAGGTTCAAGGTCATATGTTCAAAGATCAAAATCATTATTCGGAAATTATTCATTGTATAATTTAAATCATGCATATAAGCTATTTATAAATGAAATGTTACTAGATATTTCTGATTAAATATTTCCGGATTTCCAAACTTGAGGAAATTTGTAAAAGTCTTTGTATTAAGTTCTTTGGAAGTTTTTATGACATTTCCTCAGGTGAGCTTTAAGGTCCATAGGCCTCTTGTTGTCAATAAGCGCACCACAAAGTCATTTGTAACGAGCAATCTCATTGGCTAACTGATTGGATGTTCGTAAAACCAGGTTTTTCTATCGCAAATTTTATTAACGATAGCAAATTTCTTTGAAAATGCACAATAAATGTGATAAAACCTGGTTTTGCACCGAAAATTCACATTTACGAACGCAAATGCAATTCGTCTTGAAAACCTTCATTTACGGTCGTAAATCCTAGATTTACGTTATAAATTGCACAATAAATCGTGAAACCAGGTTTTGCGGTCGCAAAAGTAGGTTTTACGATGCAAAACCAGGTTTTACGACCGCAAAACCAAGTTTTACGGCGTAAAAAAAGGTTTCTCGAATATATGTGCAATTTGCTTGCCATACCTGTTCAACAGAACTACGCCTATGGACATCAAAGTTCCAACAAACCCAATATCCATGATGTCAATTTTTTAATCTTTTACCATTCATTCAAAAACCTCTCGGATTACACCATATTCGTACCAAACTGTACTCTTTACCACTTTCCCGTCTAAGTCAGTTACAAGAAGAATGCATATACAAAACTACTGCAGATTTTAATACACCAGAGTTTAAATTTAACGCTATTATCATGGATATTGCATTTAAGAGGTTATTTAAACCTGCTCAGGAACACAATATACAGAACGACAACCGTCGCCAATTTCTTAAATTACATTATGCAAACAAGGGCATAGATATTATTAATATTTCTAATATACTGCTTAACAAACTAGTACAATCTAAATTCTCTACTTATTTCAAATATAACTCGCCACCTCTAGTTTCCTTCTCCTACAATAAACCAATTGCATCCAAAAATTTTAACTATAAACAAACTTTGCAGTGCCTAAACTTTCATAACTTTACTCCACCTAGCTGCTCTTGCTCAGTGTCCCCATATATTTATAAACAAGCTGGGCATGTAGTAACAGGTGATCGCAATATAATTAAGAACACTAAATTAAGATGTCTTCTTTCAAAAGGCCCTAAATACAGCGAGGCTCAACCTTTTACTTTGGGACAGAATTTCAAAACTTTCATGGATTCTGTTGAAAAGTATGCTAGAGGCTAAATTAGAAGACGTAAAGCTTGATACTTTATCCGACTAGATAAGGACAATTAAAAATTTTATAAAGTCAAGGATTGCCAAACTTAAAGGGTCTATGGGTACCAAACCTTCTTTAGTGTTCAGGGACCCTAAGAGTTTTGCAATCCTTACTGACATACGTAACAGTATGTTGTTGTCCAAACTGATAAAGCCACTAACAACATTATTTTCGTTTGTAAGAAACTCTATGTTGAATGTTGTATTAAGGAGCTTGGTTTAGATAGTATATCGGAGTATCCTACTTATACTAAAACTAATTTTACCAAAGATGAATTATTTCCAATCATAGGGAGTCATTAAGTCAATTTAAAACAGGAAGAACTTGACCTGCCTTACTTATGTTGGATTCCAAACCTTCACAAAAATCCATACAAGTAAAGATATATTACAGGATCCTATAAATATACTATTAAATCATTATCAGTAATTCTAACATAAATTTTGACAGTCATCAAAGATGGCCTTCAGACTTATCCAGATAGAGTCTTTTCTACATCTGGCAATACCAAATGTGGACCTCAAAAATTCTAAAGAACTACTTGACCATTTTGTTTCAAATACTTTATCTCCTGTAAAAAAGTATAATAACTTTTTATTTTTCTGCCCTTTACACCACTATTTCTCATTCTAAATTCTGAAAGAACGTCTTAAACAAACCATTCACTTTTCGTTCTTTTACAAAAACGGTACACCAAGATATAAATATCTAATGCTCAACAGGTATTCTGGTAATTTTGTAAAACACCATACAGACTGCGAACAAAAATATACTGAAGATACCATCAACTAAATGTTAGTTTTTGATAGATAACATATTTGTTGTGTTTGGCAATATAATCTTTCAACAAATAATCGGTATACCAATGTGCACAAACTGTGCACCATTGCTTGCTGATGTGTTTCTTTTTTTCATATGAATCAGAATTTTTACAGAACCTTGTAAAATCTGGAGAAATGACGTTCTATCTCTAAATAATCCCAAATTTGGAGAATATGTGAATGCCATCTATCCAAGTGAGTGTGAAAAAACACGACAGGTTCTCCATGTTCTGCTTCATATTTGGACTTATACCTCAATTATGACACCCACGAAAGGTTACATCAGAAGCTATACGACAAACGTGTTGACTTCAATTTTTCTATTGTCAACTTTCCGTTTCTTTGCAGTAATAACCCTGCTTCTCCTGTGTATGGTGTATATGTTTCACAGTTAGTACGGTACGGTAGAGTTTGTTCCCACTTTTGGGACTTTCTGCAACCAAGCAAATTGCTTACAATTAAATTATTGACTCATGGATATTGCAAGCCCAGGCTAATCAAGGCCCTTAAAAAGTTTTATGGCCATCATCACAATATTGTTAATAAGTATTTAGTCAATGTATCCAAACTTAAACTGGATATATTTGACTTACCATAGTTCTTTGTTCCTTTTATTCTCAAAATTGACTTGCACGTGACGGGTGTAGCAAGCTAGACAGGAGGTGCTTACCCTTCCGGATCACCCGGCCTCACTTCCTTGATTAAAGTTCACGTGTATAACTAATTTTGCCAGTTTTCAAAGTTTTTACTTTGTTTTTGGGATTGTGATATGGACAAGGACTGGTATGTTTGTTTTATTAAAACAAACAACTATAATTGTTAAGGATTATACTGCGAATTTCACTGCACTCCTAAAAACAAACGTGATTAAGTTAATGATTTTCTTACGAAGATTTATTCATATGATGCAGTTTAGTATTAAATTTATGCGCATCAAACCAACACCTGGAAAAGATTTTGCAATAGTTTTTACCTTTTTTCTGTCTAAAAAACTAAGATTTCGATTTACAAATACTTAAAGTTGTCTTTCTTTGACTACTCAACTTTCTGAAATCCAATACAGACTAAATCTTCGTAAATGGGTTAATAAACGCAGTGAATATTGTTTGCAGTTAATCATTTATACCTTTGTTTTAGATCACTACTGTGCATTCAGATTTACCAGTTGGTCAGAACTTACAGGATCACCTCTCACTTTGGTTTGGGCATTATATAAAGTTACCATATTCCATCACAGAAGAAAAGATAAATGGATTTATGACTGACTTGCAGTATCGGTTATTTAAAAGAGGTATCAAAATAACAGTATTGAAATAGATATGTCTTGTGTAAATCAAGGATTACCACAGCTGCAAGATAGCATACTACAAAATTTAATTTTAACAATTCTACGACAATAGCCTAGAGATTGTTCTTTCAAGTCTATTCTCGGATCCATCAGGTTTACAGTTAACACAGCTTAGCTTGATTTTTTAATCTGCTTTGTCTAAAAACTGTTAAATCATACGGCGTTTGCGGTGACATACTCTAATTTTAGGTCTTGAAGCTGTTCAAACTGTTTAAAAATTTAAAAATTAAAGAGTTTTGACGGAAATATTATAGGCTTTTAATTTATTAAAAAATTGCGGAAAACAAATTTCATCAAAACCATAAGCAAACTTGAACTATTTAGATTTTTTTTTCCAAAGCGAAACTTTTAATGTAATAGGTACTCTTTACAAAAATTGCCTGCATATGATTTTGTTTTTAAAATGTTGTTATTTCTTCCTTTTTTATTTAAATAGGTTACCATGCATCAAATACTGTAGAAGGCCAAGCCTTTATTGATACAGATAATTCAACATCAAAATATCCAGAGATCCAGTTGCAGTTTGCTAGTTCATTATTCAGAGGAGAGAAAAATTCTAATGCCGGTGACTTTAATTACAAAGACGAGGTTAGATTAAAGTTAATTATATTCCTAAATAATATTAAAATAAATAAATGAATTTCTTAACCAAAAAACTAAAAAAATAAAATAATAAAACATTGAATAAGCGACAACTAAAGCTACTAAAAACAATGATACATTTATAACAACTTCGTATTGATCAGATAATTAAGCATGTTCCTTACACATTCAACATATTTTATAACTTAGTTACAATTAAATATTTAAATTTCAAAAAAAGTTTTTAATTTTTTTTTGTCATTTTGGGTAAAGTTTGTTTAGGGTAAGTATGAATTAATTGAATTTTATGAATCCATTTTGTGCATATTACCGTTAAACAAGTAGAGGGTAAATTGTTACTCTGCCTTTTTTAGGGTAATTCGACAATATAAGAATGAATTTTATTATCTCCGTTTAGTTTGACATAAAATTCTTTTGATATTACTACGTTATTGTTCTTTTTATTTGCTTGTTTATGCTATTTGTTTCGTATGGGTTTCTTTGTATTACTAACTATTGGTTCTTTTTTATAGATAAATAAGGCTATGTATGTATCAAACGGACCAACAGAGGAAGGAATCACAATACAGGTCGTATTGTTACATCCAAAAAGTAAAGGAACAATAACTTTAAAGAATCCTAATCCATTTGATCCACCTTTAATTGATCCACGTTATCTATCTAATCCAGAGGACATAGATGCTTTTATAAGAGGTAAGCATACTTTCCTGATTATATACATTTGTTCTTAAAGAAAACAATTATCTTAAATTTAACATTTATTTTAATAAATTTAAACAAATGTTGTTTTTAGACTGAAAGAGCATCTTTTTAAATTTTATGACAACTTCAAAAATTTTTTTTTGAAATATTATTTTTAAATCTCGTGATAAAGAGGAACTTAATTTTCTTATATGTTATGAACATTAATTTTTTTGTAATGGCGTATTCTTAAATCCTTCATTATTGTCTTTTTTGTCAAGCTGAAGCTAAATAATTCCCGACATGTTTATTGTTTATTTAATTATTCTGGGAATATTTTCATTTTTGGGTTTTATTGTTTAAAATTAGGATTTGGAATGCTTTTTAAACTAAATCATCGATAATTGTTTTGTATTTACCGTTCATCCAATTTACCTAAGAAATCTGAATCAACATTTTCTAAAACTTTATTATTCTAGATTAACCATAAAAGTTGATGTTATTCATATATTTCTATAGCACAAATTTTTTTATAATCGGATTAATGTTCAGTATTTATTTTCCTTGGCGACAACTTTTCAAAAACAATCTTGCAGGTAGTATTATAAAAATGTTATAAGACAATACTTTTTGCTGTTGTAATACCTATACAAACTTTAATTTTAGCAGCTTCTTTTGATGTAAATTTGGTGTCACCGATGTATGAATTCAGTGACGAACCCTTCCTAAAGTACTACCTAATCCGCACTACTACCACGTCTGTCAATCGCGCAGACTTGTTCGCATAGGTTCTTTTTTAGTTTTTTTTTTAACAACGTACCTCTCAGCAGTGTATTTTTCAGTATGTTTAAACATACAAAATGAAATAAAATAAAATGTTTTCCAATGACTCGTGTAAGGATTGTTTTCTCTACCTAGAGTCCCCCAAAGAAAACTTTAGAAGGTAATACGCACAATATGTGTTCGTTTGTTTTTATCATTAATTGTTTAGCTGTTTCTATCATTAACTTGTGTTTAATTGTGTTGGTTTATACCAAGTATGTATTTGTGAGTCATAAATTGCTGTCTTATATCTGTATTTTTTCACAGGTATTCGATTTTATGAACAAGTTATCAATACCAAACCATTCAAAGACCTTGGAGTTGAGCCAACAAAGACAACATTTTCTTCCCTCTGCAATGAACATACACACGGAAGTGATGCCTACTGGAAGTGTATTATTAGACATATAGCAGTCACTCTCTATCATCCTACATCTACATGTAGAATGGGTGCAGAAAATGATCCAACTGCCGTTGTAGATCCAAAATTAAGGTAAACATACAGCACTTACGAATCGCCGTCTAAACTAAAAAAATCAAATTTTCAAAAAATCGCGAATTAAATTTAAAATAATTTAACCAACGAAGAATAACATAAGATACAAGAAATAAAAAGGGGGAAAAGTGGATAAAAAACTTTTTAAGCATTAAATCATATTAGAATCTCTTGATATTTAAATTCACACTATGTGTATGAAAAACAAACTTTTTGTTAATTTGAAAAAAAAAAATATTTTGACACAATCATTCGTTGTTTAGACTTCGCAAAATGTACGTAACAGAGAATTTGTTTACTAAGTATAAAATCAAAATAAACAGAAAAATTACTGCTGATTTGTATTAAAATACCATTGGTTGACGTACATTTAAATGAACAATATTACTTTTTAAGAAATAATTTTCATTTTTATGCTAGTACTAATACTCAAAATTTGATAAGATTTCATGAATAACAATTATCTGATGAAACCCAACATTTAACATTCAAAATAGTGGGTTAATTATTCTTTACTCTAGAATGGCGTTTTTCTCCTTTTATTATTGATTTGATTTATGGATTTCTGACGTATATTTATGTCACAGACTTCTCGACATCTCAAATAATGTTGTAAAAAGTAAAATTTTCAGTGACGTTCTTATCTATTTATCTCTGTCTCCTTTCTTACATTTTAGAGTTAAAGGTATAAAAGGACTTAGAGTTGTGGATGCTTCAGTAATGAGAAACATTCCATCGGGTAACACAAACATACCAACCATAATGATAGCAGAAAAAGCAGCAGATATTATCAGAGGGATCGATTCCGTAAAACACTTCGAACTCAAAATTAAAAGAATCCTACATTTGTAAGGTGCTATGTCATGCATATTTCGTATCAAATGTTCCCTTATTGTATCCATTTTAACAGAGTTAAATGACGGAAAACGTTTTTTGACGGGGAAAGAGGAAAATTAAAAAAATAATTTTCTAACAATTCAAATAAGCCTTTTGCAAGTCTAGGTATAATACATATTACGGGTGTCAATCGTAATGTAAGACTGTTTTATATGATATATAGATAAGTGTTCAATTGTTTTACCTAACCATTGGAACTGTGATATCAGGCCCTTGACATGGAATGAATTTTGGAAAAAAACACACTGTCTTCGTTTTTTTTGTGAATTCATTTTAATGAAAAAGCAATTCATACAAAATATTGACCTTATTTAATGATAAAACCTAAGGTCATTTAAAAGGGATTACTATAAAATTGGGAAAAAATTGTTGAAAGAGTAAATGCAAGAAGATGTAAAGAAGTAAGAAGATGGATTTTGTATAGAAGGAAAGCTCACAAGTGCAAAAAGCCCGAATAATTAAAAAAACCTTGCCGCCTAAAGTAATCCATCCCCGTAGGTCTGTGTGAAAATTATACAACTTGTCCATTGCCCCAACTTTCCAATCACTTGCTCTTGATACAACGGAATGAAGTGCAGTCCCTTGATTGACTCCGTACATTCGACATTGGAATATAATGTAGCAGTGAAAGAAAGTAGTAAAACATATACTGTACAATATCCGTATGTAAGTCGTAAATGAATAGATAGGCGTGTTTGGTTGGACTGAAGAAGATTGAGTAGATAATAGTTTTTTGATGATGAATTAGTTTGTATTTGTTGTGATTTTGTAACTAATATTATTAGCTTGTTCTAAAAGTTGCCTATATTTCTTGAGATTTGTAGATGTTAATAATGTGTTAATTATTTTTAATTTAGTGACGTTGTATGGTAGACAGTTCTATGGGGTGAATGTAATTTATTATCATATAAATGAATGTCTTATATGATATCTAATCTTTATTTTTCTACCCTAATTCAATTTTCGTAATTAAAGCTGTATAATGCATCAACTTATTTGTTATCATTATTTATATCAATGATTACATAGACCAATCAGCTTAACCACCATATTAAAGTACTGTATGAGTATAACTTGTAAGATACGTACGAATAAGTTGATTGCTTTTATGGTAAAAGAAGCATATTTGTAAGTTTTACCTGCCGGAATTTGAAGACCACTAGTTGCAAAATCAGTAAACAAGTGATATTAATTAGTGGTAAGCTTTAAGTAAAACTGTTTAAAAGGTAGATGAGGCTAGTATTCTCTTAATTATTTTAGAATAATTTTCATGAGGATATCATGACACTTTGTTTCTTTGTTTTCATTTAGCTTTTTAAAAGAGTTGTAAGAAAGAAAAATTATAGCCACTTTACTTGCAAAAAGAAAAATCAAACAAAAATACTAAATACACAAAATACATTTGATAGAAAAAACAAATATTTATAGCCATATTATGTCGTTTGACTGTTAAACTCGACTCCTTTTGTTGTAAAAATATATTTATATTTATATAATGATAAAAACATAGATATTTTTCTAACTAAATACTAGAAATGGTATTTATATACTGCTATAAAAATCTTGAAAGTAAATCTTTGAGTACAAACCCCTGATGGTGCCTTAGGTTTAACATGTGTACATAGAATCACGCCTATCTATGCTATTCTAAAGCTAGTTAATTATTTGTTTACAAGTTTATATAAGTGGAATTATATGATGATTCAACAGAAAGGTAAAAAATTAAAAATTAATAATAAAATAAAAAGAAAATATAAAACGGGGATTTAAAAGTCATTTTTAACATTCATAATTTACTTTATTTTTTACATTTCCCAATGCAGTTAAAAATGAAAATCAGTTTTTAATTGAAAATATTGACTTTTTTTTTTTTTTTGAGAATATGCTGGAGATTAATTTATATTAGCAAGTATCATATAAATGTCATCGATAAAACTATTTGTGCGTTTTGATAACTACCAATTCTGTGTCATGGTCGGACTAATAAAACAATGTTTTTAATTAGCTTTCACTTTGGCAGTAAAATATCAAATTATTACTTTTCTGAAAAAAATTATAATAATATAATAAACATTTTTGTTTTCTTATAACTTTATAACAATATATGATGTGTTTTATCGATTGTTAAAATAAGGGTTATATATATATATATATATTCACTTGCTATAAAATTATTTTGATGGAAGTTCACGTGTATCACATATTTTGCCAGTTTGCAAAGTTTTTACTTTGTTTTTGGGATTGTGATATGGACAAGGACTGGTATGTTTGTTTTACTTTTATTTTTATTTTATTTGATAGTTGTACAATAATCATAACTCTGGGTATGTACGCGATTGACCGTCCAAAATTAGGAGTTTTATGAACAGTAACCCAAACGTGTATTTGTCTTTTTGTACTGTTGTACTGTTTAGCAGCTACTTTCATTAACATTAAATGCTTCTTCATCTTCGTTGCTTTGTCTATTGTCAAAATTGTATATTTATTTTTTCACGTTACAGTATGGTTGATTTATTTATTGCACGTTGCAACAATACATCCTATTGAAGACTTTGTGGACGCTGTTTAGAGCAAAATATTTTCAAGTTAGAAAGTTTTAAAACATATAGTTATTGTTTTACAGATTCACTATAGATAATTTATCAATTTTTTTTTAAATAAATAGGTTTTGAATGTTGTATTACTGCACGTACCCATGTATATGCCATTATCAATGGATTATGATATCAATACCAAATACACCTAGATTTCAAAACTTATTTATGATTATCCTTAACAAAAAAATTATACTGAAGGTATTATCGCAATAAATTATGAAAACTATATCTTATTATCATAATGTTAAAGTAATGGAACATTTTACCTATGTCAATCTAGTTTATATTTACTCTACACACAATTAGTTGCAAGAACTTTTGCGCATATACATGTGAAATGTTTTTTTAATATCCCTGAAATATTGTACATAATAGATTTCAAAGAGGCAATTTTATGATAAAGCTCATAGATTAGAGCAAAAAAAGTAAATCAAAAAAATAAATAAATAAATAAATAAACAAAAATAAACTGTTCATGTAAAAGTTGTATAAGATATGTTAACAAAAAACACTTATGAACTCATCTGAAATTGCAATATACCTTTTTTGAGTTAAACTTTACCATTCAATGCATTAAAAAAAGTATATGACAATATATATCGAAATTTTTAATGTATTAAATGTTAAAAAAAGGTAGTTGGCAGCATTATTACATAAAATATTCAGTTTAATAGGAGTGACTATTTTGAGATCAACGATTGTTTTAGAAAGGTCAAGTAACAAAAAGGGACACGTAAAATATTTAGCGCATTTTTGACAGATACAAGACTATTATTGAAACCCTAAATTGTTTAAGATCTCCATTCTACCAAAATTTTTAATCTTTTCCTTTTTTTGGCGGTTGAATATGTATGTTATATTTGTCGCTATAATGATATATTAGATATAAACTTGATTGGCATAAAAATCTTGAAATCCTAAGTAGGACATAGAAAAGTTGCACTGATTTGCCTTTGTTAAAATATTTTAAGCCACAGCTAAAAGAGATAATAAACCACAGTATTTACTAATTCTTAAAAGTTGTGAAAACAAATAGACGGGGTTTTTAACAGTAGAGTACATGTATATTATACGTTCACGTATTAATGTCTCTGATTTTCAAACCTCAGACTTCGAAAAAATATTCATATAATAGCCCTAGTGAAGAAAAACTGTTTAAAGAAGATTGTATTTCTGATGAACTATTTATTAACTGTGTTTATTTAAAGCTTCAATACCTACCTAAGGACTTTTGAATTTATAACTTATGGGATTATTAAGCCATTATCTTATTTAATGATCAGCGAAGCAAGTGCGCGACTCCAATAAGTGCGTTTATCATTACAATACTGATACACTTCTACAGAACATTTGTAAAAACCATGTGACCATTATATTTGTATTGTTTCTATTTTAATTTAGATAAATGGCCTTGAAAAAGACACAGAACATTTTGACATTTAGTCCCACGACGATTGTGTTGGAATCAAATATCTTTCATTTTTGTTACAAGAATATAATTTTGTTGAAAGGTGCTCATTAGCTTCTGTATTATATAAAATGATATAGTTTTATCAATATTTCCAAATCCCTCACTACACTTTTGTATCAACAAAATGTAGTAAATGAATTATGTAAGTAGATATAAAGTCAATCACGCCTACAAAATTGCGTTGAATAATTCAATGATAGCAGTTTATGTTTACAAATTCATCGTACAGGTAGAATTATGTGGTTTTGTTACAAAAATGTCAATAAATGTACTCTTTGGATTTGTTTATTTATAGAAGTAAGATATAGAGTCCATGTTTATTTCATAATCTAAATTGCTAATATTGCAAGGGAAACTCAAAAATTGTAACAACTGTCGTCTGCTCGCATATTTTGAATCAACAATTTTATACACTAGGTTTATTGCACCATTGCGGTTTTTGTAATCTCAGACGCTTCCGATACACACATAGATTAGCTGAGTCGGTCGGATATGTGAGTGATTGAAAAGGAAACGTTTTTGTTAATAAATTATGTTGAGGTCAAAATCTCATTTGTTATTTTAATTTGACAAAGTTGTTCAGTCTAAAGCAAATTGCACTGAATGTTGTAATAAGACTATTTCACGTTTATTGTGTGTGTACCGGAAGGTTAAGCATTCGGACCAAATCACACCATATCAAACTTGTGAGAAAATAATTTTTTGATAAAATTGCTTGATGTTTTGAAAATAATCAAAAGCAATTAATTATTTAAAAAAACAAGCTTAATGACTGTATCAAAAACAAAGTCGGAAAATTTTGAGCAATTCACATCGTAAGCTGTATTCACTTATATATTCATTACTTCTAGTAGAGTAACAACAACTGTTCTAAACATATCTATGATAATCAGACTTTTTCCATTATTCAATACTAACCATGATAAATTATTTAATCAGAGTATAGCCTTGACGTTAATGGATTTGTCAATTTTTTCTTCAGTGTTAATTAAATCATAGTATTTACTTCCTAATGTAACATAATTATATATCATTCAACGCCTCATCGTTTTCTGTCAATTATTGAACCTTCCCGGATATAAACTGTGTATCTATTTTATGTGATGGATATAACAACCTTTTAATTAGACAAACTAGTTATTAAGAAAACTGTTATATTTACACTTAGACTTATTTATGTCAATTAAAATAAATTTAATTAGCGATTACAGTTCTCAGCAAGTAAAAAGAAATCAACACTGGTATTGATTTTAGTTGTGCTAAGACGAAACTGACATCTTCAAGATATTGTAATTGATTAGAAAGTAGTCTTAAAGGAAATAAACGGCTTAAGGCATTTTAGTACATGACGCCTGACCGTTCTGGGGAAATAGCCATAAATCCAATTAAAGCAACTAATGATTTCGTGACAAAATACTGTATGGTTTTGTTTAATGCGTATAAAATCGACTAAGTTTCTTTTTCTATATTATCTAGAGATATCAGTTAAATATGGTAATTATTGGTAGTTGTCAAAAAATCATTTACTACAATATTAGTTAGCTAAAGCTGGTGAAAATAGCTAAGAACTTGAACAGTATATAAATTATACGTTACAGGAAAATATATATAAATCTTTTAAGATCGTTAATAAAAATACAAAAAACATTTATAAGCCTTATTTTAAAACTATGCAGTAAAAATTTGTTTACTATTACATAATAATAATGGTCTTGACACAATTTTTATGTTTTATATGTCTTTTACAGTGTATTCTAAACTTTATACTGGAGAATTGTCCTGTTAGGGTTAAAAGTTTTACGACAAAGATCAATGATTTTTGTATCAATATTTAATAATTAAAAACGTTGCGTGGTATAGTTTAAAACCAGTCTTTTCATTAACATATTGTCAAAGAAGAAAAACAGTTTTGATATAACCAGAAATCGTAATCATAAAATTTCAAGTCAAACTAATATTTTTCTGAAACATAAATTATCACAATTGGCAGTATCTACTGAAATATCGGTTTTTATTCAAATACAAGAAATTCTTCCAAGGTTTTGAAATGATTGAAATAAAACAATGTTATAACATCTAAACTAGAAAAAAATAATTTATCTAGGGACAACCTTTTATAAAACTCTCGAAGATCTGTGATAATGTTGTCCGGAAAGGAAGCATTTTAAAAAGCAAAATAACTGAAAACATATGTGTTTTACAAGAGAATTTTTTCCTTCCAATTCAATTTTAATGTCAGTGTCTTGACCAAATTAAGAAGTGGACCTCTGAAACGTCGCGTGAAAACCGGAAGATACTGTAATGTTGGAAGGTCTAAATGTTTTGTAGATCTTGGGTACGAACAGTATGGAAGATGATTACCATTTCGTTCTGATAAGTCCTTTTTAAAGAGACATTTATGCTACAGTAAATAACAAACAATTATTGTGCATGGATCACTCGCCATACGTTATAAAGTTGCCAAGTGCCAGCTCTAAATCTCTTACTGGTACATTCTTCAAAACATTATATCCAGTTATCAGGGAAACAAAAACTAAACTTGTTTGATTACACTTAAATTGTTCTGTGCCCTGTTATCAATATATATTTTTATAATTGATAAAACAATTTAATGTTTTAAAAATATCATATTATTATTAATATTTTTTATTATTATTATTATTTTTCTAGATCATCTTTTTTAACAGTCACTTATCCCAAAATAGGTTTTTAAACCCTTTGCTTCTTCATACAGAACAAGAAGTCTATGATTTTGAATGAAATACATTAAAGACAATACCTAAAAGAATGAAATTTGACCAATATTAAAAGGGGGATAATTAAGACGGCTCCAAAGCAATGGGAGTTATTTTTACAAGGATTTCCTGATATTTAATTGCATGAATATTTATTCTTAATTTCAAAGTGACCGAATTCTAAGTAAACATCTAATCAACGTTGTGCTTCTAAAAGCCAAGTCTTTAATCTAACTGTGCAGATCCTAGTGAAAGAAAGTTTTTATATTGATTGGCTAAGATAGATTTTTTATATTGTTATTTATATTTATTAGGGGGTGGGGTTTGTGGGTTTTTGACAACATCCCTGGCCTAATCACCTCGATATAAGTTAAGTGAATTAACTGGGGCGTAAACACCATTAATCAAACTCATCCTTCAATAAACATAAGCTTGTTCATTAAATCATTATGTATGGTTCTTGTCCATTTGCACAACCTCATTGTCAAATATATGAGCTTTGAAGATATAAATTGAAGCAAAACATTAAAAACAATAAAATTGTAAAAATACACTTTTCTAACTACTTAATTAAATACTGAAGTTAGAGCTGTGAGACGTGTCATACAACATTAGGATAAACAATGAACGGTATAAGGGATAACAGTAAGCAACACCATAATAAACTTTGTTTTGTCCCTTCTATAATTGATGATATAGCACAGTTGATCGGAAATTGTATTGATCCGGGTTCAATCGTTATAGTTTTTTTTTGTGGTATATTCAATTACATTGGTAAATAAATAAATGTGGTTCTTTGATGACATTTAGCACTAATGGCAATAATAAATTATGAACTGTTTTAAAAACTATTTGTAATGGAGGTTTATAGAATGTAATAGACCGTTGATAATGGAACATATTTTTTTTACATCATTCAAGAACACATTTTTAAAAAAAATTTACATAAACTCGATTGAATTTTCAATCTTTTAAATATTAGCACAAATAACACGTAAAATGTGAACAATGACAACCGGAATGAAATACATTAATCACAAAAATACACACACAAATCAAACCGGTGAATAACGATAACTTGTTTAGCAAATAAAATTAAGATTATCATTAAGGAAAAGCAAACTCAAACACTTAACGCAATGATATGGTAAAAATTCAGGTGTAGGACCCTTACCTTCTACTCTGATATTTAACTATCTTCCTAAAATATTACAAATGTAATCGGCTTTTGTTTAAGTATTAAGTTGGATATTATAAGAAACATCGGAAAACGAAAGAACAATATTCGGTTCTGAAAAATGTACTTAGTAGAATGATCTACTGAACTATGGATCAAACCTTTTATGACCCTTTCGACTAGTGATGTATGTTAAAATAGTATAAAACATAATAAGGTCACCAATTCCAAACAATTGCAAAACTAATGGCACTAGACCCCTTCGCCCTGTAAATATACAATACTGAAAGTACAACAATAAAAATATACTTTTCTCCAAATTGCTGTAAACTTTCATTTATCTTTAAGGGTTATGTAAAATGTTTACTAGTACTGAATCCGATCGGGCAAATTAGTTAACCGAGTTAGGTTTTTATGTTTTTATATGACACAGTCAAAATTAATTCAGTTATATATCGAGATATCCAGTCGATCAATTCTGAAATGAAAAGGAAACCGTAATGTCTAGGAAAAACACTGATCTTTGGCAAGCGAAGTGAAAAATCTTTCATATTAAGATCTGCACCGGGTAAGATTTGAACGGCGAAAAAGGAATGTGATCTGTAGGCAAAAAAGCTTTTTACCGCTCTACTACCATGACCTCTGATGGGGGAGGTAAAGTGTTAACGTCTAGTTCTTTTTTTTAACAAAAACTAAATAATTTTTATTAAAACTTAGACTTCCACTGTCAATTGTAATGAGATTTATTACAGAAATGAAACATTACTCCACATGGGATAGAAAATTCTAGATCTGTGACAGTTAATCAAAGTTTTGAGAAAGAATTCGAGTTTTTCAGTTGCTTTGAAAAAAAAAGCCTCCAGAAAATTTGATATGTATTTTACTTTGGTTTCAATAAAAGAATTTAACTTTCTATTGTCCATTGAAATATATCAATCAATAAATGACCTAGAATTTGTTGCTTCAAGATAAGATTTATTATATTTGTCAATAAATAAACTTGGAAACAATTACTTTCTAAATTATACTCACAAAATCGTCAGATGTTATTCAACAATAAAGGGACTCTCAAAGCTCGATATATGCAATAAAGATGAATAAAAGGAAAATGTTTATTTTCAATTGCCTTCAGTTAAGTCGAAGGTCAAATCAAGCAGTGATATGGATTGACAACAAAATAAGGTTTGGAAGACCCTGCGGTATCATTAACTAACCGGATATTGGAAGTATTATTTGAAATCAGTCACGGTATTCTAGATGAGATCTGATCTACGATAATTCAAATTCGTTTAGACAAACAATTTTTTTACTTTTCTGTAATAGACTGGTTCACATCTTAGATGGCCGTAAGCTTAAAGCGAGTTGATTGTATAATATTTACAATAGAAAAATAATTTCAACGTTGAACCCAGTTTGATTTTTGTTTTCATTATTCGCATAAACATCGGTTTTTCACATCGCGCATGAATACCAATTCTGGTTTTTCCCTAACTGACCTATTTTTTAGCTATCTGTTTTTATCTCACAAAACCACGTACATACTTCGATATTTCCTTCTTTTTCAAGTTTTTTCACGTTATAGCAAAATAAATATTTTTTCAAAAAATAAAAAATATTTACAATACCTATTAAATTCCTATGATGAACTCATTGTAGAAAATCTAGAACATTAGGCAATTCCCGTGACCTACTTTTATCCATCTATTTTTAACATTCAAGCCATCACATTTCATAGTGTTATTTAATTAAATATACATTGAAAATGAAAGAAAAAATATTGAATTTTAAATAAAACAATAAATAAATAAAATATTTGTTTCGATTTTTATTGTATACTTAAAAATATTTCCATCGTCAGGGTGTTCTAAACGCTACACGGCACACTGCTTGCGGGCCACTACCATACAAGCTATGAGTGATGCCGGTGTTGAGACCAGACAGATAATGTTTATGAGCGGTCGTTGTAATGAGGCTTCTGTCAGGAGCTACTCTCGCGACTGTTCGACCATGCAAAAACATGCTTTAAGTTCGCAGCGACGCTTCTTTCATTAACTGTCACTGGTGATACTTCTGCCGTAATTCCCTCTGCATCTGACCATGCTTCTTCTTCTCTTCCAGCAACTGATAATCACCTGATGGACCTGTGCACAATCCAGTCCAACAAAACGTCGCGCATTGGTGTTTCCAATACCCTGTCATCCATACAATCGGGATTTTTGACAAATTCAACGTTTAATTGCTGTAATTTTACAATCAATATGAATTTGTTACTATGTTTGTCTATTCGAATAAAATTGTATGAAATATTCTTTTGTTTCCAGCGTACTATTTTTAAGCCGTCTATTACGTCACACAATCAGTGAGAAGGCGGGAATTATTTTGATTGACATATTGGCTGTTCCCAGAATGTTTACAATGCGGACAGATTCGGTATATACCGGTTTTTCTTTCTTACTTGTATGACGCAATCGAGAAGTTTGTAAAAAGAATGTTAGGAAAAATATTGTAAATATAAGAATTGACTGTCATTTTTTCCTGGGTTATCAAGGAATGAACCAGATTTTAAAACTAGCAAATCTAAAATGAACTGCTTCGCAGTTCATCAGATTTGCTAGTTTTAAAATCTGGTTCATTCCTTGATAACCCAGGAAAAAATGACAGTCAATTCTTAAATGGTTCCATTACAAGATGTTATCATTAGCTTATCAAGTCCAGTTTTTAATGAAATGTGAAATACTTGATTTACTGCCTTTGTTACAAATAAAATAAAATCAATAACTGAAAACACGTGTATAGTTATAACAAAACAACAAAGAACAATTGTACAACACAACAAATGAATAAAACGAGAAAAAATTTCAGAAAAAAAAATTCAATTCGTCTTTGTTTCAAACATTTTGATTGGTCTGATCTTTTCTCTTAGTTCTGTTGGCTCTTTGAAAATAAAGCTAAGTTTCATTCGACGACACACAATTATACTCATACGTTATATCGATAGCGTTATTTTATATCTTATTTAAGCTCTATGTGTATTATTCAAGATTGTTTTTAAAAACATTTTAATATCTTTTTGTTATAGAAAAAAAAGAATTGAACGTTTTCACACGTAACAAAATTTGCTACACTCTGATTTGGAAGAGAAGGGAAAAAAGAAAGAAAAGACGATGAGGAAAAGAAATTTACTCACAAGAGAACTACATAAATATATAATTGGTAGAATAAGGTGTATGCATGTATTATGATAGCATTTGTGTAGAATAAAATTGTACAGACACAATTGAACAGGAAATCATGTTTTGTAAATATCGGTAATAAATGTGAGAAAAAATGGCTGATGAAATATGTAATTAAAAGTGTGTGGGGGGTGGGTGGGTGTGTGTGTGTGCAAACAATTCCATGCTTGCTTGTGTGTATTTTTAGCGTTTTTTATATTTATAAACATTCTTTTTACACATGAAACAAGAAGGTACCGAAACACGTCTGCTAAATCAATTACACATGTTATAATGTAAATCAATTAATTTTATATCCGGTCTTATTAGAAATGTTTATACAGACGGCCACTATGAACTTTTAAAACATAAAAGTGGATTTCTTAGCAGGCGGCAAGACGTACTAATATTGAAAGCTAAAAGCAATTAGACAAGAAGCCAGACAGAATTCCTTTAAGATGTAGTGCGCTATGAGTGGTTTTGACGGACCGCGTCCAATTTGAATCCGAAAGGGCGAATGCAGCAAAAAAATAACGGAACTATTTTAAAAGTGTGAAAAACATTTTATCTACACAAAATGTGTTTAGAGTTTAGGAAAAATATAAGGTCAGATAAAACTTTAATAAAAGAACCTTTAATCTAATGCCAAAAGAACGTTAGTTTTGACTGATCTAGCATTGCAGACTTTTTGATATGCACCAGAGTTTTTCTAGATTCTTTATAGCATCGCATTTCAAAATTAGTTTAATAGGATTCGCTACTATCTAGGATGAAAACAAAATCATGTGGTAATAAAAAATCAGCGATAATGTTACTTAGTGAATAATTGATATGGTTAATTTACAATATGTATAAATTCTGGAAACCCTTTTCTTATCTTACAAAAGAGATTTTTCTTTTATGAGCAGATCGGCTTTTGTAAAAATTCCCCCGGGCTATTTAATGAATCTAAGCCCCATTATTTCAGTCAAAGCTTAGTCTAATCGATAATATATACTATAGATACTATAGTAAACCTCATGAATATATGGTAGTTAATGGTACTAAAGCCGTATATAATCTAATATAGAGTACCTTGTCTGAGGTAATTAACCTCAATTATGCAGATCTATAAGGTGGAAATAGTTGGACACCCGGGGGATTCGAATCCGTGAATTATAGATGATTACATCTCGTGAATATAGGAAATCTAGCGACAGCGTTGAAATATAAGGTTTAATAACATTAAGCTCATATTGTATATTTGTATATTATTATATCGATGTCTAGGTCTCCAACCAGAACTATATCCCTACTGAAATCCTTCTTTTGTCCAGATAACGATGTTTAGTAAATTACTTTGATGCATGATAAAATCTATAGAATAAAGTACAATAGAAATGTTATTATGGAAACTATATAAATATTTTTAACAACCACTGATGTACTTCTCTTTAATCATCTTTTTTATAAGTATACTAGGTTGGATTATTTTGAAAAAATGCATACTATTAATAAAAAACCATTTAAAAGATAGACACAGCTAAAAAAAAAAAAATTACTAGTATATATTATGTGATCAACATGAATATTGGGTTATATTGGAGTAATGGTGTTTAACGCCGCATTCATTCATATTATATCGAGTTAGTAAGTCCTGGGATGGTGGAGGAAACCGGAGTTCGCGCCAATAAAAAGGCTTTTGACTGACGAATGTTCTCGCACAAGGCTGAGCACAAATGGGGATTCAAAACTAGGCGTGTGATATGTGATATGTAATATGTAAGGACACGCTTAGAACCATTCTGTCATTCGAGTCACCTAAACATTAACTAGGAAAACTGGTGGAGTGGAATGGAGTAATGGTGTTTTACGCCCCAGTCAAGATTTTTTTTTACTTATTTCGAGGCGATCGGTTCTGGAATGGTGGAGGAAACCGGAATACACGGAGATAATCACCGACCTTCGGCAAAGTGAACTGACAAACTTTCTCACACTAGGAACTGTCCCTGAGTGGGATTCGAACCCAGGTAGTGAGAGGCGCTGTGATCTGTAAACGCGCGCTTTAGGACACGCGGCCATCGAGGCCCTCGGGACAACTGGTACTTACATTGCAAACATCCTTGTATACATATATAGGTTATAGTTTGTATGCACATCATACATGTCAATATATTTTTTCGTTTGTCCTTCTTTGTTTCATGTCTTACCTAACTATTACTGAAGGTGGGATTAATTGATAAAACTGCTTTCAAAACGTTATACTTATATACATATTGTACGCATTTTGTCATGTCTCGCATGGTTACAAATATTGACGTCGGTTTCACAAACATTGGTATCATTGTTTGCATATTAAATTTGCTTTTTCTTTGCCTTTGTCCTTACCTACATGTAATCTTAGATGCATGCTATATCTGCATGTTGAAAAATGCATTATATTTATCAGTAAATGTTCTTATACGTTTTACGGCTGGATTGACATTTTCGTTTATTTATTAGCTGGCATTAATGAAATAAAATAATGCACATGTTGTTAATTGACACATTGAAAATGGAAAATAAAAAACAAGCTACTTGAAAATGCAACATCAGGCAGAAAAAACAATAAACAATTAATGAATTTCCTTTGTAATTGTTAAATTATGATTACAATAGCACAAACATGTGTTCCGAATTGAGTGGAAAACATCTGGTGGGAATTATATTTTTGTAGAACAGCTAACCATTATATGAAAAAGCGATTTATAGGAAATTCTAAAATGTTCGATAAAAAAAAATTCAAGAACGACCGACTTATATTTGAAGTCTCATGTGAGCCATATTGCTGTTTAAAAAATATATAAAAACGAAAAAATACTAACTTCTTTTGTGTGTATAAGCTGCAGTTTATTAAATTCAAAACTCTGCTTCGGTTTTTCCAGAATCTGTCCGAAAGTAATTCGGACATAAGGACGGACTTTTATCAATAAGTCTGCGATTTATTCCAATCAGCCACGTGATGTAAAATAAAATAAACGTTTGCGTTTTCATAAAATGTAAGGGGTAACATATTTATATGCATATTTATATATGTTACATATTTATATATGTTATATATTTTAGTTAGTTAGTTAGTTAATATTTGGTGAGTGCGTCTTTATTTTGCGTATTTAGGAACCAGTAGGGTCAATGGTGGAATATAAAGATGAATATTACGCATTGTATGAATCGTCAAAAGCAGTTACAGAATACAGCTATCATCAGCTATAATCAGTGGTCTTAATATTCGTGATTTGATTCGGATGAACTGATTCGGTGAGAAAGCACCTTAAAACCTGCTCCGAGTCTGCGATAATACAAAGCAGACAACAACACCCTTGTACGTGTCATGCATACACAACTTGTTCTTAGCATTATTCCTTAGAAATGAATAACCTTGTTGTCTTCGCGATAAGCAGATAAAATGCTGATGCGACGTTAAAAACTTTTTAACAACAACATACACGGTATTATGGCTCTTGTCTATCGAACAGTTTCAATAACCTGTTACTTTAGTTAACAATATTTTTGGTTGTTTTCAAATTGACAATTAAGGATATTTTATTTTACCATAAAATTTTGTTATAGACAATTTTTGTGACATTGATACTCGGTTGTTTATGATGATTGAGGATATTTTTATACTACCGTTATTACATGTGTCACGTAATTTTTTTTATTTTTTTTTTTTTTTTTTTTTTTTTTTTTTTTTTGCAAACCTCTGGTTAAATTAAATACTGTTTCTTCAGGGACCTCGCTAGCCGAATGGTCTAAAATGCGCGCTATACAAAAACATATCGCCTCTCATCCTTTCGTCCAGTTTCGAATCCCACCTAAACAGATCTTGGTATTAAAGGTTTGTAAGTTCGTTTGCGGAGGATCGGTGGTTTTCCTGGTACTCCAGTTTCCTCCACCTATCCCAGAATCGACCGTCTCGACATTAATGAAATAATCTTGACAAGGGCGTAAAACACCATTACTCAGTTTAACTTTTCTATTTCTTCAGAAAAATATAAATCACTTGCTACTTTGTAAAGTAACAGCGATCAGCTTTTAAGCCCCTTCATACTTGTCTAGACAGCGTACATAGAGCAATTATTTTATTAACTATAAAAAGCCGTGGCACTGCATTGCCTTGATTAGTCAACCTCTATTTCTTGAATTATGATATTTAATTTTGGTTATATTTAATTTTGGTAAATGAACAGCGACAATTTGTAAAAATCACAAATTACGAGTTATAAATAATGGATGAGTTTGTTAATTGTGTCCTAATAACTAAAAGGCTAATAGCTGATTTATCATTGGAATGTGTCCCATTTAGACAAATAACGGAACTAAAATGATCATCATGTTAAGTTAAACATTCCAAATAGCAATCAATAACTTTTTGTACAGTTACCAGTTTGTTTTTTACCAGGTCATGCACAGAAATATGAGCAACTTCCGATTAATTATTAAAAACAAAATGGTATTGACAAATTTAAGATATAAGTTTACAACAAGTATTGATCAAGTAAAGGATTGCTTTACAGATAATCTATTGTGTGTACAATCTGTTGATAATGACGTTTGACGGATCACTAAAAACACGATGTTGATTTTTTTTTAATTTATAGCGCATGGGTGAGAACTAAAGTTGGAACACGAAAATACCGGAATTAACAAATGGTTAGTTTAAAATTATCGTCCAAATAAGCACTGTGATAGAAAATGCATTTCCAGCTCCCGAAACTATCGGAGGTTGCATATGACAAATAATAATAAATATATATTTAAGCAGCAGAGAAAAATTAATATAACATAACTTTGGCCATAATAGTAATTAGAAAATGTTTCGGTTGGTTTTGCTTGTTTCTTTTGTAAAGGTCTTTGATCTGACTCGGTTTATTTAGAGGTTTTTTAATACCACGAGTTGTCTATAATAAGAAACAGATGTTGCTTGTTGAATCCTAGACTTATACACTTTCTATATTAATGTATTTCGTTCCAATGCCTTGACATATCAATATATCACAGACTGACTGACAAAGGTCCGTATAACATCAAAACCGAGACATACCTTGGTTTGGAGAGAATATCGAAATTAATAAATTTATAGACTTATGTCCTGTTACAGTATCGAGAAGCTTCCTTTCACTGTTTATACATGTGCCTCTTTAACCCAAGTCCGTCCTTTTATTCTTGAAACGCTATGATACATCTTATCGCAAAATGTTCACGAAATGCGCGTTAAGCTTCGCCAGCTATAGCCGTCGCATTCATCTTTTATTCACATTATACAATGATAATTTAAACTAACGCAAATATGTCCAATATGGCTAGACAAATGAATAACAAATACTCATTTAATCCATAAGGGTATTGGTTGCTTTTCCTAATTATTCAGAGTTAAAAATACTTGAGGGACAAAGGCCAACATCAAAACGCCATGTTATTTCAATGTCTAATTGTCATATAATATGGTATATTAAAAACATATTGGGGTATAAAGTAAAGCCTTCATATTTTTCACTTTAGTTCAAGTTGTGTGATTATGTAATTGGTTTTACAGGTGTCTTATATTTATCAGATATTTCAATACCAAAAATGTAAAATTCAAAACATAACAAATTATCCAGAGAGGTGCCGCTGCTGGTGAAGTAAAACTCCCCGAGTTTATCCCTAACACAGTAGACAGTACTTTATGCTGATAAAAATGTACCTTGTTTCATAATTTTCAGCCGTCTTCATTTCAAAAATTTATTTTAAACTAAGATTTGTTCCCTCATACAAAGCATTCCTTAGCTGGATTTAGATTCACATAATTTTGAACTTTGGTTTTATCAGGTTTCTAATGTTTGGATGATTAACTTTTTTATCTATCAACTTTTTTGCCGTATTGTCACTGATGAGGAATGAATTTCCGAAATGTTCACATATGGCACAGCAAAATTAAACGGGTATTTTTGTTAAATGTATCTAAACCTCTTAAAATGGCATTGTTTTGTTTTGATTTTTTTAAAAACAGTTAGTCAGTATTTCTCTCTAATGTGTTTATAAGATGAAATAGTGATATTTTATATTTTAGAAGAAAATTATTGGTACTTAAAATGGGAGTATATTTGCTAATACACCCTTTGTATATAAACAGGTAAACTAATGGCATCTTAGGACAGATGGCATTAAATTACATGTCTTAAATTATCTTGAGAAAACATCTATGCATGTTGTGTATTTGAATTCTTGCATATCTTTTTAACAAATTACAATGTGATGTATATTATTACATGGACTGTTCTTCAATGTCTATGGCCAAAGTAATCCTTATTCACCAAAAACAAATAAATAAAAAAGACGGCGAGCTTTTTCAGATCCAACTCTTAGTAGTTCCATTTTCCTGTTATTTTTCTGAATGAAACACGACTTGTATTCAAAACCTTTTTGTAACATAATATTATGTTAATTTTTATAACTTGCCCTCGTCGTTGTCAACAAGTGTCGCTTGGCTAGCAAACACATGTATTGTAAAAATTGTTACCTGCAAAAATGAGACAGATTATCATTTGAAGCATCAATCCTTACCGTCGTCAGCAAGTGTTGCGGGACTAGCAAACACACGACTTACTGTCAACAAGTGTAATCTGCGAAAAATGAGACAGATTATCACTTGAACGACCAGTCTTTACTGTCGTTAAGAGGAATCGCAACACTTGAAAACGCCTGACATTAGACTAATATCTTAAACAAGTGTTATGTGTCACCATCAAAAAATGAAGCGGATAAACCTTCAAGCACCTGTTATAAATATGGTCAAAATGTCGCATGCCTAACACCTTGATAATACTTTCGTCAACATGAAAATGAAATAGGAGTCCTTCAAAGCCGATGCAATTGCCGAAAACATAGAAAACAGATTTCTCTCTGCAACTGAGCTTACTTTCTTCCACAAGTGTCTTTAGCAAAATAGAAGACGAGATTCTTCGTAGAAACACATATCTTTACTGCTTTCAGGAAATGTCATTTGTAAAAAAAAAAAAAAAAAAAAAAAAAAAAAAAAAAAAAAAAAAAAAAAAAAGAAAGACTTGACTCCGAAAGTCTATGCTTATGTTTGCTATAACTATGTGTTGAATCAAAATAGAACAACATATTCGAAGCAAAAAAATTTCTGTCATTAGCAAAATAAGAAATAGTATTCCTAACGGGGAAGGTGGGGCTCGATGACAAAATTATCTAAAGCGCTTGCTTACGGATAATACATGTAACTCATCTCACCGCCTAGGTTTACTCCTACTCGGAACAGATGCTTGTGTGTAAAGTTTGTTTGTTATCTTGCTCGGTTTTTAGGCACTCCGGTTTTCTCTTTTATCCTAATACTGACCGCCTTGACTTGGGAGATCAATTTCATTTCTCTTTAATACTCTCCTTCGAAGGACTTGTTCTTACTGTCACTAACAAGGGTCGCTAAAAATGACAGAAGTGACAAAAGTACCTTTTACAAGGCACTTTTACTTAATTCAACTCTACTGAATCTCAGATAATGTATATTGTGTGATGAAAGTCTGAACTAAAGAAACAATAAACTTACAAAGACGTTTTACAAAAGCCATTATCCTTACAAAAATACAATTTTTGTAGAGATGTCGATTTTTGTTTTCATCAATATACCTTTTCTTAGTTTGGATTTTCATCACAGCATTTCCTCAGTATTTTGTATAATAAAAAACTACATTCATCAGCATGCAAAAGATGTCAAGTATGTCCAATAACATTACCAATTTGAATGAATAGAACTAATTTCCTGTCCGGAGACCGGACCTGTGTATCATCAAATCTACTGGATATCTACTGGATAAGACATATCATACTGTCCAGTGTATTGGTGATACGGTTATCATTTATCAGATTTAAGCTTCGTGGATTGTATCAGAATTATTTATCATTATTCAATGAGTTTATTAGTAATTATATCTTGACATTATTGTTCGTTATTGCATGGTTACCCATTTATGAGTAGGTAATGGATATTTTATCTATAACTGACAGATTGAAATTGACACAGAAAAAATAGTATAAAGTACCCTGATGGGATTTTATTACCAAGCATACTACTACCAATAATTGATACGATTGCTTCAAAATGTTCAGGCAGATTCCGATTTCGTGTCGTGACATGCCTTCGTATATCAAGATTATTTACAATAATGTATAATTATGGATTGAGTTAATATTAAATTATACATGGAATAATTTTATAATCTTGGTATGTAGACAAAACTACAATGAACAGTTATTGTAGCGAAATGTGATATTTTATAAGTTCCTTTTACATTTAAATTAAATAAAACTAGAAAGTAGCAGCCATATAAAATTTAAAACTCGTAAACATATATCATTTGGTCGATAACATCTGAGTTTTTTTCTTACCTATGATTCGATTAATGTTCAATTTTTTGTGTTTTGAGTGGGTGGTGTGATTTAAATTTTTTGTTGGATACAACTTCGATGGACTAATTTTTTTTATTTATTTTTTTTCAGTTTTGAGATGTTTTGATGTGGTATACTAAATAGCTTTGTTTATGTAAGTAATTCAGAACTTAGTATTGATTGTTTATAGATAAGAAGAAGACAACTAATGTTGATATGCCACATTTGATCACAATTCATATATAGATATGAAAGTTATGGATCGGCCATGAAATTTGGACAGTCGGATATAGTAATTCCTATATTTACAGGGTTATAATGAATCAACATTAGGGCCAGACTTAACAAAAGTGTGCAAAAAATCAATAATATATATATATATATATATATATATATATATATATATATATATATATATATATAATTAAATTTATTAGTTTCCTGGCAGTTTAAAAATCAGAAACTGTTCTAAACGTTTAATAAATTTCAGTTGAAATGGCAACAAACTTGTAACATTTTGTATACTCGGTGGAGGTATTAATCATATGATTTACAAACAATGGTTTGAAAATGTTAATTTGTTACTTAATCTGGGATTTATTGGCCTGTTGTTAGTTCTTCATGCTACAGCAAATAACATACTATTAAGGGATAACTGTTTTGTAATTAGAATCAGCATGAAAACGATCAAAACAATTATTATGTTTATAAAAAAAAATTCTTGATGAAATTTCTCATTCATCTCTCATTTAAGACGACCTTGAACTTAATTTTATCAAAGCCATTCTTTTTAGTGATACATTTTAAATATCTTTTTAAAATAAGTACATTGTCCCTGGCCCTTGATTAAGATTAAACTTGTCTTCAAATTTTGGCAAATTTTGTTTATCTTCAAATGCACGGAAATGTTTAACAAAATGAGAATTTAGACACAAATCAAGAACTGAGTTGAGAAAATAATTGTTATAAAACCATCGGAACCCGGGGCAAATTTTCTTAATTGTCATTTCAAATTTGTCATAGTTAAATTAGGGAAAATTTGCTTAGGAATGTTCCAAAAACTGAGAATAGAAACTACATAATATAAACCAGTTAAAAATCCCGATTCCATTGCAAACGTTCAGTTAGTCACATTAAAATCTTTAATCAAATGTCATTGCTTTAGCCTGGGTAGCTAACTATGTCCCTGTATTTAAGCAAACGATTATGTAGAACGATGCATTTTTATTGTTGTTGTTGTTGTTGTTATTTTTTGTCGTTGATGATGTTGCACCATCATATATCTAACTTGTCACTGATGGACATATAAATTTCCCTAATATGAATTTTTCATTGGTTTCATTAATTATTCTGATTTACTTTGGTTACAATAATGATGTTTAATATTATTAATTCTCTACGATTTCCCATAAAACTGGTTTTATTTTACAATTATATTACGTTTTGAGTATCAAGAGAACAATTGGAATAGGGATTATTAAAGCCTATAGAAAGAAGAGTGGAAGATGATTTAAAGTCGGAAGAGAATCTGGTGACATAAAAGTAACGTTGGCGTATTGTCAAAGGGGTTACTAAATTATGTCATAAATGCTCTCGAGTTACATCAACAAAAAGTTTATTCGATATTAATTTGATATTTACCCAAAAATCGATAGAAGAGACTGTAAAATCGTCAGCACTAATATTTTATAAAAGAAGGTTGATCAATAAGAAAAACACGGAAGATTTCTGAAATGTATCTGTAGCAAAATGTTGTTAATTTGCTTTTAGTGAATAATTAAATAAATATATCCAATGAAAACAGGAGTTTCGCTATATTGCTTTTAAGGTTGAGAATTTCTGATTTCCCAAATGTTTAAAAACATTTTTGTCGTTATATAATTTTACAACATGTATCTATTGCACGTGAAAGCTATTACTTAATATATCTAAATTCTATAAACATAATTTTAAAATATTTTAAAAAAGAAATTTTGAATTTGAAAATAAGTGTAGTCAATTAAACTCAAAAGACTTCAAAATAGTACACATATATCGACATAAATATAATCCTACTTGGACGGAAACCACAGGTAAAAAAATTACATGCAGTTGTGGTTAGAATAGTGAATTCTAAATATTTGGTGATCGTATGTTGTATTATAAGTTTAAGTTCTATTTAAAAAGTTGTTTTTTTTTAAATCAAAAGTAAGTGTCATGTAAAAATCTGGTTTCATCCATTGTGTTTTGGAGAATAAATATTGTCAAAATGGCATTTTATTTGTATTCTTTAATTAATTTCACACACACACACACACACACACACACACACACACACCTTTGTAGGTAGGTAGGTATATTTTTTAACTTCAATCGAAGTAATATTTTTTTCAGTATTAACATTGCCAAAACAGAAAATTAAATTCACTATTTATCATAAGTAAAGATTCCTTAAAAAGGGTTAACATCCAATGATATAAACATATTTACTGAATTATGAAACAACTTTGACTTTATCCAGAAATTTAAAATGGTTATATGAAAGATAAAATTTGTAGTACCATAAAATAGAAATAATGTTTTATCAAAACCACCAATTCATCTCAGCATATTAAACTGGAAATGTTTATTACACCCAACGTTATATTGAAATATTTACAATAGCACCCACTTTCCGCCTATGAAAGCTATTTCTCAACATGATCGAAAATTTGCTTCATACGGCTATGAAAACGTATGTTTGACCTTTTTGAACTGATCCAACAGTACCGCGTAATCACCAATACGTCACAGACCCTTACACGACAAGTAAGTTCCCACACTTCTGGTGTATTTTCTAATTCTTCTTTTTCAAACTGTACTTTTAATTTAAATATGAAAATGTAGCTGTTAAATATTTTCAAAATTTAATCCTTTATTCTGTCATTAAAACAACTGTTTTCCATTTAACGGATTAGTTTTTTTTTTTCATCAATGGAAGTAGGCGGGGTCACCTGTCATCCCACTTATCAATGACGTCATCATTTATGGAGATGCGATAGACGGGTTCCACGATGCACTAAAACAAACGGAGGTAGTAAATTAACATAAATTAAATGCAGTATAAGTTTTAAGTCCACATAACAGAGTAAGATGTAAAAATAAATTGTAAATATAAGAAATGACATTGTTTTGGGGGCACTTCATGCTAGTATGATACCGGGTGTTTCGGGCACAAATTTAACATGAAGAGCGAAGCTCTTCATGCAATTCGTACCCGGAACACCCGGTATCATACTAGCATGAAGTGCCCCCAAAACAATGTCATTTCTTAAATGATTTATTAATATATTTGGTTAAAATACATCCATACGTTAAAAAAAGTTTTAAAAGACCATGTCCCCAATGTTTGAGATATAATTTGTCTGGAAAATGTTTATTGTATAACTAGTTAAAGACCACAGCATAAACTACATGTTTATTATTTCCCGATGCTTGACACAACGTTTGACGAAACATCGTCTGACTCTGTTTTTAACTGAAATAGAAAAAACAATGTTGATAAGGGCTTACCTTGAAAAAAGTCTTCTTATAGCATAAAAACGTACCACGACAAAAACAATGAAATAAAAAATACGGAACACGCAATAAACATATATTTTTCAGACAGCTCATTATTAAGCTTTCCGATACAAGGTCACAATGGTTACACTATATACTTCAATTACAACAACAACAACAACATTTACAGCAATTTTAGATTTGTTCAAATATAAAGTTTTTGAAACTAATTTTCATCTTTTTGAAAAACAAACGTGATATGCCAACAACATTACAGAAATTTGCAGGTCACTGAACTTTTTTATTTAATTTTAAAAAGTGTAGAGATTGTTAATAAGACATACACGTATTATTATTATTATTATTATTATTATTATTATTATTATTATTATTATTATTATAATATATTACATATATACTTATCTTGTATTTTATTTGCCAGCGACATGCAATTTAAGCAAGACAATCTACTATTCGTAAGCATAGCCGACAAAACAACAACAGAGGGTTATGGATCTGATAGGCAAGAGAAGAAACTTAAGAATTTAAATTATTTTTCTTAAACCTGACCTAAACTCTCACTTTTTAAGCATATGAAAAAATTAAATTGCAATAACACAAACCACTAATGACTTCCCAATTGTAAAATAAAACATACCAATATAATCATGCCCTAACTACACTAACACTTAATTTGTACTCTGTAAAACGCCTCGAAAACAAATCCAACACAGACATGGATTTAATTATCAAACAGAACCACGTTTCCTTGACGACGTGATTTAAATACTAATAATTACAAGTTTTGCTAATTAAAAACAAGTTTGAATCGAAAGAAAGAAATAATTCTGTTTAGCTAGCGTTTTATTTCTTTAATACCAAACGATACGGTTTTATACAATACATCACCTATTTATTTATTTATTTATTTATTTATTTATTTTTGTCCAAATTATCAAAGAACTAAGTCAAATAAACACCCCTAAAAGTGTTTACAACAAGAATACTGAAAAATTAAATTAAAAAAACTTTCAACAACAAGAATGCTGTTCAAGTCAAAGACACGTGTACCCCTAACAGATAATTATATAACACAAGTCAAAGAAATTTCCCCCAACAGATAATTATCAGAAGAATATTGCACAAGTCAAAACACGCCAATCATTTTGTATTGGATTGGCACATATATAATTAACAATTCAACTGTTTTACAATGAAGTTGTCAATATGAATGCAAAAAATTTTCAAGCAAACTAAATAATGCGCGTCATTCATATTGACAATGAACATCATTTTAAAAGGATGTGTTTTCGTTAAATCTATTTTAATAAATTATTCATTGATTTTTAGACTAAAAAACTCCCATCTATTACACATGCACACAGGGAGGAGACTCAGCAGCCACAATGAACGTGCACGTGCATTTTAGACCGAGAACATTATTTTCGACCGAAATATAGTCCACAAATAACAACACATTTATTGATATTCAAATTATTATTTTTTTTATATCTAATATTCTCAAAAATACATTATTTTAATGAACCGTTCTCGTAAAATCTCGTAAATGCGCTTTTAGCCGTGTGCCAGCCTTGATGGTTTACCTATGATATTGTAGTTCCGGATTGTTTATTGCATTTTATGTGTAGTTTTACACGGAGTCGCGTGTTTTTTTTGTGGTTTAAAGTCTATTTGAATGCAACCCTGTAAAATCGTATGAATACACTTTAAACAATATGTCAACACGCATATAACAACTTTTTTTTTAATTTTGACATATTGAAGGAGGTTGAAGGAGAGGTCTCGATAGCTAGGTGACATACATTTAAATGAACTCCCACCGCCTAGGTTCGAATCCTCGGGAAGATCATAGAGCGAAAAAGTTTGTCAGTTTAACTGTCGGGTGCTCTGACTAAACTGGTTCCCTACAAACGAGCACTCGCTGCCTTAGTATGATAACAATAACCATTACTGTAGGAAGTTATATTGCATGTATAAGTATCTTGGTATTGTTCACGTGCTTTTCATTATTAATTGATCTAAGGTATCATTTCAAACACTTTTCCTTGACAAACCGCAAACAGTCATCTTGATCATGTTATTTGTTTCTTAAAAACAATGTACCTACTTTTAAGAAAATTTTACTATTCTCCTGCTTCCTGTTTACCGAAAAAACCTGTTCGGAAAATTAAAAAAAAAAACTTATTTTGTATTCTTTATATTATGTTTATTCAAATAATATTGGTTTTTAAACTTCAAACATTATTTTGTACAAAAGCATTGTTTTCCAGATTCCATATTCCAGTAGAAAATGAGACAAAATTACAATGTTTCAAATCTTCAAGCAGGATCATTTAAAAGCTTGTCTAATTTGTTGGGTCATCAAATGTCCATCGCCGTTGCGAGCTTTACAAAAACACATAAAAACTAAACCGAAATACTTGCAATGCCCAATTATGCAACAACACACGGATAGACAAACAAAATGGACTTGTTACATAAATTCTGTAATAGTTAGAAGGAGCAAAAATTTAAATTTCAAATCAATGGAATTTCAATTTATGTATACATATTCAAAGAAAGTACCCCCTTTCAAAGATAAAGAAACGTTGTTTGCAAGTAAATGAACCTTTTTAATATTCTTGTTTTAAAACTAGAACTAAATAATAAAACATATTTTGTATGATACAAGTATTTAGCGAATAGCTGTTCCTTCAACAAACAATATAATATGATACAAACGGTATCTCCAACATCGCTTTATACATGTATGCCACACAATGGCGATGCAAAAAGGGTTTTAGAGGTTTTGTTTTCAGTGTGTACATAATTTAAAGACCCATTAGTTGTGGGTCGCAATGTAAATAAAATAATTCAACTACACAATTAAAAATATATCGTAGAACTTTTTTTAAAAAACATTTCAATAGTACGCAACCTTGTCTAATATTATACCTGAAAAAAATAAGTAAAAATATTAGAAATCAATATTAATGTAATATTTATTATATTTTAATGCACAGTTTAAGAACTGTATTCCATTTGTTGACTGGATGTATAGGTAATTTTTTATAAACGTGTGACATTTTTTTTTAAAAAAAGTATATACTATTTAAATTTTGATGTACGATTGAAGATTGAAAAAAAAACAAAAACTGAAGGAAAAATGAATACTAGATGTAATTCGATCGCTGGTAATGCTTTGAACTAATCTCTTTTTTTAAAATATTAAAGGTTTACTAAAATCTTTTTTCTTTATAACAAGAATTATTACTACACAGTGTTTAGTTCTATCAACGACCTTAAATGAAAAAATACCTTCAGTAAATACCTGCTGGTTTAAGTCTTTTGATTTTCAACAATTCATAATTTTTTCTACTAATTCGTCTAGGTGTTTACGTTATGAATTTTCAACAGCTGATTATTTTAATAAAACAAAATGGAAGCAGAAAATAAACACAACATGCAATACCTTGATTGTGAAATTGTAATGATAAAAACTTCAGATGAAATAATTTAGATTCTATTTGACATTTTGAAATAAAATATTTATTTTGCCCTTTAACTGCATTAAAAATTAATGTTTGGCATTTATGTTGCGTTTAAAAAGTAATGAGCTTGAAATTATCGTATAAGTTGGTTTTCGATCAATACCAAAAAAAGGGAAAATGTTTGTAGTAAGTACTGATGATATTTGATAGATATAAATAAACAATATGCAGATATACCAGTTACATCTAGGCTTCAGTAGTTCTGTTTACAGCATTATATATAGCATTCAACTTTTCATGAACACCTATAATTTTGGTTTCTAAATTATCAACCTTTTCCTCTAAAGTAACTTGCCTCAATTTTATTTGCTCAACAGATTTTGTAGTGTCCCATTGTGATTTATTCATTTCAACTAGTGTCACAGAGGCATCCAGAAGTCTCCTCTGGGCAGCCTTTATTTCACGGATATTGTAAATAGCCTTTAATAACTTTCTCTGATGTCTCAAACTCCCCGCAGAATCCTTTCTTAATTTTTTGAATTTATAAACAAACCATCCTGCCTTCATAACATTTGCGGCTTCATGTTTTAATTCTTTATCCAAACTTATATCTATCACATAATCATGTACGTATTTTTCTGCCCGAGAAAGTTCCAACTTTCTGGCAAGAACGGCTACAACAAGAGCAGTACAACCGGCTCCCATAATTCCTGTCAGAACAGCAATACTTCTTCCGCAATATGTTATAGGAACTATATCGCCATATCCAACGGACAAAAATGTGATTGCAATAAGCCACATTGAATTGAGGTAATTTGAATGCACGATGTCATTTCCTACATGCATTTCACATAGTCTTAAAGCCCAACTCGCCATTAAAAAAGATATCATCATTATAAGTGCCAGAATATAATCAGGATGTACCGCCATGAAAGACTTAAAAATAAAACGGAAGTTGAAATGAATTCTATTGAGTGCACCCAGGCTTTGTGACGAAGCATCCTGGTAAAGCTTGCTGTGTAAAAGAACAAATCTACACACCAAATAAAGTCTTAAAAACATTGGTAACGAAAGTATCACATCAAGTGGCACAACGATATCTCTTGCATTCTGACCTTCAGCAATGGTAGCTTGCCAAGTTATTTGAAAATTCCCAGGAAAAGGGTGAATAATACAAACTAAGAATTCTATAAAGATTTGTATCACTCTATTGGAACTTAAAGCTATTCTTCTATCTTCTACGCTGTTATCAACTAAGAAAAGTTCTATGTTTAGGTAATGATAGATCCCTAGAAATATAAGAAGAGCCACGGTTGTTGCTGTGATGCACATTTTGACAATATGTGACTTTATAGATTCACGTGTAAATACTCCTGCTGCCGCCAATTCTGTCTCCAAAACCATTATAAGAATTCCTGCCAAAGCCAAGGCCAACGATGCGTCACAGGCATGCTTTCTTTTTGCAAATAAAACTTTTCTTCTGGCAAGTCTTTTTCCAACAGTTTCAAATCGTTTTGACCTTCCCTCAGATGTTGTTTCATTTAACGTTTTATATTTTTGGTGACCATTCATTCCGACAAGTGGGATCCCTGGGTCTTCAATCAACGTGCTCATTCTATTATGCAGACTTTCACACACTTCCCCGAGTCTTCTGACAACACAGTGTCTATTTATTTTAAACATTTACTTCTTCGTGCATATGCCATTGCAATTTCATTAACACTTATAATATTTTATATTGACATTTTATATTTATCAGTTTTGAGTCACCTACCGTCTTTGGCTGAAATTAATAAATCCCGTGATAAATAGTTTATTTTTCCTCTTTGTAAATCTTCTATTTACAATCCATTTATTAACCCATTAATCTATTCCCTTTTACGATTCAAAATTAGGAGTGTTTAAATCACCTACCTTGCGTTAATCAAAGTATCAAAGAAAAATATCCTGTTCAAAAATAACAATTAGTTAACCCTTCATTACCTTTGAATGACGGGAAACTGTTGGTTATCATTCCGTACTGTTGTATTAATGGTAGTTGTTTCACATACAAGTAATACTCGATATTGCTAAAATATGTTCTGAAAAAGATTCTCTCTGTTATCACAGTATCACCTCTGATTATTGTAAGAGATTGTCATTCTGTTAGTCCATGGTTAGGTGTAAATATATCTATATGCGCATGCTTAAGTTCATTGAACATGAATATTCAACAAGAGGTGATATTCGATCGAACACAAAATATTCCTCTTTGTCAAAGATATATGACCATTGTTGATTATTATAGCGTGGGCGATTTTAAGAGATATCAAATCTGCAAACGAGTAAAAAATCGATAAAACACTCTGAAACAATACTCCGGGAATCAGGTACTCATCTATTTGCTAGCATCAACAATAAATGTATAAATCATTCTTAAGTGTCAATGCCATTGTGTTTGCAATTATAAGTTAAACGTTTTGTTTGAAAGAACACAAATCATTACATTTTAATGAAACTTTTTTTTTTACAAAAAATATTTGATTTAGATGATAGAAAGATTATACTTTTATTGATTAAAATGGAATCGATTTACAATTTAAAAAAGTTTAAATTCACAATTTTAAGTACAATAATTTATATGATTAGTCAAAGATGTACACGTAGGCACTAAATATATGGTTGAAATGTCTTGCGATACATTTGAATTTCTATAAAATATGCCATTATTGTCATGTGCTACTTGTGATTTTTCTTTTAAAAAATGCAAATCACATGACAGAAATACTAAGAGTTGGATTTTTTTAAACTTTATACAGCGTCTATCATCATCATCATCATCGACACCGCCATCATCATCATCATAATCGACACCACCACTACCACCATCATCATCATCAGCAGCAGCAGCGTTATCAATTTTTTTTTTATTTAAAGCGACAATGTAGTTGCTAATGACACAGTCCTGAATTAAGCATTTACATTGTATTTATGCAGAAAACTAACGCCCTTATTTTTGTAATATAAACACAAAATAATTATTAACCATGCTAGTAAAGGCCAATAGAACTATAACAAAAAATTAATAAATATATAATTTATTTGTTCATAGAAAAGTATAGCATTTTTATAGATTCATTTGTATGTTTATGATCTTATGCATCATGTACAAATATATAAAATACTAGAACAGATATGTTAGAAAACTAAAGTTTTTTACCTATGACACATTCTATGTTTGAGATCTCAAGTATCTGCGGTAAATGATATTTTAGTAAGACATGATTTAGTACACTGCGGTTATTGTCAAACAATGAATTGCAAAAATTACCAAAACAGCTTAAATTTTGCAACTTCATACATGTTCTTGGCAACAATATAATCAACACAACAGAGAACACTTTAAAAACAGCTAAATAAAATAGAAATATTCGAAAGAGAGAAACACAAATCCCGACTTTGAACTAACACTGGAGTAAATGACAAGTAGTGTGTCTATAGCAATATTAGAAGATTCTCACTGCAACAATTGATTTTACAACTAGTAATTTATACATAAATATTTTTTTGCCTTGTGAAATTCCCATAGCTGCAATCTTGAGAGTCGTTGCGTTCATGATTAACAATAAACGACGTAATTCCGTTTGCTTGCAAAGTTGTTGCCTTCATACTGACAATGAACATCATTTTAAAACAGTTAAATTGTTAAACAAATCAACATTATCACCTTTGCAGTTAATGCATTTAATTTCTTCAAAGTAGTGTTTTATTAATGATTATTTATTTATTTATTTATTTATTTATTTATTTATTTATTTATTTATTTATTTATTTATTTATAATTTATTTATTTATTCATTCGTATATTCATTAAGTCAAGAAATGGTAATGACAAATCACATAGTTTTTTTCTTCCACGCCTTTGTTGTTTTTGTTATTCTATTGTGAATGAAGCAAGGTATGAACCGAAATACTTTAAGAGATAGCTTTAAATGACTCTGTTTCAGTTACAAAAAGTTATATTTTACTTGGCGATGTTCAAAGTTTGTTCAAAGGTTCACAAGAATAGTGCTTTGCTTTCAATACATTGCAAAAATAAACACACACACTTTTTACAATTTTACAATTTTTGAAAGCTTGTATTCTAGATAGGTGTATATCTTACTAGAAACGTGGTGTACCAAAATACAGACACGTCAACTATTCAAGGGTTCACAAGAATAGTGCTTTCAATACATTGCAAACACACACACACACACACATAATATTTTTGGTTTATTAACTTTTTAAATGTTTTTTCAAGAAACACTCTCACTTTGTCTTCAATGATTTATGAATTGAAATACAGAGATCACAAAATCCAAATTACTGTTCATTACGATTTTCTCCTTAGGCTACTAAATGTATTTAAAATTGTTGCAAAATCTAGATTTTAGTTCTTTCTATAACAAGATGATCAATAGTTGGAATTGGTAGTATGTAACCATTTATATTGTATAGGAAAGAACAAAAGAACAACTGTACATTAAAGTAAAATTGATGGATATTAGTCCTATGTTTCTTGTCTATGTTGTGGACATCAATCACGTATAAGGAATTTCTAAAGACAGTACTGTAATAAGTTTCCCTATATAAATGGTTTATGAATTCTATAATGATAAAGTCGGGGGAGTCTTGTCTAAAAATCAATGATGGCGCTTCAAAAATTTAATCCCAAATGACTCCGTTATTAAAAAGTTCTTAATGCCATCAGATATTACACTAACACGTGACTATTTATCTAAAGAAATTGCAGGAAAGATGTTGTTCTTTACTAAGTTAAGGACCCTCTGATAGTATTAAATCCTTACAAGTGGGCAATTATTTTATTTCCGTCCAAAGTAGGTTTGTTGATTGAGTTTAAGCAATATTTTAGATATTTAAAGACTCTTTTAATCTCTAAGGCTTAGTCTAAGAGAATACTTTGTGCCAATGTATATAATGGTCTGCATTGCACCCCGTATAAATGAGAGTGATATAAAATACAGTCAAGCATAATCATAAGTATTCATTTAAGTGAATGAAAATTAAACTGATTATTGGTTACCTAGTGTGATCAAGGTTATGGATATGGTACCTGTTTTATATTTAAGACATTTTAGTTTCCTAATTAGACGCGACAAAGCTGTTTCATTTGTAACAAATATATTGCAAAATAATTATCGCTGTCCGCGAAAAAACGTACTGTGACATGTCATGTGGTTTGGTTTTAGAAATATTTTTTTAAATTCTCCCTATTCTCTAAGGCTTTTTCATTATCTATCGCCCTAGTTTTAGAACGAACAATCCATAAATTACCAAGAACTTCAATCTAATCATTTTCCCCTTGCTTTACGGTCGGTTTTGGATATTCATTAATCTAAGTCACGCCAGATAACAAATGTTCAATATTTTACTAATTACTCAATCACTATATACATACAATTTGACCTATTTGTTTAGCAACGTTAATTGCTACTGATATTAATATAATATTCATCAATGAAATATTAATTTGTATGTCTTATAAGCAAAATCAATTGAACTAGATATTATTAAATTTCGACTGCATTCCATGACAATAAACATTTATAAAGCAAAATATTTTATTAAATTCATCTAGAATTATCTGTATGTTTATTTGTTCACATTTCAATTCCCCATACAACGCCAATAAAAAAATTTTATACTCTTTGTATTTGCTGATCTATAAAACATTGTAAATGCCAGAGAGTAAGCAATGTGTTTCATAAGATTAGCAACAAAAATCGTACTGAATTCGTAGTTAAATATTGCTTATCACATATCTGTTAGCTAGATATCTTAGAAATGTTTGAAAATAAGACCCCAGTCTCACAAACATTCTCACAACTGAGTGTTCACACAAATATTGTCATTTTTCTCTCATCAACATTTAAAAATTTACAGTTTTATTAGACAATGTTTTGTTTTGTTCAACAAACATACACTAACGTATACCTTGTATTAGCGCGGACGCGACTTTTTGTTTAGGTACTAGCGCACCGAGTCAATATGCCACAGACAAACATACCATTCCCTTAGTGATATTGTCTTTACAGTAGATACTGTGTCCCCTTAATGCTGAGCTTCAAGCGAGGAAGCAGTATCTCAAATTTTGAAGTCTTATGTATGAGTCGTTCCCCGTTAAAACCCAGATCTTCTGCTCTCGTGGCATATGATCTTCAAGAGTGTAAGCAAGACCGTAATCTACTGGTAATAAGTTTTATGTTTAGTCATTTCAGCAATTATTGTCGACAGTTTTATTTGCTGTTATTTCACCGATTATTGTTGGAATTTTTATTTTCAGTCATCTTAGTTTATATTTTTAAATTCTGGTATTTCAGCCTAAATTGATCGGAATGTCAAATTCAATAATTTTTTCGTTCATTGCTTACCATTTTACTTAGGGTAATTGAATGCAATTATTTTTAACCGCAAATTGCTTATTTAAAGTCATTCACCTAACATTATATATATCTTTAAGAACAACCGCAGAAAGTAACAAAATGTCATTGCGCTCTTTGTTACTATAAACTTCCATGAGACAAGAAGATCCTAACTTAAAATTCGTTACCAAAGTTAAGCTACCATAAGTATACGTGATGACCCTACGCCAAATAAACATTTATAAGTGTGTTTGTTGTAATTTAGCTCGAAGGATATAACAAAACTCTATAGTCAATAATGAAAGATGAGGACGTTGTACTTTATTGAAACACAAGGGATATAATAAATATCCTTGTTATTGTGGTCTTGGTAATTTGTGTAATAGAATATGTTTTAGGCATCCTTGAAACATGACTCATCCATTACTTTGTTATTAACGGTATCATCTCCCGCTCTATGAAAGAAACTATTGGTATATTGTTTGTTGGAAGTTTTAATGGTCTCTCGTATGAAACAGACAATCTGATAAACTTTTCTTGGACTTTTTGAACCATGTTCAAATTTCAAACATCTTAAAAGCATTTGTAGAGGTTTGGTTGTTAAATAGTCTCGGCACCTTTATTAAACTTTCCATCCTCTGTAGACCCGCTTTATGTCTTTTCAATATCCATTAGGCAAATTTGTTTACAAAACGACAAGAAACAACACTTTGTATACATGTATATCAAGTGCAATACAATTTAGATCATTGAAATCTTTTAAGTTTTATTAACAATAGATTTTCGTAGCACGTAAAAAAAGATTATGCCAAAAGACATTTTCCTGATGTAAAAATACGGTGGTCAATGTAAGTCTTTGTTTCTCCTTATCACATGCACGAGTAAAAATCAACTACGTAGAGCAAAAAAGGCATGCTGAAAAACGACAGGAATTTTATCATTTAAAAAGAAAGTGAATAAGACTGACAGGGTACACAATTACACCTTAACAGACCTACAACTCTTAATGATGACAAATTTGATGCCTTTAAAAACACCTCGCTCGAGCTTCTAACAATATTAACTTGTTGTTCCTGACTATTCGTAAGCTGCAAAGAACAAACAACAACAAAAGGAACGGCGTAACTGCTTACAAATTTTAATTCTATCGACTTTAAATTAGCATTGGTTGTCATGCGAAAATAAAACCAAGAGGATTGTATATGAAAAAAAAAATCGAAAAAGTTTAAACCAACGTGAATTTAAAAAAAACTATTAAGCAAATTAACACCTTAAAATAAATGGCTTTTACCATACAACAAAATTATAATTATAAATTTATGTGCTTAGAATTCTGATACTGTTGCTTTCATAATGATGAAACTTTAGAAATATACGGATCTGGTGAAAGGGTAGTTTGTTATCTATAAATAACGTTTCTGAAACTATCGCAGAATTGTTGGACTACACATGAAGTTTGTATCCGACAAAAAAAATAATAAAATAAAATAATTATTGTTATAGGAATCAATATTGCAAATAGTCCTTTATTAAAGTTAATCTTATCTGTAACAGACAGCCAAACAAAATGTGTAAAAATGTGTATGTTATTTTTTGGGTGTTTAATTTTTACGGATTAAAGATTCAGAAAAATATCAAATCATCAAATAAGATTCTCGGTTTCAATTCAGAGTTCTTTTCAAAAACATAGTTTTTTTCCACGGGTTTGAAAAAAATTAAAACAGAAACTGTCTATTGTAAATGTAACACCTGCACATGTAAACTTGAACGTGGTATATGAAATCAGGCTTGCAGACACACGCTTCTTAACAGTGATTTGTTTCGATTACAATAACAATTGTATGGGATACACACATTTGGGTTCCTAAATTATATCAGCGGTAGTTATGATAATCGTTATAAAAAATCGTAAAAAGCTGAACAAAAATATGTTTGCCGGGCAGAAAACATTTATTTGATCTCATATCTTTGCGATATAAATATTTTACCGGTTTTAATTTCGAGAAATTTTTCATCCGCAAAATCACCAAAAATAAAAATCACAGTAAAATAATATCGATTTACGGAATATGCTCTTAAATTCTCTTTATTGAAGTTTAAAAGCAATATGAAGTTTAACAACTTCCTAGCTTGTAAATTTGGTATTTGAGCTTGTTCATAATTCTAACTAAAACGAACATTCGACAACAAAGTGTAAGAAACGCAAACTTCAGAGCGTGGCTACTTTTAAGGCTGCGGCTTTGGGAAAATTGTTTTCATTGATATTCTTAGGTATGTCTATGATCTTAACGATGTTTCAACCAAGACAAAAAATAAATTAAATTAAAACATAATAATAATAATAAACCTACTCAGTAATTATAAAAAAATGTATTATTTAGGAAAGTATTCGGATTCATACCGTTCATAACTGTTTCAAGTTTTATACCAGTAGCCATTAAGCAAGCTAGCCAATCAATACGGCCTTATGGTATGAAATTGCCATTGAAAGCCAGCAAATTTGATTACAAACTAAGTGACACGTTCAAGGAATGCAGTGACATATATTTTAGTCTCACACATGTTAAATTGGTCCCTTATACGAAACAAAATATGAAATCTTAAAAGTATACAATAAAACATATGGAAAAAGAAGCCTTAAATGGTAAACTAGATGCTTTGGAAGAAGGCAGCATCTATTTTTAAATATTAGACCGACATTATCATCTTAATTACCAAATACAGATGTGCTTTCTGTGTTGATTATCCTTAAGATATGTTTAGTCTATATAGTTGTTGATTGTAGATAACCCAAACGTCGATACCAAGGTCCCTTTGTGTATAAAATTATTAACTGTTTATTCTGCTTCTATGTCTGTCTTTTGGGTATTGAAAAAAGAATTGACTTGTTGATAACCAAATCGAAATTACAACCACACTGCTTGCATGCTGAATCTGATCTTTTGTCCAAGTTTGCCAGAAATAATTGATTGAAGTAACAAAAATATCTTGATGAAACTGTCGTCTGCCAAATGTTAACTTGACATTTAAGAAATGTCTTTGTTCTTCTTATAAACATTCCGGGATATATTATATGCAGACAAAGTTAGTCATATACATAATAACGTTTTTAAAGACTCTTTTTTGTCTTAAGAAATGCTGCGAAAACCAGGAAAATTTACAATAACATATTTTATTTTAATGTCTGGTATCATAATTGTTTTTGGTATTGGTAATAATAAAACATTTAAATGATTTAAATAAAATCACATCGAGAATTCCGGGACATGATACATTAATATTCAGATTGTCATTTAAATGCCCAATATATAGTGGCTGAATTGCTTGGAGCACTGAACTAACGTACCGCAGTGCCTCTCAAAGCCTATGACCGAATTCCGATGGGGTAGATAGCCCAGAGAAAACTTTAGTTTGTCGCCTATTGTCGGTGGTTTTCTTCGGGTACTATGTTTTTGATTACTAGTAACCCAATAACTACACGACTCGATATAAGTAAAATGAACTTTACTAAGTGAAAAACACCGTTTCTCCACACATATGCCAACTACATAAGCATATCCAGGTTTCAATGTCGAGAAAAACTGAGAGAGCCAGATTCCTCCTTGGACGTGCAAAATTATAAGTAAACATTTTTCTGATGTAGATGTATTTAGCATGTTGATTGACTGGAACAATGAAAAAAAAATACTTTCATTCATGACATAACACGCACCAAATTTAGGAACCAAACCCACGTTATTCGAATCGGCTACGCTGAATCCGTTGTGATTAGCAAATGTTGAAAAAACAGGGTTTGAATCGACAGAAACACATGGTGGAGCATAGAATTATTGTGACTTTCTTGAGTGTTTCGACGCAGTGTTGATAAAAAATTTCTTATGGCATATAAATATAGAGCATCATTTAACTTTTTTGCTTTTTTATTTAACATGCAACAGTTTCATCTTTAATACCAACAAGCCGCACTGGAAACAATGTATTTTGAAAATAATGTGCAATAGTTTTTACACACTTACTCGGTTTAAAGGAAAACTTGTTTTAATTTCTATTCGTAATATTCCTAATTGTAAAGAAGTAGGTATATTAGGTTCACAAACAGTTCATCGATAATAACTATGGTGATTTATCTTTTATATCGTGATATATCATCGATTATTACGATACATAATGAAAGATTCCGCATCAATCGATACTATCATTTGTAAAAGCTTGTATAAATGGTTTTATTACATGAGACAATTAAAATTAATATTTAAAAATACTATTCAGCCATTTGTGAACCTTGATGATATTTTAGCGAAATAATCGCGAATTAGTTATTCCTGTCATATATTTAAATACAGTGTATTTCGGTAAAAGTTTAGTTTTCATAAATGAAATTGTGATATATATATATATATATATATATATATATATATATATATATATATATATAGATATATATATGGCTTTTACTGTAAAAAAGCGCCATTTTTCCACACAGGTTTGATCACGCATAATATAAACTTTTTTATGAGCTTTGCAGAAAGGTTTATCAATTTCAGAAGAGACGTAGATTGGTTGATTGCAATCTAGGACAAAGGGTGAAAAATATATAGTGTCCTGTTTATGTTTAGTGATCTTTTCATGCCCACTTCAAATAGAATTTTAAACTCTCACGTGAAGGATTTTAATCAAGCTTACAATAAAATGATTGGCAGTTTGAAAATGGGTTCAAATTGAAGTGCAAGAGAGTTTGTCAAAGAACAAGATCACATTTGAAACGTCCACCTAATTATTCATCAACAGTGTAAGGGGTTTTTATGATAGTTGAAATGATGGTAACAGACTATTACGGGATGGATCTTATATCTCTAAAGGCGCATGCATATTCTCCTTTTGACAATTTAAATTACATTCGATTGCATTCATAGATTTACAGATTTGCGCTATCATACGTCCTTTACATGACTTGGTAGACGGGCTGCGTCGGAAGCGCAGATGTTGTTTAAAGAAATATCATTTAATCATAGAAGGCATTTACTAGCAAATGGTGTGTATGTCAATAGCCATTTGCCTGTATGTTTCGAAACACGCCCTTCCCATGACATGTAAGACGGGTTGCGTTGGCGGCGCAGATGTTGTTGAAAAAAGATCATTAGGTCATAGAAGGCATTTACTAGTAAATGGTTTATATGTCAATAGCCATTTGTTTGTATTTTTCTAAACATGTTTCCAGTTAAGTTGACCCAACACAAAAATCAATATGCCTAATAATGTCACAAATTGAATATGACATTTACAAAAAAATAGTAACATGTTACAAGAAAACTTATGCTTAAAATGTGTCACATACTGATTAAAGTCAACGTGTGGAGTCTAGAAATGGATTAAGGATCATGACATCACGATATAGTATAACGCTTAACTTAGTTCCACACTCCGACGTTTTGCTACTGGGACAAATGTTTTAATTTTGGATGTGTAATTTTTAAACAAAATCACGCACGTGTGATTAGTTATGTCTGAAGCCGATCGCAAGTCCAGCAACAGAAGTGAAGTAGTGGTGTTGTATTACTTTAAAAGTGGCGTAAACGCTAATAGTAGGTTGAACTATAACATCATGCACTGCATTGAGAAATTGTAAACTATTACAATTTTATTGAAAATCACAATTAAAAAATATCTATGCTTCCGTATATGTGAAATATTTCCGAAATATAAACAAGAGGCCCAAGATGGCCCTAATTTGCTCACCTGAGTTTAAATGTAACTGTTATGTCTTGATAATACCTGGTAAGTCATAACATGTTGCTTCAATAGAAGTGGTTTCAGGGATCATTATTTTTATTGTTTTGGTTTTTAGCTATGGAGGTCACTGTGACCTACTTTGGTAGCCATATCAACCAAAAACACAAATGTGAATGGCAATGGTCTTTAGATGCTATTGACTAATATGAATGAAATGTGACCAGTAGTGTCTGAGAAGAAGTTTTTTGATGGATGGATGGATGGATGGATGGATGGATGGATGGATCGATGGATGGCAGAGTGCCTATCCATAACAAAAGCTCATGTGAGCAATTTTCAGATGTGGATTTAAGACTTTACAGATTTGACACATTAATTAAAATATTTTTTTTAAAAAATTGTAAAAGTCAACTGCAAATTATTTAAAAAAATTTGTTCAATTAGTTTAAATTATGTCACATGACAGTGATTTTGTAAAACAAAAAAAAATATATTTCAAGGTTTTAGCTATATCAACATATCAGTCAGTATCATATGTATTTCAAAAATAATATTTACACTAAAAAGTAAAAATTCATAAAATTTCTTCCATGCACCATTGTAATTTAAAAAACCAGAAATTAAAAAAGAAAAAAAAAAAAAAAAAAAAAAAAAAAAAAAAAAAAAGTGGCCTCACTGGGATTTGAACCATCGACTCTTAGGTTGCTAGAATTGAAAATGAAAAAGGTCGAAAAAAGCGACTTGTACTTTACAGAATTTCATGAAAATTGTCAAACATATGTTTCTTCACATAAGAAAATGATGTTTGGAAAAAGAATTCACCTAAATTTATTCATTATTGTAATTTTGATAAAAAAGTACTATTTACAATGTATTAAAAATAAACGCAAAAACGCGTAACCTAATTTTTCAAAAAAATTATTGAAATTCACAAACTTAGTATATAAGATGCTTTAGATGCCAAATATCACATCAGATTTTATCTCAGTGAAGTGGTTTTGGAGAAGAAGATTTTTTTAGGTTGTCAACTATGTAGGTCAATGTGACCTACATTTGGTAGCTATGGCAACCAAAAAAATCTGAAAGGCAATGTTCTATAGATGCGTTTGACCAAATTTGAACAAAATGTGACCAGAAGTTTCTGAGAAGAAGTCGTTTGAAGCAATTATTGACGGACGGGCGGACGGACGGACGACGGAGGGTCTGTCTCTATTGAAAGTAATAGCTCACATGAGCACTTTGTGCTCAGGTGAGCTAAAAAACAATATTGGCTAATCTATGATAATACAAACTGCAGATACTCATCTTCTCCTTCAACAGTGAAATGACCGGAAATTACTTTTACTTTTGAGTACGAGTCTAAAAATAGAAATATTTAACAAAAAATACCTGTTTAGCTTTGATGTGCCATATGTGCACATTTCAAAAATTTATTCTTCACCAGTGACACCGGGGCAGAAAGGTTGATAGGTAAAAATATTTGAAATGAATAAACAACGTTCCAAAATTATTTGAATCCAGCTAAGCGAATGTTTAAACAAAGGAATGCTTAAAAAAGACAGAAAAAACACAAAAACGATAAACATACAGTGATAATGATGATAAACAATTATAAAGTAATGAACCACGTTGTGAAGCTATGATGTTCAAGTAATTATATTAGGACTTTGATTATCCAGCTTTATAACCAATGGCTATTTTTTCTTGTAAAAAGACAAAAATCTAATTATCCAGATAATAATGTTGCCCTCTGAACCGAAGATTACACGCAGTTTTATTATTTTTCTCTTATATCTTTAATGAAAGTGTTGAAGTAGAAATTTGCACATGATTTATTTTTTATTAGCACTCAATAATTTGACAAAGGTCATTAGCTATATTGAACATCTTTAATTATCCGGTTTATTAAGAGATTATAAGCCGTTAGTTTAGAGAACATTGGTCAATATTTCTATATGTCACTCTATATTTGATAAAAGAACATTACTTATTGTATATGTGTGTAATTAAGTCAGCGATGCTGATAGTTATATCAAACGTCTATTGAGTGTAAGCTCCGTACTAAAACCTATCATTATATTCTTGAATAAAATCAGTCATTGGTGTTTACGTTGATGATGTTTGCGATATTTTGTAAACACAGTTGGACAACACTGAAGATGGATAATATACATCGCCTACATGAATGTGTTAGTTTTTGCTTCATGTATTGTGAAAAGAGTGAGTTATCACAGTCATTTGTTTTCAAATCGCTTGAATATTTTTAATGCAACCAAATTGCAGTTTGATCCGAAACTAACAGTTCATGTTGTGTTTTCTTAACATTCTGTTTCACAATCATTTACTCAATTGAGTGTATACTCAACTGAAAGGTAGGAGATATATCATTTTTCAAGACATTACGCAGTTAAAATTGATTATCTTATGTTATATTTAAATTGTTTAGTGGAGGTTTGTTAAACGAATACAAAACATTGTCTCATAAAACTTAAAAATTGTTAAAATATTGATGAGAGAAAAATTGGAATATTTGAGTTGAGTGAACACTCCATTGAGTGAATGATTGTAAAACATGGTTCCGATAGTTTTTGTATACTTTTATTAGTTTCTGAATAAAAATTTATTGTAATAGCAATATTGTTGTCAAATATTAATAACAATAATGAAAACTCTCTATATCAATTCTCTATACTGAAATACCTTATGAATATAATTAAAAAGAAATGTGCAAAAACAGTTATTCACTCACTTGTCCCAAATTTGAGTTGAGTGTACACTCAATTGAGTGAATAATTGTGAAACTTAGGCCAAAATATAATTCGATTATTTTTGACGCCAAAACAATTTAAGTACATTTTGGCACGGTTAAATTTTGATAGAGAGAGAACTGGTTAAAGCCGCATAAGCATTTTATTAGCTAATCCGCGGCTAGAAAACATGGAAGATACAAACCTAAGAAGCCATATTTATAATGAGTGTTATATGTTACATTAAATCTTAATCTTTGTATGGATTCATTAAGATCCATCAACAGATTAAAAACTACCATGAAATATTTCCTTGAACTTAACAAGCATCTTGACTCAACGTTCTATGACTAAAATAATTACAAAAATGTCTCCGGAATGAAAATAAAAAAAAAAAACCATAAAACATTTAAAGGAGAAAATTTGTAGGAGCCCTACAAATTCAACTTAATAAAGTAATAGTGGTACTTAATTTCGCGATTTAAAAAATTTAAAATATGCCCCATTCTATTTAAACGATAAACCAACAAAACAAACATATAACTTTTATCCAAAAAGGTTAAGGAAATAAATATTATCTATTTTTACTTCATCGTCATCATTATCATCATCAGTAGTAGTATTGGTAGTAGTAGTACATGTAGTAGTAGTAGTAGTAGTAGTAGTAGTAGTAATAAGTAGAGTAGTAGTAGTAGTGGTAGTTTAGATAGTTGAATAATACACAAGGTGTTGTATCATACTTCAAGGAAGCTATAGTTGGCTAAGTAACGTTGGTTGCGTATGACCTATGCACAGCAAAGGCGGTATGCAGGGCAAACCCACCTCTCTAAGGTTTAGGGTGCACAAAATAAAGTGAAAAAGCAGCTGTTAAGCATTGTCGACAAGTTTTCAACGACAACAAAATCGTGTATTTCGCTTCAACGTATTTAAAATTAGAGCAAAAAACTTGCGTTATAATTTAATACAGTGAACATTTGTTATATGGGAATCGTCAAGTACATAATGAGATCGTTCTGTGTGTGTGTGTGTGTGTGTGTGTGTGTGTGTGTGTGTGTGTGTGTGTGTGTTGAGGTCATTTATTAAAATGTGATACATATTGCATTAATTTTATAAAATTAATTAGTACAATTTTATTTTAAAAAATTCCATAACTATATATTTTTTGACAATTTTTTTTTTCGTTTAATTAACGCACTTTATTGAAAAAATGACTATAGGTATAAGAAAGATTGATCACTCAATATAAAACTTAAATATACAGAAACAACAGTTTCTACAATGAAAAGAATGACCACGAAGAGAAAACTATACATAATTTTTTATGCTCGTAGACTTTTCAATTGAAAATTAAGCCATGTAAATGGATTTCACATACATAATGGTCACAATAATGTATTTGTGATTTGTTTTTTCAAAATTTTTTTGCTAATTTTATTCATTTTAAATGTTATTGTGTGTGCATATATATATATATATATATATATATATATATATATATATATATATATATATATATATATATATATATGTAAATATATATATATATATACAATAACATTTAAAATGAATGAATTTATATATATATACTGAATTACTAGACGAAATGAAGTTTCCAACTTTTGTCTAAAATTACAAATGCATACAGAAGTTGGCGTGTGCATGCTTTTCACGTTTAGTTATATTCAAATTATTTCCAACGTTGGATACGAGTGTACTTAGTTATGTTTCACATTTCTAATGTATTGAGTTATTACTAGAGTGACAAAATCATAGACTTTTTAGATGTGACGACCTAGTGAGAAATAACATCAGTTAAAGAAACAAAAAAACGACAGACTATATCGTTAATGGAACAGAGTGTTAACTGCTATTAAAATGGGGTGAAACAAGAAGAAAAATCTTCATCCATAAACTGTTTTAATATAAAAACACAGCAACACTAATAGATATCTAATGGATATCTAATGTTCCTTTTTAAATTTAAAATTTCCAATTTTAGTAAACTTTTAATTTAATTTCAGTTAACATCAGGGCTGTTTCAAGAGGTTCTATGTTCAGCCTTGTGTCAAAATTTATTTAAAGAACGATAGTACCTGTATGCGTCAAAATATAAAATGCCATTGAAAAATATATTTTTTAAAATGATGATTATTTTTATCGTGAAATGATTTCTTTGAAGAAAAGAAGACAATGGCGATAATAACCAAATTATCTCAATCTTAAACAAACAATGTTTTACATAAAATATGATATAATTGCCTGTCCGAAAGTTATGTGTCATAACAAATGGTTTTTTTTTTTTTTTTTTTTTTTTTTTTTTTTTTTTTTTTTTTTTTGTATTCTGCTTTCTTATTTTCTATCGTATTGGAATGTGATTGCAGTGATTTGGATTTTACCAAGTACCCTTTTTATTGGTCAGTATTGCATTTAATACTGTAAAATTGATTGGTTCTTAACCGCTAAAATGCTGTCGATGTTTATAAAATCATTTAAACAATGGTCTCATATAAATTAAAGTATATGCAAAATTATTTTCATATTAAAAACAAATATTCTCTAAATATATATCTTTAGAAAAAAAAGTTTCACCTTCTTTATGTAAAAATATCAAGGCCTTTATGACCGAAACGAGAAATAATTGATCCGTTCATTTACAAGTATAACTAAGTTGAAAGGATTTACTTACAGTAGGTACGTTCATGTAAGCTTAGAAAAACATGTTCAATTATAATTTCAGTATAAACGTTGTTTAGAATTAATTACCTCATTTTGATATAAGGTTTAATAGCCCTTAAACAAAACAGTTATAAAATGTATAAATTGTAAAATCTGGAGAAAGGTCTTCCAAATTCACATACAGATATATAGATGAAGTTCTGTCTCTGAATAATCACAAATTTGTAGAATGTGTGAATGCCATTTATTTTTATAAGCTTAAAATTAAAGATACGACTGCTTCACCGTGTTCTGCTTTCATATTTGCAATAATACATCACTATGACACTCACGAAGAATTACATCTGAAGCTTTACGACAAACGTGATGTCTTCAATTTTTCTATTGTCAACTTTCCGTTTCCGTTGCAGTAACAACCCTGCTTTTCCTGCATATGGTATATATGTTTCAAAGTTTATACGATATGGAATACATTGTTCCCATTACAGGGTCTTTCTACACCAAAGCAAGCTGCTTTCAATTAAATACTCTAAGATACTGCAAGCCTAGTCTAATCAAGGCCCTTAAAAAGTTTTATGGTCGTCATCACAATATTGCTGATTAACATTAAGTCACTGTATCAAAATTTATACAACGAAGCATAAAACAAACATACATACACTACTGATGATAAAACTAGTAGCTATGGACGGGTACCATGTCTAAAAACAAACATAAAACAAACTTACTACAGCTCTGCCTATACTACTAATACTGGCTTTGGACGGGTTCTGTGTCTATAAACAAGACATAATACTAACATACGTACACCAATGATTATACAACTACTGGCTTTGGACGAGTTATGTGTCTTAAAACAAGACTCTAGACAAACATACGTACACCAATGATTATACAACTACTGGCTTTGGACGGGTTCTGTGTCTATAAACAAGACATAATACTAACTTACGTACACCAATGATTATACAACTACTGGCTTTGGACGAGTTATGTGTCTTAAAACAAGACTCTAGACAAACATACGTACACCAATGATTATACAACTACTGGCTTTGGACGGGTTCTGTGTCTATAATCAAGACATAATACTAACATACGTACACCAATGATTATACAACTACTGGCTTTGGACGAGTTATGTGTCTTAAAACAAGACTCATGACAAACATACGTACACCAATGATTATACAACTACTGGCTTTGGACGAGTTCTGTGTCTTAAAGCAAGACTCATGACAAACATACGTACACCAATGATTATACAACTCCTGGCTTTGGACGAGTTATGTGTCTTAAAACAAGACTCATGACAAACATACGTACACCAATGATTATACAACTTCTGGCTTTGGACGAGTTCTGTGTCTTAAAACAAGACTCAAGACAAACATACGTACACCAATGATTATACAACTCCTGGCTTTGGACGAGTTCTGTGTCTTAAAACAAGACTCATGACAAACATACGTACACCAATGATTATACAACTTCTGGCTTTGGACGAGTTCTGTGTCTTAAAACAAGACTCAAGACAAACATACGTACACCAATGATTATACAACTTCTGGCTTTGGACGAGTTCTGTGTCTTAAAACAAAACTCAAGACAAACATACGTACACCAATGATTATACAACTTCTGGCTTTGGACGAGTTCTGTGTCTTAAAACAAGACTCAAGACAAACATACGTACACCAATGATTATACAACTTCTGGCTTTGGACGGGTCTGTGTCTTAAAACAAGACATAATACTAACATACGTACACCAATGATTATACAACTTCTGGCTTTGGACGGGTTCTGTGTCTTAAAACAAGACTCATGACAAACATACGTACACCAATGATTATACAACTACTGGCTTTGGACGGGTTCTGTGTCTTAAAACAAGACTCATGACAAACATACGAATACCAATGATTATACAACTACTGGCTTTGGACGGGTTCTGTGTCTTAAAACAAGACTCATGACAAACATACGTACACCAATGATTATACAACTACTGGCTTTGGACGGGTTCTGTGTCTTAAAACAAGACTCATGACAAACATACGTACACCAATGATTATACAACTACTGGCTTTCGAAGGGTTCTTTGTCTAAACACAAGATTCAAGACAAACATACGTACACCATTGATTATACAACTACTGGCTTTGGACGGGTTTTGTGTCTAAAAACAAGACTCAAGACAAACATACGTACACCAATGATTGTACAACTACTGGCTTTGGACGGGTTCTGTGTCTTAAAACAAGACTCAAGACAAACATACGTACACCATTGATTATACAACTACTGGCTTTTGACGGGTTATTTGTCTAAAAACAAGACTCTAGACAAACATACGTACACCAATGATTATACAACTCCTGGCTTTAGACGGGTTTTGTGTCTACAAACAAGACTGAAGACAAACATATGTAAACCAATGATTATACAACTCCTGGCTTTGGACGGGTTTTGTGTCTAAAATCAAGACTCAAGACAAACATACGTACACCAATGATTATACAACTACTGGCTTTGGAAGGGTACTAAATGTCTAAAATCAAGACATAAGACTAACATGCGTACACAACTGATTATAAAACTACTGACTTTGAACGGGTATTGTGTTTACAAGACAAATACACTTAGACCATAATTATAAAACTACTGATTTTGAACGGATAATGGACCCAGAAAGAAGACGTAAGATAACAAACTTAGACCACTTATTGTAATGCTTCTCGCTTTGGACGGGTCCTGGGTCCAAAATTATCATATTGACACTACTTATTATAAAACGTCTTTACAGGTAGAGTGCTAGTCTTCCAGATTTTCCATCCCTTACTCATACTGAGTGCATTGACTACATGTCTTTATTGCATCTTAATGATGTTCATTTTTGACCTAACTTAGCAATAAATTTACCTCATCTTATCTTAATTTTATTGCATTAAACGTTGTTTTTTTTTTTTAAATCTTTCACATTATAAACCATCTTGTTTTTGCATTTAACATCTCACCCATGGACCTGGAACAAAATCACCTAACCGGTTTCTCGTGGTTGTTCTAATTTCAGAACACAGTCCGGTTTGGTTTACTTACAAAGATCAAGGGAGTTCGTCGTTAAATGTAAGTTTACTAACATAATTCCATTTCTAATGATTATACAACCACTGGCTTTGGATATGTACTGTGTCTAAAACAAAACATAAGACTAACATACGTACACCAACGATTATACAACCACTGGCTTTGGATATGTACTGTGTCTTAAAACAAGACACAAGACAAACAAACATCCACCAATGATTATACAACTACTGGCTTTGGACGGGTACTGTGTCTAAAACAAAACATAAGACTAGCATACGTACACCAATGATTATACAACCACTGGCTTTGGACGGGTACTGTGTCTAAAACAAAACATAAGACTAACATACGTACACCAATGATTATACAACCACTGGCTTTGAACGGGTATTTGTGTCTAAAAACAAGACAAATACACTTAGACCATAATTATAAAACTACTGATTTTGGACGGGTAATGGACCCAGAAAGAAGACAGAAAATTATCATATTGACACTACGTATTATAAAACGTCTTTACAGGTAGAGTGTTGTTTTTTTAAAAAAAAAAAGGTCTATCACATTTTCCACCCCTTACTCATACTGAGTGCATTTACCACATGTCTTTATTGCATCTTAATAATGTTCATTTTGGACCTAACTTAGCAATAACTTTACCTCATCTTAGTCTTAATCTTATTGCATTAAACGTTGTTGTTGTTGTTGTTGTTGTTGTTGTTGTTGTTGTTGTTGTTGTTGTTTTTAAATCTTTCACATAATTTTTTTTTAAATCTTTCACATAATAAATCATCTTGTTTTTGTATTTAATATCTCACCCATTGACCTGGAACAAAATCACCTAACCGGTTTCTCGTGGTTGTTCTAATTTCAGAACACAGTCCGGTTTGGTTTACTTACAAAGATCAAGGGAGTACATCGTTAAATGTAAGTTTACTAACATGATTCCATTTCTAGCCATTAATATGTAATTTTATTTTATACAATGTTTATGAATATATATGGCTTAATAAAATTTATTAATAAGGACTTTTCCAATATTTTTTTATATTTAACATAATACTCCCGTATGTATTTAAATTCATTTTACTTACAGCAACTTATCTATATATAGTTTACATTTTTACTGTGTTTTGAGAAATTTCAATTGGTTCCAAACACCTTTAGGGTATCCAAGTGAGAGAACAATAGAAAATTGTAAACGTAATCTACGGTATTTTTAAAATAAAATGTAACATTCTAAAAAAAATTCCAACATAAAATAAATTTATTGATATGGTGAATGAATACGTTTTGTTATAGAATTTTTAGTAAATATAAGTGTCATGTGCTGATTTTGAATGCATTATTTAAATAAAAATTCAAAAGCCTTGCCTTCTGAATTTTTATTAAAATATACACAAATATGGATATTAAAAAAACTAAATTCATTTTAGTAGCAGATTTTATAGTTAATAGACACAAAATAAAATAAAATTACCAAATAAATCTTTATTTTACAAAATTCGGGAAATCAAAAATAAATATCTAATCAGTCCTTTAGGGAATAACTATGTCGGCACATGACAATAAGACATCTGACATCCTGGTTTAAATTATTTATGATTATAGTTGTCATGTGCTGATTGCATGAATGCATTATCTTAATAAAAATTCAAAATCAGCACATGACAAAAGCATAAAAGTAAGTCACTAGTACAGTCTTCCCTTTAGAATCTTTGCACCAGCGCGAGTAGTCTGCAGAGTGCATACATTCTAAAGAAACAAATACTAGAAGATTTATTTCAGTCGCATTAATCTTTAAAAAATGTTTAAAATAAAGTTTTGTTCCCTTATGTAAAGCATTGCTTAGCTGGATTTGGATTAATAAAATTTTGGAACTTTAGATTCATTATTTTTCAATGTTTGGCTTATGTTTTATCTATCAAACTTTTCTGCCCCTAATGTCACTGATAAGGAATAATTTTCCGAAACGTGCACATATGGCACATCAAAATGTTATATATATATATATATATATATATATATATATATATATATATATATATATATATATATATATATATATATAACACATTTGATAATAAATATCAAAACTTGCACATTAAAAAAGTTAAGTAAAAAATGTGCTTTGATCCCTTATGAAGGAATTTACCTGTAAATCTATACGGATATGGATACGCATATTTTTCGCATAGCAAAAGAGAAGTTAGAGTGTCTTAACGAATAGTTTTTAAATAGACTAAAGGCTGTAGAAGGTAAATATTAACAATGATATGTAATAGTATATCATAACTAAAACATGACTGATTGTATAATATTGCAACACACTAACACATAGAGAGAGAGAGAGAGAGAGAGAGAGTCCTGTATGTGGTGCATGTCAAAAGTGGTTTCTTATTCCGGAACACCCGTTTATAAGTTCACGCGTTTATTTAATCAAGATCACCATTTAGTTGTGTTTGTTTGGTTATTTATTGATGCCTTTGCCTTAAATTCAATCATGGAGTTCTATACCTGGTGATATTTTGACAAAACTGTGACTCATATTTTGGAAATATTGATTTTTTAATTTTCAACTGTTGGCTTATGTTTTTATGTACAAACTTTTCGGCCCCTTGTGTAACTGATGAGGAATGATTTTCCGAAATGTGCACATTTTGAGCATCAGTTTTTAACGGGTATTTTTTGTTTATATTATAAGTGAAAAATCTTTTAACTAATTTTTAAAATCACGCCAGAACGCACGAATTTTGCTTCATTTGTAAAAATTTACCGTTTCGCATGAATGAGGATAACGAATATGGTATTAGGAAATCCACTTCAATGTCATTTTTATAACATATTTTAAAACAAGTGGTAAGTATTTGTGTGAACATTTATATTATCAGCTTTTGCTTAATGATTATACAAAATATGTTTTTTACATTCGGACATACTTCTACAATATTTAAATGTCATGACAATCTAATTTTATGATTTTCTAGTCGCTGATAATATTGACGAATGATTTGGGCCAAATCGATCACGCCAGTATATTGAGTTTATTAACTTAAAGTGTGGAAAAAGACTTTACCTTTGTAAAAAAAATATAGTTTCAAATAGTTATGATTTTTGAAATGAAAGGCATAAGCGAGTGTACGTGCGATGGCGTTACAAATATATTATACGTGTGTGTGTGTGTGTGTGAAATTTATTGATTGAATTAATAGGGTTTTACGTCCCAGTCAAAAATATTTCACTTATATCTAGACGTTACCAGCTATAGGTGAAGTGGCAGAAAGTTTTACCTTTGCAGTGCGCTTGGGCAGTGTGAGGGTAGAGTTCTTAACTGCCTGTTTTTAATTGTTTCACCCGAAGGGTCCCGTGACTTTCCTTTCTAAATGCCGAGTGCTTGGCAAAAAAACTGCCACTACCTATTTTCATGCCTTGGTTAGACCCTATCGAGGTTCCAACCTTCGACCTCCCACATACGAAGCGAGCATGCTACCAACTCACCAACCGTAGTGGTCGTGTGTGTGTGTGTGTATGTGTGTGTGTGAGAGAGAGAGAGAGAGAGAGAGAGAGAGAGAGAGAGAGAGTTTCTCCGAGTCAGATAAATAACAAAGCATCTGGTTCTGGTCATATTTAAAATAAATGTATTCAATTAAAAGCGTTTACGTTATGTTACCTTTTTATCTTAAGTTAGTTGATGTGGAATGACACGGGTAATATACCCGAATCTTGGTTAGTAATATCAAACTGAAACATAAAAATAAAGGTGATGTTAATACACCAAAAAACTACAGACCTATCACTATATTTAGTTGTATCAGTAAATTATTTATGTCTGTACTCTGTAATAGATAGCATACTTATGCCGATAGTGTTGGGTTTTTAGCTGAAAACCAAGCTGGATTTAAGAAACAACACCAAACTGTAAATAATATCTGTGTTATAGAATTGTTTTGAATTTTTAAAGTGTATTAAAAAGAAATTGTATTGTGTATTTGTTAATTTTAAGTCTGCAATTGATGAGGTTTGGAGGGTAGTGTCATGTGCTACTTTTGAATTTTTATGAAATAATACACATGGTGTGCTAATTTTGAATGTATTATTTCATAAAAATTCCAAAGTAGCACATGACAGTAGCATTATGGCAAAAAATAATTTGTAACAAAGTAAATGGTAAATGTTTAGACGTTTTAATGAATATATATAAAGGTATAAAAGCTAAGGTTTGCTATAGTCAATATTCTGATTTTTTTTCATGTGCGAAATGGGTGTTCGCCAAAGAGACAATATGTCCCCGTTTTTGTTTTCAATATAGCTCAACGATTTAAAGGGCTTTTTTTCATTAGTACTAACATGTCTATCGTCTCTCAAATGAAACGGGAGAGAAATTATCAATATATGTAAAATTGTTTTTCTATATGCAGACAATACTGCTATTTTAGCAGAGTCCCCATCAAAACTCAAACTACAACTAGATTGTTTTACTCGTTATTGTTCAGAGTGGAAATTAAAGGTTAATGTTAACAAAACTAAGGTTGTATTTTACTAAAGGTAGAATAAAAATATAAAAGTAGATGTTTTATTTAATGTTGAACCATTCGAAATTGTTTTAATAAATATAAGAATCTTCGTATTATATTTTCTTGGTATGGTTCTTTTATTAATACCAGAAAATATTTAGCCCAAAAGGCAACAAAAACAATGTATGGTGTTTTAAAAGAGCTAGAATGTTTTACTTATTTATTGACTGTCAAGTTGATCCATTTGAAAGAATTGTAGTACCTATTTGATCATACATGACCAATTATCTATTAAGTTGGGGTTTTGGGGAACTTGGATGTTACAGAAAAAGTACACTTACGTTTTTGGTAAAATACTGTTAAATACAAAGAACTGTTAAATTCCTCTTTTGTAACCGTGTTGAAAAAATTGTGCAAATTTATTAAAAATATATTTGAGAGAGTCAGTCCTGCAGGTTAGTTACGTATTATTTACTTATTTGTCTGTGTTATATCTATGTCATAATTTGTATTTGTATAAATTATTAAATATAAACTCTGTATTGATTTGCAATTATGAGAAGCAAACTAAGAAAAGTAAAAAAAAAAAAAAAAAAAAAAAAAAACAAAGAAAGGAAAGAAAAGAAAGATGATTCAGCTGAAACTTGAAAACTTTCAGTAGTTTGAAAATTGGAAAGATGTCGGCTGTTGACGTTTTGAAAAAGATAATTATATGAACCGACCATTCAAATTGGATACTTTGTGTTAATTACCGATATATTCAATAAAAAGCATTGTTTACTTTCCATATAAATTCAGAGTAATAATGGTTCGGTAATTATTTATTAAATCTATTGTACTTTTTGTCGAACCTGGCATCGCTACAAGTCGAGACTTAGGTGTTACTTTTTCCGATGTCGTCGTCGGCGGCGTGTCAAAATTTGAAAGTTTATGTTAAAAAAATTATTTTCTACTCATCTTAAACTAACCAGGCGGGACATATAAATCCGAGGAATTCTTGTTTTTTAAAGATGTGCATATTTTATAAGATAAGAACTTTCTTTTATTGCATTGCTGCGTGAAATGGTGTTTATTAAGTGCCAAGAACATTTGTAACAGAACAACTGGACACGTGATGTTAAAACCAGAATTTTTTATGAGTTCTTGAAGGTTATTGATGTTGTGATGTGTGTAATGGTGTGTGCGTCAGATGTGTGCAATGCCAGGGTTTTATATGGTATCTGTTTACCAACAACCACAAGATGACCATCCTGTTTTTGTTTTCAAGGGAAAATGACCATCCTGATTTTGTTTACGAGGGAAACAATTAGTATTGTCTGAATCTTTAATATAAGTTCAAATAAGTAACAACCTTAAACTTCAAATACGGAGTTTAAAATTTATGAAAATTTACCATTTAGGAGTTGGTAAATTTATGACGCATAACTTTGAGTCTGATAGATGGATTTTCGAGACCTTCCTTAAAAAATCCAACAAATTGTTTTGCAACAATTGGGTCGGCTAAATCTGTGCCGACATAATATTGTTCAGCAAGAGAAAAAAAAGTCGTTGTGCATATAATTGCACAGATTCATTTTTGTACTGTTTGATCTGCTTTAACAAGGCAAAAGCATAAGCCTCATCCTGAATGTCACCAAAACATTTCTTGAGTTCAGTTTGGAGATTTTCCCAAACAACAGGATTATGTTGAGTCATGTAGCGATTTATATACTCGCTAACAGCACCTGTACTTGATTGGTAAGCCAACAGGTGTTTTGATATACTTTGATTTGTTAAAAGCGCCTGTTTATCAATGCCCTGAAGCCATTGTTTAAATTTTAAGCGGGTGCCATCAAATAATTTATTGGCACACCAAGAATTATTGCTTAATAACCTTTTATTGGGTAGATTTTTTAATTCCGTTAAGCCAGCTTGTTGTCCTTCCACTAAAGTGGTTACTCTTTGACAAGTTTCCGAAACTGCTTAAAAGAGTGTTAAGGCATTACTTTCTTGATGCATTTTGGTTCTTATATTTGAATTCGTAAAATATTTTAATCTTATTTTTGTTATAGTTTTTGTAATTTTTAAAATTAATTTTATGGCCTTGAGTGATAGAAAATTATGATACTGAAACTACTTACAATTTTTGTTGTTCCTCTCTTGGAGATGATCGTCTAGTGGTTTGGAAGTTGGACTTTCGGTCACGGCACCAAAGTACGCTGGTCAGGCGTCTGTGTAACAAAACAACTGGACACGTGATGTTAAAACCAGAATTTTAATGAGTTCTTGAAGGTTATTGATGTTGTGATGTGTGTAATGGTGTGTGCGTCAGATGTGTGCAATGCCAGGGTTTTTATATGGTATCTGTTTACCAACAACCACAAGATGACCGACCTGTTTTTGTTTTCAAGGGAAAATGACCATCCTGTTTTTGTTTACGAGGGAAACAATTAGTATTGTCTGAATCTTTGATATAAGGTTCAAATAAGTACAACCTTAAAGTTCAAATACGGACTTTAAAATTTATGAAAATTTACCAACTCCTAAATGTCTGAATGTAAGAACATATTTTATTACACATTTCATAAATGACTGGAGATATCCTAGAATCGTATGGGTTGTGTATTGTACTGAAAAAAAATGTTTAGTTTACCTCAAAAGCCATTTTGTTTTTCTTTGTAGTTGTGGAACTTCGGACAATTATGTCAAGTGTAAATAATACGGAATATCAATTTGAAATGGAAAATATAATGGGTTTCAAGATGCCCATTAAACGTTTAAAACATCATGACTACACTTTTTGGACTCAGTTTATGCCAGAGGACTTCGATGCTTTTCTATCCACCTTAAGAGACATAGAGGTCAGACAAGACGATGTCTTCATTTGTACGTTCCCAAGATCTGGTATGTGAGTTTATATTTTTTTTAGCCTTCTTCACTGATGTCATTCAGTGTATATTTTAGTCTTAATGTTTTGTTTTAATAACAAAACCACTTCCGATGGGAAACTGTTTTTTTTCTAGAATGTTTTCCATTTAATATGAAATGCTTGTTGGTCACAGTGTCATGTGCAGAATTTTGAATTTTTACAAAGAGAAATATTCAAAATTCTGCACATGACAATTAGAATTTTGAATATTTCTCTTTGTAAAAATTCAAAATTCTGCACATGACAACAGTCACACTGATCTTCAGTCTTTACCTTAAATGTATTTCTTTCATAATGAGACACTTTACATCCCCGGTTCTTAGAAGTAAAGAAATTAGTATGTGAAAAAAAATCATAAAATGACTGTAAATAAATGTCTGTGCAAAAATAAACAAAATTATTTCGCGAAAGTAAGTTAAATATCCATCTTATTCTAATACAAAAATTTCTGTCTATATAAAAAAATTATTTCTTTCTGTCTTTCTTTTTTTAAAGCACAGAAATTACATTGTAAGAATAGTCTAAATCAGCATTTTTTGTTTTCCACGAATCTAGATTAAGCAAATTGATTTCTCTTTTCTCACAGTTGTGTCAACAGTATGTTGGTTTTCAAGATCGGATGAGTAATATAAGGATTTCATCTTTAGTGGTATAAATGACATATTTCAACCAATCAGAAAACTCGATCTGTGCGTAATTTAATATTTTTTTTTAAAAATGTATGGTTTGAATCTTTTCTTTAAATAATATAAGATAAGAATTTATTTTTAAGTTTTTAATAGACTTAAATTTCAATTCTATTTATTCAACTTTAGGAACCAACTTTACCAATGAAATAACAAGAATGCTTTTGAGAGGAAACGATGATTATGTTGATAAAGAGCAGTTTTTTAATTGGATTGACGCAATGCCAAAACATGAGGTTGATAAACTACCATCGCCTCGTGTTTTTGTTAGCCACTTTCCTTTTAGATATTTACCAAAACAACTTGAAGAAAAAGGGCGTGTTATTTGTGTATTTAGAAACCCTAAAGATGTGGCTGTATCCTATTATTATTGGACCAGGGACATTACTTTTGCCGAATTTGACGGATCATTTGGCGACTACCTAAAACTCTTTTACAATGGCGACGGTGAGTTTGAAATATCTAATTATTATTATTTTTTTAATTCACAGTGACAATTTTTGGTTTATACTTATTCTATCAAAACACTTTAGAACAAATAGGACATCTTGTGTCAACTTTAATGTTACTTTCTCGGCATTGTGGTCGCCTGCAATAGATTGTCACATAGACAACAAAAGACTCGTTCAAAGCATCCAAATGCCTCAAATACTACAACTATACCACATCGGAGTGCTTCATAGAAATTTATGTAGCACTTCCACGCCGCCAAATTTTCAAGTTTCTTTAAAAAAAACGTTCAGACATAAGCATCCAGATACAGTCAAACCTGTGGTTGCGGTCACCTGTGTAGAGCGGTCACCTGTCAGTAACGGTCAGTCTGAAACGGTCCCTATTTTTGATTTTGGTCTCTATTTAAGCATTTTTTATGACTAAATAGCTTGGTTATATTTCTAGTATTGATTAGTGGTTTTGTTTTTATAAGGAATACGATGGTCAAGAACGAAACCATTGAGTTTAAAAATATATATTTATTATATAAAATATTTATATAACATACTAAGAACTAGAAATATTCAAAAGAGAGTAAGGTTTGGTATATAGCCTCCTGATTGCCATGAATCAAACATCCATATGCATTTAAGGTTAACTCGTATTGTTATAGTTCCAAGTGGTTCGTGGTGGAAGCACGTGCAAGACTGGGAAAATGTTATAAGCAAAAACTTAGCAAAGTCCCTTCTTTCCATATACTATGAGGATTTAAACAAGGTAATGTCTTCATATTTTACAATAGTTGAAACTTTGCTTTGCTTATTTTTTTCTTTGCTAATCCAGTGTTCATTTTTGCTTCTGTTGGTTTATTTTTCGAAGCCTTTCAATAAGCTTAACATAAAAAGGTCTTTATTCAGTTGTTGAGCTGCTTGTTTAAGCATGTTTGTAGACGGCTGATCTAACTTTAAATATAAGTTTTAACATTACATCAACAAGAACATGTCCTTCCTTCTATCACAGTTTTGACATTCTGAAAATAAAAATGTATTTGATACCAAATCAACATTGAAATATATCGTTCGAAAGTTGCTTGTTTCGACTGATGTTTATGACCCAATTAAGATTTACCGCCTCAGCGGGAAGTTGTAGGTTCGAAACCCTGGCATGGTCATACATAAGTCTTCAAAATTTGAGATACTTCTTCCCAGACTTGTGTTCGACATTAAAACGGGTTCAAGGGTCAAGATTAAGTAACTCATAGCCAGGCAGTAAGTCAAATGTTGAAGGATTTACATGGCTGGAAAAAGCCACCTATTTTCGAAGGCTAAAAAAAATGCCATTTTATTAAGTTATTATGCTGACATTCATAATGATATTGTCAATATCGTATGACGTCGATGTAAAAGTGAAGGTTTTAAATGTGCTGGAGTTATTTTTTTAAAAATTTTATTATTATTATTATTATTATTATTTTTTTTTTTATTTTTTTTTTATTTTTTTTTTTTTTGTCAAAGACAAACGTTTTCACCTTTACTGAAGCAATGATCGCGACAGAAACCGATATATTTAAGAGAAAATCGCCGAATTATGCAAACCGGACTGTGATCCGTAAGCAAGTAATTTAAAACTACGTGGTCAGTGAGACATAATGAGTGTTTTAGTACATGTTAATAAATTAGGAAAATCAATTGACAGTTGTATATTGATTATTCTTACAGGATTTGAGAGGCGAGGTCGAGAAAATTTCAAACTTCCTTGGCTTGCGAAACAACCCTGAACTATTTGATAAAGTGACTGACAAGTGTAAATTTTCAAATATGGTGATACATAAGAAAAAGGAAGTTCCAGATATTGTATCTAAATTAAGTAAAGACAAAGGAAACTATCTTTTCAGGAAAGGTAAAATTCGCTTAAAGATACGAAAAATAGACACGTGAATATATTGTGCCATCTCTAGTTTACATTGATGTTAATTCAAGTTATCTGTCCTTTCACTTGATACTCCGCTATGTCTAGCGGACTAATATGGATGGGAATAGAAATACAAAGAAATAAAAAGTTGAAAAAATAGCATAACTTGCAGGAAGATAAAACTGCTAAATGTAAGAGACAATAGAAAGTCGCCATTTATTATCACGTGCTAGGTTTTCTCGTCTTCACATTTGTGCTATTTTTTTTTTCTCATCATTATGTCTGACTAGATGAACTTTTCCAAACTGGATGTTTTGATATTCTTGTATCACGTTCTTTTAAACTGATTTTTTTAGAAATTTTCTTTTTCTTTTTTATTTATTTTGATTTTTTTATTATTCATTTTAGCTATTCATTTTGATATAACATTTTTCTAATACTAAATACTAAGTTGTGTTTGTAACATAAAATGTATTATCGTCACTGATTAGTTAACTAACTTGACGTAAGTTGAAATAACTAAAATGGCTGTGATACAAACGAGATTATAATGCACTTATTGTTCATAAATAATTTTTATGGGAAGAATTAACATACTCGGTACCACAAAAGTAGCTCATAAATAAGAATTTTTTATGGGAAGAATTAACATACTCCGTATCCCAACAGTAGCTCAGATAGTAGAGTGCTTGCTTTTTATGTCCGGGTTCGGGTCCCGGTCAAGTTTCACCAAGATTTAAAAAAAGAATGACTGTTCTTTCGCCAAGCAATCGGCATTGAAAATGAAATTCACTAGGTCATTTGGAGCAGACTTAAATAACGATGCCCTGGGTGACGTTAGGTGTGACACGCTAAAGAGCACTCCCAGCACATTGCCCTTCACCTATATCTGGTTACGTCTCAATAAAAGCCATATATTCTTGGCTTGGACGTAAAATCCCATTCCATCAATCAATCAATTTACGCAGCAACAGTCAGAACAGACAAAAACAAAGCAAAACAAGTCAAACTGAAAGAAACGAGACAGACAAAAAATAGACACATATTGAAACCTCTTAACTCTGATTATAAAACTCATAAAAAGGAAACGACACCCATCAGTGCTGTCAACCGTTATTCTGTTACTGTGTGCAGTAATTGCCGCACTTATGTCACAGGCAGTATTCAACTAAAGAATGTATTTCAGTGCTAGAAAAAATGAAGAGTTGTCTTTCTGTGTCGCTGTCAAATATATATTTTTCTTTACAGGTAAAGTGGGAGACTGGGTGAATTGGTTTACCGTGGCCCAAAATGAGGAATTTGATAAAATCCATAAAGAGAGGATGAAATCGTCAAAATTATCTTTTACTTACAGACTTACCAAAAACGATCAATATATGATGTAAATAAATCTGAGCTTGACAAATAAAACAAAACAACTACATAGTACTTATGTTTTTTTGCTTTTCATCAACTACAAATGTATAAATACGTATGTCTATCAGTGAACAAAATGTCAGGAGACTACAAACTTATTGCAGAGTGGACAATCCACCTTGCTGTATAGGGAACGCCATAAGTCAATGTTTATATTTAAATAAAAAAAGAAAATGGTTATTGAAAAACAGATTATTTGCAATTTTGCAAAAATTAATATATACGTAACAGTGCACATAAACTGATAATAAAGCCACTAACTTTCGAGGGACACTGTGTGCAGTAATTGCCGCACTTATTTTACAAGCAGTATTACACTAAAGAATGTAAAATGTTAAAATTGTTTTATGAAGAGGTGTTTGTCATTGCAATTGTCAAATGTTTTACAGGTAAAGTGGGAGACTGGGTGAATTGGTTTACCGTGGCCCAAAATGAGGAATTCGATAAAATCCATAAAGAGAGGATGAAATCGTCAAAATTATCTTTTACTTACAGACTTACCAAAAATGATCAATATATAATTTAAAGAATTCTGAGCTTGTAAAATTGTTTTGACAAATAAAACAAAACTACATAGTACTTACGTTTTTGCTTTTCATCAACTACAAATATAAATACTTAGGCCTGTCTGTGAATGTCAGTAGATTACAAACATATTGCAAAGTGGACAACTTATTTACATCTTGATGTATAGGAAACACCATAAGTCAAGGTTTCATTTATATGAAAAAAGGTAGTTGAAAAACAGATCACAGTATTTGCAATTTTGCAATAATTAATAAATACATAACAATATATCTAAACTGATAATAAAGCTACTAACTCTCAAAGGACACTGGGTCCAGAAACGAGACATCAGACTCAAAACATGATAGAGCGGGTACAGTGGTTTTGCTTGCCTAAAATTACTACCGAATAAAGGTAGTTTCCCCTTGAGAAATAAGACTAAAATTTTCCAATTTGACAACAAAAATTCCTAAAAAGGCAACAGTGACACACAATCAAATAGTTTAATTTAAACCCAGTTGTCCAAAACTGTTCTGACAGACAAAAAAAATGTTAGATATTGTCACAATATAAGATCTTTGCAATGAATTTCAAAATTCTGACCATAATATGTGACATACAAAGGGTCCAAATTTTCCCAATCTGAAAGGTGGAAGGTAGTTTTTAAAAACCATAGCAAAATCACTGGGGTAACTTATGTATGCCTTGTTGGAAAAACTACGATCCACAATTTTTAAACAAAATATTCACTTTTCAATAATCAATAATATTAAAACAATACTTGAAATAGAAATAAGAACCCGTGCAAGATACCAGTAATAACATTGACCACTTATTATAAAAACGACTGCTTCAGACTAGCACTGGGTGGAGAAAAACCGAGACTTTTTATTATAAAACTACAAGCTTCTGGTGAATTCTAGTTCTAAAATCAAGAAAAATTATATATATATAATACTCTCTCTCTCTCTCTCTCTCTCTCTCTCTCTCTATATATATATATATATATATATATATTCTCTCTCTCTCTCTCTCTCTCTCTCTCTCTCTCTCTCTCTCTCTCTCTCTCTCTCTCTCTCTCTCTATATATATATATATATATATATATTATATAACTTTTGAATTTGCCATTATGGAAATTGTCTATGAACAAAGCTCAAGTTCAACACATAATGTTGACTTTGGGCGGTTACCGTTAATCTACAAACAAGGCATATGTACGTACACACATGAAGATCATTTATTATTGATTGATGACTTTGAATTGGCACTGGATTTAGTGACACTGAAGTAATATGCTGGTGTTTAGTACTTTTGAAGGTTTCCTACCATCCCGGTTCCATTTAAAATGAACGATTGTCGTTTATTGAATTGTGTATCTGTTTGTGTCAGTGTGAACAAATAAGAAGTGAAAAAAAAATCTTTCACAGAAGAATTAATCCAGAACTTTCGTCTCCTTCAGATATTTGTCAAGTACTACGAACAAAAAGCAGTTAAATAGGAAAGTCGAATGTAGTTGAGACGAATAAATTGTTAACATACTTCAAAATATTTTCCGTCAAAACCCGTCGAGATTAGCTATAGTGACACAAATTTCCAGACAGTTGAATAATGTGCTCTGAAAAAAAATAGCTAATGCAGAACAATCTCGGGCGAACTCCAATCAGACAAATTTTAAGAAACACTGACATTATCCGGAAAAATAATCGAATCTGGTATTCAATAATATTTAGAATTTGTTAAATAAAATCACGTGTGATTAAACTCCTAACTACTGGTAAACTTTTACAACTGACATCGATTTCAACAAATACATATCAACAGTTTGTAATATGTATAAATATGACAAAATGCAGAGGTTTTACAATAATTTTGTAGGCAAGCATGGGCACGAGGTATATTCGATAAGAACGCTTATACTTATTCGGGTTAGTAAATAGGAAGTGTCTGTCGTTTAATGCGCAGATGACAATGCGCATAGGACTGTTTCCGGATTCCAAAACAAAATTTACACCTAGCAGAAGGACAGTCCAAACAAACAGATAAATTTTGTAAGTTTTTAGACAGTGGTAAGAATTCAGCATTGTAATGTACTGAAAAGCTTTATAAAAAGCTTTGTAAGTTAAGAAGAGACGATCGTGTTATAAAAACGATAATCCTCAAATCCAGCATCTATTCAACTCGCAAAGTTCTGTTCATGTGTTCAGTTCCAAATGTGAATTTTTTATTTTGATCGGAAAATTCAGACTGAATGAAAATATACTTAATTTCTGTCTTTTTTATTACTGATTATAAGTTTGACAATGTTACTGTAACAATAATCTTACTTTATTGTTGTCTAACAAAGTTAAATTCAAGCTAATATAAAATTTAAAATTACTGTCTGATTCACGTCTGCTGTAGCACTAGTTTTTCAAGGTTTTAGAAGAGATATAAAAAAATTTTGTAGATTGCCACATACCGTTATGACGTATGCATTTTGTCGTAATTAATTGACACCAAACTAAATGCCATCTTAGCTGGAGTATAAAAGGCAGAGCTTTTTAAAATCCTTATGGGGATTTAACATGGGAAAACACACAAACACTCATTCCGTAAAATACATTCGCTGTAATAATCATTACATTACATCAGAATTATTTTTATCAGTAATGACCCAATTTTTCCTTTTAGTGCCCAAATCGGTCCAATTCGTACCATGTCATATGACAATTTTGTACCATACAATAATGCTCAGTTCAGTGATACTACCAGAGAGAAAGATTTACCAAGGTGAAAAGTACAGAAAATGTAGATAAGTATGGCAGCATATTACAATATCATACTAAATGTTAGCAGTACACTAAGGTATGAAATTGTCAAACAAGTCAGTATGAATTGGACGTGGTATGAAATTGCTTTTGATTTGGTACGAAATGGTTATGGTACAAAATGTCTTTGATTCTCTACATATATATATCTGCCATAACCAATTAATGTAATTGAGTTTGTGCAATAAGGATTATTATTATTATTATATTGTCATAATATTGATAATTTATACATTCATTTTTTTTTCAACATTTAAAATTAAATTAAAATTTCAGTCATAATTTGTTTATTATTTTATCTATATACAGTGTAACAGATTATGAACCGTATGAGCATGATGGAACAAGTCCATTTAGCAGGGGAAGATGAAGATGATATGTACTCTGGCTTTAATGACTATAATGCCACACTTGACACTGATGTAAGATTTTCCCAATATCTCCTCTATTTAATTCATTTATAGGATTTTCCTTTTTATAAGCTTTAAATTTTAAACTAGAATATCATAAATGTTGCTTTTTTAACTGTGTCCAACCACTATTTTTCAAGAAATTGGTCTTTCAGCTTTTTTCTCTAAACAGTGGCCACCTCCTTGGTTTTATGGTTGTAGCTACCTACCATTATTTTCCAGACAGCTGGTCACACTAAAATTTAAAATAAACATCTCAAGTACTTTTTAAGGTCTGTGGTCCCCTTCCTGAACTGTTGATATAAGTATTACATTAATGTTTTAAATTTAGCAACTATGCAAAACTGACAACATAATTATATTGACTGGGATAAAAATATGATAACTTTCAATAATTTGCCTCTATATCTGAAATGTACCGAAATGTCAAAAATGGCTGCCTTACTGGTTTAATTTATGTCTATGTATTCCATTATTAATTACTGGTAATGTATTAACTGGATTTTTACCTTTTTTCTGTAGGATCTACAACATGATGAAACATTTCAAAAAGCAGTGCTGAGAACCAGCCATGGGAGGCGTCCTCCACCAGTAAGTAAAAGTCTAATTTTATTGAATTATTGAACGATCTAGTAAGCATATATACAAGTTTATTCATGATTATATAAAATATACTCCACTCAATCCTCTCTCTCTCTCTCTGTTTTTTTTGTACTAATATCCATAATGGATTTTTGTTACAGACTGGCGCAAAAACTGGTATGCCAGGAGCACCTGGAGCAAGACTTGGTACTATGGCCAAAGGAAGAGTGGGTATGCCTTCATCACTAGGAAGACTGACCACAGCAGCTGGTGGTGGTCAAGATGCAATGGCCAGACCAATGACTGCTGTGAGAGCTGCTGGATATACATCTGCTGGAAACAGAGGTATTTTTAAAAAGATATCAAATACTTTATGATATGTGTATTATTATGAACACATTGTTTTACTTATTTCGATTCTGCCATTTCACTTATAGTTGATGACGTCTGTGATCATAAGTGAAATATTCTTGACTGGGACATAAAACCCAATTAAATCAAATCAAAATGACTTATTTTGATCTGCATAAATATGAAAATGATGTCTTTTGTGTATAATAAGAAATAGGTTTTAATCTCAATAGTGAATACCATTAATTTTGGAAATATTTTTTTTAAAAAGCTATTTATAAATTTATGTTAAAAGGAAATGAAAAAATTTCATAATCCTAGTTGGGATGCTAACATATAGCCTTCATTAAAGTTTTAGATTTGTGACAATGCTAAGCTTTTCTTTAAAAAAATAACTTAAAAACCTTCAGCATTACTATGTGTCAGAGTAAGATCAGTTGGTGTCATAGTGAAATTATGCATTAATTTATTATTTATTAATTAATGTATTAGAATTTCAAAACATTTCATGATTGGTGAATTTTTTTTTTTACCTTTTGAACTGCATAAGCTTGTGAATGTTTTTTAAATTTACAGAAAGTATATCTTGATATGTTACAAATCATTCCTCTCTTATATTGGAATCTTAGCGAAAATCAAAAAGGGATTTTTTAAAATATTCATTCTTGTTGTGTACATAATACTGAATATTAATTTGACTTCACTTGTTAATATGTTATTTTTTATTTGTAGGTGCAGGTTTTGATCCAATGAATCAGGGAAACAAAGGACCAGCCCCACCCTTAGAACCCAAACCTGAAGACAGGTAAGGGGTTTATCTATAACCTTAGTAACATGTCTCTTTTGTATATGATTATATAGGAATTTCAAAATGGACTGCAAGATGTTTTCAAAGGAAAAAACTATTGCATCGGAAGAAATAAATTATGGTTTTATCACAAGAATATAAAATTGAATTTGCAATTTCAAATTATTCTTTTGATAAACTTATTATCTAAATATTATTATCTAGAGATTGGTTGCATTATTTCCTGTATGAAGGTGTAATTATAGTTCTTAATAATTGACTGATTTATGTTGACTCTTCAGCATTTTCAATGAAACAAAATTAGATGTATTCATGGATTTAATGGTGTTCCACTGGGTTCATTTTCAAACCACTATCACTCTTTTAAATTTTAAGTATTATCTGATTGATAAAAAAGTCCACTATGTAATAATTAATTAATTATTTGATTAAGCCTTCAAATCACAAATGCATGTCATTTTGTTATAACTCTTTTAAGAGTGAGTGAATTAATCTTTAAACCCGCACCAGTATTTTTGCGGCTATTTGTAGCTAAACTCTTTTAAGAATCAGAGAATCATAATTGTACAGTGTGTGATTGTTGGTGTATGGTTAAACAATGTATGAAAACTTTATATTTCATTTTTTTAACATGTCAGTCCTGAAGAGAAGATAAGACAACTAGAAAAGAAAGTGAATGAATTAATAGAAGAAAGTTGTTTTGCTAACAGCAGAGGAGAATTTAATGTTGTAAGTAGGGCTGAGAAGTTCATCAGTTCAAGGGTCAATAGTTTCTGAACTTTGACCTTTGGCCTGCTTGTGGTTAAAAGACCATTCACATTAAGTTCATTCTGGCAATTTTCAGTTTTTTGAGAAATAAAATGGCAAGTAATCTTTGAGTCATGGTTCAATTAATTTTCAACTAACCTAGACAAGTGTGACTAATGTTTTAAAATTCTCATTTTCAAATTTTTAAACAAATTTTAAAGATGTCTATTTTAAATTGTCACATGTGGAAATGTTATGTCAAAATTATTCTTTATGGTTAAAGAACAGATAAAACTTGGTATAATTATAAAGTATACAAGAATGTGTACAAACTAAAGAACAGCCTCTGAAAAAACTAAAAACCTTAATAACATACAGTGTGTAAAATTAATTATGTAATATAATACATGTACACTGTAATCATTTTGATCTTCACCATGATGCCTGTACTACATTCAGCTTCTCATAAATGTCTGCTAAACAGTGATAACATAAAAAACTCAAATTTTGATGATTTATTTCAGGCTTTGGAAAAAGCAAAAGAAGCTGGACGAAAAGAGAGAGTGTTAGTAAGACAAAGAGAACAACAATCTATGGGTGATCAGATTAATTTAGACTTAACTTACTCTGTAAGTATGTTAGATACTGTATTATGGATGATATCAATGTATATACACAAAGATCGCTCATTATCTATCACCCGATCACAAATCTCTCCTTTAACAGCACATTTTGTTAAGGCTTTGCCAACCAACTCATGCATTGTATTCTGTGCATGTGTATTTACATTGTGGTACATGTAGGTCCAAAACTTTACTCTCTCATAATTGTTTACAGTACTACATGTTTATGTAGCCTTCATGTACCACTAAGATAACATCAACAAAACTTGATAAGGATTTTTAGATTGAAAATGACTCTAGACTAACAACTTATTTATTACAGGAGGGGAAATTTTCAGCCCATATTTTTATGTTTGGGCTAAAATAATAAGTTTCTTCTTCTTCTTCTTCTTCTTCTTTTCTTCTTCTTCTTTCTTCTTCTCCTTCTTCTTCTTCTTCTTCTTCTTTCTTCTTCTTTTCTTCTTCTTCTTCTTGATAAGATGTAATAAAGTCACTTTGTCACAGTTTTAAAATTTTGATTCTAACATGACTTGAACCTATTAACTTTGAAGGATAAAAACATTAGCTGCCCCTTTGTTACTTTTCATGAAAGCATATTTACAATTTTGCAGATTTTTTAACAGGGATAACATAGGCAGTGTGCTATAACATTTTTTGTTTAAAAAAAAAAAAAAAAAAAAAAAAAAAACAGTTAATTAATGTCACAAAACAATGAGGATAGAGTTCATTGAAGCTAAAACATTCATGTTAGAATAGAAGTATTCAACATCTACTCATGCCCATGTTTAATATCTCACACATGTTACAGGATACATCATATTTTGACACAGCATGTGAAGATGTTGATATTTCTTAAACATGTGGCAGTGATTATACAGAGAAACCCATTTAAATCACACAAACCTAGGACAGTAAATCAGTTCAATTCACAAAAAAAAAAAGAGAAATAAACATTGAAGATACAAGTAATGGGTTTCAAATTCATTTGGTAGTGTTCAATTTAGATAGATATTTTTGTAATGAGCAAATTTCATCCGAAAACGAAGTACTGATCTAACATTTTATAATACTAATAAATTTCAGTATCCATACACGACAGCTTCTGTAAGTTTCATAATTCTACTGGTTGTGATTTTTAAAATGTTATAAATGTTCTATTAGGTTAAGTTTTACAAACACTATTGCTGCCACGCAGATTTTCAATTACTATCCAATCCTGCCACATGTAACTATTCATTAATTTTACTTATATTTACATGTAGTTAAAAACATAATCAGACATTAAGATTAACATGTACTGAAAATCAGGAAATATTTGTTTCAATTTACTTTTGCCAGCACTTGTACTGACATTTGATTATGTTCACATTCTTATATATATATATATATATATATATATATATATATATATATATATATATATATATATATATATATATATTTTTTTTTTTTTTTTTTTTTTTTTTTTTTTTTTTTTTTTTTTTTTTTTTTGTCTAGTGTCAATCATGGCATTTGTTTGTGAATTTCATATTTAAATATTTAAGATTTTTTTCTTTTTATTTCATATGTTGTTAATTGGATTTAAACAAAAAGTAAATTAAATTAAAAAAAATGCCTGATTTTCAGTGGTATAAGGCTCAGAATTTTTCTCTTCATTGGATATTAATTGTAGTTACAAAATAAGAAGTTTTCTAAAGTTACAATGAGTGGCAAATAGATAAAATTGTAGTCAAAATTTTTAATTGTTAAAGTTCAGATAAAATTGAGAATTGATATAATATCTCATTTTATGCAATAAGATTAGTTTTTTTCATGTAAAATTTTTTACTCATTGAAAATATGAAGTGGCAGTATAAGGGTTTGATGTTTATGTTTTCAAGGTTAAATACAGATTTACATGTTAAAATTTGTTGTTAAACTTTTTAATATGTTTTTATAGTTAATTAAATATTAGTCCTTATATAAATGAAGAGTTGCATGGAGTAAAGTAATATTATCTTACACCATAGTCAAGGTTATATTGAGGTATTTAGTTCGGAAAAGCAAATTCAAAGAGAAAACCACCTACTTATGAGAAGAAGATTGACAAACTTTCTGGACCTGAGTGGAATTCAGTCCTAGGTGGTGACAGGCTCTGTGGTTGATAGGCACACAATTTATGCCATTCAACCAGTCAGGAATAATCTGCCAGCTGTTAAATGTAGGGTTAGTGAATATTGAACAAGAAGTCTTATTAATTTTTTGACAAAATTTAACTCTTATGCTTTGGATCATTTCACAAATTTGTCAGATATTAAGATCATTTTTTATTCCATCACTCTGTGTGGATAGAGAAGCAGAAACGCAGCTGTGAACTTGAATGATTTGTTAATTTATTTTGTCAGTAAAATTTGATAACTCATTCATATATGATACAGATGTAGTTTGTAGTGAAGATTTATGTAACAGTAACATTTGTTTAACATTGTATATTTACAGGTGCTGTTTAACCTAGCTAACCAGTATTCAGCCAATGAGATGTACAATGAAGCTCTAAACACTTACCAAGTCATTGTCAAAAATAAAATGTTTAGTAATGCAGGTAAGTCGTTCTTTTGAATATGGGCATTTTTAAAAATAAATACCTCTCCCCTTCCTTTCCTTTATTGGTTGTCTAAAAGAGACGATCATTCTGTTATTGAAAAATGGTCATGTAAGCTTTTCTGATTCTCGTCTTAGAATTTGTCATCAATTCAAACTGTAATTAGTACTTAGTCATATCATATATGTATCCTTATTATGAAGTTTTGTTACCCATGTGGTATTGTGGTATTGTTAACAATCATTTCAATTCACAGAATAATATAAATTTAATCTTTCTCTACCTTAAACATAATCAGACAGAAATATCTGTTTATCAGTAGCCTATCCCTTTCAGTTTCTGTGCATAAAATATTGATAGAAATCAAGATGAGTTCAAGTTTAGTGTTTAAAGCTATTTTGATTGAAAATGTTAAGATAATCGACTGTGTAATTTTGTCCATACATATATCCTTGCTTAATAATGGTCCAAACTTGATGTTATTTTTATAAGATTATTACCCATCAGAAGTAGGTGCCATTGTGTATTCAGACTTCCTTTGCTATAATTTGTTAATTTGTAAATGTGTTTCAATAAAGTTGTGTGTGTAGGAAATATTTAATATATATATTCTGAATTTTTCTTTCTAATACCCATTTTTATGCACACAAAAAGACTAAATGAAGAGTTTATTACTTTTATTTTACAGGAAGGTTAAAGGTCAACATGGGAAACATTTACTTTAAACAGAAGAATTACCCCAAAGCTATAAAGTTTTACAGAATGGCTTTAGATCAGGTTCCCAACTCACACAAGGAAATGAGGTAGGAGTGCAGGAAATGATGGTATAATACTAGGAATCAAGTTATATTTTTTCCCATGATTTATCAAGAAAAATGGATCTTTTTTTCAAATATGAGTTTTGATAATGTTTCTAAAATTGATATATACTGGTTTGTGTATTTTTAGGGGAAAATTTATGCTTTGTTTATTCTAAGCATAGTATTTAGTTAGAAGCAATTTTTTTTTTTGAAGATAAGTGGAATGAACAAGTGTTAAGACTTGAGAAAGACTGGTAAAAAGATTGTTTAGCTTATGTTTAAGTTTTTTAGTAGAGAGAAATTGGAATCATCATCTTTAAATTTCAGAAGATTTAATATGAAATATGTATTTTCTTATTTTTCAGAACCAAAATAATGCAGAATGTTGGTATTGTGTTTACAAAAATGGGACAGTACAATGATGCTATTACTTCATTTGAACATATCATGTCAGAAGCTCCAAGTTTTAAGACTGGATTTAATCTCATCTTGTGTTACTTTGCCCTTGGTGATCGTGAGAAAATTAAGAGAGCATTTCTGAAGTTGTTGACTGTAGACTTGAAGATTGATGATGAAGATAAATACCTACCACATGGGGTAAGTTTGTGTTGAGAAATCCCCCCTCAACTAATCCTAACTCATATCCAAGATGCCGAAGTCATAACATGATTTTTACCTTTTATAATATATCTTTAGACATCTAGTTGTGTTTTTTAAACTCAGTTGTTTTTGCAAGTAAAACATCATATATTTATAAGTTGATTTAATAATTTTGTCACACTCTAATTCTTAAGCATCCTTTATGTGTTGGTAAGAAATTGACAATTCCATTTTGAATTTAAACAGCAATCATCCTTTTTACATAAATCAGTACTCATTTTTTAACAGCAATCATCCTTTTTACATAAATCAGTACTCATTTTTCAACAGCAATCATCCTTTTTACATAAATCAGTACTCATCTTTGAAAAGTTAAATATGATTGGATACAAAAAATATTTCAGATAACTAAATATATTATATGAAAGTTAATATATTTTAAATTTTATTGTAGGAGGACAAACAGTATAATTTAGTCCTTGAAATGATAAAAAATGATTCTCTTAGACAGACAGAAAGACAGAGGTTTGTAGGATTAATTACACATACACACACACACATACATACATATATATATATATATATATATATATATATATATATATTGAAATTACAACTTGTCAAGGTCATCACTTTGTTTTATTATACTGCATAAGAATTTATTGAGCTATTATTGGTCAATTTCTAATCATGTGTCATTTAATAATATTTATTGTCTAAATATTGTCAACATCGCAGTGTAACATTGCAGTGTTTACTCACTGTTCAACACAGAAACATGAGACTATATGTCACTGAAATTTCCTATATAGTCATGATTTTAAACATTTAGTCTCAGTTCAAGCATTTATATATTATTGTCAGGGGTGGTAATTTATTTCACACCTTTATTGATAGATTGGATGGGTGTCTGCTGAAGTTATGGAACAAGATTACAATAAGTCAAAAGTGTCCTCTATTAAGGGGAATATTGAGAAATGTTTCCATCAACCATGATCACTTGTGCATGTTCTCATTTTTTTTCTGGTAATTGCCTACTCATTCAGCTACAAAGTAATATATGTCAATAGTTGATATTGTTCATTTACAATAAAAAAAAAAAAAGATTTTATTGTCCCCAAAATTTTGGACACTTATTTCACAATTTTACACCATTATTATAAAGTTATTTAATAGCTTGTACAGATTGTAAAGATAAAGAAATACAGATTTGGTTTTATTAATGCTTAAATAATCTTTATTATAGAAAATATGAAGCTGAAAACTGTATAAAGACAGCAGCCAAGATAATATCACCAGCCATAGAAAGTACATTCTCATCAGGTTATGACTGGTAAGATTACAAAAAAAAAAAAAAAAAAAAAAAAACATAATGAATTGTTGTGATTTTACAGTATACTGTATATAAGTCACTAAGCAATACAATTGTTTTGTGAAGATACAATCTATCAATTGAAGTGTGTCAGACTTTTGAGATACATGTGTATAGAGTAAAGAACGAGACTCAGTGTGAAAGTTGTTATCAGTTTAGAAAAAATGATTTGAAGTACACAGTGACTCAAATTATCGATTATCCTATTCCAATTATTGTACATGTAGGTATTTTGTAGATGTTAGTTGTACTGTAGATAGCCTTTTAGTAAGAATTTAATATTGGTGATATACTGATGAATTGCAAAAATAAAGTGGCAGAGAATAAAATGTCATTACATGCAAAATGATACATTATGTTATCATGGATGGAGCCACATAATAATTTGTTACAAAATTAATTTACTAATTATAAAATTGGCACAAAATTTCAGTGATTGATGGTAAATATGTTTTATATAAATAAACAATAGATTTGTTAAATTTAAAAACACTGAAATTGATGAAAATTGAGTCGTTTCATTACCAAATGTCTTATATATTTTACAGGTGTATAGAACAGGTGAAGAATTCTCAGTACATTGATTTGGCACATGACCTTGAAATAGACAAGGCTATAATGTTCCTCAAACAAAAAGATTTTAACCAGGTAACTGTTACTTGTTTGCCATTTAGATAGAAACTTCTGATTCATCTCTCAGTTGGACTGCATCATAATTTCTTCAGCAAAGCATAAAAATTACATTTATCCATTCTTTACAGATGAGAAAGTGAATGGTATAGAAAGATGTGTCTTGTAATAGACTTGTATCCCATCTTAGATGAATTTGTAATAAACAGGCCTCATAGATGAATTTGTGATTCTTAGATGAATTTGTAATAGACAGGCATCATAGATGAATTTGTGATAGACTGGTATCTCATCTTAGATGAATTTGTGATAGACAGGTATTCCATCTTAGATGAATTTGTGATAGACAGGTATCGCATCTAAGATGAATATGTGATAGACAGGTATCCCATCTAAGATCGATTTGTGATAGACTGGTATCCCTCCTGAGATGGGAGTGTTGTACTCACAATTCTGCTGAAACATTTTAAAGATATTTTAATATTGTTTTAACAATGGTTTTTAATATGGAGCAAAAGTAAAATTTTTTTTAAATATAGGCTTTCAGTTGCCCTAGGCAGAACTATTTCATCAATCCAAATACTATATATGAGCTAAGGGTACAAAATCAGTTTTATATAACACCTTAAGACCCTGTAAAAGTTGTAAATATTATCAACTTATTTTTTCTTATTTTATTCAAGTTTTTGTATAATTTCTTTTTCAGGCTATTGAGACACTGAAGTCATTTGAAAAGAAAGACTCCAAAGTAGCAAGCACTGCAGCAACAAACTTATCCTTCCTTTATTTCCTGGTAAATATATTTATCATATCAGAGGAAGTTTTACTTATGAACACAAAGAACAGAAAAGCTTATGCCATAACCCCAACTTGAGCATTGATATCTCAGTGTTACAGTATTTTGGTTAAATGTTTTTGATGTCTTAAATATCTAGTCAAGCTACATTGGTTTTTCTTTTCAGCTCCTATTCGCTCCTTCATCAAATTGTTACATTAGGAACAAGATCTGTGTTAACTTGATATTTTCCAATTAAGATTCATCTATATACATTACTGAAGCCTAGAAAAAATTCTTCATTTTCACTTTCACTTCTCAAAAATGTACGGTAGATAGGTAGGGAATATTTAGATTATTTACCATTTATTTCATTTTATATTAGCACTTAGAGCAGTTTTTACAAATTAAGCAATAAGAACAACATTAGTTTTAGATAATATATTATCTTTCCTGTAAAGTCTAAAATAAAGAAATGGTAAAATTATGAGTTCATTGAATTTTTTATTGTCTTGTAGGAGAATGATATGGCACAGGCAGATAAATATGCAGAAGTAGCTATGTCCGCAGACAGATATAACCCATCAGGTATACACAGTTACAGTAATATATGTATATAAATCCTCTCCAAGAAAACCACAAATGCCTGATTAATTACTAGTCAGGTTGTCTTGTTCCCTTGACTTGTAGCAGTTCCAATATTAAGATGATGATATTATCATTTATCTTTGTTCTTTGGCTTGGAACAGTTTAAATATGAAGATGAAGATATTATTATTTAAATTTGGTTCTAGGGTATGATAAACATCACACCCTCTTGTTTTTGATCTTATTGTAAGGACACATCTTATGAAGATTTTACAAAGGTCTGTTTTGAATAAAAGTGTTTCTCATGGACCAAAATGGACCACTGAAGTATAAAATGGATGGCCATTTTTTAAAAGAATGGGTCATTGAAAATTTAAGTTCAATCAAAAACGTTAGTGTCAAAAGATACAATAGGCCAGACTGACACATTTTGTTTTTGAAAACTTTATCATTGTTTTAATTATATTTTGGCAATGGTCTTGGCCAACTAACAGACTTGAACACTTGAATAAGACCCATATTTTGTTCTGCTATACCAGTAACTGAGACAATTAGAAATACTGAAAGTTTATATTAAATAAAGATGTGAAATACATGTAAAATAGTAATAAAAGTTTACTTAAATTTCAACTTTCAATAAGAACTGTTAATACATTTTTAAATTTTAAGATTTTTTTAGAAATAATCTGAGCTTTAAAATAAGCATAGTCATAGGCATGTTTAGATATTCTCTTTTCTGAAATATGCAAAAAATAGTACTTCCCCATAAGTAAAATGTTGAAATTTCATTGATTTTATTGTATATAATACCAGTTATGTAACTTTAATGGTTTCTATTACAGCTCTTGTGAATAAAGGCAATGTTTTGTATAGTAAGGGTGATTATGAAAAGGCTAGAGAGTTTTACAAAGAAGCATTACAGAATGATTCATCTTGTGTAGAGGGCTTGTATAATCTAGGTAAGTCAAAGGATATGTTAATAATGGTGGTATACATTTTAATCATATGTATATAAGTCACTGAAATCATGGTCGTCCATTGTTTTAATAATAAGTTTATGAATCTGTTATTGATCAAACTCGAGAAGTTAATGCTATAGTCAGTACAATGTTATACTGTATGAGTGTTTATTTTGGCTGTGTATTTGGCGGCTTTTGGCTTAAATTTATTTCTGCCAATATTAATACACTTCAACATTAATTTTAGCTCTCCTGTATAATGGGAAACAATGACGGCGCCAATATTAATACACGCTAAATGTTTGAGAGCCTCTGGAGCGCTGAATAAATTTGATGTTTTATAAAGAAGAAACAATGCAGAAGACATTTAAATATATAGATAGATTGTATGTACATGAATTTTAGAATTTAAAAAAACCCAACTTTTTGTAAGTTAAAATTATGTTCATATGTAAGATTTATTACATAAATGTATATTAACTTGTCTTTTTATTTATTAAATTGATATATAATTAATTAATTAATTTCAGGTTTGTCCAATAAAAAGATAGGAAGACTAGAGGATGCCTTAGACTGTTTTTATAAACTACATGCTATCCTACGTAACAGTCCACAAGTTATTTATCAAATAGCTGACATGTATCCTTTGTAGATCATCTGATAATTGATAAATATTGATTTTTTTTTATTTTTTTTTTTCAAAAGTGGTTGACAAGTCTGTCAATCCTGTGTTATAAAATAAGAGAAGGCTTTTTTGAATCACTGAAACATTTAAATTTCCATCAAAAACATTTAGATCCATATTGCAGTGATGTGAGTGTTTTTATGTCGTGTTTTGTAACAGGACATAATTTTCAAAGGCAGAATTTCTGATTTTTATACACCCGTCTATGACTGGACGTATTATGGTATGGCGAAGTCCCTCCCTCCATCCATCTGTCCGTCCATATGTCCACACGTTGTAGGCTAACTCAAGAATGCTTTGAGCAATTTTAATGAAACTTTTGTGAAATGTTTGTATCTAAGGCAGAGAGCTCCCTTTTATTTTTGAGATTCTTATGTTTTCTCGTTGCGGAGTTATTGGCCTTTAATTGTCAAATTTTAGGCATTTTTTTGCATGTTGTACAATAACTGAAACTTCCTTTAAACTATTTTATTGGCTCTTTTGTGTTATATTTTTATCCATGACAGAAAACACCCTTTCGTTTTTTTTTTTTTTGTCACTGCGGAGTAATGGGACTTTAATTGTCATATTTAAGGCATTTTTCTGCATGTTGTATAATAACTCAAAAATGCTTTGAACAATTTGAATGAAACTTTTGTGTTATATTGTTATCCATGGCAGAGAGCTCCCTGCCTTTTTTTGCATGTTGTAACTCAAAAATCATTTGAACTTTTTTTATGAAATTTTTGTGTTATATTTGTCCTATAATCAAAAAGGTTTGTGAATGAACATTGAGAAATAAATTTGCTACTTTTGTTTTAAAAAAATATGTTTCAGCTAAATGTCAAGTTGTTTAAGACATTAAAAAAGAAGTTTAAATATCTGATGGGTGTATCATGCGCTCCAGGCACAGTTGTTTATTGATTCTTAATCCACAATTTAAGTGTTTAAATTTTTCAGTTGAACTTAATAGATTATTACATTAAGATCCTTGAAAAATGTCCAAAATAGAAATAGAGTTTACTTATTAAATAAAAAAATATTTCAATGATTTTTGTACTTGTTTTTCATTGGCCTTAACTAGAAATTAGACATGACCAATTAGAAGATACGGCACAAGCAACAGAATGGTAAGAGAAAATTTAAATTTTTTAATATGATTTGATTTGTAAAAGTATATGTTTTTGCAGAATAGTGAACTCTTTGAAAACAATTCATGTTTTTTTTTTTTTTTTTTTTTTTTTTTTTTTTCTTTTTTTTTTCATGAAAAAGATTTTTGTTATTACTGTCAAAGTCATTATTAAAGTCAGGAAAAAACTTGAAACATATTGTTGAATGTACTAACAAGTACAGTAGGAGGACACAAGTTCTTATGTCCAACATTGATCAGCTTGAAGTATTTCTCACCATTTTAACATAAATACTGAATAAACAACATATATAATCTATTTATCTCTCATTAGGTTCATGCAGTTAATAGGAGTTGTACCAACAGATACCTCAGTGTTAGCCAGAATGGGAGAGATATATGATAATGAAGGTGATAAGTCACAAGCTTTCCAATACTTCTATGATGTAAGTATAGAAAGGTAAACTAACAAATGGTGTACATCAAGTACTTTGCTGAAATGAACTTCTGTTGAGGTCAGCTCACTTGTCATATCAGTGTCATGTTCAACATTTTACGCCTTGGTCAATGGAGGTTTTTCATTTTAAGCATTTCGATGAATCTCGGTTGATAAAAGAAATGCCAGTTTCTAAAGAAGCTAACTTTAAATGCTTGATTCTCATTAAATTTAAGGTGAAGCCAGAAGTTGAGATTAGTGCAACAATTGAAGAAATTATGATCTCTCAGATTTCCAAAAACTAAAATATAAATTTTAATTTTCTATATTTGTATTATTTGTGTATTTATAATATTTGTGTATCTGACTGTATTTTGTGTATGTTCTAGTCATACAGATATTTTCCATCCAATATACCAGTGATAGAATGGCTTGGTGCCTACTATATAGACTCACAATTCTGTGAAAAAGCCATACATTATTTTGAAAGAGCAGCTATAGTACAGTAAGTATACGTCAATCAGCCAATCATTCAGACAGTCAATCAGTCAGCTAGTTTTGTTAATAATCAAGATTTATATGTTTGCATACATGTATATTTTGTTCTCTCTCGCAACAGTTTTTTGGGGAAAATGTCATTTTGTGGAGATAAATAGATCTGTTTATTGATGTTGTTTGATTTTCAAAAGTGGTTATAAATTGATATACTTGGTTGTGTTTTTAGAAATATCTCTTGAACTGGCTTATTAGTTCATTAGGATAGAAGTATACATTAAAACATCTTTTATTACTAATACAAATGTATTTGTTCTTTCAGATTTTGGTACTATATGGGGTTAAACCAAAATTTAAAAAAATAGACTTAAAAAATCGTTTTGTTTTTTGATTTAAAAACTGCAGGTGTCAAAGCAATAAAAGTATAACGAAGTTTTAAATATTTAGGTAGCTATTTCCATGGAGACCACTTGTTTATCTTTATTTCAGACCAAGTCAAGTAAAATGGCAGTTAATGATAGCAAGTTGTCATAGAAGAAGTGGAAATTATCAAAATGCTTTAGAAGTTTATAAGCAAATACACAGAAAATTTCCAGAAAATGTTGAATGTAAGTCAAGTTTTTATTTGTTACAGTGAAATTTGTCTTGTATTATACAAGTATACAGGATGGATGTATTGGAATAATGGTGATTTACACTTATTCAGGACTCTTTTTTTCCTTACATTAAGGTGGTCAGTTGTTAACACGACATTTCATGGAAGTTGAACTGACATATGATAGAATGAAAAATTTGTCGAATGAGCTATTCGTCAAATATGATAATTCATAGAAAATTCGTCAAAAAATCAACTTTTAGTAATTTCGATATCTGATGGTTCAGGTCCAAGTAAATTATGTTGTGTTTCCTTCACAGCATTATCCCCAAGTGTAATTCTGCCTGAACAGAGCCTTTTAGAACATTCCCAGTATGTCTTTTCATTATATTTTTTATCCCTGGCATAATCATAACCTTTAAAAGAGGCCTTTCTTTTTCCTCTGTTACTTAAGTAAAAGATAAGCCTGAGTGCTTCAGCCATATTGTAGCAAATGTAATTGAAAAATATACCTATAACATAAGCTGATTTTTGTTCAATTTCCAGGTTTTATTCACCTACTTTACCTGCTTTGGACCATTCAGCACTGAAGCCCCCTTCAAGTATTCAGTTAATCTAGGTTAACTACCAAATAGTCCCAGTAAAGTAGAGTAATTTATATGCAGAATTTTGTTTAGTCTGAGTTAGTTATTAATGTATTGTAAATGTGTACTAGAAATTTTGAGAACCCTTATATAGCTGTTGAACATGTTAATCGTTTGTAGATATCAGTGTCAAGTAGGTATTCAGTTTAGATAAGTTCTGTATCGGAATTTTAATTTTCAAAATTGGATGTGTTTGAACTCAAATTTATATGTTTGAACACCCCCCTTCCCTCACACACACACACATACACACACACACACACACACACACACACACACACACACATCATTATTCTGGTGTCTTTTAAATCCATATTAAACTAGTGAATATTGAATTTGGTTCTGACTAAAAGTTATTCAAAAATCATTTATTTTTTCTTTATAATAATTCAAAAATCATTTATTTTTTCTTTATAATAGGTTTAAGGTTTTTAGTGAGAATTTGTTCAGATTTGGGATTGAAAGAAGCACAAGAATATGCAACAAAATTAAAGAAAGCTGAAAGACAAAAGAAATGCTGGGAACAGGTTTGTATATGATATAGGATTTTTTTATGTGTCTTTTAAGTCTTGTTCTTTAAAGTTAGAAAATTGGCAAAACAAAGAAAGAAAAATGTATGTAAATCCAGGTATAGCCCCCCATAAACATGTAATAACAAAACATATAATTATAATTTTCTCTTATTGGTTATGAAATGTTTCATAGACTGAATGATTTGTTTATTTTATATAGAGAGCCAGCAGTGGAACCAGAAGAGGCAGTGGTAGAGGTAGAAGAGAAGACAGTGCTGGAAGGGTATGTATTATAAATTGTCACTGATGTTTGTATGAAATGCCTATTACTGACTTTACATGATCGTCTCTGTGTACAGTTTTTAGCTCACCGAGCCGAAGGCTCAAGTGAGCTTTTTGATCAAAAATTTGTCTGTCGTCGTCGTCGGCGTCCGCGGCGTAAACTTTTACATTTTCGACTTCTTTCTGAAACTATGAGGTAGATTTCAATGAAACTTTGTCAGATGCATATATGGGCCAGTGCAATTCAGATTGTTCGTGACATGTCATGGCTCCCAAACTAGGTCAAGGTGACCCATGGTTTCAAAAAACTTAAAAAATCTTCTTCTCCGAAAGCGATGATGGGAGAAAAAATCTGATGTGATATTTTGGCTTCTCTAGGGTCTTAGGCTTATAAATTGTTCATTTCCTGAAAGTACAGATGCTGGAAGTGGAATATATACAAATTGCCACTGATGTTGATATAAAATGCTTATTAATCGATTGTTCAAGATAGAATTGTTTAATGAATTTTTATCTTGCCTGTTGAAAGTCCAGATGCTGGAAGTGTTATATATACAAATTGTCACTGATGTTGATATAAAATGCTTATTAATTCATTGTTCAAGATAGAATTGTTTAAAGAATTTTTATCTTGCCTGTGGAAAGTACAGATGCTGGAAGTGGTATATATACAAATTGTCACTGATGTTGATATAAAATGCTTATTATTAATTTATTGTTCAAGATAGAATTGTTTTATTAATTTTATCTTGCCTGTGGAAAGTACAGATGAGCTATTGACATACACTTGGCATATGCATCTCATGTGGAAATTTTTGGTTAAAAATTTTTTCAACTTCTTAAAATGCAAATTGAATTGTTATTCTGACAGTTTTTTATTAAATTTTATGGGATGAAAATTTAATTTAAAAAAAAAAAAAAAAAAAAAAAAAACACACACATTCAATTTGGGCATACAATCGTACATGTACATTGAATTTTTGTTGAAACTTTAGTTGTCCAGTGTACAATTTCTTTATTTTCTTTTTATTAAGAATTGTTTTACTTAACACCGAAGCTAATGTCATTGCTGTAAAAATGAAATTAAAAGTTTTATATTTTTTAATTGACAGATCGTGAAGGTAGTGCTGGTGGTAAAGGTGGACACAGAGGAAAGGCTGCTAGAAGGCGTCCAGCATTTGATGAAGCTGAAGAAGATCAACCTTATCGTACCAGCAATAGAAATGAAATAGGTATTTATCTCCCTTTCTTTTTAGTCCTATATTTGTACATTTTGAACCTTTTAAATTTTCACAAGTTGTCAAAAGAAAATTTTAATATTGTGAATGTATTTACCTGTCCTATGTCCTATAACTTAAACTGTGTAAGTTTGGATATTTTATTAATAATATGCATGTACTTGTGTGTAATGTTTTTATATCATAGCTGATATGCAATGCATGGATTCAATGGTAATTTCTACATGATAGTAGGTTGTCTATTAAAAGCAAAATGTCTTTTTTTTAAAACTGAAGTCTTTAACAGGAGACATATTCATTGAAAAAATTGTCTCATTTAAATTTACAGATTACAGGTCACATAATCTTCTACAACCTTTATGGATTCTTTTTCAGCTGATCCTAATGTGAGATACCTGGTATTTGTCAGTTCACTTTCTAAAGATCTTTTTTTCTGCAGATACTCTGGTTTTCTCCACCATTTCTGAACTCACTGCCTAAATATATGTAAAAAAAACTAACTACTCCTAGCATTTTGAATTTTGAATTTTATGTGAATCTGGTCCAAGGTTTACTCAATGAAACAAGGACAAAAAATGGTCAAGGATGATTTTTTCGTCGTTCAGTTAATAAATCAGTTTTCAAAATATTACTATGCATGTACTTGTATTATATATAATAATGAACATTGCATGATAAACCCAGTAGATTTATATATTGGCATACTTAATTATTAGCTATTTCCCTCTTATCAGTAATGTTGTGTTTTAATTTGAAATGAGTTAATCTGTTTTTAAAACAGCATGTTCATTATTTAGTTTGTCTTTTTTTAAATACCTGTGAAGAAAATAATTTTATTTTTGAGATTTTCAAACTTATTTTAATACTATAATTACACCTAGCAGTGCAACACAGTCATTTAAAAAAATTATGTTTTAATGTAAAACTTCTCCTAAGGAATGAAAGCAATGCAAACTAATAGTGAAACTATTTTGTAAAGTATAAGTTATTTATTGATCATTGTAAAATTTAATGTGGTTAGACCTTGGAAAGTTTTTGTCTGTCAGTTATTAGACACAAGGCACAGGTTTTTATTCCAAGTTCATATTCACTATATGTTACAGCAAATAAGGAAAAGCAATAAATATTGAGGTATGATAAATGCTCCAATGGAATGGATCGATAGTGTAAATAATTATGAAAAGATTGATAGACTAGAACCATAGATAATCACATCAGAATACATCATCAAAATGAATGTCACCCCTCCCCCTTTTCACATAGCAGGAGACATGTTGATTTTAGAACATTTCATTATAAGCAGTATCTATGATCTGCAGTAAACTGATCCTCTGTAGATATAATAATTGCTAATTAATATTGCGAAATATTGCTTTTGGAATTCCATGAAAATTCTTAGTGAGATCTTAACTAAATCAGCCCTTTAAATCCAACTATCATATCACTATAATAAAACCTACAATATTTCCTGTCCAAACAAAGTATAGCCATTATGAATAATAATGAACAAAAATTACATGTTACAGGTGAAGGTGAAACAGGTAAGGTCTACACAAAATTATGATAATTCTATCTAGGACATTGTGTTTCTGTCTGAGACACTTTATTTGTGTCGAGGACAAAACTTTTGCCACTTTTTTTTTATTATTATTTATTCATGTGTTTCTTTAAGTTCAGGTACTTTGTAGCTTATTTTTGTACATTCTGAGTTTTTGAGAGAGCAAGCTATTATTTTCTGTTCAAATTGACTAATCACAAAAAGTATTATATTTATATTCATGTATTGCAATTTTCTGTTAACGTTCTCTTGCATTCGTAATTATTTTATTTTGTTTTTCCATTGTTGTGCTCATCTCAATCTTTATGGTCTTGGATTTTGGTTATCTTTTTTATTTTTGCCTGACGTACATGTAACATGTAATTCAGCTTTTTCTGTTTTAATGTGCTTTTATATATTATAATATATGTTGTATTTTGTACTAAATACATGTGTAAAGCATATGGTTGACTTGAAATAATTATGGTTTTATTTTTATTGACAGCTGTATGTACTTCATAAATTTGTTTGAAATATATGCATATTGTACATGGAGTTGGCTTAGGTGATTTTCTAATGTTTTACAGTCAGTTTTGACTGGTTTATAAAATTAACCTCTTCATAATACCCAATATCATGAACTCCAAATTATTAAACATTGAATACTGCTGTAGATATATTTATATCTTCAGTATTTTGCTGAAAAGCTTCAGCATTTGAAATTTCATAAAACAAGATACAGTACTGTTAATGGACATGAATACTTTGTAAATCTAAAACACAAGCAGTAAAATGTGGAAAAGCACTTTCCGTTTTAACTTATTTCAATAAGTTAAAATACACTGAACTACAAAGTATATATCATTATGTTCAATGTATGAGTTATCTCCCTTAATCCAATACTTTTATACTTCGGATAATAAGGTAGAGAAATGGTTGTTAAACCTAACATTTTTTATTTGAGACCTTGTTGAATATGGTTCCTAAGTATGTGTAGAACTGCATTACAGTAATTCATTACTGCACAACACTTGGCATTGATGCCATGGTAGTATCTGTGATTCATTACTGAACAACACTTGGCATTGATGCAGTGATGGTACCTGTGATTCATTTGTTTTCACTGCCACACAACACTATACCCCATAATGGTTGAGCTGAACAATTTTTTCCATTGGAAGTAGAATTGCATAAGTTGTCGTATTTTTTCCTTAAAATCTATGTTATGTTGGAAAGATTCTATGAATGCATTGTCCATAATGGTTTACACACAATGTTAAAAGGTATTAATCACATTGCATCCTGGTGAGCCCCATATCTGGGTAACATTTCAAAAGCACCAGAACCAAGTTGTTGAAAAAATGAGATAGCTGTCATCAGACAGCATTTATATATATTTTTATTTTTTAATTAAAATAAAATGGAAGTTAGAGTTTCACTAATCCATCAGATTAAGCTAATAGAGTTCTGAACAATTTGGTCTTGGTTGTTGAATGTTGAATGTTGAACATATATTGAAACATCATGAAAACATGTTTCTATAAACAAGCTGGAACTGAAATAGTTTGCCAAGGATGAAATAATTTGTTCAGCAAGTTAATTCATTATGTGCTTATCTGAAGTTTAGAGGTTTTTACCATAATCAGCATGTATTTGTTTGTCTAACGTTGGGTATTTTGTAGCATAAACTTGGTGGCTCTGGATGTTGTAGGGTATACAGCCCTCAAAGTGGGTTTCAAAACTAAGTGGCCAGCTGGCCACCAATTTAAATTTTCTGGTGGCCAGTGGAAATTCCAAGTGGGCAGGCAATCTTTTCTTCCAAATGATGAAAAATAAAGGCAACTTTTAGTTATGGAAAACAAAAATGCACATTTTTAAAATTGACTTATAATCACTTACATTAGTGTTATTAATAACAATAATGATGATGTAAAGTGTCCATTATATTGCCTGCACAGTATCATTATATTGCAACAGTAGCATGAAAATTCTGTAACACAGAAATAATATCTGTTCTCTAGTCACAAAAGTTCAAATTTAAAGTGGACAAGCTGGCCACCATTTACAAATTTGAGGTCGCCAGACACAATTCCAGGTCGATTTGGCCACCATTTTAGTAGACAAAATTGAGGGCTGGTATATGCTATTTAGCTTAACCTTCCTGCGTTTCATTTTAATTTTGTAAGTTGGTTTTCTTATGAAGGTGATGTATAAAAACAGGTTTTGATTATCATTTCACTTAACTTGCTTTCTTGTATATTTCAGATGCCAATTATCAAGATCCATTAGGTCCTCAGATGGAAAGACCAAAGACAGCAGCTACAAGAAATGCCCGAGGAGATGATGATCTGTTTGATGAAGATGTTGGTGATGACTTATTGCCAGAGTAGATTACTCTTGACATAAATAATTCCACATGTGACATTTTACAAAATTGTGATATATTTAAGTATTAATGTACAGATAATGTCAATATGCAGATTCTTTGTACCTGAAGAGACAGGTGAAATTTACTCACTGTGAGGTTTTGATAATCCAGATTGGAAGAAAATCTGTATTGGACATCTATTTTCAAGTTTTAGTGACTCTTGGTTTTAATAAAATAAATACATCTAATTTCTTTATAATAAAATGAAGAAACAAGATTCAGAGAACATTACATTCCATATATTGATTCCGTCCAGTTAGTAATGTAAGTAATGTAAGAGTTTCTCTTCTTGTAAAAAATTACAAGACTGACTTGAAAATTAAAGGTTTTTATTTATTTATTTATAAAAGTTTATTAGAATAAAGGTAAAAACATGTCTTTACATTTACCAAACTTGTCAGAAAAGTAATAATATTTGTCTAAATTATTAAAATAGTTTTTGTTAATTAGTTGGTTTTTGTTGATTTTATTGATAGATTAATTAACTGCTTTCATCAGTTATTGTTCAGCTCCTGAACTCATGATTTACACTTCATTTTAGTTCATCTGTACAATGCTTGTGTCAGGTTCTTTCCCCTTATGCAAATACTAGCATAGATATTAAACAAAGGCAAATGATAAATGTGGAAGTTAATTTTTATTTATTTGTTTGTTTGTTTGTTTTTTTTAATGGTCTAGAGTCATGCTGAACTTCCAACTTTGTTTACCACATTTGGGTAATCTTAATTGTGCTCTTTTTACTTGTCCAGTATAAAAGTCTTACATAAGTAATTGGAGTTGATTAATGGTATTTTACATCACTGTTGAGATTCTTTCACTTTTATTGAAAAGTGGGTTGATGGAGAAAACCAGAGTATTAGGAGAAAACCACCAACCTGCACTATGGTTTCTAACTGGGTCAATGGGGGGGGGGGGGGCAATGACCCATAAGCCTGGGATTTAGGCAACTTAGCCCCCAATAAGTGAAGAAACTTGACAGTGGTGTTAAATGCAATAACCCAACTCAACTATTTGTACCTGATGGATGCAGTTGTACTAGTCCCCATGCCTGTATCATCATTTGTATAAAGGAAAATGTCTGAGTTATCTCCCTTACCTCAGTATGTACACTTTTGTAAAGTTATACAGATTGTCTGCGAGTGATAGGGCAAGTATCATACAGCAGGCATGGATACAAAACAGAATGCAGTTCCCATTTTTACCAATGATTCCTTTAAATAAAACTTCAAATGTTTGGTAAGTTCAATGACTGGTGTGGCCTAAAAAGGATCCTGTGCTTCTTCCAGCACTTTAAGATTTTGCATTAAGTTAATTTTCAACTCTACCTATAGCTGGTTACATTATTTACAAACTTCAACTATACCTGGTGGCATTAAGTACAAACTTTAACTTCGCCTGTAACTGGAGGCACTAAGTACAAACCAACTTCACCTATAGCTGTTGACACTAAGTACAACCAACTTCACCTATAGCTGGTGACAATAGGTACAAACCAACTTCATTTATAGCTGGTGGCATTAAGTACAAACCAACTTCACCTATAGCTGGTGACATTAAGTAAAAACCAACTTCACCTATAGCTGGTGGCATTTAGTACAAATCAACCTCACCTATAGCTATAGCTGGTGGCATTAAGTACAAACCAACTTCACCTATAGCTGATGGCATTGGGTGAAAACTTCAACTTCACCCGTCACTGGTGGCATTAAGTACAAACCAACTTCACCTATAGCTGGTGGCATTATGTACAAGCCAACTCCATCTATAGCTGGTGGCATTAAGTACAAACCAACTTCACCTATAGCTGGTGGCATTAAGTACAAACCAACTTCACCTATAGCTGGTGGCATTAAGTACAAACCAACTTCACCTATAGCTGGTGGCATTAAGTACAAACCAACTTCATTTATAGCTGGTGGCATCAATCTTGATTTGAACATAACTCAATTACTCATTAGTACCTTCTCTTTGATAATAAAATGAATTAAAATCATTTGTGAGGTTTCAGTGGTTATATAACTCAATTTTTAAAGTAGCCGAAGTTTTATATAAAAAGTTCCTGTTATCATCACAGATGAAACTGTCTAATCACCTACATGTTCTGTGAACAGGGTACACAATGCTATGATGAATCACCCATGCAAAGCAAAGTAGTAATGGGGTCTGAAATCAAGTACATTGTATCAAACATCTTGTCCTCAATTATCCAGCTAAATTTTTATCAAATGACCATCTTTTTATTTAAATAGTATTTTTTTTTTTGTCTTGATATAAAGAAAGTTCTGTAATGAAATTCTGACCTACCTTCCGTCCTTAGGTAACATATAAAATCCATTTACATATATGTCAAAATTTCTGGTTATAGTAAGCAAATAGACAAGATGAGCTACATTAAGGCTGGGAAAGTGCCAATGATAAATCACTGCACATCACTTGGCATTCATGCTATGGCAGTGCAGGTAATTCATTACTGCACAGCACTTGGCAATGATGCTGTGACAGTATCTGTGATTCATTACTGCACAACACTTGGCATTGATGCCATGACAGTATCTGTGATTCATTACTGCACAACACTTGGCATTGATGCAGTGACAGTATCTGTGATTCATTACTGCACAACACTTGGCATTGATGCCATGACAGTATCTGTGATTCATTACTGCACAACACTTGGCATTGATGCAGTGATAGTACCTGTGGTTCATTACTGCACAACACTTGGCATTGATGCCGTGACAGTACCTGTGATTCATTACTGCACACCACTTGGCATTGATGCCATGACAGTACCTGTGATTCATTACTGCACAACACTTGGCATTGATGCCATGACAGTACCTGGGATTCATTACTGCACACCACTTGGCATTGATGCTGTGACAGTGCCTGTTTTACATTACTGCACAACACTTGGCATTGATGCAGTGATAGTAACTATGATTCATTACTGCACAACACTTGGCATTGATGCTGTGACAGTACCTGTGATGCATTACTGCACAACACCTGGCATGTAGAATTAGATTTAAAAGTGGTTGCATACATAATCTGAAGTTGGTCTTGCCCAATATATGAATATAATGAAATTAGATTATTGCAAAGTGTCTTCTTTTGAAATGCCACTTGGCATGCACACTTTTAAAAAAAAATCATTGCTTACATCATGAATGAAATAATATCTGAAACTAAGTCTAGTTATACAAGTTAATTTATTGCTTAGCATTGGTTACATGTGCATGCAAATTAAATGCTACGCGTAAACAAAAATCTCAAAAGATAGAAGGGATAAAAAAAATTAATTTGTTCAGCAATGATGTAGTTCTTGACTAGAAGTGTTTAGTGTGTATTCTTGCTCTCTTCTGTCAAAAAGTCTCAATTCTAGATAATTTATGAAATTAAAAATGAAAAACAATCACCAGTTATTATTATTTATATTATACAGTTGCTGTTTATCATTATGACAATGCATATTGATGATTATGATGAAAATTTTACAAACATTTTGTTGATAATGATTAATTTACAAACACTTATATGATTATGATACATTTTACAAACATTTTCACAACCAAGAATGAGTGTATGGCTCAAAACCATTAAGGCATATAAACATTATTATAATATATAAATAAAACATATATTATGTATGATATGTGCTTTCATATGTAACTTCTTCCATGTACAAAAATATAACACATGGCTTGGTTTTTGTTGTGGAAATTCAGCAACATTGAAGATACAAAGTTGCTGGGTTTTTTTAACATAAAATATGCCAAAAATCAGTTAATTTTTTAAATTTAAATAAAAATTCATTTTGTTGCTAAAAAATTATGCAATAAAGAAAAAATTTCTTAAAACTAGTTTTGATATGTCTGTAGAAGTGCTGGAAATTGAACAGTGTTTCCAACTGACCTAACAGTTACCAGTTATATTTTTTTTCACAAAACAACATAAATTCGAACATTTGAGGAGAAACAGACAGACAGAATGAGGGAAAAGTGGAAATAAATATGCATTTTCCTAACAAAATTTGAAGACAAACCCCATGATGTTTTGATAAAAGTACATGTATTTATTTCCATTTTAATAATAGCATTTATTGTAACAAAAATAATTGCATATAAATTCAATAACTTAAATAATGTGAAATCATATTCAAAAAGCAAATGTAAGCCAATTCAAACTTTGATAATTTTGATTTTTTTAAATAAGTCCTCGTTATTGTTGAGTGTTGATATGACAATGTGTAGCATACTTTGTTCTTTATTATATCAACTTTAAAACGAAAGATGGATTCTAAGAAAAGGATATACATGTATATACCTAAAATTCATCCAATCTCAAGATCCTCGACAATTTTGTTATAATTTTAGAGAAAACTTTTAGCACAATAAGAACTCTGCAATATTGTGAATGAGATATAAAAAGTACTTACTTTTGGTCCTATGATTGCAAGATTGGTAAAGATTATTCATTTCATTTTATTGTAAAAGATTTCATTGGAAGAATAAACAAAGTTACTGTTTCAATATTCATTTTAATAGTATAGTCACATAGAAACCTGTAATAAACCAAGGTACAGGAATATGATAAGGAGTCAATTTTCAGCTTACTTGCCAATGGAGAATAATATTTTAAATGATGACTATGTTTCCTGAATATCACATGATAGAATTAAGTATATTTTCCAGATTATTTTTATTTTCATATATGTCATGGATCTAAAGTAATTTTAGAAGTGTTTAAAGTTCAAATACTAGTAAGTGTGCTTTTGAGAAACAAAATCATAGCCTACAACTTTTGAATTGGGAGTCTACAGCTTTAACCCAACACTGACATAGTGCTCAATAACATAGTCATGAATGAATGAGTAAATGAACAGAATGGAGTTTAGAAACATTATGGGTAGTGTTGCATTCCTCTTGGAGGAGATAAGGAATATGTAATCCAGTTTATTATACCTTTGGTTTATGTAAAATCCTGTTGGCAAGCCGAATATCAGGGTTTCTTGATTGAATTAAGATACACTGGTGATTTTTGTAAATAAAGTTTTCAACTATAAAAAAAAACATATACATGTATGCTTCATGATTTGATGAAAAATAAATTTAGTAAATGAATTACAGAAAAAATGATTTAAAATTGTAAATATTTATGAAAATTAGTTAACAAAATTATACAGAAAAGAAAAAAAAATCTCTATTTAAAAAATTTTCATTTTCAAGTCTCAGTCTCATCAGCAATGAAAAACCTATACTTTTTTTAAAAAAAAAGAAAAAAATCAAGCAATAGACATTCTAATCTAATGGAACCTAGCTGGAAAAAATAAAAATATATATATCTGTAAAACTTACAAAAATGATTTGTCAACAAATAACATCTTAATATTTGCACTTTTAAACATTCATCTTCAGAATCAACACAATCATGATTCTTAAATCAAATCTTTTTCATTTAAAAACAAATTTAAAATTAAAAAATGAAAATGAAAACGGACAAGATAAATCAGGTCACAATTCTTCAAAGAAAAATATATAAATATGTCTTTAATAATGCTAATTTGTCTAATTTATCAAAATATAAAACTTTATTACTTTCAGCTCTGTGATATGTACAGTGTCAAAACTTAATTAATACATGTATAACAACAATGGAAATGTTATGATTTTGTGTTCTAACAATAATGCAGTAACCATGGTTACCGTTTTTAAGGTTTCATTTAATAACATCTGATAATATTTTTATATATAAAATATACATTATATATATTTATAAACTTGTGTATTTATAATTTATTTACAATATAGATACACATTTATGTACAGTTATGTATAAGTTTTCTTGATCTAATTTTAATCGCCTACATCCATCGTATCTCTGCTAGCTATATACATGTACAACCTTATGAATGCCCTTCCATTAAAACCAAAGCTACAAGGTTTATTTCAGAAAAAATAATAGAACCAAAGAAGCTGTTTGTTCCTATTTAGGCTAAACAAAAAGTATTCATTAATCCCTTTATAACATTTTTTATTTTGAGTACCCGTATCTTCCTCATCATGATAGAAAAAAGCTGTGTTCCATAAAATGTTTAAAGTGAACAAAGGTTTTTCAACATGGATAAATTTTTACGAAATTCTGATAAAATTTTCCCCCAAGAAAACAACAAACTATTCTTGCACACTGGTAAAGTAAATTGTGTTGGCCCAACCCATATGGCCCAGGTATGCTTATTGAATGACAATATGTGGGCTAATTAAAAACTTTGACAAATATGGATTCAGAAATAAGAAAAGCATTAGATTCTTCTTCTTTAATTCATATGTTACACTTTTTACTAATCTCGAGAACTGACAGATTTACACAAACAATAAAAAAAAGCATCTCTAATTGACACTAGTTAGCAACATCATTTAAACACTTGTTCTGTTTAATATCATATGTAGTAATGTATCACAGATTTACCATGGTAACCACTTTCTATTTATAACATCACTCTGAATAAGATTCTAAAAACTCTCCAGTAAATAAAAATATACATTTTCAAATTTCTTGACTAACCGGTATCACAAGATTAAGAAATTGGAATACATGTTTCATTGCAACCAATTTTTTTTTAAAAAAAAAGGTTGTATGAAAAAGGGGAATAACTATCCAACCATTCAGGGCATTTTTATAGAGCAGCTTAACTACAGTAACCATTCTTGTTAAAACCTGCATAAAAACTGATACAAAACATCATGTTTGCAATCAGGGATAAAAACAAAAATCTTATATGACAACATCTACCTATAATAATCAATCTTATCTAACACTGTGCTGCCAATTTTAATCAATTGTTTTTTTTTTTTTTTTTTTTTTTTAACTTTTTTAAATGTTACTGTCCATTATGCAACTGAGATTCAATCTGCCGCAAAGCTTTTGATGCTTTAGGTCGATTTTTTATTGTTGATTCTCCTGATTCTTGAGCAAAAAACTTCATTTTGTCTCTAAATGACATTCTTTCTGAACCAGGTTTCTTAGGTTGCAATTTTTCGGCCTCTATTCTGTTTCTTGGATCACGATAAATTTCTTGTGCTCCAATAACACCTGGTGTATTTTCAACAGTCCGATATTTCACATCTAAATTAACATGATTTTGTGGTGGAGTACTTTCAAAAACAGTGTCATTACCTACATTGTTAGGAGTTAAGGGCCCTGAATGTCCAAATGGGGGATGAGAATTCGACATGGAATGTGGAGAATGTGGTTCTGATGATGTTGAACTATGAGAAGATCTATATGATGATTGTGATGCATGTGGAGTACGATCTTCTTCACTTGTGACACTGTAACGATTTAATGTTTCAAGTTGTGTATTAAATGACACAGATTTTTTTGTTGAAATTTCAGGTCCATTTCGATCTGGACCTGCATTTAGTCCACGGTATCCATCACTTCCAGAAAAATTGTTTTGCATAACATCATTATTTCTCAAATTAGAATTTGTACGATTTCCAGCCACATCATATGATGAACCTCTTTGTGGGGGTGGTGGTGCAAATCCTCCTTTGTCCATACCATAATGAGACTGATTTTGCGGGGGTAAATTTGCATATTGTTGATATCCCTGATTTTGGTTAGCTAATTGTTCTAATCGTTTTCTTTCTTCGTTAACACGAATTTCCCTTTGTTGTTCCCGTCGTTCACGTTCTTGTTTTTCCAATTCTTGGCGTCTGTATTCCTCTTCTCGGCGTCTAGCTTCTGCTCGTAGGGCTGCTTCCTCAGCTTCTCTCTGAGCTTGAAGTTCTTGTAATCTTTCACGTTCCTTAATGAAATAAATAAAATGCAACTTACATTATTACAACTATTATGGATAAACAAATATAAATACTTTACAGATTTTAGCAAGATGTTTTTGAGTTGTTGAGGCAACCACTTTTAATTTTATTATAAAAAACAGAGTATTCATTCTCTGGCATGCTTTGGGTTGAAAGTGTATGAACCACATGGTCAATTTCCCAGCATTATGGTAAATAATACATGGAAAAATTCCAATACTGTCACTTAATTTATGTATAACATACAACTATGCAGTTCATTATCCTGTGGAAATACATGCTTTCAAAAAATGTTCAGGGATCTTTTATATAAATAAATTCTGTAATGAATAAAAGGTGATTTTGACCACTCAAGACTTAATACAGCCACTGAGAAAATACCTGGGTCAAAATAGAATTAAAAGGAAATTCTTTTTTTTTTTTTTTTTTTTTTTTTTTGAAATTTTTGGACAATAGGATCTGTTACCTGACACAGTGATAAAACCTGTTACTTTGCGCAGGGATAGAACTTGTTAAATCAAAAACCCATATAACCTATGACCTCACATTGAGCACACTTTTGGTATATTACACACGTTTTAATTTGATTTGTTGAATATGAGACAACATGACATAATGACTTTGAAATCTTATCAAATATTTGGTGTCTTGCAATGAACTAACAGCACTGCTTACTCACACAAACATAATTTATATTCTATTTCTAAATATTTATAATTGAGCTCTATTTCTGACCTTGTATTTAAATACATTTCATATCTCTTGAGCAAATAACAGTGTGCACAGCATCCATTCAGATTATTTCTCAATGACCCGAATGAAAATCAAATTCAATTCTCAATAGATACATTACTGTTACTTAGTACATTAATGCATAAATGCTTTTTGAATTTACAATATACATGTATACACAAAATCAGCAAAGAATACATGCAAGTCTGAATATGTGCAGATATAGTCAGAGAGACATTGCTAGTTATATATCAACATTACTGGTAATTAATAAAAAAATTCCCTTTTGTTGTTAGTATAAATAAAAATAAGTAAGAGCTTGTAATGTTAATTCTTAGTGAATGCAAAATATTGTAAGTGGTTACCTAGTATTTAATTTGTAAGACCAGTTTCGCAAGTTTGACAATTTTTGCTTGCTAAAGCACCTGTATATCTGTTACCTACTCAACTTGATAGAAGAATTTATACACCTGTTCGCTAAAGCACCTGTATAATTGTTAATTCATTGGATAGAACAATTTATTCACATTTGACCATACCAGTGTTCACTAAAGCACATGTATCTATATATATATTTATGATAAATCACTTAATAAACTGACACCCTTTGTGTACTTGAGACCATATCTGACATGGCACTACCAGAGATTAAACCCACAACCTCCTCACATTTCCTGCTTACCAATTCTTTTTGTCTTTGTTGTTCCTCTAATTTTCTCTGCCTTAATTTTTCTTCCTCTATCATATGTAATCGTTTTTGTTCTTCACATTCTGCTCTTTGTTTTTCTCTTAATTCCTATATAACAATTATGTTATATGCAAATTCAAATTTTCCAAATACATGTGAGGATCAAAAGTCTTATTGGTTTTCTGTATCAATGATATGCATTTGAGCATCCTATCTGACAACGGAAATCTCAGAAATTTGTTCCCTTTCTCAACAGAATTTGATAATGTGAAAATTAATGTGAAATTATGTATGAGACAATTGATAAGTGTGAAATTAATAAAGAAATATTAATTGGTTACATGTGCTACAAAGTACACAAGTGAAAGGAATTTTTTAACATGTGAAAAATACATTCACATATATCAGTGCAAAATATTTAGTACAAGTATATTTGAAGTTGGGTATGAGAAAGATATAAATTGACTGCATAAATGAATGCTGAGGTTAAACTTAAAAATTGTATAACTAGAAGTTTCTATGGTGCATATATCCAACAGTCCAAAAGCTGCTTTATTAACAATCCAAGGAAAATCATTCAGAATGTCTCTGCCATAAAAAGATTTATGATTTCAAATTCCATGAAAAACAAGAAACTAAGGATAAGCAGAATGTAAAAGTTTCGTGTCAATAAGTAGTAAAATTCTTAAATCTCCGTAGTGACTACTGGAAACCAGCAGTTCAGTTTCTAAAAGTTATATTTGTTAAGCCCCTTTTTTCTCTAAGAATTTGGATAATTTTGCTTTTGATTATTTCTTCAACATCTTTAACCTCAACAAAAACGTAATCTTAGCTAAAACTCTTCTAGGTGATTTTTTTCAAGTGTAAAAAATATCTTAGAAAATTTTGAGGAATTCATATTGAAAACTAAGCGATATTAACAAATTGTTAAGAGTGCAAGTCTGTGACATACACCCTACTTTTTATAAGAGAAAATCTCAGAAAGGCAGTTAGTTGTAAATAGTTCTAGTTATACAGCAAAGAGAATAACCAGTATATTACAGAGTAATGTACTCTTATAGTTTCTTACTCTCTGTTTCCGCTGATATTCCTCTTGTTCTCTTTGTTTTTTCTGTTGTCGTTTCTGCAATCTTTGTTGTCGTTCTTCTCTTTCTTTTTCGAAAATTTCTAATTTTCTCTCTAATCTATTATTAACGCAATACACATAAAAATCACCAAAAATAGAACAATTTTAATTAAATTATGAAATATACAAAAAAAAATGCTAACTGTTGTGTAATAGTCTAAAAGTGCAAGTCTGAATATGTGCATGTATAAAAGTGCTGGATATAAAAATGTTCAATGTTCAATTGGACATCATGAAAGATTTTGCCACAGGTTACATAAAAAACTCTTGTTCTTCGTATCAATTATTGTTTTATTTTCACTTATTATTCTTATACACAGAGATCAAATATATTTGCTAGTCATGTGAATAAACTTCATCCCTATTCAGTAACCGTTGCAATATTACTTCTACATCCAGTGTAGCTTACTTGAACATGTAAGTTCCATTAATAAATGATGTAAGGAGAACTGTGAGCATGGCTTGACTTTATTTTTTTTTTTACTATGAAAATACACGTAACTAAAACCATTTACAACAGAAACTGACCCACACTAAAACTAAAAATACAGCAAAATTTCTTTTGTTTGTTGAAGTAAAAAATTTGTAAATTTCTAAAATGTGGATACCTTATATTAGGAATGTAACAATCTGCCCCCAAAAGCACAATCAACATAAGATTTGTTATATAATTTACACTACCTTTGCATTCTATCTTTTTCTCTTTCATATTCCTCATATAATCTCCTCTGATTTAGTTCCTCTAGTCTCCTTTGGGCTTTATTTATATCTTCTTGAATTGTCTGTATTAAGAATTCTCTCCCCTTAAATTCAAATTAAGAATAAAATTACTCTCAATTATGTAAAAATATACTTAAATACTTTATAATTTTGTGGGCTCTAATTTTGTGGATTTTGTAAAATATCATTCTAAGATTGTACAGACACATGCTTTGAGTAGGTAGACCCTGATGGCTGAAAAGTCTTAGAGCCCTGGCTTAGAAATCACAACCCTTCTCAATGTCTAGATTCATATCACATTTAGGACATATTCTTGTGTGAGAAAGTTTTCAGTTAATTTAAGTCTGTGATTTTTCTTTTGTGTTTTTTGGGTGTAAAAACCACCACTATTTCACTTCTTTGGTAGCTTATTTTGACATTTTTCTGGTTTGAATGGAATTTTTTATTTTTAATTCATATATTAGATCATATAACTATCTAAAATCCCCTAATCAACATAAGTGACTTGCTACATTACATTTTCATGTTTCTTTAAAACTAATTTCAATTGCTGGGCTGCAGCATAAACAAAAATAACAACAAATTTGCTAACTAGTTATTTTTCAATAAATTTAAAAATTTAAAACTACAAAATTTTTAGTAGATTTCATTTTTAAGCAGTCAAAAACTGCACAAATCACTGTCACCATTTTGGTGTAAAACTGTCCAAGTCACTTTCAGCATTTAAGTGTAAAATAGTTTAAAAACAAAAGTACTGTATTTCAAAATGTTATAATTTGATTCTTAAATATAAATTTATTGTAATGTAATATATTAATATATTCTTATCACTGTCACCATTTTTGGTGTAAAACTGTCCAAGTCACTTTCAGTATTTAGGTGTAAAATATCTGAACAAAAGTACAAAAGTACTGTATTTCAAAATGTTATAATTTGATTCTTAAATACTAGTATACATTTTTTGTAATGTAATATAATAAAATATACTTATTCTAAAATGCTGACTTACCGCTTGTGTATTATTAGTAATATCTGTATCTGAGTCCTCCTCGTCATCATCTTTCCCAGAAACTTCCTGTACTCTCCTTTGGAATTCCTGTTCTAATCTTAATTTTCTCAATCTATCTTGTTCTTGGGGTGACAAGTAAGACCGAGATTCTAGTTCATTGATTTCTTGTTCTCTTAATCGACTCAATTCCTCTTCCTGCATTTTTTGTAATTTTTCCTTTTCGTCTCGATCCCACGGTGATGTCAATGACTGATTTTTATCTTTACTGAATTTACTTGTTAATTCATTCATTTCTGAAACGAGTCTATTTCGATTTTGTTGTAAACTGTTCTGTTGTAACTGCTGTTGAATATGAGGTGGAGCTTGATAATTGGCCGGTAATGATTGTGCCTTGCTGTCATACATCGGGGGCTGGTAATTGGTTGGCAATGTCTGTGCTTTACTATCGTAAGTTTCATAAACATGACCAGGAGAATGTTGGGATTGAGATTCAAAAGAACGATTAGGTCTGCTGTCATAATTAATGTTCTGATAATCATTATTTGGATGATATCCTTGTGGCATCTGGACCTTCAAAGCGTTTGATGTCTGTGGTGGTGAATGATGTAAATTGGCTTGTTGTTGTCTCTGCTGCTGTTCATATTGATAATTATGAGGGCCACCAAATGCTGGATTCATTGGATGGTTTACATATTCAGCTTGTTGCATAGGTTTATAATCTGTGGTTGGCGGAGGTGGCAAGGGGGGTAACTCTTCTGGTAAATCATCAGAGGCAGGAGGTGGAGGCAGTTCTGGGGGAATTTCATTTGGTGGAGGAGGTAAATCAGGACTAATATGATGAGAATTATACATCTCCCTACCACCTGGCATGGATTTGTTCATTCTAGGGTCATTAAAACCAGTACTGTGAGAATGTGTCATCAGAGGACGACCTGGAATGTAGTTACTTGGCACTGAAGAATTAGGCGACCTCTGTTGTTCGTTTTGCATCCGTGGATCATAGAAATGTGGTTGAGAGTTTTTATTATTTACATCAACTCTAGGTATATCAGCTATTTGCACTTTTGGAGTTGTAGGTTTTGGAGCTATGAAAGGTTTGGCTGCCACTGCAGGTCTAGGTTTCTCATTTTCATTTTGTGGTCTGCGTAACTGATGGAATGCTGGGGTTGGCTCTTGTTGCCTTGCTATGGTATTTTCATAAAAGTTAGGTTGCCGTGATTCATTGTTTGAAGTTAATTTTGGAATGTCACCCTGATTAACATAGCCATTACTCTGCATTTGCTGTGATGGAGGAAGAGTATTAACATAATTAGGATCACGATTATCAAAGCTGTTTTCTTCCTAATCCATATCGATGTTGCCAATCTTCCACACGATTTGGATTGACCTCCATCGATACTGGCCTATCATTTCGAACAACAGGCCTGTCTTGTGTTTGAGGATAGTATGCAGAGTGTGGTCGGTCATCTCTTACACTAGCAGATGATGTGCGAGATGATGGTGGACCTCTTTCCATGAGATGTTGCGACTTTCCAAGCAGGCCACCAGGTGGCATGTGTTGACCTTCAGGGTATCCTCTATCATTTCTCATGTCCTGGTGTGGTTTATTAAATCTAGGATCCATATTTGGAGTGTTTTCGTAATCATTTCCATGTAAATCTCTAGGATCTGGTCTCTGATTATAATAATCATGAAAATTTCCAGCATTCTGTAATGCCCCGACTGAGGCTGCTGGACGCATATTGTGATGAGGATCTTTCTGTTCAAAAGATGTGTCCATCCTTAGATTAGGAATAGATTTTGATTTTGGGTCCATCTCTCTTTGTTGGTATCTATCTGGGTGAGACTGCTGCATGTGTGGGGAATGATGATGATCACGCATGTCCCGTGCTGAAGGTCGCCCACGATCTGAACCAGTTCCATCACCTGAAAAAAGGAGTTGTAAAAGCAAATTAGATCTGAACTGATAATAATATCCTTTACAATACAGCATGAAGACAATTATTTGAATATCATATGTAAAGCCTTTCTGTCTACCCATCTTCAAACTGCCATTTATATTTTAAATTTTTCAATTAAATAAATTTTGATATCAAATTATAATAATTAACTGGGTTGTGTATTTGTTAAAATTTGGATGAGTATCTAATTATTGAGAAGTAACAAATTATTTAGTTTATCTATCTGATTCAGGTAAAATTTATTTGTAATTACAAATAATTATGGATTTACTTTATTAATTTAAATAAGAATCTTTTAAGTTTCTTAGCAAGCATAGAATAACAAAGGGTTGTCTTTTGCTATCTTAATACATGATCCTAAAATCATTTTTAAAATAAGCTACTTACTGTAAAAGTAGAAATATTTACCATGTTTAAATGTTTGTGACTTTTGTAATCAATGATTATTCAATAATGGAAAACATTCATGTACCCTCCCTATCTTAGTATCATCCTAAGAACATCCAAAAATTATTCGAGCCAAAGTGAACTGAGTATTAAAACAGTCAAAATTTAAACCAGGCAATATTTCTACTTGTACAGTATTTGATTTATAACATAAATTTTTTAGAATTTTAAAAGGGTCTTCACTATATATACATATATAATGAGACAATTCTGCATATACTTCCTTCATTTGTCACATAAACTTACGAATTGGTAAGGATGTGATACTTTTACTCCTTGGATGTCGAGTTATAAAGCCAACAGGTGCTTGTTGGCTGTGAATATAACCATCTGACAAGCGATATGAATCAGAGGTTACACTGACAGAACTGTATGAGTCCCTCATAGAGTCATTTCTATAAGAATACTGGTTAACTAGTCTATTGTCTCTGTAATATCTAGGTGGACCAAGTGCACTCAATGACCTTTGAACGCCATGAAAATTTGGTATAGGTCCTCTAGGTTTGCGATAATTTTCTATATTTCTAGGTAGACTCTGTGTGCCATATGAAAAGGACCTAGATTTTTCTACTCTATTACGATTATCATGCTGAGCTTTTTGTCGTCTTCTACTTGTCTCCAACATTGAGCTATTATCATAACTTCTATCTGAGGCATTACTCCTAACACGGAATACAGAATCATAGTCTAAATTCCACCTATCACCTTCACTTTTACTCATGTTACCATATTGACGACCTCTTTTTTCTCTCATTACAACATCATTATTAAATACATCATCTGACACAGACATATCACTTGTTCCACTGAGTGAATGATATCCGCTTGAAGGATTCCGTGGCTTTTGAACTTTTTGATTGTAATCATTCAAGGGAGATAATGGCACCCTTTCTTTATATCCTATTAATTCCTTTAATCGTTTTATTTTATCTGCTTGTTTTTCTTTCTTTCTTTCCAAAAAATTCTGCATTTTGTCATGTAGTTCTTGCATTACAGTATGGTCGTTTTCTCCAACACCTCCATTTATATCGTATCCCTGAAATGCACCACCATTCATTTGAGCCATTTGCATCCTATGTAAATCGCTAGTTGATCTACTTCTCTGACGACGTTCTTGTTGAGTCATTCGTCGTTGCCTTAGACGACCTCTTACCTCATTACCATACTGGATTCTAGAATCATCTACAGTTTGTAACTTTTTCATTTGTCTCACTTCTGCCTGTAAATCTCGAATATCAACATCATAATTTCGTATTTTAGTGTTACGTAAATCAGTTTCTGACTGTATTCTGTTCCGGTAATCAATAAAACCGTTTCGTCCCATAGAGTTAGATTTTTGTAATACAACTACTCTCTGATTTGCATTATATCCATCTGGCCTTTGAGCCACTGGATGTTTAAGTGGGACATTTTCTATATTTCCCTTCCGGTCACTAGTATGCACATTTTCATTAAATATTTTAGGGGTGTCCAATGCACCAACACTTTTACTACGGACTCGAACATTTCCATCCATATTATTCTGATCTGCACTGCCTGTTTTAATAGATTCAGGCAAGTGGTTTCCAAAACTTTTAGCAACCAAGTTATTTTTTTCTGCTTGTAAAACTAATCGCCACAGAGCATTTCTACTGTAGATATTCTCCATGTCTTTATGTGTTACACCTTTTCTGTACTCTAGATAAAGATGAAACAGTCATGACATCAAATTCACATAGTTAACAACAGATGTGGACATAATTATCTAAACAATATGCAAACTGAATTTTTAAACTATTAAGGAATCTGTCATGATTAATTCCACAAAAAACTATTAGTTTTTTTTTTGTTTTTTTTTTAAATTATTGCCTTTTAATTAGTTCTTCAATAATAAATTTCCTTGATTTTTTTATTGATTTCAAATACTGCTTCATTGTTTAAGTAATATCATAATTTTATAATTTTAAGTTTTCTATTGTGAGCCATTCAAAGATTTTTGGAATTTTTTTCAGTATCTTTTAATGGTAGATTCCTTAAATATGAAATCTTCAGTTTGCAACTTGCTTCAAACTCTGCTCATGAACCCTAGCATGATGGGACATGTCACATGGTGTCAAAACTATCCAATCAGCACATTAGATGTATAAGATACCTACTGTTCAATGAAGGAGATGATCTGCTATGTGGACTCTGCATGGCAGCTTGCCTTGCAGTGTGTGGCCCTGGTAAATGCCGTCTATCCATTTCCATATTACCGTTATATGGGGGAGGTCCTTCTTCTTGGGGTCTTTGTTTATTTATCATAGGACTGGCAGGCTTCTTAGGGGAAGCTAGAGAAAACATATATCAAATGTAACTGGTGGAAACTAAACATATATCAAATGTAACTGGTGGAAACTGTCATTCCAATTTAAATTTGCAAAAAATTTCTTCACACAGAATTATCTCTCAGAAAGATTCAAAATGTAATTCAAATTAATTTTTTAATTAATCAAATAAAATTGATTTCTAAATAGTTCTTTCTATTTAATTTTCAAATGGCAGCATGTGTGTGTAAGAGAATCAATTTTGACTGGAGTGTAAAACACCATTTCTCCACTTATTCATATACATGTGTGTGTGTGTGTGTGTGTGTGTGTGTGTGTGTGTGTGTGTGTGTGTGTGTGTGTGATCTATAAAGTTACATTTATGTAATTTAACTTTACTTGTGTATATATCAAGTCAAGTTGATATTTTCAACAAAGTGGCATAAAAACACTATAAATAACTAAAGGTCGAAAAAGTGCAAAAAGTTGACATCCCAAATGCAATACAAAAAACGTGCTTTTATATGTTAAGTCTATGAAGCTGATTATACACTAATTCACATGTTATTCCAATTTACAAATTTCAAAAATTTTGATGAAATATACAACAGGCAATAGGAACTGATTACTATAGAAACCAAACTGATTCTTACCTCTTTGCATAATAGGTGAAGGTTGACTAAGTAATGTTGCTAGACCGTGGTAGAAGGCTCCTTGTTTCGCTACTTTGAGTGTTACAGTCTGACCAGTTCTTGTCATCAACTCAGCAGCTCTATAATAACAAATAAATACTGATAATAGGATGTTTTACAGGGAAATGATACAAAAGTTTGCTATGTAATTCATTAATTATAATTTTCACTATGATCTTCAACAAAAAGAAATCCTATAATAAAAACAAGAAAGCACAGATTCCGTCTAGAAATTAGAACTTTTGTCACATGATTAGCTTGTTGTGTTATTTTGTATAACAAAGGCAAAATGGACAAGAATGAAAAAGAATAAAAGGGACAATGAATTAATTTAGACAAAAAATATGAAAAAGAATGGAAGAATTAATTGATGAGCTACAGGTAGTTTTTAAAGTTTTTTATGCAAAGAGAGAGAGAGAGAGAGAGAGAGAGAGAGAGAGAGAGAGAGAGAGAGAAACATGCATAAAGCTTTGAAGAGTGAGTACACTGTTAATGTCCTATCATTAGCTTAGGAATTTAGGAATGTTGATTTACAATAAAAACAATTCAAGATAACTAAAATCATAGAATGAGCATATGCCTTTCTTTTTGTTTCTGGATGTTAATACAGCATCTTCAATATAGCTTGATGTCTGAACTATAGCTTTATGCTTTTTATTCTGACTCATCATTGGTAAACTTTCAAAACTCCAAGATCTTGTGTTGTCTGAATGAAAACTGTAACTTTGGATTTAATAAGAAAACAGTTTATTTATTATTTATAAACACTTATTCTTACTGTAGTTAAGGATAAAATAATGTCCAAAGAACAAGAGTCGACTAAGAGTATCATAAATCAAAAGCTTTAACGAGTAAAAACAGAAATTGATCAGAATAGAATTATTCTAAAGTATAAAAATAAACATTAAATATCCTTACTTTTCTTGAGTAAGGCCCACCAAACTTTTACCATCTACCTCTAGAAGTTGATCTCCAGCTTGAAGCCTGCCATCCTGTAAAGGGAGGTAAATACACATTTATATAATCACTGTTGTACATTTCACAATTAAAATTAAATATGAAAAACTACCATGTTATAAATGTGTTGTATACATAGGATTCAAATACAAGTAAACATTTTGTTAAATTTTTTCCATATTTGTAATGATATTTTAAGTATACAAATAGTCAGGTGCATCTGGTGGACACAATACTAAGTTTTACAATTTTACATTTCAAAAGCAAACCAAACAAAAACTTCTTATTGATTTGCTGGTGGTAAAATTACCAAGGAACTCTTTTTGTCCAATGGAACTCTTTTTTCTTTGGAAGTACATTTGTTGATGGTTGTAATTGTAAAATACAAACAAGATACAGTGATGCATCATGAACTAACAAATGGTCTATTGTTGCCATAGAAACCTATTCCAGAACCAATTGTATGTTAGTAGGGTTCCTTATATATCAACTGAAGTCATAATACAATTAAATGATACAAGTTTTAAATCAGGCAATCCAAAAATATTATATCTGATTCACAATGAATGGGTATCATTTCTGAGTTGTGGAGAAGTATCCAAAAATCAAAAGCCATACTGACAATAGTTTTTATCTTATTTCATAATATGTTTACATGTTCCGGATTTGACACATTTCACGTCTTAGAAATATCCTTGATTTTAAAGAGATTTTTTGAAAATGAGTGGAGTGGAAAAATCGTGTTTACACCCTGTCAAGACTTTTTTTAATACATATTAAGGCAGTCAGAACTGGGATGGTGGTAAAAACTGAAGTACCAGGAGAAAAATCACTGATCTTCGGAAACTGCAGTACCAGGAGAAAAATCACTGATCTTCGGAAACTGAAGTACCAGGAGAAAAATCATTGATCTTCGGAAACTGAAGTACCAGGAAAAAAATCACTGATCTTCGGAAACTGAAGTACCAGGAAAAAAATCACTGATCTTTGGAAACTGAAGTACCCGGAGAAAAATCACTGATCTACGGAAAGAAAACTAATAAACTTTCTCACATTAGGATCTGTCTAAGTGGTAATAAGCACTGTGATCCGTAAGCATGTGTTTCAGATCACTCAGCCATAGAGGTCCCCTTTTGAAAAAAATGAAAAGTATCTACAGGGAATAAAAACTATAAGAACTTACAATATCTGCTGCTCCACTTGGTACCACTGATTTTATATAGATCCCCCGTTCCTTTTGACCATCACCCTATAAAACAAATAACATGTACATATAGTAAAGATTGCAATTTAACTCTACATCAAAATACAAATTTTGATATACAGGTTCAAATCATTAATAGAGGTGATACAGGTGTAATGCTATTTATAGACAAAGGTTTACCAAAAGAAAAAGGTGATTGAATTCCATATATAGATACATGTATTGAAAACACCTTATCATTATAATAAATGGTAAAACCATTGTTCTTCACTTTTTAATTACTGATATAAGAACACTACACTAAACTTCATATCATACTTACCTTGATATATTTGATCCAGGTATTGTAATCAAGACTTACTGATACAGAACAGCACACTTATTCTATAGCATGATCCCCAAGACTTACCTTTTGCAGTAGACATGTATTGCAGATATATATGCAACCCTAAACACTTACCTGTCTGTGTATGAATATACTAAATAACACAATTATTGATCAAGCTCAGGATACAAGGTGTGTTTGTATTTTTTTGTTTTATCGATTGATTGGTTTAATGAATATTATTTAGGGTAACAATTTTTTTTTAGTTGTGATAAAAAACATAACATTAGCAATTTTCAGCTCTTTAAGACAAGGTAGATGGCACATGGTCACCACAAACCTTGTAGGTACTATCGATCAAGTCATGTTTATATCAAGTCCACTAAAAAGTGTTGGTGGGTGGGTAGATTTGTATGTGAGTAAAATATATACTGTAAGTGGTATATGAATTTATCAACAGATAAGTATAAATTCCTAAGTCTTACCTAAATCAATAAGATATGTATTTGTGTCCTACACGGTGTGAAGATATTATGGTGATGTATCACCCAGTCCGTGGATGATGATGACAACAGTCCATAATCATGATGAATTGATGATAAGTAACCATCTGTAAGCAAGTCTCTTTATTATGTAAAACTACATACAAACAAACAACTGAATAATAATGTAACATTTGTTGAAGAGGAAATAAAATTTAGAAAATAATATATATATATATATATATAATAAAAAAATCTTTTAAAGAAAGGAAAATAATAAAATTTTGATTTTTAGCACTACGATTAACAGATTTGAGCAGAGTTTGAAACACTAAACATATCTTATACACATACCATTAGCCAAAGAGTCTTATTTTTCAATCTTATTTTTGTATTTTCCCATGAATGAATTCATTGAAATTTCAATAAATGAAGTTTTATAATCTTACATCTATCACTGAATCAACATTTATCAATATGAAGATAATCTTGTAATTTCTTATTTCTTGTAAACTTGCCAACTATACAATAGTTATGCAAGCAAAAATGAAAGAAAACGAAAATAAAACCCTTCAGCCCACTAAAATAGTATTTAAACAGCTCCTTCATAATTTTTCACATGTAGACAAGATTTTTCATCAAAATCCACATGATTTTTTGTACAGAGAAAATTCATTGTATTTTTTAAATAAAACATTTTTATTTCATGTTGATGTGATTTTTTTTTTCATTTATTTATCTGTTTATTTAATCATTCAATTTATTTTATGTGATTTCTACATTTATTTATTATTTAGAAATCTATTATTATTTTCTTATATATCTACATATTTTTATAATTTTTTATTCCCATTTGTTACATTCATTGACCATTAATAATTTAGTTTGCATTGTCTGATGAATTATAAATTTTATGTTCTATGAAGCTGTGTTATACAAGCCATTTCATTATTCTTGGTGTCTTTAAGGAAATTGCAGACATGTCATTTATTGTTTTATATTTACACTGAAGATAACATCTACAGACACATACCAGTCATTTTTATATGGATATGATGGCATAATTAATAATTGTGTAATGAATTGTCATGATTCTTATCTTTAATAGACACCTTATTTTACAGTGGTCATAACTTCTATTATTCCAATTCAGTCACTCCCATTGGCCATTAAGTTATGTTGATAAATCTTTTAGATTCCAAAACACAACCCCTTATCTTTAAATGCAAAGTTATTTCCTTATTCCACAATGAACTTGGATAAGTAATCAATTTCCAATAACTATGACATAATATTGTGCTTTCTTGGGAATTTCCAACAAAATATAAATGCCAACATGTGATTTAATAGTCAATTGCAATTTGATTGGAGGTATTAAATCTTTGCTCATAAAGAATGTCACTTCAACTTGGGATTAAAATTACATCAGCCTTGCATTTCTGTATTGAATTCATAGATATACCTTTACTTCATAAATCTTATTACATCCAAAATGCATTTATAACGAATTTACAATTTTGAACAAACTTCTCAAATTGAAACTTATTTAAATTTATTTATTCAAAAAAAAAAAAAAAAAGATTTAAATTAAAATGAAAAAAATTCAAACAAACATCCAAATAAATTTAAGTTATCAAAATATTCAGTTAAAATCAAAATCAATGGAAATCACCACAAATGACCTAGTTTCTGAAGGTGAACCCCTTTCTTCTGAGGTGTGTATCCCATAAAGATTAAAATCACAGTATAACTATATTCAGATCCAGTACATTGACATCCACCTTTTCTTTTATATATCCTGTTTGACAAGGAAAGCAACTCAGTAAGTTTTATATTTTTTACAAGCTCCTTGCATCATAATTGAGGAGACCTCATAATAGAAATTTTCAGTAACCAGTGAGGCAGTAGATGTATTTGAATAATAAAATCTATTCATAGCTGTGACACATATAATAAGTTAGATAAAGTAGTCACTGGACCATAGTGTGCTGCTATACAATTTCCAACACCGATCAGACAAGGTGGTGTTTTGTATCTTTTTGTCTTAATGTCAAGTATTCCCTATTTTTGCTACCCATTAAATTGATATATGTTTTCTACACCCATAGAATATGCACACATAGTTATTCTCAAGTTATTTGTTTTTCACATGAACTCAATGTAACCAAGTAGGCCTTTGAAGTATAAAGTGGTTGAATTTAAACCCTTTTTAAGATAAAATTATGCATGTTTCCTCTTTCATTCAGTAAATATCAACAAAAAGAAAAGAAAACAACATTCAACAAAACACCCACTGAAATATTTTTATAAACAAAACAAACTAAGCCCAAAAAACAGAAGCATGACCACCCAAAGTATACCTTTCAGCAATATTGACTAACACATCAAAGATGGCAATTGAATTTGAAATAATAAACTTGGGGCTATTTAAATATAAGAGTACAGATCTTTTAATTATTGAAGAAAAATTCAGATTAAAATTCCAGTCCAAAGAATAGAATGGCATCTGACCATTCTGTCAACAAAAGGCAATCAATATGTCCCTTAACAATAGATTTCATTAGTATATCTCTATTGCTGTATCTATATTTAACATCTGATAGTATATAACTATAATATCTATGTCTACGTAATATTTTAACATAGATAACTACACCATTGTTATTAACAGTAATTTATCAAATCTTAAAATAATTAACTATTAATGGCCGATACTCTACAATGAACACCAATACACAATATGACTGACCACACAAAATTTATCAAACCATTTGATCAAAATTTTATTATTTCAATGTCAAATTCCACCCATCACTGGAATTTTGCCAGTGGGATGATATTGAAATTTAAAATTTAATGTCGTAAGATAAAAAATTATGAATAAAACATAACAGTGGTATTATCCCGGGAGGTGCCTTTAATCCATTATTATCTTTATTACAGTTGTTGATTATTTTGTTCCTTATTTGCTTCAAGCACCTTATGTCAACTCTACTGAAAAGGACAAATTTACAATGAAAAGACATAGATAAATATACATAAATATAGACTTTAATTCATGTCTGTAATTTTGCGACAAGTAACTACAAAAATATAAAAATATTTTTCTGTTTGAAGTTTTATAAACTGTTTATATCTGATCTTATGCAATTTGTTACACACCTTGTGTAAATATACAGATCAAAATGCAAAAAATAAATTCAGTATGAAAAGAACATTGAAGAAATATATAATGAGTAATGTTTAATGACTTTTACTCCTTAGTTTGAAAAAGTAAAACAGCTTCATATGTGGCATTAGTTGGGGTCTGCAAGTAGTCTTTTTAAGTATCAGCGCTCGTTTAACAGAAACACAGCAAAGTAATAAAAGTAAGAATTTGCTTGTCAAAAGACAAAACTTGAAAAATTGATGTTAAGCCAATTAAAGATTAGGTGGAATAATAGTTAACTGTCCTGTCAAGATTATTTCACTTATATTGGGATAAGTCAGAGCCAAGAACTTCTACTTAAAACCTAAGAAGAAATCAACAGAACTGAGAAATTTTCACATACTAGAATCTGTGTCCAAAGAGGGATTTAAACAGAAGCACTGAGACTAATACTGTGACTACTTTTGACAACTCTGAACTAAGTCACACTCCCCTTCAATATTAGAACTATGAGATTTTAAAATAAGGGCCACTATCTCTTTGACTTGGTGTACTGATCACTCAATAAGTTTTTTTTTAAATTTTTAACACAAGTTACAAGATTTGCCATGGAATCCATGGAATTTCCATGGATTTTTCGTACATGGAAAGTGTGGAGTATTGGAACCGTATGTACGTGGAAATTCCATGGACATGTACATGGAAATTCTATGGACAATGTACGTGGCAAATCCATGGACATTTTGGAGTATTGGAACCATATGTACGTGGAAATTCCATGGACATGTACGTGGCAAATCTGTGGACATGTACATGGCAAATCCATGGACATGTACATGGCAAATCTGTGGACATGTACATGGCAAATCCATGGACATGTACGTGGCAAATCTGTGGACATGTACGTGGCAAATCCATGGTCAATGTACATGGAAATCCATGTACATTGTACATGGAAAATAAGTGTCAAATTTTTAAAAAGTGATCCATTCAGATGAAGTATTTATAGACAGCATCAAGAAAAAAATGGCTACTCTGTGAGTCAGCACATTTTGCTGAAATTATGAAATGCATATTTGGTGACTTTTTGTTGCCTATGACTGTTTTAATAATTATTAAACAAAATCACATCAAGTGTTTAAAACCTCACCAATGTATTTTTGTCATGATATTTTCATGTTCATACAGATCTTTAAAAGATTAATTGCTCACTCTTAATGACAATTAATATATCTTTTTTTATTTTAATTTTTTATCTGAGATAAACTTTATAACAAAAATAGTTTCCTGGATCATTTATGTTAGTTACATGATAGAATGAAGTTAATAAAACTCACATGGCACTTTCCATACTTTAAAATACAGCTAAATAATTCCCAAATGACACTTTCAATGGTCTGCTTATAATTTCACTAGATTCCATTATCTCAAAAGGTTTCCTTTGTATGATATCCAGTAACTTTGCAACAAAATATAAGATTTTATGTCCTTCTTAGTCTTGTATAGTCTAAAGCTGAAATGTCTAAAAATGTTGGTCATACTAGGCAGCCATCTTTTTTTCTTGTTGTTGTCTAGCAGAACCTCCTAATTGTATGCAAAAAGCACTTGAATTGCTGACCTAGACACTTGAGAAAAATGCCATGGAAATCCATGGAATTTCCACGTACAGAGTTTTTTGAAAATGCTGAGCCTGAAACTTTGTATATTTTGTTAAACTTTCATTGACAGACAAAAATTTGCCACAAAAATCCATGTACATGTCCACAGAAATTCCATGGAAAGTGTGTACATGTCCATGGTCAAAAAGATGGCAAATTTATTTTTCCATGGACATGTACACACTTTCCATGGATTCTTGTGGCATTTCCATGGAAATCCATGGATTTTACATGGACATGGACATATGTCCATGGAATTTCTACAGCCTGTTTCCTTTTATAATCTTTCAATTTTGTACTTGGATATGAAAGTGTTCCTGAATTAATTTGATATCAAAAGTAATCATTTCCTGACATCATTAAGGGCCTTGGTGTTCCGAGTGGTCTAAAAAAGTGCCTTTTGATGCGTAGGTTCAAATTCCACTTAGCTGATTCTAATATAAGAAAGTTTGTCAATTCTCTTGGTCAGTATATTTTTCTAAAGAGTCAGCTAGGTTTCTTCCACCATCCCAGAATGCCTCAATATAAATGAAAAAACTTTGACTGTGGTGTAAAACATCATTACTCAGCTCTACTGCAATATGACATTGGATGTGGTTTTTAATCATGCTTATTCTTCTTGCACCTGAAAAATCTTTACTCTCAAAAAATTCACACTGGTCATATGGCCAGATTTACAGTCCTTGTAACAAGCATAACTAAAATACCTTTATCTAAAACTTCCTATTATTTCTATAAAAAATAGTAGATCTACATCAACAACAACATAACAATTAAACCTGAGAAGTTGAGAGGTCAAGCCACACAAAACCTTAGTGTATTCTCCTAACTCTTTACATAACTGTACTATCTAAAGAATTCAAAGACTGCAGTTATTTTGTTGTTTAAACTTTAGATGTTGTTCCACCTGGGCTTTATTGACAACAAAAACTATAATTCCTTAAGACACCTTTATTTACAGGTGATTATTTCAGACAGAATAATGTATTGTGAACATCTTTACACACAGATTAACCTTTAAATATGTTTGTGTTTTATTAATATTTGGGACATTCCGGGATTATTATTTACTATTTTAAATAAACTCTGTTTACCCCAAAGTCTATTAAGTGATCTAAAACAGGCCAAATGTTATAGAAATAATATATAATATTTTATGGTTGTTTTATTGATTTGAATTAAGATTAAATCTTGGTCAAAAATATTTAAACACTCATTCAAGTTTATTTTAAATTTTCCTGATCAAAGTGAAACTAAAAGAATTTAAACTAAAAAGCAGTTAACCTGCATAATGCATGATCACTTATTCTTAGCATCTATGCAGAACATTATGTAAAATGTTTACATTAGAAATCCCCCCCCCCCCCCCAAAAAAAAAAAAAAAAAAAAAAAAAAAAAAAGGGGGGGGGGGGGGAATCCCTACAGGAAGTAGGGTGTTTGAACCCTAGCTCAGTCACACATAAGATTTTTAAAATACTGCTTCCTCTCCTGGCACTCAGCATTAAGGGGAAAAAGTACAGTGTATGAACTGGTTTGAGGTTTTTGATGGTCATAGATTGCAAAGTACTTAGTCTGTGAAAAAAAGGTTGTGAGTCTAAACCTGAGAGGGCTTAACCAAATATTTTGCAACTTTGTCTAGAATGGATGTACATGTATTTTTAAATAAATAAATAATTTAGAGTCAGAAAATTACAAAAAAATTTTAAATAATGAATTATACTGAGGAGACCTAACAACAAACTGATCATTATCCTGTGGGATTAATTGACATCGATTTTTTCCCCATCTTGTAACAGGTGTTTGACTAGTAACTGTAACACCTGTTTAAATGCCTACATGTTACACAGGTAGCCCTAATTATAATTTTTTAAAAGTATTTATATCAGTTTGTATGACCACTGCAAAAAGTTCAAAAACATGAATACTAACTAACTCTTTTCAGAAATTTGGTTCACTGTTAGTCGAGTCTCCAGGAAGCTGTGTCCAATACTTTGGATGTGTGTAATATTTTGCTCATTGTAAATTTTAACAATTCTCCAAATGTTCTAAATTTTTGCCAGCCAGGCTGCAGATAAACTTATTTCAATATTGAACCATCGAAGGTGGTAGCCTTATATTTTAATATTCAAACTGACTAAAAGATAAAATGGTTATCTGTTCCAATAATGTTCAATTTATTACTACAGGTGTAAATTAGCAATTATTTTAACTTGAAGAACAACAGCATCAATTTTCCTATTATTTATTTCAAAATAAATGTATAAGTACTATTATACCTATACAGATAACAATGTATCTTCATTTCGACATAGAAAGATCAAGTTTCGACAGGAGAATTTTATAAGGATATACCCTCTAACATGATACAGAATAGTATCTCAATGTCAGACTGTTAGAGTATTATATTGTATGTCTGGGTGGATCTCATATTGCAATTCTACCCCTGTATCTGGGTTAGAGGACAGTCATACTGCATGAAGGACATCATAACCTAATGCAAAAAAGTAAACTTTCAAGGTGATAACTAAATTCCATTTCATAGATAAAACTAGTTTTAAGAATGCCATTAATCAAGGTTCAGACAAAGCTTTTTTGTATGTTAAAATGATTATATTTGATTTTTATTCATAATTTAATGGATAACAATGACCTTTTGATTCCAAACAATACCCCCCCCCCATCCCCATTACCATTCCAATGCTTTGGGAATAGGATTGAAATTTGTTAGTACTACATGGTTATAACTTGATAGCTTGTCAAAAATTTAACTTTACCAATCAGACAGGGTGACTTCTTTTTGAAAGTATATATGCAGATTTTGCAAGAGAGTGAATGGGTATGATATAGGGGAAAGTATATATGCAGATTTTGCAAGAGAGTGAATGGGTATGATATAGGGGAAAGTATATATGCAGATTTTGCAAGAGAGTGAATGGGTATGATATAGGGGAAAGTATATATATGCAGATTTTGCAAGAGAGTGAATGGGTATGATATAGGGGAAAGTATATATGCAGATTTTGCAAGAGAGTGAATGGGTATGATATAGGGGAAAGTATATATGCAGATTTTGCAAGAGAGTGAATGGGTATGATATAGGGGAAAGTATATATGCAGATTTTGCAAGAGAGTGAACTGGTTATATATAGGGGAAAGTATATATGCAGATTTTGCAAGAGAGTAAATGGGTTTGATATAGGGGAAAGTTATATGCAGATTTTGCACGAGAGTGAATGGAATTGATAAAGGGGAAAGTATATATGCTGAAACTGGTTCATTAAAAAAAAACTATGTTCAAAGTAGTTTTTGATATCTTCAAACATAATAGATCTATCACAATTTTACATTTTAGGGTCTTTTGGTGTATTCATCTTTTTGAATTAATGAATTCGAGACTTAGGTTTTTAAAATTGAATAGATAATAACACTTCCTTCTTAAAGTAATCTTCAGGCCATTAATAAAACATACTAAGCCATCACTGATTAACACCTGATTTTGTAATCCTGCTAAGAAAAATGGGTACTGAAAAATATTACATTTAAAGTCTTATTTTAGGATATTTATGATATTTATATAAATCTATATATACAATTGTTCAATATTTTAACAAACACATGTCTGTAAACAACATATGGGATGTTGATTTGGTAATGGAATTCAATTGGTCAACTATTTGTATACTATTATACCAACACTTGACCCTGGCAAAATTGTGACACATTACAGGTAAATAGAAAACCACATCTTTCTTATCCATGCACCACACTTGGCATTTAAATTTCCCTTTATAACTGTCTGCTAAAGCACTAAAATAAGTGCATGTTTTTTTTTTAAAAAAAGTTCCCTTCACTCTTGTGAATTTCTTTTATTGTAACAATCATATTGGAAAAACATTTAAACCATTGGCTTACATAATGTAACAACATTACAAAAGAACTATGGGTAATATTTATTATCTTTAGTAGAAATCAAGATATTTGTGACACCTTTCTTTTACTAGATTTTCCCACAGATAGAGAACAGGTAATGAAATCATGTAAATAAAATTGTGTGTGTAAAAATTTGAACAAAAACATGTCAATTACAATGTTAAAAGGACTAAAATATTTCCCTGACCTAGTTCTCTATACAAACTATCATAATCCCGACAGGAAGTTTACAGTTTAAAACTTCATAATATTTGAAATTACCAGAACACAAATTTAATAATCAGGTAACATGCAAATACTCAGACAATATAAAACTGTACCTCAAAGCTCTCTGTAAACAGTTAAATCTTATAAAACCCTGCCCTCAATGCTCACTAAACAAATTTACTTTTAATACTCTAATGCTCCACTTGGGAATTATATACAGACCTTTTGGGCAAAAATATTTACAAATTCTTATAATACTCTTACAGTCTACATAAGAACTATGCAAAGTACTCCACATTCAGGGATTTATATTTAGCACCTCTAGAACAGGAAAGCAAAGTCAAGTGGCCTTAGTCAAAGACTTTTCACTTACATTGGTTTTAATCCGGAGAAGAAAAATTCAACTTTATGTTTAGAGAAAAGCACTTGAAACACAAAGAACTTAATTAATTTTCTCACACATGTGCTAGTCCCAGACCAGAACCTCAGAAAACATACAACAGCTGCAAAATGAAATCTGTAACATACCGTTATATCAGTATTAAACATTATTAACAGTATAGTATCTTCTTCCTAAAACATCATTCTGTAAGAAATGTGACATCATTCTAGAACCAATGTGACATCATTCTGGAAGCAATTTGACATCATTCTGGAAGAAATGTGACTACAGTTGAATTCAAGATGTCATATCTGCAGCTTAACACTTAACCATCCAGGAAATGCTTAGTTATGACAAGTATTTTCAAAATCAAACATGATGTAAAATTTTAACTCAGAGAAACATAAAATTGAAATTTAAATCAATCTTAAAATGAAAGCGACAAGTTTGTTTTAATGAAATCAATATCATTATGCAAGTAAACAGAGTAATTTTCTTCCATTAAGTTTTGAGTCCAACTCAAACTTGAAAAGTACACTTGTGTGGTATCATTTACATAAAGTCTGGCTTTACATAACATGTCACTGGTGCTTCTATAGATGATGTTTAATTCTTTTTTAACTAATCAATTAATTTCATAATTATTTGCGAGAACTAAGGAATGATTTCGTCAATGCAATGTCAAAGGTTTTCAAAACCGAATCTAAAAATATCCCAAAAGTATTGAATAACATTTTATCTCTAACATTCTTTAAATTAAATCTGTACCAAAATTACACTCCAATGTAACTAAACATTACAAAGTCTTCTTTCAATTTATAATTTCCTTTTACATGATTAATATAAAACCAAGTGGCCTATGTCAAATGATATAAAAATTTTATTTGATTAAAAATTCTTAAAAAGACATAATAAATAGTTATACCTGAAGGAATTTAAATTTCAGATACTATTGAACAACATGTCAAGTGTTTACATAATAATTCTAATCTTAAAACTTTATACATATTTTAAATTTTTTAGATTTTTAATTTTTTTTTTTTTAGAAATTATGTCATCAACCACTGAAATCAAAGTTTGGTGACTACATTTGAATATTTTTAAGTTGAATCATTTATATATTTAAAAAAAAAAAAACTTGTTAAATTAAAGTTGGTATTAAAATTCAGACCTGCATGTATTCCAATCATAAAGAAGATTAGAGACTAATTAAATAGATATCTCTTAATTACTGATTATCTATTTAATGAGAACAGTATTTTTTATGGTGAGCCCTAAATCAAGACCACCTGCCAAGAGAAAACTTGAGAATACCTCACGTTCATTAAGCTGTTTTTTATACAAACAAGTTTTACCATTACGATGTTATGTAATTCTAATATTGTGAGATGTTTAAGATTTTAGAAAATTGAGACAATAATTCTAAACATAACATAAAAACAAAAAAAATCAATGACTAAAATATTTTCTGGTAAGAATTTGATAGTTTACACGTTTTTCATGAATTATGAACTATTTCATGCTGCTGGCATTTTAATAGGATAAATTATGATGGAGCTGTTTATAATACTGGGTATCAAATTAATTAATCACATAAAAATATGAAATTGATAACTTTTTCGACATTCCTATATATACAGTCATATCATATATTATCTTTTAACAAATATTATTACATAATCTTAACTTTTTATTAAAAAAAATTTAAAAGATGATTTAGCTAAAATTCTCTCTCTCTCTATCTCTCTCTCTCTCTCATGCACACACACACACATTTATTAATCAATGGTCAAATTTTAGATAAAAATTTAAACATGTTCATTAAAAAGTTTTTACTTTAAATCTAAATTAAATTGGTCCTTAAATAACCCTGAAAAAAATTAAATTTTAAATTTTAAATTCAAATACTAGTATAACTTCTTTAACTGCAACTGGAAACTGGCATCCAAATATCCACTTTATAACCAAACTAAAGTGATCCAACAATGTGAAACAGCACACACAACTATTTCTTTTACTAAATTCCAACTGAGTAAAATTATCCAGTTCAATTTCCTCAATTAAATAAAAAACTTTTTTTCCTCAAAGTACTAGGTGAACTTTTTATGAAACTGTACAGAGAAATCTCAAAATGTAAATTTTAAAACACAGTAAATTTTACTCAATAACAGCAAGCATGGAAAGACACACACACTAATATTAGTTTGTAAATCCAATGATGTGTATCGTCAATGTAGTTATTAAGTATTTCCCTTTTTATAATTATAGTTTACAAATTGGAAGGAGGATTCATTTAATTTTGTTGTCTATTTACATATAAATCAAGATGAAGAAATCCCTCCAGGAAAAAAAATCACCATGCATGACAGCTCCATCCGATCAACTAGAACTGGCCTTAGATATATACATATTATAGAGGTATTTAAAATCCTTCACAAGCACACCTTGAAAAAAAATTGGGTAAAAACATCCATAATATCATTTGAACAACCTTATGACAAACTAGGACATTCATATGCAAATAAGAATTTTAAAATACCCTCTATTTAACTACAAGAGGTCAGCTCAGGTAGGCTAAACACGAAAACTCATTTAAACTGGCGGCCCAACTCACAGTGATACAGTAGTGTGATATCAGTAATTATAAACCAACATACAGTCCAGATATCATTTATTTCTGAACCAATCAAATTCATCGTGTGACTTTAAACAAGCCCTACTACTTATGTGTATATAGAAATTATCGCACATGACAGACTTGTAAAATTTGATAACAAAACTCTTTAAACTATTGAAACATGTTTCTTTAACAGGTACGAACAATTTTTCCTTTTTAAATTGTGCATGATTTATAATTAAAGTTTGAACAGAAAGTCAAACAGTCAAGCAAACTTAGTTACAAATGTAAAATGTGACAATCTGGTGAGAGCTGAGAATATCAATATTGTAATCAATGGTGTCAATATAAATGTATGTACAAATATACTTGATTCCATGACCTTTAACTGTACAGTCCACAGTCCAAATAAAGACTATAAATCACGTATATAAAGATATGTAAACCTGCTAAAAATGGTAAACTTTAATGCTGGTCCAATATTTACTTTCTCTGTTACTGTGCAAAGTTTTTATTTTTAATCATGGCTAATGTAGGAAGGATATATATATATATATATATATATATATATATATATATATATATATATATATTATACATATACATACATACAAAAACACACATTTATTTATATATAGAGAGACAAGGTAAACATTATTTGGAATATTAAAGGAATAATTACTTTAAATGGCTTTATTTGAAATAATTTAGGAACTTAAATGTTTCCAAATCAAAATATTTAGTTTGCAATATAAATTCCTAAAGTCCCTTTCATGTTTAGAAAAGTACAGGAAAAATATCCAGACTATATCTAGACCTTGAAATGGTTGAATAAATATTTTAGCCAGAAAAAACTACTGATTTAGTCTGAGTAGATTCGAGTGATGTATGTTGATATAAGGGTGAACGATTGCTATTTATATAATTTATAGAATTTTTTTTTACTAGTTAACTTCAATTTTTGTTTTTTCAAAGAATGCCTTACATGTCACAGTGCCTTTAGCTGCCAAGGTTTAAATCCCACTCCAACATATCCTTGAGTGTGATAATCAGTTTGCTAGATTGAAGTCAATGGATTTCTCTATCAATCAAGAAATAACTACCTTCATATAAAAGATAATCTTGACTGCGCAGGTTCCAATAATTTATTTTACTTACTAATTTTACTAGGTTCGAATCCCACTTAGGCAGATCCTAGTGTGAGAACGTTTGTCAGTTGCTTACTATAAAGGTTATTGGTTAACACCAAACACTCTGATTTCCTAACCAATCCAAAACCGCCTTGATAAAAATGAAAAAGTCTTGACCGGAGCATAATACACTATTAATCTAATCCAATCCAAATATCATTTTATTCCTCTCCACTTAGATAAAATAAAACAACCTATTTGAGTTGTTTATTCCATACAAATTTTTTTTAATCAATAACCATGATTAAAATGCAATACACATTGTAGGATACCATTTTTTGTTGTGATTATTGATTTTGAACATTCTTTTCAACCAACTTTTACTTTCACATTAATTACTTGATTTAAATATGATTTTAATGAGTTTACATAAAATAATGTAAATATACAATACATAATTTTTCTAGAATGAAACACCAATAAAAGTGAAGAAGAAATCTTAAAATTTTGGTGTTAAAAATATATATAGAGAGGCAAAAAACTTAAGTCCCTGTACTCCAACTATACATTACAGAAAGTAACTGAAGTTGTATGGCTAAAAGCTAAACAATATATAGGCACATGACCTGATTTAAAAAAAAACAGTCTTCACTGCAGTATTTTGACAAAATTCACAACATCTCTTACAGTACATCAGATTTTTATGAAGACGATGATGTTAACAATGATGATGATGAAGATGATGATATGATGATATCAATAACTAATTTTATCTTTTTGTGTGTGTCAATGAAGTCCATCATACAATTATATTTTACTTACCGTTATGTACAAGCAGCTGCATCATGTTTCTTTTCTTGAAGTATATATATCATCTTGTATAATAATCCACTTACCTTTAACAATGTCAATTATAGTTGGAGTTATGCCCCTTTATCAACAATGTGAAGAACAGTGGTTTTATCTCCCTTATAAGCATTTGCTTCTGAAGCATATCAGACAACAATGTGTCAAAATGCACTGCAGTTTGAGTTACATATCTCAAAATTAGTGTTTTGGAAAATAAATCTAAGCTGGGAGAACCGAACAACTTCACAATACTATGTATATATAGAATTGGCTCAGAAAGTTACAATAGTGTATATCACTTATAAAACTAATCTATAAGTTACAAGAACTTTTAACACATTAAAATCAAGCTTTTGACTGATACTCATTGTATGGCTAAAGCATTTCTGTACTGTAAACATGTAAGCAAAAACCTAACAATTCAAATTCTAGCAGATACTTTTTCTGTTGAGGAGAGTTAAAGGTAAGACAGCAAACAAATCAAGGATGACATATATTTTTTGCCATTTAATATAAAAAGCCAGGCAGATTTATTTTCCATCATTTTCTGTATATGATAACTTATCAAAATTCTTACCTTAGCAGCCACAATACTGAGTCCCATGCTACCTTTGACTTTGTTAAATGTCACACTAACCACTTCTGGTTCTTTAGGAAGTTGTGGTTGTGGTCTGGGTTCTGGTGTCTGTGGTCCTTGTTGATTCTTACGAACAGCCTAAAATAAAAAATACCAAAAATTACCAATTATTATTCTAATAGTCCTCAAAATCTTAAATTCTTAAACTTTAGGCCAACAGATTCACAAATGGATAACACAAAATATTCTAAGGGAGATAATTCAATTTTTTTCTGTTTTTATAAAAAACAATTAACATCATTACCGACAATATCCAATTTCTCTGAATGTATGTGTAACAAGGATGAACTGGTAACTTCAAATGTTGATCAGATTTTTTCCAAACTCTAAATGCCATGATAAATGAAATGTCACTTTGTTAAGGTCTTCATTAACAATGAAATCCAACAAGTGAGAGTATGACTGCCAAATAAAACAGATGTCGAAAATATAGAAAACACAAAATAATAAATTAATTTCTTGTTATATGTCAATGTTGTTATCCGAAAGTATCATGGATAACTTAAAACTCATATTTTGTCCCATACTTTGTGTTTTAAAACTCCAACATCTTTGTAATTTGAAGTCAATGTCAAATTTCAATGTAAGGTAATCCAATATATCAAAGTACCACTGTAAATATTCCAGAGTATCAAACTGTCTGGATTTGTAAATCTCAAATAATCATCCCAGAATCTTGCTTCAGGAAGCCATATTATGAAATAGAACAAATTATTCTGGTCATAACAAAATTCATCAACCATGAAGCCAAAATGAAAATGTAAATGTCACAAAGTAATTCCAGAATAGAAAAACTGTTAAAAAGCAAATCAAAATGCTACAGTCCCTAAATAGTGGAAGCAAGCCAGATTATGGCACATAGCAAACTCCTAAAGTTTAGGAAAAGTAAATTTAAAACAGCAAGGAAATCATGACAAGAATCAAGCTGTAATGTGAGACCAAAATGAATTGAAATCATCAAAACATGTCTGTTGTTCTATCTTAATCATATTAACTAGAGAACATCAATAAGTTATCTCTCTGACTGCGGTAATTTAACAGATAGAAAATGTTGTAATCATTGTAAAGCCCACGCGATGAAGACTTACATCTTACATATAATTTATACAGCTAAACAGTGAGGGCCAATATCTATGGTGGGATACAGAGACCAGACAGTAAGCTGCTAATTCTGTTAACATCATTTGATATTCTTTATTACCAATGTTAAAATCAATCAATAAAAACTAATTACTCTAACAATGTCCAGTGATAATGTTTTAACCAAACAATGTACTTAATGGTAGGAACTGAGGCTTACTATTGTAATTAGGTTTGAAGATACACCAGAGAAAAATAATGATATTCCGGCAGGTATACAGTTCCACTCGTTTATATTGCCCCTTCTTCACTCCAACACCTCACTAATATCATAACAGTCCGGTTTTAACCCAAACAAGGTATTAAATAGTAATAAATGAACTTGTAATAAAGTTTTAGGATACATCAGAGAATAAATGAGATCAAGCAGGTTTACCAATGTGTATACTTAAAAAAATTTTTTTTAATATGCAACCATGAACTACTAGTAATACTTTTTTGTTTCCAAACCAAAAAAATTTATGAACAGAAAAAAAATGTATACCGTAATCCTTCTATGTATTCGGACAGATTTTAATAATTTCATTTTCAAGTGTCCGGGAATTTAGAGGAAATTTGAAAATTAAATATCTTGAAAATTGGGGGTGTCCGAATATTTAGAGTGTCCAAAAAATTAGAGACATTTTGGAGCCGATTTTGGGTCCCGGTTCCCTCTCGATATTTTAAGACATTATCAACAGCGATATCCACGCATAAATCAATGATAAAGTAAAATTTTAAATAAAATAAAAGTAAAAGTTACCTTTTGTGTTGTTTATTTCATTAATTATTGTTTTTTAAAGCGTTTGTTGATCAATAATCACGATTCTCTAAGTAATACACATCGAGGTCGCCATTTTGTTTACAAGTAAACAACGTGACTTTTTTCATTAACTCCCAATGTTTGAGGTGCACCAACATGCCGCTTTCTACTTGTAATTGTCTGCAGTCAAATTATTATTATACATCGTGTGTTGCATTATTTGTGGATCAAGTTCAGAGAATTTCGTTTTTATCAAATACTCAATATTTTACCATGCGTATGTGTGTACATTTTAAGAAATGACAATGCAAAGATAGAAAAAGTCCCGACTCCCGACTTCCGCAAATAAAAGGTTAAAAATTAAATTATTTCAAATCATATTTCAATGTCATTTTTATCTTGGAAAACAGTTTTTTTTTCGCATCTGTCGGCTGGAACAATCACATGGTCGTTTTTGGAATTCCCATAACAAACACTAAATGAGAATAAGTGAAAAACATCACTTCCTGTTTTCATCAGAAAAAATGTCTTTGATGTTGAACTAGTGTACCGACAAGATTTTGTCTTACACGATTTTCTCGGCAGTGAACATTAATAATAATCAACTTTCACTTTCATATAAAATTAAAGCAGTTATCAAAGGTATGATTTTATTTAGTTTACATAAAAACGTCAATACATTGCACATACCTGTTTCACGTTACGATGCAATGGCGCCAATACACAATGAAATAAACGTGTGAAAGCAACAATTTATAGTTATAATAATTGAAAACAACAAAGTTTCTTCTTGATTTTATTAAATCTTTATTTCAAGTGCTCTGCTTAACATGCTGCAACTGAGTTTCAGCAAAAACGTGTCCGGATTTAGAGGTAAAAAATTGCCGTCCGAAATTAGAGGAAATTTAAAAATTATTAAAATTTAAAAATTAGGGTGTCCGAAAACATAGAGGGTCCGAATACATCGAAGGATTACGGTAATCAAAATAATTTAAAAGTATTAAAAGATATTATTCCTTTTAAAAATAATTAGTGATGTATTACTGGAAGAAAGACAAACTACCATCTTAGAATCATCAAAACCACGAAAGGGAGATAACTATACATGTATATAATGTAATGCCAGAATCAAACTGAATAACATATCTCCCTGCATGTTTACATGTGTGTTTGTGTAATACATGTCCAAGCATTAAGTGTATTACCTTTAAAAGTCTTCTCATTGTTAAGATATTTCAAGCCTATGACATAAAACTGAGTTTTAAGTTCCAGCAATATATTCATAACTAAAAATCCTGTACATACACAAGTTCATTTGAGCAAATCCTTTTCCATATCAAAATGTTAAAGTTTCAGTAAGTGACAAACAGCTTGAGACAGTCGTAAATATCACGATAATATTCAAACATATTTCTCCGTGATCCTTCCCCATGACAGTAGAGAGATAAATCTGATGAGATCACAGATATGCATATAGAAGGTATGTAATTTAGAACACTGCCCGTAAACCACTGACAAAATAACCACAAGTCTACCACATGACTTAATTTACTACAATTAGTCTGCAGTCAACGTCAATTATCTCATGCAAGTGCAAATTAAATTCTTTGCATTTTTGTTTTTTGTTTATAGTATCCAAATCATTCCTCTAAAAGTTTGAAAAACACCGTTACTTATTAAAATATTCAAAAAAAAAAAAAAACAGGCTGGAAACATAAAGCACAAACAATATTCTAAATCAGTTAAATTATCCAAATATGAGCTAACTTATTTAAACAGAAGGTATTTGATTATGGTCAAAACAACTTTAAAATCTACCGTTATGAACATGTTACATGTTGTTGTATATTTGTGTTTCTGTTTTTTTAATGGTCTATGACGTGTGGTTATACACAAAGAAACACTGTTCAAGGTAAAACTTAGTGACACAGCTAAACAAAGAGTAGCTAAATGAATACTTTCAACTTAAATATTGTTGTTTTATTTATATGAATAGATGAAATGTTGCAAGTCATTGACTTATGAACAAAAATGAACATTATGACATTTTTTCCATCAACCCATCAAACCACCCACCACATACAAAAGACTTATAATTTTTTTTTAACTTGGTTAAACACATTTTGTAATGAAAAGACAGTCTGGACTTTTAAACAGAACACTAACATTGTCAGACTACAAAACAAGCAGGGACGAATGATTGAATGTTTTTTTTGTTCCATCAGCAATTTCTTTTAGCTTTCATGACAATTCAATTTTTTTTTTCTTATTAATCTCCAGAATTATCTAACACAATAATGCTAACATTTTGTGCAATAGTTTCTGATTCCTGTGCACACTCAGGGCAGCCTTTAAAGTGCTAGTACACTAATCAACAATGCCACAGATAATCACAAAGGGCAAATTAAACAATTAAACTTTGAACAAGGACCACAACAAGAAAAAAAGCTGTTTTTCTTGCAGTCAATTAGAATAAATTTCACTGCAGTAAAACACTTTTAGTTTAAAAGCTTACACCTTAATCATCAGAAATCTCTCATGAGAACAAAGAGTCTAATCTAGGAAAAAACTTAACCAAAAATATTATCATGAGATGTCAAATTGTGAGCATAATAAGCTCTATGGGAAGACAAATAACTAAGGGAGAAAAATCAGGCTAAGAGGTTAACAATAAACTGAGAATTAGATAGGAACGGATTAAAGATGTTTAAACATCACAGTCAAGATTCTTTTTCCTGTATCAAGGTGGGCAATTTAGGGATGGTGGGGGAATGCCCGTAGAAAAACCATCGATCTTTGGGAAGTGAACTGACAAACTTTATTACACTCCTATGTTATATGGAGTTTAAACTTAAGACAGTGAAAGGCTCTGTGATCCATAAGCATTTGCTTGTGACCACTTGGCCATAAAGGTCTCCAATAAACAGAGGAACATGTGAAACAAGTACTGCTGAAACCAGACATACATTTGCAACACTAAGATTGTGCCATGCTGTACAGGTCTACTTTGGAACACAAGTTTAACAGTAGTGCTCAAGAAAACTGACAGATCTGTTTACATTGATATGACGATGGTTATCAAACCATTACATAAGTAAAAAGTATTTTACTTTCCTACATAATAAAACTACATAGCTTTACTTCCTGCGCAAATACATGTAGTCCATCACATAACTTTGTACATAAGTTACAATCATGCCAAGAGTAGGACTGATAATCTTCTTTACCCGATACTTCTCGATACTGCACACTAACAAACATATGAACATTGTAAAAAAAAAATCACAATCAGATTTACTGATACAATATCTCTACAATAACCAATAAAGTAATTACATTATATATCTGGATTTGTGCTTTTGTATCCACGGCTTTGGTATAACGATGTTCTCCGATGCTGTACTGGCTGAGAGAGGTTATCATTCCTCGCCTTGATAATTTCCATTTACACGACATGTTGTGATGATCATTGTTGTAAAAAGAATACCATATTGCTTTGAAATTGACAAGAATTTTCAAATATTCCAACAACTTTATTCTGAATAACAAATGAAGTTGATGAACACTTTTCATCCTCAATTTGAAATTTGTTGTCATAAAATTTACAACAATACAACATCTGTCTGTCAAATTATTATGTATACATACAAATAATAAACAAACTGTGGTCATTTATATAACTCTATCTTTAATTATCATTTATATATCCATCTATCTTGTATTTCAAATCACCATCAATTTCGAAATTCATACCATCATCAATCCCTTATTTCATATTACACCTTTCTTGTTGTATACTTGTATACTCACTCCATTCCAATTTTTTTTCCTCAAAATGACAGCAAAATTATTACATACAATCCAGTGAACATATTTTATGTTTATCCACCAAATATAGATAGATAACAAAATGCTTTGAAACTTTATCACTTATATTATTACACAAAGCAATTCATTCATTATGGCCGTCATGTTAAAAACAGAAAAGCACAGACACATCGAGGTATACATTATATTTATATAATAATCATTTGTTTGTCATAATGATATCCCATTAAATATTAAAGAAGACAATGAAATGTGCCCGGAAATCAATTTTTAAAGCAAGCTTATCAAAAACATTTATAAAGTACTATATTAATACTGCTTAATCCAGGTATGGACAATATGAACAGAAAAAATGGGATATTATCATTAGATTATGTATTATGAGTTACGATAACGATTCCATATCAAAAATCAATTCATCATGTCGTAGGTATAATGCACAACAAGCATCATTTCACTTGTGTATTTTTCTTTCTCTCCGTTTTGATTATTTTAGTTAATATGATAATAAAATACTTTGGTGGATAATATAAAAGCTCAGAATGTAACCAAATACAACCAGAAACTCATACAACAGCACTCAGGATAATTACAGGTAAATCACACCCAGCAGACATAACATACACTCTAATCAAATTCTCGTTTTAACATCAGAAACTGGAATAATGCTGATTAGAGAAGCTGATGGATCTGAATGCATACTGATGATCTGAGATTATTTCTGTGGTATTTTTACATTCTAATAAACATCAAAGACTAGAAAATGTAACAGTTTTGATGTACAAAGACTAGAAAATGCAACAGTTTTTAATGTACAAAAACCAGAAAGCAACACTAATCGATGTACAAAGACTAGAAAATGCAACAGTTATAAAATGTTAAGTTGTGAGTAATTATTCAAAGAATAAATAAACATTTTTTTGGTATGAACCAAAGTAAAATGACAGTTAATCGTAATAGATGAGAATTTTAGGACAATTATTAATGATCAATCTCAGGAATATAAGATGATTGTTTTGGGAGTACTAGGTGTTAACCTTTTCAGTTGAACAGTTTGAATGTAAGATGTAGGAGAAAACCTGAGCACCAGAAACCACAACCTTCAGTGAGCAGTCAAATATCTTAACACTAGAATATGATCACAAGGTAAACAAACTTAAATTTTACAATGTGAGAAATGTTGTGATCTGCAACACTAATAAGACTACACTGCCACCGAGGCCCCACTCCCCCTGAACTTAATCCAAGGTCTCTGCATTTTGTTATAAAGGGTAAAGATCAAATTTGTTTTTCAGAATACTGTAAATGTACTTATTTTCGCGCAATCAAATTTTAGCGCAAATGACATGTTGGCAATAATTCGCGCAATCATAAATTAGCGCATTCCCGGTTGGTAGAAGTCAATTTTAGAAATGGACTATAATGACGTATCATAATTACTAGATTGTTTCTGATTTTTTTTTTCTATTTTTTTTCTTGTGAAGAGTGTTCAAAATGTAAACATATGTACCGCACGTTGACCTATTAAATGTTTAAATAAGATTTTACTGAAAAAATAAGGAGTGTGAAGTATAAAAATGACGTTTGTGTGTGTTGAATGGTATTTTATGCTTACTTTCTTCATACATTTTTTTTTTAAATTTAGTGATTTAAATCGTTAACTATTGTTTTGAAGTATAATGTACATTGATTCGGTTATAATGAGCTTTGATTGCATTTTCCATCGATCTTGAAGGAGCACCTTTGACATACACGTGATTCCAATAATCTTGGCTGGATATTTGTTTAGGGATGGATAATCTTGACTTGACGAAACTAACGAGATTCAAATTTTGCAGGGACAGTGTGAAAGGGATTGAAATATCAATGGTTTAGACACGAATAGGTTGATAGGCGGAAAATCATAGCTTGGGTCAAGACGCCGCTCTTGACCAATCAAAATCCTGTTTGCATAAATGGTAAGGTCGGTTTCTTCCCTCTGTCGGTTGATTAAAGTGACATGCAAGCTGATATTAGTTGTTAATTAAACTGAATTCACAACACGTGTGAGTAGTTCTCTGTTTTTATTGATAATTCTACCTGTGATTATGATTTCGGATATGCTTATGATCTGATACAACTGATAAGCTACTTTGTTTGCAAACCGAGAAAAAAAAAAAAATGTGTAGATTAATTTCGTTTGTTATGATACTTGGCGTAATTTTTTTTAATGGAAATTAATAAAATCTTAACTAAGTTAATTAAAACGGGTAAAATATATCAAACTGAAACAAAACACTTAAGTAGACAAAAACCACTGCCACGGATCATATACAAAATCGATGATTCTGGAAATTTTTTGGGGTCCGAATTTTAAATGAGTTGAAGCTTTTTTTAAACATAAAATTTTAGCTTAAAAACCACCTGGGTTAATTATACGGAAAACACTTATTCGCGGTAATCATAAATTAGCGCGATTTGTCTAGCGTGAAAATCGCTAAAATAAGATAACCGCTAAATAAAGTACATTTACAGTAATAAGACTGACAACTTTAGCATTAATTACTATGCAGATTTTTGCAAACAACCTATCAATTTTAAATTAATTTCAAAATCCAACAAATTACTAATGAATCTAGCTAGATTGCAATGAATATGAATGTCAATTGTTCACAAGTTGAAAGCTAACATGGATTAAATTCAAGCAAGATAATAATAGATTGTAATGTCACAATGTATTAATAAATAATTAATGTGACAACTGCTATACATGAATCTGAAAATTAATTCCCTTGCTGTATTTTACCTCAGAGCCCTTGACAAGTAACAATAGCCACAATTATTGATATTATACAAAGTTATAAATAGGATGACATAAAATCTAATCTAAATGTCAAACTATGAAGAAAATTCAATTTTGTTACGTCAGAAAGTATACACCAAAAATAAACGTCAGAAAGTATACACCAAAAATAAACGTCAGAAAGTATACACCAAAAATAAACGTCAGAAAGTATACACCAAAAATAAACGTCAGAAAGTATACACCAAAAATAAACTTTTTTCCTTAAATATACTTAGTGCTTGTTTATTTATATTGCAAAATATTGTGTCTAAACTTTCTGAAAAACAAAGTAAATAGTTTCAATAACCAGACACAAGCAGCTGCATGGCACAAAATATGTTTACACATCACATAATGTGAACTTCTTCCAAGTGGTTATATTCCTAAGAAAACAGATATACTAAAAATACTATGCCATAATTCTAAACATATCTTGTTAACAAAATTATAGTCTGAAAAAAGGGAAAAATCTAATTACATAGCAATCGACAGTGGAGTGAAGTTATGAGTGATTCCTTAGTAAAGATAGATTCACTTATATCAAGGCAGTCAGTTTCAAAACTGGAATATCTGGAGAAAAGCAGACCTGCAGCTAATATGCTGACAAGCCAAAGTAGAATTCAAACATAGATGGTAAGCAGAGGGATTTGTAAGATTGTGTTTAGACTACATATCCACACAGTCCACACCCCACCTTCAATGGTGCTGTGGGACCAAAGGGATTAGGATTTTGGCTTTCCAACCAAAGATGAATGTTCAACCCCTGTGTGATTGCTCATGTGAGAGAGGTTTAATTTCTTGTCATTAAACTTTACTGTATAACTGTGATTTGCTATATTACTCTTCATTGTAAATTATATTTACACTGGATCACAATCATGATAAAAGTGTACATTTGTACGTGTGCGTTACTCTTTTTACCATTTATCAATCTGTGTCATCACCAAAAGCTACAAAATTTCTGATGCAGCAAATAACAAAATGCAAACAAACTAAATTATTTTCTATATAATTTCAACAATCGCTCACCTGGCACATCCTTATTTGTTCTCTGCTTTTTCTTTTTAAATATATTCAATCAGTAAAATGTAAACAAACACACTAGCAATATTTACTATTATTTCAAGCACTATTAATCATAAATTCCTTTCAATTGGCCATGTACTTTCAGAAGATTTAGGCTGAAATAAACCTTATTTGCATGTTACATAATTATTGCAAAAATGAAAAATTGTACAGAAAAACCCATAACATATGTTTTATCCCCAACATCTAGTTTCTATGTTACAAATTTCATCAAAATCAGTATATAAATAAACCCATAATGGCCATTTTTCGATTTTTGCTATTTATAGTAACGGCAGCCATCTTGGATTTCCGACAGACATTTTGGATATAATTTTAAATCTATACCACCAAAGGACCTTCCACACTCAATATCCTTTCAATTCGCTACGTACTTTCAGAGAAGAAGATTCTCAAAGATTATGGCTAAAAATAAACCTTATTAGCATATTACATAATTATTGCACAAATGAAAAATTGTACGGAAAAACCCATTATATATGTTTTATCCCCCGAAATCTATTTTCTATGTTTCAAATTTCAACAAAATCAGTACATAAATAAACCCAATATGGCCATTTTTCGATTTTTGCTATTTATAGTAATGGCAGCCATCTTGGATTTATGACAGACATGTCGGATACATTTTTGAATCTATACCACCCAAGGACCTTCCACACTCAATATCCTTTCAATTGGCCATGTACTTTCAGAGAAGAAGATTTTCAAAGACTTCGGCTAAAAATAAACCTTTTTGCATATTATGTAATTATTGCACAAACGAAAAATCATACGGAAAAACCTGTTATATATGTTTTATCCCCTGTCATCTATTTTCTATGTTTCAAATTTCAACAAAATCGGTACATAAATAAACCCATAATGGTTATTTTTCGATTTTTGCTATTATAGTAACGGCAGCCATCTAACGGCTTTGCCAGGTGAGCTAATAAAAATACATCAAAATCATTCTTATTAATTCAAGTATCAAAGTTACAATAGCAAAATGACAAAAACCTTCTCTGAAAATGGATTTCAGACAGAAGTTATCAGTTAGCATTATCAGAAAAAAAAAAAATCACCAATAATAATGTACAAAGATTAATAATTATTTTAAAAAATAATGAAATGTTTTTTTATTTGATCTATACGACACATCAAAAATAATTTGTAAAGTTAACCATTATCATGAGAAGTAGATTCAATGAAAAGAGAACACCAAAGGGCAATAAGTTACCTGAGGACATCAACATCAATATTACAAAGTACAGTAACAGGTGATTAACACAGGTGTCAATATACAAAATGAATGGTTATTGATGCATCTGAGGTATACCTGAATCCATTTCATCAATCATAGTCTTTCATTAATACGGATTCAATTCATATATATATATATATATATATATATATATATATATATATATATATATATATATATATATATATATATAAAACACAGGTAAACTATCATTGATAATCCAATCAGGAAAACACAGGTAATATTGCAGTAATGCTGGCAGTATCCAAGTCAATCTTCCATGATTATGACCTGGTGAACTGATTTGATAACCATAATCTGTTTTATTTTCAGACCCTGATGCCTGAACAGTTAAAAACATCGGATCACAGTGCCTCTCACAACCTAGGTGCCTATCCTACTTGGACAGATCCTAGTGTGAGAAAGTTTGTCAGTTTGCTTGCTAAAATTCAGTTTCCTCCACCATCCTAGATTTGTCTTGATATAAGAGAATGAATCTTGACTGAAGGATAAAACATCTATATTCTAATCTAATCTTTTTAGTGCAGAACAAAGCTTTTTTAATGAATCTGTCAATATTTAGCGAATTCAATAAAATCTCCAGGAAATAAAACTGAATGGAAATCAATATGATTTTTGCAAATAGTAGTGATGGCAAATTTGCCAAAAATTAAGCCCCAACATAAAATATAATTTATGGTTGTTTTTTATAATTATAAGGAAGTGGTCTAAAAATTAAACTCAAGCAAAAAGCTCAATATTTATGTTATTACAACTAGGTGGTCTATGCAAAGATTTTATTGATATAATGGGGTTTAACGTCCCAGTCAAGAATAGTTCACTTGTATCGAGATGTCACCAGTTATAGGTAAATTGGCAGAAATTTTGACCTTTGCAATGCACTTAGGGCAATGTGCAGTAAGGGTTCTTTAGTGTCCGATCCTGCCATGTCATAAGGCATTGGTTTTTAAGGTTTCCTACGAAGGACACAGTGACTTTCATTTCTAAATGTTGAGTGTTTGGTGATTGGCGAAAGAGCAGTCACTATCTATTTTCAAGTCTTGGTCAAACCCAGCCTGGGTTCGAGCCCCGACATCCTATATACAAATTGAGCATTCTACCAGATAAGCTACTGTAGTGGTGGGTCTATACAAAGACTGAAGAAGTGAAATACTTTAGTAAGTAATGAATGATGATGAGGCTAGAGAAAACAGTAAAACCTGTTTATAAAGGACAGCATAAACTTGAAAATGGTATCCATAATAAATAAATAAACAACAGATTTTTAGAAGATGTTGTATAGAGCTATCACAGTTCTGGTCAACACTAACTGTACACCTAGTCCTTTAGCAGACTTTAACCAAACTTCACAGTTCACACATTTATTCAGGAGTATAACATAAAACTATTTTGTACATTGTATAGAAGAAATAATAAGGGTAGAACAAGTACCAATTTATATTGACAGGTACCCCAAAATAATTTCCAATTTACAGACAGGTGCTCCTTACTTTCTTAAGTAAGCATAATAATATATATCAATCCTTACCTCTTCGATTCTTGGACCATCTCCATTTGACATATAAACTGTCCAGTCCCCTCTAGACGATGGCTGTGCTACCATTCTACATAAACCTGTATGATACAAAACAAATACTTATTAGAAATATTGTTTGTAAAAAATAATGGTTGATTAGAACTTTGGAATACATCCAGTCAAGATTATTTTCTCTTTTACTAACGCAATTATTTTTTTAGTTTCTGTTCTATGCAAAAATAAGATGAATGAAAAAAGTCTGCATCATTTTACTGAATTATACAATATACAGACACAATATAATAACAGTAAAAATCAAGAAGAGTCAGAAGGGAGGTAACTCCATTATCATTAAAACAATACCAAATTTCAATGTTAAAGGCTGGATGCATTAAACCAAGCACTGATTAAAACACCTCTTAAATGTCTCAAAATTTGAATTTAATTAAAAACTTAAAATTTTTCAATACATGTATTTGAATTTATGAAATTAATGCAAATTGCCAATTTTGAAGTAAAATGTGCATTGAAATTAAAGCGATTTTTTAAATTACAATTTTTAAAATTTTTGCCTATTTTTTATCTTACAATTATAAACATTAAATTATGGACTCAGAAATCATCATATTATGTCTTCCTTAATTTAAAAACATGTTATTAACAAACTTTCAGTAGACATTATTAAAACAAACAGTGAGGTGTGCCGAGGGTAAATTCTTAAGCGCTGATGACCCATTGTTTTAAATTAACAAGGGTGGTAAAGGATTATTAGAACAAAGAAACGCATGTTTTTTTTTTAAATAAACAAACAGACTCAAATATAACGATTGGAGTTTTTATTAAAATAAAGCATTCAGAATAAGGTTCCAGTCAAGGTTCAAAATGATGTATCAGTCACGATTCCATCCGTAGCAAAATTCCCAGTAGGAAAGAAACAGCAAAAAATTACCGCTAAATGAGAATGTGCTCTAATTAATTAGTTACAATAACAACTTCCGGATAAGGGAGGTAACCCAATTTACAATAAATATACAGAATACAGACATCAGAAAATAAATGTGACAAGAAATTAATGCGATTAAATGGACCTCGCATTTTTCGCATTAATTTCTTGCTGGCATTAATTTCCTGATTTACAGTAATTAAAATTTCTGGTTTTTTTACCTGCTCTTGCAAGTGGTTCTATCAACTCTCCCAAACCATTTGGAATTCCTCTGATTGTATCACAGGAATACCCATCTTCAGGAAGTAGGAATGGTAACTGAAGGTCTGGGTCTTCCTCCAAACGCACTTCTCGACCGTCAGTTTTTGTTAACTCATCAGCCATATTTTCTGCCACTCCAACAATGCTTTCGATGAGATTCTGTGGAATGGGTGGTTCGTTGGATTCTGGAATGTATCTTTGAAGGAGTTCACGAAGTTGTAATGAGTTTAACTTAAAACATGTTGAACTAATATCAGCTATATCATCTGGGTTACTTTTTGGTGCTTGTAACAAATGAGCAGCCTGGAAAAAAAGGTTACAAAAATCAATATATATTTTTAATGTAATATTCTGTAAAAAAAAAAAAATAAAGAAAAAAAAAATAATAATATTAATAATTTGTAGTTATTCAAGGCTTAAAACTAATAGTATAATAATTTATGAGGACTTAAAATTAAACATCATTCAGGATTTTTTTTTAAATGATCTTTCCTAAGATATTTGTTTTGTTTAAGTATTGTTGGTAAATGGTCAGTATTACTGCATGTGAAATATACAAGTTTTATTTTTCATGTTCTCTCACTCTTGGGAATTTACATAAACATAAAACAAACATGAGAATTTCTTAACTTACAGTATAAAGGTCTGAAACTGAAGATACAGACTCAAAGGGAAGAGAATGCTCAGAGAGTGTTCAATGATAACTAAACTGATACATAATGCAATATGTTTTTACAATGTTCTTGTGTTACTGTAACAAGATTGGGTCTGCAAGGTCAAAGGTCGAAGTATCAAGTGGTTTGCAGTTTCTAAACTGTTAATCAAACTTTTTCTGGTTTAAAGCAATAAAGTATATAACAATTTTGTCAGGCAATGAACATAACAATGAACAATGTATACCTGTATGATACGACAAAGATGACAATCTGCTGCTAATTCAAGTCCTTGTTTTTCAGCCCAGGCCTCAATTCTCCCAAGTCGGCGTTTTAGACGCATACCCCAGCTCCTTGTACAAAACTGATGAGGTCTCTGATTAGCAACAAGAATGTTAAATAACCACATGTTGATAAAGTGGAACAGCTGTGAAAACAGTTGGATTGTGAGTGCTGCGTTTACTCGACATCTCCGTAAAAGATTCATCGCTGAAGAGAGAGTATCCAGAACATCACCTAGTGTTGGCTTATTTCCCCTGTTATACCTTGCTCGGTTTTCATCTGAGAAATAAAAAATCAAAAACAAATTATAAACTAAGACAGTAATCTTACATAAACAAGAATTTATCTGACATTTGAGTCTTCCCCCCCCCCCCCATCATTTCATCCCGTTCAACAAAATTTCTTTAGAATAAGGAGCCTCAGCGTCTAACTGGTCTAGAGCACTTGCTTAGCTCTAAATATGTCTTCAACAACCTTCAAAGACAGCGAAAATATTTTTGGTCAGGCACACCAAGTCTTATGACATGCAGACAGATAACAAAGAAACATTACTATAAGGGTCAAAACTTTGTTTTTCATCCAAATATATATCTGTACGTTGACTTATATTACATACCTTGCATTCCCATATCACTGTCTTCAACATTATCATTTTCATCTAGAAAAGCAGGCATTGTCCTCTGCAAGTCATACTGAAGACACCTTACAAGGTGATGAAAAGCCATTTGAACAGATTCTGCCAACATTTCTTGTGCATCTTGGCTAAATGGATGAATGTCATGATCTTGTTTATAGAAATGTAATATTTCTGAAGCATTGGCCATCCAAAATGCAAGAGCAGCTGGGTTATCTCGGCTTGTCTGCAAAATAAAAGTAATCCACAATGACTCAAAACTATACTTCCTCATAAGTAGTGTTGAAACCTATTCAGCAAAGTTGTTTAAACAAGATACTTCTGCAAAGCAGCTTAGCTTGCATACAATGCAGACTAGTCAAACATTGACACTGATGTGAAAACTAAGGATATGAAAACAGCAATTTTGTCATTTAAAAACAAAACTAAAAATCCAGTTTATTTCTATTTCATTTTGATAACAAGATGTATTTATTATTATTTTAACTACATTACCATAAATGAAAGTTGTATTGGCAGCTATAATTTCAGGATTTTCAAATTTTGCATCAGTTTTCAAATTTTAAAACAACTTACCTGTATAGCCTGGTGGGACATATTAGCTATTTTGTTCACCAATGCTGTTATTCTTAATGCTCTGTCAGATGGTGTCATGTCCGGTCTGTAAGCATTAGATAAACAATATCTGACTGCCATATACAGGATATAGGTTGGTGATAGCTTAAACTGTACAGAGGCATTGTTACCATCCAAGATAATAGCACTTAAGAATGCATCTTCTTCTACAAGAGAAAATAAAATACATTTTAATAAATGAATTACAAACTGAAATTACAGGAAGAAATTTTATATTTGACAATTTTTTTACACTCAATAACATTTTTAAACCAAAGCCTTCTACCCTGATTCTCTCCAAACTCCTAAGCTTTGCTATATGCTGAAGTTGTAATTCCTGTTAATAAGTATTACATGTTGTCATAAAGGCTCATTTTGTGGTCGTTTAATGTGTGACACAAAGTTAAATAGTGACAGAAAATGGCTTATTTATAATTACATGTAAAACCATGGTGGATTGAAGTACTAGAAATATATTTCTGTGAAGTGCATCAATAACTGTTTGAAATACTAAATCTTTTCAATGACAAATCTAAAAATGTTTGGTATAATGAAAATATAATTATGTAGAAGAAATAGCTTCTTATCACAAGGCAGAAACATTATAGTAACATTCTACATTCTTTCAGCTATGATATCATTATAGAGCAGACAGAAGTTCGTCAACACAGAAAATCTAATTTGTGCATTTGGTCTTTGGCATCTAGAATTTAATAACTTCTGTTGGGCTGTGTCCTTTTCTGAAATTGAGTTCCTTTAGGCTTTCGTTACAATTTTCTATACATGATTATATTGTATTTCTGTGGATATTGCTGTTCACTGCAGTCCAAAATGTGGGACATTACAGGTTGGACAGAATGACAATGCAATTGCTGATAGCCAATTTTCACATTTCTCTCATCTATAATATAACTTACTTTCATCTCTGAATTCTAAAGCTGCTGGAAGTGCTTCCTCTAGGTGTTTTTGTTGTGAAGGTGGCATCATTCTGTCGTCAGGCTGGGATCCAAAACTCTGGTCATGTGGACTCCTACTATAAGACAAAAAGTAACAAAATAGGATTAATAAAGGGGGATAGCCAATTCTCATAAAATGTGCATAATCGTCAGACCCTTAAAGACTTTTTAAAGGATAAATATTAAACTTCTTGAAAATTACAATTAAAGTTTTGATAGGTATGATGTCACATGAAAGTATATAAAAGTAAAGCTCAAAAGATACAGAAATAATTAAAATAGAGACTTTTTAATATTTTGGAAGAGGCATTTCATTATTTTGGTAGAGATATTCTAATATAAAATGCAATTTTTGAGTTAATTGTCCAAACTTCATTTATTTAAATATCATAATTACCTATTCTGAATATCATCTTGTGGGTGACCTCGGTCACTACCTCTAGAAGAAGCTCCATCCATAGTTTCAACTCGGCCATCAACATCGAAATTAGTTTCTGGCGGTTTTGCACCATAAGGAGGCATTCCTCTCTTTTGAAAAGCTTCTTCTGTTGGAACCTGTCCTTTCTTCATTTTCTGAATAATAAATGTCATAAATAAATTAATATAAATGGAAATGTTAGAATACTTCCTGAAAATGAAAGCTTCATAGTGCAATTACATTTTTACGATGTTTTGTTAAAATGTTTATTTCAAAAGGAGGACAAGACAGATTTAAGACCAATTTTTCTAAAACAGGACAAACTTTTGTTGTTTTTTGTCTTTTCTGTCATTACATTCAAAAGTAAATACATGTACATGACAAGAAGCATGTTAAACAGATTGAGTGCTTTTTACTACTTTTTGCATGAACAATATCTATGTCTATTGAACCAACACAATACCACTGAGATTAGTCATCATAATCATCTAGATGCTTTATCAATAACCTCCCTTAGTTTTGGACAGGGACTTGAGAAAAAATGCTGAAATATAAATTAAAGAGGTCATCTGTACATGAATTCTATAATCTAAATCCCTTCTAGAAAGATACCATACACTTGCACTAAAATATACATAGGAAAGCATTATGGTTTCAGAATTTACATGTATTGAAACATTTCTTATAAACTTTGTCTGCAGGACTCCATCTTGAATCTAAGGCAAACAGTCACTCCTGAACTGCATACCTGAGCCGATGATGAATGTATGAAATATACATTGTAGAATAACTACAACAGCAGAAATAAATCTTCCATATCTAATATATGGCAGGAGTTGATTTGACTAATGACGTTTTAAAACCAGTGAAGATTCTTTTATACATATCAAAGCCTTCAGTTCAGGGATGGTAAAAAAAACCAGTGTCCGGAAAACTCATACTTTTCATACCTCTTCAAAATTAGGATCCAAAAATCGAAATATGCTGAGTTTTCCGAATCTCACAGTCATGCCATTTTGTAGTGTTGTTGTTTCATATACTCGTTGATTGTTGACGTAAGTCTCTGATTCTGGACTAGTTGGTGTGACAGTTACTATTCCATCATTATGAGTTAGACCAATCACACAGTGACGAGGCTGGATGTTTGGTCCAAGAATCTGTAAAAAAAAATATGATGTTTTACAATACTATTATGTTTTTTTATAAGTAAATTGGTTAAATGTTAGGAAACTGAACAATTGATTGTAATCCATTTTGAAATATTCAAATATTCAAAATAACAAAATAACTGTTTTGTGTAAACTTTACCGCACCAAAACAAAACATTGTTTGGTAAACATAAATCTATGTATCTGTTTCTTGATAAAAATACCCCAATAGTGTTTAGCGCTTTGAAATTGAAACATTTTTTTTTTCAGATTTTTAAGTTCCTATGAAATTAGTGGACAAGGATTTAACAGGACAACTTCTATGATCTTTATTATCCTTTTTCACTTTACAGATTATAGCCGTATGCAACATCATATTCTTAAACATATAATTGGCATTATTATTTACACTGAATATGGATCTGCGTTAAATGGAGTTTTCACACAAAAATAGCACTATTGCTGGGATCTTTTTAGTAACCAGTGGAAGAGATTTTAACTAGTATCACATGATACAAAGATGGAGAACCTCTGGTAGTTTACATATTTTGAATCTAAAAGCCCGATGGACACACAGACTTGTAAAGAACAGCTAGTATCTTACCTGTATGTACATGGATCTATCACAGCCAACCTCTGTAAACTTTAAATTTAAGCGATGAACTTTTCCTTTTGGATTGTCTGATCCATCTGAAATACAAAATTGAAATTTGAATAATTAAACCTAACATATCATACCAAGTTTTCATCTAAAACATCAAACTAGTGTAAGAAACGAAAGATTCTACCGAAGTATGCTTACTTTAGTTTTAAAGCTTATGTGTGTTCTGATATATTGGCTCATCAGCCCAGTGCCTTCTTGGTTTCAATTTCCAATCCCCTTTGATGGATATAAGTCGATGACAGGGTCAAGCCAAAATATAGTTGCCAATATCAACTCATTCAGCAGATGAGTAAACTACAAGCAATGAGAAAATAAAAGCCTTGCTCAAGGACATACAAGTACCACATAGCCTGACTTGAGCCTGATTTTATGATGATCTTTGAATAAAGACTACCCAACTGTAACTACTTGGGCCAGCCTTTAAAAGCCATTAATCAACACATCTATCAGAATTTTATACTGTTATAATTGGCATACATACCAGGATTTAATTCTATCAGATATGGTAATTTCTGAACTGGAGGAGGTTCATCTCTGGCATAACGGAGATCATCATGTGATATTGAACGCATCTTCTTGTGTTTTCCTTTTCTGCTATCTGGCTTTAACTTCAATTGGAACAGCATTGTGCCTGGAAAACAAATTAATGTTTTAAACAAAACAATTATTAACCGACTGATGAAAATTCAAAATAGGAAATGTACAAAAACAACCATTGGACATGTACTCAGCAACAGTCAAAGCCTTAAGAATATCAACTCTTTATTAAAAAAAAAAAACAAAAAAAAACCACACAACAACAACAGCAACAACGACACAATAATAAAGAATTTTATAACAAAAATGTTTAAATGGGATTTTTAAACGTGAGGAGGCATTTTAGAATCATTAATATTTTCTTTCCCTTAATTGCAAATATGCAGAAACTTAAAACTTCGAAATTTTGAATGTTGAAGTCCCAAGTCAGAGGTCAAGCCACTGGACAAAAAGCATTTTAACACAAACTATAAAATAATGATTTCAAAATTATACTTATAGTTCATAAAGAATTTTTTTTCTCTCACTAATTTCAACATCAACACTTTTGATGATATACAAAGGAGGTTACATATATTAACACTACAAGGCAAATATTTCCCTACATCAACTGATCTAGAGCAAAGCAATTTCAGAACTCTATTTATTATTTTTCATCTTTTTATTTAATATTATCAATTTTACTTTTGATTTTTTACTTCACACCGATATTTAAAACCGCAGGTCAGAAGTCAGACTAATTCATCTATATTAGTCTAACCATTTCCACATATACTACATCAAAATGACTAGAAAAATGATAAAACAAATTGTGAAAATAATTTATTAATTAGGCATTTAACTTTTGACTTATTTGCTATATGTAACATTTCCATACCAGACTGAAGGCTATGTATCATCTGAAGCATCAATACAGCATTAAACACAGATTATTTATATATTTATTTATTGAGCTTATTACTCAAACTGATTTGTGCATTTAACACCTTCATACTTTAGCAATGGACACAGATAAATTAAATCACTGATGCAGATTAATTGGGCATCTTAACTTATTGACAGTGTTTAACACCTTCAAGCCTGACCTATTTAAATAGAATACTCAATGCATTGATGCATATATTTTTTCAGTTGAACATCTTTACAACTGAGTGATGGACATATGGTAGATTATCAAAGCATTAATGCACATTAATTGAGCATGTTACTCTTGCTTATTTAGCTGAACATGTTCACACCTGAGCAATAGACATATAGTAGATTTATCAAAGCATTGATGCACATTAACTGAGCATGTTACTCTAAGACTTGCTTATTTAGTTGAACACCTTAACATCTGAGCAAGAGACATAGATTAATCAAAGCATTGATGCAGATTAATTGGAAATCTAAGTCTACTTAATTTTTAGTCTTGAACAACTTCACACCCGAGCAATGGACACGATTATTCAAAACTGTAAGGATAAATTAGGATTAAAGTACAATTGACAGAGAGCTATACTTTCCCTTTGGTGTAACTTTTTACTCATTAATTCACCCTGATAAGATCATTTGATATCCAGTTACAGAGGCATGTCAAGTTAGTGTACCTGAATTCTTTAAATATTTTCATTATATAAATTTATAACATCCTAAGTTAGGACAGCCAAAGTCACCTTGTAACATCTTAAATAAATTCTTAGATAAACATCTCACTTGTAATTAATATACCTTTAATACAATTTAACCTTAATTCTATACTGTAATCCATAGGGCCTAAGATTTTTATTCTTTTTATTTTGCTATTTATTGTGCATAGTCTGCAATATATATTTTAGGCCACATGCATTTCCTAATTTAAATGGGTTTTTGTTATGTAAATAAGACATAACAGTAAGTGATCAAGTTTTTATTTTGAATTTTTAATAGGTCATGTGCAATCCATACATTTGGATACATTTTTCATTGTATTTAGCTTGGTGATTAGTGGCAGAGGGAAATTAAAATTAATATTATTTGATACTTGTTCTAAAACTTAGATTTCTAAAAATATATTGAGCCAATTTTTGAGATGTTTTAGTTATTAAAATTGAATAAATATTGGAAAGAAAACACACGTGGAACAAATTAAAATTTAACAAGGTTCGTTAGTACCAAGAAAACAGTGCTAAGATATCAGATTCTACTATACTGTAAAACCTTGTATTCATAGCCACCAATTGTCAGTTTTGGCATTACACATAGTTTGATGATTATTTTTTAGTTATGTTTTTTGTTTAACCTCACATCAGAATTTTTTTCAGCTTTCCATGACAAGAGCAAGATTACAATTTCTATGGATTCACCTATATGAACGAGTTAGAGTATGCGTGATATGTGAGAGGGTGTATTATGGTCTACCTTGTACATGCACACACTCAGGTTGACTATTTTCTTAAGGTGCTAGCTCACAGAGTCAGTATGCCACAGACAAGCATACCACTCCCCTTGTATATTATCCTGGCACCATGTAAACCAGCTGATGATTACTTTAGGGCAACTTTAGGAAAAACATGAAAAAAATAGACTTTAGAACATCAACATAAGGTGACATAAAGTGAAGTGGCAAACTTATTCAGGGGCTTTATAATGTGGTTTTAGTGTTTAAAGTTACAAACATGCACACCTTTGTTTTGTGGATGTTGCATTGCTATGGCTAGTGGACATTCATGATCTTCCATAATCCTCTCTTCACCAATAGTACCTCCATGATATTCAACTTCAGGAGGGACAAGAACCTGTCAAGAAAATTAAAAATAAGTAAATAAATAACCTTAGTTGCTAAAACCTTTTAAACTAAACACTCTATATAAATGTCCCAAAATTGAACCAAACAAAGATTTAAGACATTTATTTTAAATATGGAAAGGGGGAGTAAAGGCTGATTTTGGGCTGGGGTGGGTTAAAATATACAATATGCCATTTAAAAGTTTTAACTTTTTCAATTCACAACATTAAACTTTAATTACATGAGATCAACAGATCACAAGTCTCATTTGAAAAGTTTGATTTTCTTGGATTTTAAAAAATTAATCAAAATCAAAACACTTGATGACAGCATAGATGAATACAAGTAACTGCTAGATCTCTGCCTCTATATACAAGACAAACATCATTAAAGCTGTTAGGTAAGAGTGATTGTAATGTTTTCATTATTCTGGATAATAATTTTTGCAGTTCTTTACATTTGTAACAATATTACATAAGGCACAGCCATGGGAATTTTTATGTCCTTGACCCCAGTACACATATTAATATTAGAGGGTTACTGAATATAAAATGTGCATTAGAAATGCCCCCAGGTGTTTTCCACCAGTCAAGTCTGATTAATTTTTGGATCAGTCTGGTCACAACAAATATGACAGTTGTATTGTTTGACAACTCTGCCAGCAGCTATATCAACACACCTGTCAAAATTTATAAATGTACAAGTATACAGTATCATGTAAATGCCCAGTCAAATCTAGCCTATATGTATATATATATATAAATATATTCATGAATGAACTGCAAGCACTTTTATCATATTATCATGTCTAAAGCTCTCTAGGATAATGATAAAGAGCTCTTTGGGATAATGATAAAAGCTTTCTATGATATTGTAAAGAGTACTTGCATTTAAGACAAATGCTAAGAATAGTTTCATATATAACCTAAAAATATTTCAGGTCGTGTATAATCCCAAAATGAAGGACACAATTCGGACCTATGCTAAAATAACCAAGTATTAGAAAGTGTTTTTAGGATATAACATAATACTATCAGTATAATCAACATCTTCATTTTACTTAAAACAATTCAGCAATAAAAAATTTTATTTATAACAAAATCAAAATGGATTGAACTTTCTTGTATTTAAAGGATATACATGTATATCACAAATATATCAATTTGCCATGGAAAAATCTTAATCTATAAACAATCATTTTTACCTGAACAAGAGATAAATCTTCAGGTACAATCTCTTTTTCCAGACCATACTTTTCTATAGCTTCTTTGATGACATAAGCAACATTATCTGTGGTTGATAGAAGTAGGGTTTTGTATGGAATGTCTGGTTTAAGGGTTTCTCCATAAATTTTGAGGGTTCCACCTACAAAAGTAAAGCAAGTAAAATTAGTCAGGGTTCCACCTACAAAAGTAAAGCAAGTAAAATTAGTCAATCTTAATTATAAAGACACATCTGAGACTATACTTGTAAGTTCCTCAAGTACCTGGCACCTCTCACATGTTATGCCAGCCAGATACCTGGTACTTTTGGCATGACATCCCTGTCATCTCTATGTACCTCTTACACATCACTCAAGTAATCCACCAGGTACTTTTGGCACATCATCCCATTAACGTATCTGGTACCTATGACATGTCATCCAAGTGATCTATGTAGTACCCCTGGTTTTCACAAAAATAATGTACCCCAGTCATCTACATAGTACTTTTGGCATGCCATCCCTGTCATGACCTAGGTACCTCTTGCACATCACTAAAGCAATCTACCTGGTACTTTTTGCACATCATCTCAATAATGCATCTGGTAGCTATGAAATGTCATCCAAGTGATCTATGTAGTACCCCTGGTTGTCACACCAATAATGTAACTCAGTCATCAACTTGGTACCTCTTGAATGACAGCCAGTCAAAAAATAATACCACTAAAATGTCATCCTGATGTTCAAATCAGGATTTAAATACATGCCCTCACATCACAACTTGAGAAGAGAAATATGTTTAAAGTTAATATTTCAGGTTTTATTTTAATTTTAAAGAACAATTTTTATTAAAATTAAATGTAAGAAAACTGCTAGGTCCCTACATTAATTTGCCTTTTCTTAAATTCTTTATATAGCAAAATATCATAGAGCCTTTACACAGCAATTATAAGATGTCATGGTCTGACTCTAAAATGCAAACATTTTTATTATAACTATAATAATAAAGTGTAAAATGGGCATTAAACATTTGAATTATGTAATAATGCATACTAATGAGCGACCATGTCTGGTTTGGTTCAACAATAAAAGGTAACATGAAACTCTTAATTCCAATAAAACAAGTACACTATCAGGTACAACTAGACTTAATAGTGTGATGCACAGTACATTTCACATCTGATTAATTGTCAGACAATAAAATCATCTGACAAGACAACTTGGGGAATTTTACTTCAACATTATAATCTTACTTCAACATTACAATTAAGTAAATCAGACAGCAAATCTGTCTTGCATGTTACTCTTAAGCAAAATCATTCTTCTAAATTTAACCAATATGAGTAAAAATAGAGGTTTACAATGTTCAGGGGGGGTTTTACAAGAAATGAAGTTTTAAATCATGAGGTCAAAATTCCACAACTAATTACAAGAAATGAAGTTTTAAACCATGGGGTCAAAATTCCACAACTAATTCCAGTTCTACATAAGGCAACAAGAACATAAAATGAATTACAGTAAAATGACCTTTCTGAGTGCATTACAACAAATCAATACTATACACAATATATCTAAACTACAGGTGTATGCATGAGTGAGATTCAAAAACATTTAACTTCCTGTAAGATAACATTAACAATCAAATATGTTACACAAGGTTGTCACTTATCACCATTATTACAAAAACACACCCACATAATCAGGAATTACGTAATCTTAGTACTATTTGTGTACTTCTTCCATTTAAAAAACAAAAAAGAAAAAAAATTAAAAAGAGTTTACTTCCAAACCAGATATCTCTAAGATTGATTCTTATAAGACCAAATAGATTGATTTAGAACGAAACTTACGTATCGAAAGGCTATCTCTGTTTCAGTTTTTTTTCAACAGGAAATGACAATATAAAAATTTAAAAAACCAACAAAACTCATAACTAAAAGCTCAAGAATTATAACAAGCCATTTAATGTCAGTCAACTTAATTGTTCCTAAAATTTTCTTGTTGTAGGAAAGGTGCCCTATACTAACAATTCAAATCATAAAACAACAGAAAGCTGCCATGATTACAGAAAATCAATTATTAAAAGTTATAAAAAGTAACATTGCCAATAGATGATCACAGAAATGGCTACCACATGACAACAAGAAACTACCATGACAACAACAAAACTGTAATGTAAAATGGCTGTATGAACTTGAATAGGTGGCATCATCAAGAAGAAGAAACTACCATGACAACAGCAAAACTGTAATATAAAATGGCTGTGCCCGAACTTGACCATGTGATGTCATCAACAAGAAAAAGAAACTACCATGACAACAGCAAAATTGTAATATAAAATGGCTGTGCCTGAACTTGACTAGGTGGCATCATCACAAGAAGAAACTACCATGACAACAGCAAAACTGTAATATAAAATGGCTGTGTCTGAACTTGAACATGTGGTGTCATCAACAACAAGAAACTACAATGACAAGCAGCAAACCTGTAATATAAAGTTGCTGTGTCTGAACTTGACCATGTGGTGTCATCAACAAGAAAAAACTACTATGACTTTAGAAAAACATCTACATGTATATAAAATGGCTGTGCCAGAACTTAACCATGAAGTGTGGTCAATTATGTAAACAAGATCATCAGTACTACAGAAGTACTCCAAATCTTGACCTTAAACTTTTCAAGGCTGGAATTTTTTTTATCAGTTGTTGGACATGTTACTTGTTGCCGACACCACATGGTCATCAACAGTTATCCTCATAAAACATCTGAATGGTAGAGGGGATACAACAACAGCTTGAACTAAAAATATGGGTTACATAATCCACTGCAGTTATGCATAAATCTTTAATTTCCTCAATGCTTTTTGAAAGACAAGTTAAAATATCCAGCATGACATTGAAATTAATATTTAACATGCAAAAATGTCATACATTACACTAGAATTTTTTGTGATTCATTTTGCTTTAAAAGCTTTGACTGATCAAAATGCACATGAGACAAAAAACTTGTAAAATATTAAAATGCTTAAACGAAATATGATATTGTCACAAAATAAATGATTCATATCGGAGCATTTTCTTATCAATACATCAAGATTATGTAACTATAATCAGGATTACGTAACCATGGTAGCATTTTTAGGTATTTTATGTCTCATATTCTTACAATGACTTCTTATAATTTCAAATTTTTATGGTGCATTTTATTTGGCCTCAGTTAGATATTCAGGTCTTTCATACTAAGGCCATTCTGAAATTTTTAATTCCATAAAAAATACAAAGTTGTTTATGGGTTCACAAAATAAATGTTTAAATTTAAGAGGGAATTTAAATTCCAAATTAATTTCAAGACAAATCCCCAATTTCCTGCCTTTTCTAGAATGCTTCCAAAGTTAGGTATATAAAATTTTGTAGTATGCTTTACTAAATATGACTCATAGGTGTCATTAATGACATGAGCATGATAAAAACTTTTATATAAAATTCATAAAAAGTATTGTAACTCTTGTTCCGTACTTAAAATTTATCCCATACCCATGGCTTTTTTTTTTTGCTTTTGACTCAGGTGAGCTTAAACATGAACATGTATTAATTATTTAACTTGACCTCTTTATAAATAAGCCACAAGGACAAGAACCTGCTTAGTAAAATAAGTATGCCACTATCTATAGCAGGATAAACAAAAACTAAGAGAGAATAAACACTAGTTTGGGTTAACAATTCATACTGAGATAAACAGCTGGCCTTAATTTTGGGTCAGAAAGGTCCACACATATCACACAAGGAGGTATATTAAACAATTAAAACTAAATCTCAAATTCACCTATTTTACTTATCTTCCATGGCATGGATATATATACTACATTAAAGGTATAATTAAATCATTATATGCATCACTTATAAATCCTATACAATAAATAACCCTCCCCATAAAATAGGGGGGTTATTTATAGATAAGAAAAATTTAGGGGTATAATTACAACTTGTTTTATATTGCTAGTTTTTATTGTATAATAGTATATTTGTATATATTTCGTTTCTTCAAATTTAAAACATTAAGATAGATTTTTCTATCAGGATGGATATATCCCATAGAACCAATAAGTGAATGTTGTTTAACATCAGAGCATAAGTTTATTTCACTGATATCAAGACATCACCATGTGATGTGAAGTTGTGGAAATTATGCATACACAATATATTTAAAATAAAACACAGTCAGGGTTATTTCTTGTATTATGCCTACTTGTTTCGGGTTTAAATCTTGCCTCCCTCATATAATAACTATAAACACTATCTAGACAATTTTTACCTGCTAATAGCAATTAATGTGAAAAAGTTTAGGGACAATTTTTCACAACAAAATTCTTAAATTGAACTGAAACTAGTATGTATCAACAAATACACAAATATTAATAATAGTCTGCTTAAAATTCAAATACCTGCATCAACAAATTAAGATTCTCAACTCTAGAGAAAATGTAAGCATTCTTGTCAATTTCCATAAATGATATTTTATACCTTTCAATCTTGGTAAGAAAATATCCCATAGTCTCAAAGGGTTAATCCTTGTCCAACTTTTCTATACACGAACACATCCAGATCTCATTCCTAACATTAAGCTTCAAAGTTTAATTCCAAATTCCTTACCGTGTCCATCTTGACCTCGACATTGCTGTAATTTTTTCTCCACTTTTTGTTGTCTACGTCGTTTCATCACAGCCTCTGGATTGGAGATACTGCGAGTAAATGTACTCTCTGGCATATCTGTATACAGTTTTTCTGCCACACTAGAATCATTTTCTTTGCCTTTCTTGTCTTGTTTTTTCTTTTCCTTTTTCTCCCTTTTTGACAACTTTCTTTTAAAATTCTGCTGTTCTTTTTCATTTGCAGCAATAGTTGGAACACCCTAAAATACATAATTGCATAAGTTTAAGTTTTTATATAATCAGGGCTCAAATTAGATTTTAAAACAGGGATAAGTGACTTCTCCCTCAGCCAAAGTTAGGGAGAAGTTTTTCAAAACAGGGAGAAGTTTTTCAAAACAGGGAGAAGTTTTTGGGCAACGCAATTCACGACATTGGAATTTCTGTCGTCCTGTCGCGATCAAACATTTTATATCTTGTATTACAAAATAGACAATGTAACATGCTGGTCCGTCTTCAGAAATATGCATGAGATAATTTAATGTACTGTTTGAAAAATTTGTCAAAAACTTTGATAACATCCTGCTTTTGGTGGAAAAACCCCTTGTACAAGGCACACTTGAAATTGGAAGCAAAAGTGCTATCTTTAATAATTTGCTTAAGTTTGTCATCAACTGGCTCCTTAATGTTAAAGTTGGCTAAGTTTTGGCTCATACTTCTCAGGAGCAAGATCTCACCCTGATTTTGTTTCAAAATTTTATTTATTTATTTATTATAAATATTTAAAATATTTATTTATATGTTTTAAGTATTTGAACTCTTTTAATAAATAATGATAATAGAGGTGAGCAGTTTATAATCAGTTTATAATTTTTTCCATATGTAACATTAAACAGATATAAATTTTATGTGAAAATAAATTATAAAAATATTGTTAAAAGAATTTTTATAGTTTATTTTAATTAAAAATAAACTTATATTTTCACAAAATAATATTCCTCGGTGAACATAATTTCTGATGTTTAAACTGGTTGTCTTATCTATGAAAAGAGAAGAACCACCTTACATTCCAAAAGCATCACTTTGTTCAACTTTGACCTGACCAAAGAAATATGTCGAATTCGTATGTTGGTCAAATGGCGGCATTGTAAACAAATCTATCGGTGTTGTCTCATTTTTGTATGTTGATACTTGTGTTAAAAGTTTATACAATGATTTCATTTTGAAAATAAGTTATCTGTCTTTGATATCACAGTGGTTTTAATCACTTTCAATTTCAATGAAAAATTACAGGCGCGATCCCATACAAATATCGCCGAAAATCCGTATTACAAGGAATACTGTATCAGATAATCGATGTATACTTGGGCTGTAAAACGTCTTTGATTAACTGTCTACTATCTTAGGCGTGTGGAAGAAGTCCTTTCGTGAAGTGTTAATCCGCTAATTACTCAACCAATCAGGATAATTAACATGCATCACGACACCTGTAAATCACTTGCTGACAGCAGCCCGAACACCTCGGATTTTATTGTTAGATTAGATAACTTAACACAACAGAGTTCCTGATACTGGGTTTCAAAAATAAGGGCGACTTCGACCCTCCTTTTTCGGAAATATAGGGCGAAGTTTTTTGAAACAGGGCGAAGTTATCGCCCAACTTTGCCCTTATTTTGAGCCCTGATAATGCCTAAATTCTATAACTTTCTAAAGTGTAAAAGACAGAAAAAAACAGTTAAAGTTCCTCTTTGCTTTATACATATCTTAGAGAGCTAATCACTAAGCTTTAACAAAAGGGAAGAGAGAGAGAGTAATGTTTTATGACTAAAGTCAAGATTCTTTCACTTGCATAAAGCAGAGTGTTCTTGGGTGGTCTGGGGTAACCAAAGATAATAAGAAACCAACTTTTAGCATGTAAAATAGCAAATGTTTCACAATATTAGGGTTTAAACTTAGCAATTAATAAGGCCTTTCATACATGTGTAAGTATGCTGTAAGCACAACTTAGCCATCAAGGTCCAACAAAAAGAAAATTTTTATCTAGTAACAAAAAGAGTACATTCACAGGTGTAGAGAAACATGCAGACATGCATGCATGCAAGTCTGTGTGTATTTATGCATACACTTAACTGTATTCTTTTCATAGTTAGAATTTCAGTAAAAGTTGAATAATTACCTCTCGCTTGAGCAGAAATCTTCCTTCTCTGACATCATTTACCCCAGTTAAGTTGTACTGACAACACACTTTCTTCTTTATTTAACTTTCTTTCTTCTGCAAAGACACAAGATATATGTAAAACTTACAGCTGGAGGAGTTTGTTTGATTTTCAAGATAATCAAAAAATTTCAGGTGTCATTATGATGAGAATAAATAACAGGTCTCACTTTCAAACTTTTCTAGAAATTTTAAACCTAATGATTCTGTTAATGTTCCAAGGTATTAAAAAATTTCAGGCATCATTCTTACAGGGATAGGTAACATAACCTTTTATTATAATTTTTTTTAATCTAAAAAATTGTGTTAATTTTAAAGATATACCAAAAATTTCAGGTGTCATTATTATAAGGATAAATAAAAGGACCCAATTTTAAGCTTTTCTGGAGAATTTGAAATCTAAGGAATTTTATTCAATTTTCTAGACATTAAGAAATTGAAGGTGTCACTCTGAAGAACACTTAAAGCTTATTAACTTCTGAACTTTTGTTTTTATTTGTAACACATGTATAATAAACAATGCTAAATTTTACTTAAAATTAATGTAAAAGAATAGCTGTGAACAAACAGAATAATACAAAATACAATATGAAATACCATAGTACAAAAAATACAATGTAAATGCTTAATTATCCATTCCAAAAAAAAACATCATTAAATAGAATGTAAAGAGTTATTTTTGGAGCACACACACACACACACACACACACACACACACACACACACACACACACACACACACACACACATATACATATATATATATATTTATATAAGACTTTGACATTTTTTGAAATGACAAGCTTCAAAACCTTAGATGGTGAAAATGATGACATTTGTTTAAAGCTGCATTCACAAGGATAACCAATTTTAATGGCAGTCATACCTTGGGGGTTTTTTTTTTATCTATTTATTAAGGATAGCCATTTTAAATTCTAAGTAAACCTTCAGTTGTCATTTTTTCTTGGATAAGCTTTGTGACGGATCAAGGTGGCATATAAACAGTCTTCGTTTCTTTACATTATGAATTAAAGACTTTAACTATCTTATGTACATATTGGATATTTACAACAAAACATGTTATAATTTTTTATATCTACATGTATACATAAGCAATAATAAGGAATTATTTAGTCAATCATTAAAAGGTCAAAATCGATAAAATGGCAGACTGTATAAATGGTCAAAGTCAGAAATTTCTTCTATTTACTAAATGTCTGGTATGAATGGAAACAGTCAAAGTTGGGAAAGCTTTGTATGCTAAAATGTATACTTGGCTTTAAACATGTTGAATGTAAACAGATAAATTAGGACACTTTTGTTAACCATGGTTGCTTTACATAATTGTAAAAATAGACAAAGTCATATCTGTTTGTAAGCTTAAATATGTTTTGAATAGAGACCAGGGTAAACTGCTAGAAGCAGTAATTGAAGTTAAAGGCGTCTTGCTGGTCAGGCACAATTAACTTTTATGTTACAGAACCTGTACCAGGTTTGGTAAATTTCAAAATCTCATACTAGTATTTTAATAAGAACAACTTAAATGACTTGATGACAAAGATTATAAAGTTAATGGATTTGCTGTTAGTTCCTGCATACCAGAGTGCTTTCTTTTAAGACTTTTTAAACCCTGCAGTCTGTAATATCTTTATGTTTCATCTGAAGGACCAGTAACATTTAACAGAGTCAAAAGACAAAGCCCTGCAAAGCACCAAGCAACATATTCAACAAGGACCTGATCCTGCAAGTAACATATCAGACAAGGACCCAATCCTGTGACCAATTCCTAGCAAAGCCTAAACGACATAAAAAGTTAAAAGACCATGTTAATTTTTAATTAAATTCTGCTTCCTGATTGTAAAGAATTGACCACTGCTTTTCTCACTGAGATGCCACACTATGGTTGAAACATTCTTGGGTTCATATCATTGTTAAAGACAATTAAAAGCTGTACCACTGGTAATAAAGATTATTTATAACCCCTACAGGCTTATGTGAAAATCACTTAGCTTGTCAAAAATAATTTCAGTAGGTAAAGTCGTGTTTGAGGGGGGAATAGACAATTATAATAAAGAATATAACCTTCATACATGATTAAGTCACATAAGTCAATAGATCATTGGATACCAATAGTAAGAATTCTAAATTAAGATAATCTCATTATAATGTAGGTAAAAAGATATTTTATATGTTTAGTGCAACAAGAATGAACTGGGTGTTTTTGACCATTGGATTTTGACTTTAAAATTTGGCTGATAAATTGCTTTATTTGCAATAAACAGCATGTCAGTGTCATTTGTAAATAATTACAAATATGTACTGGTAATTAAGATCATAATTTTCCCATAATCCTTATACAATGATCTGGAAGTAAAAAGTTTAAGTTTTTGTTTAGCGGACAAGTCAAAACAACTGGGTATATAGATGTTGTAATAAAAGTGTAGACACCCAAAATATTTTGGCACACAGTATTATTAGAAGTTTTCATTCATTCATAACCTATCAAGATAATATTTCAAGACAGATTTAAACTCTGAACAACATTTTTTTTGAACAATGGTTTATCACATTGAACAATAGTCCAACTATGTGAACACAGGATAGTCAAAACTTATTCTTAAGGCCACCATAAAATATCAGATCACTACTTCAAAAATAATTTGGCATATGAACAAATACCAATACTCATTGAAAGCACAGGTATCTTGAATCCCTTATAAAGTCAAATCTTAATATCCTTATGTGTGAATTTAAAAAGAAACCAGATTTTTCCTAGGATTTCCCTTTAATGATGTTATTGTAGGTGTGGCATAAAATAAAACCGTTACAAACACAATGCACAAGTATAAGTTTCTGCATTTTCGACTTCACTGACTTTACTAATAAACCACCAGTTCAACTTGACCAATGACATTCAATAAGCTACAGTTTCAACTTCACTAATGACAGCCAATAAGCCACAACTTCACCAATGGTGATCAATAAAGCTACAACTTCAATGGTGACCAACAAAGGTTCATGTTTGATATTACCAATGACATTTAATAAGCCACAACTTACCAAGAAAGACCAAAGAACCACAACTTTAACTATACATGTACTGAAGACAAGCAACAAGTTGCAAGTTTGCTTAATATTATCTTGCCTATCGTTCTTAGTTGTAAAATAACATGCTATCTTTGTGATAGACATTTTACACAATGGAATGTATGTAAATGACCTTGACCTGTGCACTATTACAAAAAGCTGTATATGTGTATCAAGTCTGATGATAATTCAATGTGTATGTAAATGACCTTGACCTTTATCTATTAGTCTGTGCAACATTACAATAAGTTGTATATATGTATTAAGTTTGATGATAATTCAATGAGTATGTAAATGACCTTGACCTGTGACTATTACAAAAAGCTGTATATGTGTATCAAGTCTGATGATAATTCAATGTGTATGTAAATGATCTTGACCTTTATCTATTAGTCTGTGCAACATAGAATAAGTGGTATATGTGTATTAAGTTTGATGATAATCCAATGTGGATGTAAATGACCTTGACCTTTATCTATTAGTCTGTGCAACATTAATAAGTTGTATATGTGTATCAAGTCTGATGATAATTCAATGTGTAGGAGAGCTAATAATGCAATGAATATTGACAAGTTTTTAAGTATCAATATAATGGAAACAGGCCAGGGTCAATCAACCAAACATTTATTATATACATGGCCTAATATTTTTAGCCAAAGGGTGTACATATCTATCCTATTATCAGCTGGAATACAATATAAAATATTTAAATGATATGTGACTACGTACATTCTTGAAATTCCTTTACCTGACTTTCTAAACATTATACTCATTATGAGTTTTGCAAGCATTGTTTTCTTCAGATAATTATTAAATTTGTAACAATCACATTGAAACATGCTGTCATTATATTAATTCATAACGTGACAAAATTCATTAAGATTTAATTGAACTCTTCACAATTATAAAATTAAACATATATTTTGACAGGCCAAGATGATTTTAACAAATTGTTGATTTATGTAGCAATTATGAGGTTTTTAACAAGTGTTGGTTATTACAATTTAACACTCTATTTGAAACAAAAATGTTATTTTTTAAAAAAAAGCTAAATAAAATTCATTTCTACCAATCATGCAATGACTTTCATATGCTTGAATGTTCAATAAGACTATGTTTCTGGATCCAAAAATTTTGATTAACAAATAGTCTTAGATCAATAACTTTTAATTATCAAAGTGACCATTCTATTTCTGGTCTTCAGGTTAAAATTTACTGGCCTAAGAGAAAAATCTTATGTCATCAGTGTTAATTTTTTCTTTCCCTGTGTATTGTAATTGCATCACTTTTTAGTGAACCAGACATTAGACCTCATAGATTGTTTACTCATCCACAAGAAACGCCTATGGGGAAAGATGTATTTTTTCTGTCACTCAACACAAGACAGACTGTACATACACTCAAGTGTTTTTGTTTTGTAGGCAGTTAAAAATCACATTAAATGTACTTTGCATTTCGGAATAAATACAAAAAGTTAACTTAATATAAACTGACCAACATAATTTTACCGATTAGCAAAATTCAGACACTTGTTTGGTGGCTATCACTAGACATGTGGCTTTGAGGTCCTGTGTGTAAGATACATCCTAATGCTGACTATAAATGGTTATATTTTAATCACAGTTTTCACTTTTCCCCTTTTACTTAAAATTTGTGTGTCAATTCTAATAATGATAAAATTAACACAGCCATTTTATTAATTCTGAACTGAAAAATTACTGTGCATGCACAGGGTTTTACAACTGCAAGGTCAATATTTGAGATTTAGGGTTGTTTTTTTTTTTAAATTTTTTAAAATGCCCAAAAGGAATTGATATATAATGTATGGATATTATATTTATCCTCCCTGGGAAATAAAGAAGAATTGTGCGCTCACTTTAACAACTTGCTCACTTTAACAACTTGGTCGGTTTATCAATACCACATTATAAAGAGGATTTTTATAAAGAGAAAGTAATCTGTTATTAAATAGTAAACAGTCACACTTTTACAAATTAATCTTGACATTTATCCAGGGCTTGATACTACAAAACTGGCCCACAGGTTAATCAAAACTTTGAATTCTGATCAGGAATTTTTTTTTCCAATGCGAAATAGGTAATATTTTATATGAGGATTTCCTAACATTAACCAATTTTTCAATTTGTGATTAATTTATACAAAGTAAAGAAGAAATCTTTATTTATGAAAACTACCTGAACATTTTAAAGATGAAAAATGTCTAAAATTTTAATGTGTTGAGACTGTTTGCAGACACATATTTTAAAATTTATTCATGGAAAGAAATTTTATTTTTATCACATTCATATATATATATATATATAATTTCAATTTGAAAATGGTGATGAAAACTATCAACTATCTATTTCAATTCATAACTTGGGAAAAGAGAACAATTCATTATGATTTACCGCAGATCCAAAGAGACTTGTCTGCTAATGAAAAACTTTGTTTTCTATTCAGTCTTTGCTGATTAAAAATAGATGACAGATGACATCATTGTCATTTTCAAAAAAAAAAAAGAAAAAAAAAAAAAAAGCCATGTACAATGATTCTTGCTCACATCTGACTTTTGTACAGGATTTGAATTTCTTTTCGCTACAATACGTGTAAATGTCAAATATGCACCAAAAATAAATTTTAATAATGATACCAATTTTAAATAGATATGTTTCATAAATCCATTCAATTTTCAAAAGTAATAAGTTCTGCACAAATGTTGAGAAATAACATTGGAACACAGGTGAATCCCAATTACAAATCTGAAAACAGTCTAGAATCTGCAAGCATATTTTTCTAACATAACTGACAACAAACTCTTACCTCCATTCACATGAACCTCATACAGTGCATATTCATTATTGGTCAACATGCGCATATCCGGACGAAACTTTTCTACCAGTACCGACACAACTTCCTCTGTAGTGGCACTGCTTGATACACGAATACATTTTGTAACCACTTCTCCTTTGTCTTGGAAATAAAATCTCACTACACCATGAAATTCCAAATCCTGAAAATGAAGAATAAAGCATTACTCAGGTAATATATTATATGTGTGGAAACACATTACAAAGTTGTTAGTGCTTTTGATAAATGATTAAAGGGTTATGTATTTAAGCAGTAGCAGTGCTACGATGTATGTCCATTAACTTGAGTCTACCTAACTGCTTATTGAAGGGGTTCTGCTGCAGGTTATCCTTGGCATGCACTGGCCTTAGCTCTCAACCACAGGCACTTGTTTCGATATTTAAAAAAAAATAAAATCCCTTGACCCTAACATAAGACTTATGTTAGGGTCAAGGGATTTTTTTTTTTAATATCGAAACAAGCACCTGTGCTCTCAACAGAGCAGTACTCACAAAACTGCTGGGGGTTATGCATGGAATGCACTGGCCTGGTGGCTAATACTCGATAAAGATTTAAATACACATATCTGATAAAAGCATATCCCAAAAAATAAGTTTTTAATTTTTCACTCCAGTCAGAATTCTTTCACTCAGTCAGTTCTAACATGGCAGAGTAATAAAAAGTGCTCTTAGAGAACTTCCGACCATCTGACAAGTAAACTAACATTCACTAATATGAAGACCATCAGTTCTAAGATGGCAGAGTAATAAAAAGTGCTCTTAGAGAACGTCTGACCATCTGACAAGTAAACTAAAATTCACTAATAATGAAGACCATCAGTTCTAAGATGGCAGAGTAATAAAAAGTGCTCTTAGAGAACTTCCGACCATCTGACAAGTAAACTAACAAATTTTTTACACTAGGATCTGTCTTAGTTTAATTTGGCCCTTGGCAATGAGATATGCTGATCTGTAAGCACACTTTAGACCAAACGGCAAAAGAGACTTCTATTTCTGGACATGTAAATATAAACAACTAATCAATTTACTGCAATGTTGCACTGACTCGAGCTTGCACATGCAAATGTCTTGTCAACACTACAATATTTCACAATATCAATAACCCTATATTATTATTATTGTTGTTGTTATTATAATTATTATTATATTTTATCAAGTGTTCTATCTGGACCACCTAGTTTTAAAAATCCATGGCCCTGGGGCCATTTTTTTTTCTAGCTTGTCTCATAAACTGTTCGTGAAGAGCCTATATTTTTGGAAAATGCTTGGTGCAACTCAATTTTTTTTAGATTTCAAAATATTATTGATCAGTAAGTAAATTCCACTAAAACTGAATTAAGTTCAGTCAGGAATTCATCATTTACACCTATTATTTTTCAAATGTGTCACTGTACTTTTTTTCACACCAATGACATACATGTTTACATACTAAAATATTTACATGATACTGGTGCACTTAAAGCACACATACCTACATCTATTTATTTCCATTTATTTACATATCTATTTTATTTATACATGACTCATACCAGTCAGTTGGCTACATGCAATTTCAATGCATACAAAGATACATATATGTATATATTATAAACTTTAGACTTCAATAAAAATAAAAAACAATTTTTTTTACAAAGCTCAGGTTATTTAATCCAAAAAAAAAATATTATGTGAAATAAAATTAAAGTTGTAATCTTGTTCAACAGATTGTAACCTTTTTCACTTCACTAACTCTATAAAATTGAATTTAAAGTTTACAAGAATCTGTGTTTAGCACTAGTACACAAGTTAATCTAAAATTCCATGCAAAACTTTTTGTTACGGGACAAGCTCTGTTTAAATTGGGTATAAAAAGCAATATTATATCTCAATTTTTATTTTTATGATCAAACCAATTAAGTTTTATTACTTCTTAAAAACATTTAAATCTTTGTAGCCGCCCACATCGTCCATCATTGATATTTGCCATTTTTGAGATGTTCCCTTGTCCTAATGAGTCACATGACTGGACAAGATATCAGCTCAATTTTTAAGATATAAGGTGTCCCAGATTTACCTATATTTACTACCTGTTTGTGTATGCCGTCACTGTAATGGGCCAGGCAGTATTATACTCAAGTGTTGATGTGTTATATACTGGACAGAGAGGAGTACTTACTTCCTATATATATCAATTAGCACAGACATACCTGAAATTTTTACCTGTCCACATGCCGGTCAAATTTGTTCAGGTGTGTGATGATCTGAGATTTAATGAACCAACAAAAAGTTTTACCTATCTGATATATAAAGTTTACAAACAGTCCATCTTGGACAATAAAATGACATTAATTTTGTAGACAGTACCTAATGTGTTAATTTATCATGTTATGTTATAACAATAGATAATTGGGCACATAATTCTCTTGAGAATTTGACCTAAAAGCACATTTTACAGGTAAACAAATGTATTTACCCTGTATGTTTATTTACAAAGGAAAACAACTATACTTTCAAAGTTCTGTTGATCAAAGGTAACAATGTTTCAGATCTTTAGTACTGTTTCAGATCCTGATATAGAGACCAAATCTGTACAAATATTTACAGAGTTAACAGCAAGTAAGTCACCATCCAACAAAGGTGGCTAAAAGGTTACTGTTGTTGTAATGGTGTTTCACATCAGCAGTTTTTCTAGTTCATCAGAGTGAGAGTAAGGTTATTAATCTAGATAGGAATAAATTTAAGAGTAAGTTCATGTATATATGAGATGTGCAAGTGTGTATTATGCTCTGCCTCTGAGCCACCTAGGCAATGGGTAAAAAGGTACAAGACACTGATGGAAAGTATAAAACTAGACCATATCTATCCAGACAACTGACAAAAAATTTCTATTCACTGGTTCAAGTATGAGGATTGTCTACAAATAGTACAATGTAAATATTACTTATTAACCCATTACAATACTTCCTCTAAAGCACTTGAATATGTTTTGACACATTATTTATAAAAAAGTTGACAATATCCTTACCCCACACACCAACTAGCATTATTTCTAACTTATGACAGTGATGAGCATAAACAAACTTTTGGCTACCTGGCACGGTTGAACAATTGAGAATCAACTAATCCTAATGCTGATCAACACAATTTTAACAACTGCATCACTAACATCAATTTGTATATTATCAGTTATACAATGAATCTACGATTTTAGCCATTAATCTTTATGTCATGCATTGATGATGTCACTTTGCTGTAACAGGTGTACAATGAAGTGTGTCATTTAACCCATTGTAACTGGTTGTAAACACAACCTCTTAACATGTATAGATCTGTCATAGAAAGTAGAATGATGTTAACTAATAACAACATTGACTCAGCAGTAATTGTGAAACAATATTGAAGTGGTTCAATGACTTTAGTCAGAGTATAGTGGAGTGTCATAATACTATTTTACAACCAAATTGAGATAATTGCACTTATAATGTATAATGAGGTTGTTAGTTCTAAATCGAGAAAGAAACTAGAACACCCAGAAAAAACACAGAAGAACTTTCCCTCATTTAGATCTGAGGCAGTAGTGGCCATGTTGCTAAAGCATTAGCTTTTAAACCCAAAAAGTCATACACTTGTTGGTTTGACCAAAAAGGATTTTCCTTAAGTTTTTTCTTATAAAATTGGCATCAATGAATTACAATGTTTTTATGACATAAAACATTCCTGGTAATTGGCAATTGGCTATGAAAGCTTTTAATTTGCATGTGGATCACGTCCCAACAGCACAAGATAGCAACCTACTGGAAATTTGGAAAGGAACCGAAAAGAATATAATACAGAAAAGTTTTTTTGAAAAATAGCAGTAGTGACCCTTAACTTGGAGATTCTACACAAATTGGTCTCACTGTACACATATGTTCTGTCTAACCTGAAAATCATGAATCAAGCCTGAAAATTGTACAAAGATCTATACTAAAGGTCTTTGAGACACCTTTCAGATCACTTAATTTATTCAATAAATTATACCATGAGGCATATTGACTGAGCAGATACTCATCCAAATATTACAGAAACTTGTCAGTATATGTACAGAGACTTAGAATACAAGAAAATTACTCCTTAGCTAGAACTTTTCTTAACTTACTTGCTTAAATTAAATTATAATTTTTTTTTTTTTCATTTTGAAGAATAATTTAAGGAAAAAAAATCTGCATGTTTGTAAAAACATTTGTTTGTATTACCACAAAAGACTTCTAGAATTTGTTAAAGTTAAAATTAAAAAAAAAAGAAAAAAAAATGTGTGGTAAATGTAGGAGACAAGTATCTTTAAGAAGGGACAATAAAAACTACATCATATATTTTGGGCTATCTAAATGACAATACCTATAAATTTTAGTTAAACAAACATTTGTTTTTTATCACTCAGCTGTTTTGTGGTTAAGGTTTTAAATTATCATAATAAATGGTGTACTTTTACGAGTACTTGATAAAAATTGTAAGCATTTCTCTCTCAGTTTTATCTCATCTTAATTTACAAGTCAAGATTAATTTAAGTGTAATGTCTATTATAATTAATAAAGCTATCACATACCAAAATGCCACTAGATAAACTAAAACATAATTTAAAACATAAGTTATCAGCTACAATGGCAGCTTGAATGCTAAATATCTGGATACAATAACAACTTAATTTGTATGTGACAAAAGATTTTGCCTGGGTTAATTTACTAGTATTACAATGAAGTAAATGTCCAACAACACTGTAGCTAGCATCTTGATAAGATTTATAATGTACATGTATGCATATATGCTGATCAAAGTGAGAAGTTTTACAGTATGTACAACTTAGGCCAGTATTAGCTGCATCATGACCCAGACAAAATTGTTAGCTGGTACCTTGGCATCGGACTATGGTGACCATTTTGAGACATGACATGACTGAGAATACAGTATACCCATGCCTTAGATGGGACATCAGTCCACTGCAAGTTAAAACACCACCAACCACAGTATATTTACTGGTGCACATTATTCATTTGGCAGCTGGACAGACCAAAGCAATATGAAACAAAATGTTTTACGTAAGGCTATGTCACATAGCTTTGCTGAAGCAGTGACTGTTTATATGACATAACATGATAGAGAATACAATATTCCCATGCCTTAGATGGGAAATCAATCCAATGCAAGTTTAAACACCACAACCCCCAGTATATTAGCTAGTACACATTCATTTGGCAGCTGAAAACCAAAGCAACAGGAAACAAATCGTTTTACTCAAGTCACATGGTCTTGCTGACACTCAAACCCACAACCCTTGAATCATTAAGATTTGACCTTAACCACTCAGTCATGTTTCCACATATTGTACAGGAGGAGTCACAAATGGCATGTTATGTCAGATTCATTCTCCTACACATAAACTATCATATAGTGTACATAAACATTTATCTCTATAACACAACTAATTATAACCAAAACCACAATGCAACTTAATTGCAAGCATTAGAGAATAAACCTGTTAACTATTTCTTGGGATACACCCAAAACCTCATTTAATGTAGCAGTCTAGGTAAGGTCATTGTCTTCTTGTCATCTTGAAAAAAAACTTGACACAAGCCTTTTATCTTAACATCTTGTTGCATTTTTCCCTTTTTTTCTCATTCATTATTTTAGATTTAATATAAAATGAACTACAAATTACACAAAAATCAATACTTTCAATCAAAGTACTTAAAATTTTTCATTAATGCACAATAACCTTATGGTTTTTAAATGCAACACAATCATGTTCCAGACATAAGAACAGGATGTTAATTGAATATCATTTTATATCTAAGATGAGGCATGTTCACCACTTGTTAAATACCATATAATCTGATCTTGGCAACCTCTGTTTGCACATGTACAGATACCTGACTAATATAGATATATTGATGATAACATAAAACAAAAACCAGCACCAATTCAAAGGTAGTTTATCAGATAGCACAAGGAAATGTAATCTTTCATTGATAAATTACTCTCCTGTTTTTCAACAAAGATCCATAAAGATGCAATTACATTTGCATACTATATAATGATTGTCTACTCTATTACCATATATATGTACCAGTAACATAAAACAATAGACCAGAACTTCTCTAGTAGATTATCCTATATCATTTCCTCTCTCTCTTTCAAAATTCTTCACAAAATGTAGGGGGAGGGCTGATGGTGGAGGGAGTGTAAGGTGTATTTTTGTGACTTAATTTTACAGTTTAGGGTTCATTTCACTATATAGTGCATGTCTGATTAAAAATTGTGTTAATGATGACACCTGAATACAGTTAATACTGGATCAAAGCCTGAATGACTCTAACTGGAACTGTATAAACAAGAAGACAACACCACAAAATCAGGCAACTTTCTCATTATTTTACCAAATTGTGACATGCGTAAATTAAATTAGTTTTCAGTCAAAAAAAGCACAATTTGTAATAAGTCAGGTGGACAAGGGCATAGGGCCTGTACGACATCTAAAAAATACAATTTATAATTAATAAGAGAAAATATTTCAATAAAATATCTACAAAATGTATATCCTCACTGCCTAGGACTTCAATTAAAACACCTAGACTGGCTGTATCTCTTAGTAAGTTTTGAATATATGACTGAACCACAAGATTTTGTAGAGAGTCAATTTAACACAACCCCTTTTGTAAAAAAAAAAAAATCAAACGTTGAATGGAATTACTGATGTCACTGTCATGAAAACCAGTTTGGTCTGGTAAAAATGAGTCAATATTTTAATAGGTGGCTAGTGTTGAAATATTAGGAAAAGTAGCCAAGCCAATAGAATCCAAGTACAGAGAGATAACCATGCTCTTTCAGCATGCAGTTTGACAAACTTTATAAGGGCAAGTCTTGGGTGAGAGTGTTTGACCCCCCCCCCCCCCCCACCATAAGACCATTTGAGCCATAAAATTAATCTAAATTCTACAGACATGGGTATGGGTTATGTTTGATATACCAGTCAAGATTATTTCATCTATTTAATAAGGTGATCAGTGGTATCAGGTAAATTCGTCCCACTTCTTGAAAATTCGCCCCCAACTTTTATTGAGATTTTACCTTTTTTAAACTTTTTTATTATTATTATTAATTTTATGTTACCTCGATTTTAATTTGAAGAACATTGCTATAAATCTATGGATTTAATGATGATGTGATGATTTTTATTTATATTTTAAATCTGTGTTTTGCCTATACACTGTATGTTTGAAATAACGAAAATATATTTGTCATATGTTATATATGTAGTGCTCAATAAATGTTTATTAATATATGTATTTGTAATATATATCTTGCTCAGTTTTATCTGTAAAGAAAACAGGAACCTTGTAAGTTGCGATGAGACTTCTGTTTATAAGTAGGTGTAGAATTGCTATTTACCTCTAACCACCAACTGTCCCAGCACAGTTTCAAGTTGGACAAATATATGGAACGATTAGACGGTATTAGAGGATAGCTGTTGTTTGTATGGAAAATATCTTAAATTAATCAATAAAAACTTTTCTTAAGTGAAATATTGCTACCGTCCACTACCGTCTAGTAGCCTCCAGTATCTAGAGTTGAGTAATGGTGTTTAACTCTCATGTCAAAAATATTTCACTTATAATGAGACGTCACCAGCTATCATAATGCTGAGTGCTTCGCGATCTTGGACCATACCTTGTCTGGGTTCGAACTCATGACCTCCCACTTACGATGCGATTACTCTGCCAACTGAGCTATCGCATTTAGACCTACTACCTCTGTTGCTGATGGAGAGCACAGGTACCAGGGGAATTTACTCTAGCACGTCGTCATAAATCAACTCATAAGTCATTACTACAGAAAAAAGTATAGAAAAAAATGGGGGCGAATTTGTACGTGTGGCGAATTTGTTGAAAGTGGGTGTGAATTTGACAGGGACGAATTGACTTGAATTCTGATCAGTTAATGAATGGTGCTTTTGACAAGGATATGATATGAGATAGTTAAGGAACTATACTAAATGTTTTATATTAATGCAGACCTTCTTGACCTAATGAAAAGAACAAGAAAGTCTGTGTTCCAAAAAATTCATGTGCAAGTACCATGGCTTCCTCATCAATAAAACCACTGTACAAAAATAACATAGGGTTAGTATATACTAATAGTCAGAATGTTATCAATCAAGATTAAAAATCCATTCATTTTCTTTTCAATAAAACTTTTTTTGAAGGAACTTCTACATATAATAACTATAAATAATCCTTTCTTTAATCTGTTTTCAACATATGTATTTTATGTGTATATGTCATGTCTGGTTACACTCATGATACAAATATTTATTTTGTAATTAAAGGTCAACATACATGCCTTGGGTGTGGATGGACATTTAAATAGAATTAAATGTAAACTGTTCATGATCATAAACAATGGGTGATTATATCATTGTTACATGTAATTTTCATTAAACTGCCTTTGTTAATTAATATTCATAAAGTAACATTTTGTCGTGATTTGTGTGGTAAAAAGTATTTTTTATTTAAAAAAATATTTATCACATACCTTATACATATAATTCTATATAGACCACACAATTTTACCTATTAAATGAAACTAGATACTAAATTTTTTTTTTTAAATAAAAACTCCCATACTTTCGATTTTTATGACATAAAAATAATAACAGATTTAAAATTCATACTGATGTAGGTCACTGGGGTCAAAGTAAAAATTATTCAGGGGAGTTAATCAAAATAATACTCTCACCTGAACAGGTGAGAAAAATGTAAACAAACTGTCATGACAAAAGTAAAATCAAAACATCCATAGTTTGGAAAATATCAAACAGGTGAAAATGAGTTTATTTGACACGAGAGTTATAAAGACAGTTGTGTTTAAACGGAATGTTTTCATTAGTCAAAGTTTGTGGCGGCCATATTGAAAATTTTGTTGACGGTTTGTGACACCTGAGTTTACCTGGCCCAACACCTATTAGAAATATGGTTTAAAATTTGGATTTTTCAGTCTGAAAATAATTGTTATAAAATAAAATAAACATTTTGCACACCTAAAAACCCCGGTGTTTGAGATAATTACCTCATTTGGTTGACTTAATTCAAAAATATCGTAATGATCTTGATTCCACTGGTTTATCAAGTTGACGAGCTTCTGACGCTCCTCTGGCTTTCCCGCTTGTGTCATCTCGACACTTATCTATCCATCTAATTATAGTAAATATATTAATTTATATAACATCCAACTGTCTCATCACATTTAGTAGGAAATAATCACTTTAAAAATAGCTTCCGTAACACTCAAAACGTTTCGATGGCCTTCTTGGTTTAACGAGAGCGCATGCGTAGAGTAGGCATTGATATGCAAATTCCAAGGTGCCCGCACCCTGAGATGTTGATCTAAGGGACAATCTCACAGGTAAAAAACTGCAGTAACTTTGTAGAATAATGTATCACATATAGACGATTTTCCACGCTCAATTGAAAAACTTAAATTTATATGATTTATGATATTTTAAAAGATAACCTACTACTCATAAATCCGCTCGTTAACATATAATAACCATTATTATTATTATTATTATTGTTGTTGTTGTTGTTGTTGTTGTTGTTGTTAAATTATTATTATTATTATTCTTTATTTTGATTTTGAAATATATATTTCATTTGGTAATTTTTCTTAACTTAATGCTCGTGATTTGTGTTTACGCACTGGTCAGTAATCAATCACTGAAACAAACAGAAAGATGACCGAAACAGAAAACACGGCATTGGTTTTATGACCCAGACTATTGACAGTGACACTGGAACCGTGTCAAAGTGGCCTCAATCAGTAATAATTGCATCTCATTTGGAAAATGCACAAATTTATATATTTATTGTGATTACCAGGACATAAAAGATTGCTATGTTTATAATAGTATGTTCTAGGGCATCAAATATTTATTTTTGTGTTCTAGGGAATACGACATTAATATGTTTATTGTAATACCCAGGACATACTAGATTTTATATACTTAAGGTATACTACATTAATACATTTTTGTGCGTAGGGCATACTTGAATTATAGATAATTATTTTGAGTCCAAAAATCATACTAGATTTCTGTTTTTATTTTGCGTCACAAGACATATTATATTTTATCTTATTTATTGTGCGTCACTGGAATACTTGTGTCATGTTCAGAATTTTGAATTTTACAAAAAGAAATATTCAAAATTCTTATTGTAAAAATTCAAATTCTGCACATGACACTTGATTTTTAAATACTAGTAGTTTGGTGCCTCATAGGACATGAAATATGTATATTTGTTGTGCCACACTTGATATGAAATACATGTATTTGTTTAACGGTGGGTCCCGACAGGACAAATTTGATTAATATCATTATTATGCATACCATAAGATTGCATAGTCAGTCTGTACAAAGGCAAGGGTGATGCACTCAGTAACAGAAGCAACTACAGGGACCTTAAGCTGATTGATCAAGTCATGAAGTCCAGGAGAGAGTTAAGGAACAACTAATCCGACAGAAAATCCTGATAGATGACATGCAATTTTGTTTCGTGCCAGACAGATCTAGAGGAACAACTGATGTCATTTCCATCTTACGACAAATGCAGGAAAAACATATCACAACTAATCAACCCCTTTATATGGCTTACATCGACCTTGAAAAGACGTTAGACCGTGTACCATGTGTCATGTGCAGAATTTTGAATTTTTACAAAGAGAAATATTCAAAATTCTAATTGTCATGTGCAGAATTTTGAATATTTCTCTTTGTAAAAATTCAAAATTCTGCACATGACACATGGAAAATCATTTGGTGGGCAATGCGCAAGTAAGTTGTTGAGGAATAGCTCGTCAAATCTGTACAGACCACATACTCTGATACCAGGAGCCGAGATTGAGTAGGTGACAGCTACAGCGATCATTTGATGTCAATGTTGGTGTCCATCAAGGATCAGTGATAAGTCGTCAGCTGCCCATGGGAGCTTTTGTATGCTGATGATGTAATCGTTAACACTTCTCTTGATTTGCTGCTTGAAAGAGTAGCCACACGGAAAAAGGAAATGGAAGAGAAAGGGCTCCGAGTCAACATGGGTAAGACCAAAGTAATGATCTCAGGTTCAAATCTGGAAACAATGAGATCTGAATCCAGTTTCACTATCATTTCTTAACTAAGATTTTCCTTAACGTAAAAATGAGCAAATTTTTACTATCCTCATTTTAATTACAAATAAACATTTTTGATAGATCTCAATACAGATGTTACAAACTTGAAGTATTCTTTAAAATGACACCTTAATTATCTGAATATCTAAAAAAATTCACCAAATTATGAAGATTTCAAATTTGCCAGATTTAGGTTAAGGAAAATCTTAGTTAAGGATTGATTGCGAAACTGGGACCTGGAAAGTATCCATGCACTTGTTTGTCTCAGCAAGAAACTCAAACCTGCGCACGAGTTGCTCTAGTTTGGTCCATAGGAAGTACAGTGGAATAAAGGGACCCCTCAAGCCTTATCCGAGCTGCAACAGATTTGCTCGAGCCATCGATGGTAGACCTGTGTCAGAGGTAAAAGTTGGTGTGGAAAAGCTTGAAGTTGTAACCGACTTCTGTTACCTTGGTCATCTGTGGTGGATGTGAACTTGTAGCAACAATATGAAGCAAATCAGCATTGAAAAAAGTTAAGAGAGCTGTTTCAAATCCTAACAAGCAAACACCTGCCTTTCACAACAAGAGGCCGCCTCTACACAACCTATATTAGACCTGTGTTGCTTTATGGCTCTGAAACATTGACATTAACAGCTGCCACTATTAGAAAGCTTTGGTGCGGTGATAGAGCTATGATAAGATAAATCTGCTATGCCAATCCGTAAGAGGATGTCCCCATAGAGTCTCTTCTCTTTCAGCTAAACGTCAAACATGTCTCAGAAATTCTCCAGAGAAGCGCGTATAAAACCTATATAATAGACTGAGTGGTTAGCAATGTTCATCTATATTCGCCTGATAATTCTTATTAGTATACAAAGTAAATCAGACATACTTGCAAAAACTCATGCATCACATGAATTGTGCTCTAATTAATCCTTGAGATGTCCAAAATCAAAAAGTTGAAAATTGCTGATGCGATGTAAAATAATATGTAATAAACTTTTCAACTAACCAACTTGATTATATGTTTTCAGACACTTGTAAGCATGGTCGACCGGTCAATACTGCCGATATATAAGTGGATGATCGTTGATGTGCTCTGTCATGTTGGTTTGGTCCCAGTTTCACAATCATTCCTTAACTAAGATTTTCCTTAACTTAAATCTGACAAATTTGAAATTTTAATAGTTTAGTCAATTGTTTAGATATTTAGGATTGTATTTAGTTTTAATCACAAATGTTTATTTTTAATTCAAAATGAGATTTTCAAAATTTGCTAAATTTAAGTTAAGGAAAATCTTAGTTAAGGAATGATTGTGAAACTGGGACCAGTGGGTGAAAAGGTAAAAATTACCTTTCAATAAACGATCTGAAAAAGATTTACTCACAAGACGATTATGACTACTACTTGGCAATCTAAACTCGGATATCGAGTACAAGAGAGACAACTCTTATAATAATCTCAAAATATATACAGAGGTAAAATGTCATCAAGAAAGGTTTTGCATTAAAAACTCCGTGATACAGGAGCCACAAGAGAGACTTAAGATAGAATACTAGAAATAATGGTTGAAGAAATTGTACATTATTCAATCTTAGTAGACATAATTCCTTACACATTGATCCAAAATTTTAGCCTTTAAGAAAGTGAACGAGTCTTTATTATCTTGTCACTGATTATCTGTATTTATTAGTGGAATGATTAGAGTTATGAAATTATAAATTTTGGAATATTATATATATATAGTTACGGGATACTATTTTGTCATTATGCTGGAAGCTCGTCCGAATTCATGAGGCTCAAAATGCATTCTTTTGTTGTTTCGTGTTTTTGTAAAGTATACATGAGCATGTTTTCAGCTACAATTTGCTTTATCTCAATTTAAAAAGCCTGTGTATGTCATCAAACATAAATGAAAAGTTTAATAAGAATGGTCTGTGCTTAAATTTTTATAATGTTCTATTTATTGATTCTTAATGAATATCATTTACTTTTTATAATAAAAAATTTTACTATTGTTACTGAAGCAAGACTCATTGGTACCATGGGTGGGAACTGTTCTAAATTTTAAAGTTTTTTCTTTTGCAAATTGAAACATCTTTTAAGCTGTTCCCAACACTGCATGTGACTGACATACATGCCTTCAGGATAGATGCTACTATTGTTTGGTAATATCGGGGGATAGCGCGAACGCAGTCCCCCACACTAAAAAATTACGTACCCGAGTTGCCCACATTTGGGGCAATCGCAGGATTCAGCCTAACCGGAGTGCAATGGAAAGGCCTCGTCCTGGGGGAACCGCCTTGCGGATCACGGTATCCCCTGTACCAGGTAAGTATGCTTTGCTATAGGTCTACATAAACATTTATACTAAAACATTACAATTATACTTTTGGTTTCTTTGATAAGTTTCAATAATTGTTGGATTTTTTTTGGTTTTTTTTCAGAGGTTTTACTATTTTTAACAATAAATATATGTATAATAATAAGTTAGTGATTATATATATTACAAGATTTCGATTCAAATGCAAAATCATAATTAAAATCTTTTTATTTCCTATATATTTGAAATTTCAAGGGAAATTACTCTTTTTATTAATTTTAGCACTAGTTTTCTCCCTTTTGTTGTTTTCCACATTTCAATGTGACCCTTATGTAATGTAACAAGTAATGCATTGCCGAAATTGACACTTTAAATAGTTTCATTGTTGTTGTTCCAATGATTCTCGTGCCAGTTCTGTTTAGATATCAGTCATGGAGATCAATCTTTAACGACAGACAGTTACATATAAATGTTAGAGCAATGTATGTTAGTAACTGACCATCACAGTTTCGTTATTCTCCATCTGCCCTCAGTATATTTCTATCGTTTTGTTTTGCCAAGATGTTTACAATATATATAAAAAAAAAAAAACATCTACACATGCCAACTAGGAAAAGGCAGACTTTGTAAGCAAATGAATTTATTTAACGGTGATATCCAAGCCTGGCCCCAGTTTCACAATCATTCCCACACTCAACTCAAATTATGGAATATTTCAATGTCATTTTTAAAACATTAGACAGTTAAAATTGAATATCTAATGTTATATTTAAATTGTTTAGTGTAGGTTTGTTAAACAAAACAAAATATTGTCTCAGAAAACTTTTTTTTTTAAAAAAAAAAAAAAAAAAAAAAATATTAATGAGAGAAAAACCGGAATATTTGCAAGTTACCTGAGTGTACACTCAACTGAGTGAATGATTGTGAAACTGGGGATGATGATCGTTAAAGTCTTGTTCGCATTATAAACTTCAAGAAGACAAACAAAATCTGCTAAGCATACATGTAATGCTCGAGTTTTTAACAAGGGAGTAAATTCTAGACAAGGCTAAACTGGGTTATGTTCTTGGTTATTTCAATGATTTGACCATCGAACATTGACATAATTCCATATCAATAGTTTGTAATCCGTAAGAGGAATTAAACAGGAAGTCTCTAGTTAAGGAAATGCTTCTTTAGCAACTGAATCGGCTTTTGTGTCGTGAAGCCTTTATACCAACACGGATAGGCAATTAAAATTACTCTGAATAGCGATTTGTGGTTTAATTATTGGATTAATAATCACTTTCTTACAAAAGTAAAGTCTGAACTCCCTAAATCTGACATTATCATCTTAAATTTCATTATGGATATTTGAACAATCGCTGTTTCCAATGTGATGTAAATCACATAACTATTTGATCAATCGTTGTTGCAAGGTGGTAAAACAAAAAGGACACAAGTCAAACGAAACACTGCGATAAAAACAAAAACGACTTTCAAATTTATTGTGTTTCTTTGTCATGAGAAATCTTTGAGATTTTTATTCGCAATAATAATAATAATAATAATAATAACAATAATGATAATAATAAAAAATAATAAAAGTAATAATAATGTATATTTGTTATAATTATAGACATGGATATAGCAGAATCTCTCTATAAATTAAAGTAAGTTCCGATTTTATTTTTTATGGTACAGCAATACTCCATTTCATTTACTGGATTCACATACCACTGTCAGTCCGACACTTCCATCTAAAACACTGGTTATTAAGAGCATTGGCCACCATTGATTACTTCCTTTAAATTGACATTTAAAAGCAGTTTTAATTTGACTAAATTTTGTAAATAATTTATGTTCGTTTTTACTATCACCATGGCAACTGATTCACTGCACAAAATATAGTTGTTAACAATATAATGTATCAATTACTGAATCTGTCTCTATCATGGGGAGCCATAAAGTCTAAATCTGGTCCTATGGATACGATGCGGAACGGGTTAATGGAAGTGTGACTTTGCTACAAATAAAAAAGTGTGGAACATTAACTGATTCGTCCCAGTACAAATTATTGTACATACTACAGTTAGACCAAAAAAAAAAAAAAATCGATTTTTATTACTATGGATTGTACAGCAATAAACAGAATGTTTTCTATATTAGTAGCCGTGTGACAAAATATTTTTAAAAAAAGAGCCTGAACTGCTCATCTGGAAAAAAATGAATTGCTAGATATGGATCTTGGTTGTGAAATAAGTTGTCTAATGGTGGACATAACTTAATTTATATATTATCAAATGATCTTCCCCACCCAGCCATGTTCAGTTTAGAGGATAAGATTACAGTTTACAGACGGATTGACGCACGTACCGACGCACGTTTCGCCATGTCACAAACTCAGCTAGGTATACCCAAATGCGCTATTATTTATCAAAGATGTATAAATCGAATAAGCTTTTTGCTGTTAAAATTTCCCAGTGGACTGGAAAATAATTCAGCCTGAAATATCTTACCATGTAGTGATTCCTAATGTGTTCCATATTGACCGTGTCAGCCACCCCCGGTATTTGATAAATTTCTCTAATGTAGTTCCACATGTTTGGGTAGTCAATGATTCTCTTCTTATTACACTAAACAGCATAAAGAAAACAAAAAATAATAGAAAAAATGATAATTAAAAAAAAAAAAACTTACTCATATAAGATCGAACTCTAGAACATACTCAATCATTTAGAACATACTCACTTCTACACGATTTAATAGAATCTCTCTCTCTCTAACGCACGCACACACACACACACACACACACACACACACACACACACACACACACACACACACACACACACACACTCTCTCTCTCCCTCTTTTTCTCTCTCTCAAGATTAAACTTTAGCCCACATCATTTATTCATTCATTCAATTATTTATTTATTTATTCAATCAAGACAGACGTGCAGTCCACTCGCATTCATAAAACACAGAACTTAGATCAGTCTAATGCATACAATTCAGCCCACTCTTGTATGAATGAGCGTAATTTCAATGTAGCCCACACTTACTCTTAAATTATCTATCTACCTTTAGCATACACCATCATTTTTATATACCATAACTTTCAAAATTATGTCTTCCTATATACTAGTATATATATATATATATATATATATATATATATATATATATATATATATATATATATATATATATATATATATATAATTTTTGGGCCTACCTTGAAATGTTGGTGATAGACCATATCAAACCTAACCAGTGTTGCAAACAATCGGATATCTGCCTCTGTAAACTGGTTACCCATCAGATAACGTGATTTTGATAAAATATCTTCTACCTGAGTTAAAGCATTTCGTAAAAAGTAAACTTTACCATAACTCTCAACAGAAACCAAACTAATATTATATCAGCGTAAGAGTTTCTTATAACAACCAATGAGATACTGGAGTTTCTTATAATAGCCAATGAGAAAGTGCACCCCAGACAGTGAAAGTCACCAAGATGTTTGAAGGGGGTTATCTTGCAGAGGAATCTTGCTCTATATGACTCTCCATTTCAAAAATATTTTCAATTAAAACAATGACATCCTCCGAAAATAAACTCGCAAAATCAAACTTGTGTACAAAGTTTAAGATATTGGTCTAAAAGAATTAAACTTTAAATATTTTGGCATCTTCATTATTTTTTAAATTTTGATTTGATTTAAATTTATTATTATCATTCATTATTATTATTATCATCATTTTTTTGACCGAAAATATCATATTATTTAAAGTTAGGTTGTAGATTCCGCATAACTAAAGTGAAATTTGTAAGTAATCGTTTTGTTCAGCTTTATGCATGATATTGTACGGACCGAGAACATCATATTATTTAAAGTTAGGTAGTAGATTCCGCATAACTGAAGTCAAATTTGTAAGTTATCGTTTTGTTCAGCTACATGTACGATATTATACGGATAATTTATAACACGTACTTTGTCAAGACTTTTAAAGAGCTGAAGTACAGCTTTGTCATAGGCTTCCTGGGATGTGGCAAATCCAGATTTGTATACACCGTTATTTATATCACTGTAAACAAAACAAAAACAGAATTGAGAAAACTGTAAAACGACCGTTTTGAAATGGTCTTTATTTAAAAAAGTGTGTATGTTACATTGTGTTACGTAGGATCCGTATTTATAAACGGGATCTATTGTTTGTAACGACGGATGACACTTATGTCTTCCGCGAGCCAAAGGCGGACTCAAGGCAACATTGTTCTCAAAAAACCCAGCCTCAGCTACTTGGCTGCATACAGGGATCCAAAGAATTCAATTCCTTGCCATCTTTATATAATTTCTTTTTCATACAGCAAAACTTTGAAAGTCTTGGCCGAACTTGTGATGCCTTAAAAGGTTCGTTTTCCCACATTTCAGTATAATGACGGAATTGGTAGTACAGTTCACCCTGGGCACAAGATTGCCGGAAATATAACATGAGGACAACATTTATGTAAGACAATTAAACAAATTTTTTATTGATAATCATATCCAACCATTTTATCACCAGTTAAAGTGAAATAGAAAAAAATTACAGACCTATGCAGTATGCAAAAGCTTCACTTACAATATACGTGTAGCTAATTTTATTACTTTTAGAATTTTCCTGATTAGTTTGCATAAACACGCATATTCAATCTGCCAAAGTGGGGCCTTAATTACAAGAACCATTATATCCAAGCTTGTTTATTTTACATTACCGATCCTTATAATGTTAAATGATGGCGTTAAGTCTCGCCAGAAAATTTCTCAATCAACGTGGCTGAATAAAAATCTTACTTGTATATCCATTCATTAATTGCATCGATCTTCGATCTTAAATCGGCTGGATAAAAATCTAGATTGCTTTGCTCAACAGTTGGACAATAGGCGTTGAATTCCGAGTTTAACATGCGTATAATCTCACTAGATTCATTATTTACTATTGTTTTGGTAGCTTTATCCCACAGAACAGGAACTGTAAACCTGCCATCATAATCTGTAATAAAAAAGAAGAAAAGAAGGGAGTTCTGAAAATTCTTGATGGACTAAAATTTTGGATGATTTTGAGTTTAAACTGTTTTGTTTATGTTTTTGTATATCTAAACTTTTCGGCCCCTCGTATCACTGATGGTAGATGACATTCCGAAACATGCACTATGGTACATCAAAATTAATAGTCAGATTTATACAAATGCTTCCGTCCTACAGTTTGACTGGTATTTATCTTATTGTTCAACATGTAATCTTAGGCCTCGGTGGTCGAGTGGTCTAAACGCTTACATATCACACCGCCTCTAACCGCATAGGTTTAAAAACCAATCGGGCTGATTCTAGTGTGAGAAAATTTGTGAATTCGCTTGTCAAAGATCGGTGGTTTTCTCCAGGGTACTCTAGTTCCTCCGCCATCCCGGAACTAACCTCCCTGACTGGAACGTAACAGACCATTACTCAACTTAACTGAGTTATCTTTAATACTCTAAAAATATTTCGTGGTAAGCAACAAGGTGTCTCTGCTCTTGCGATATATGCAGCAGTATAGTTAGTCAAAACGGTAATCTACACGTCTTGAAGCTAAACATTTCTGAAACGCAAATCGAGTTTATAGATTATAAATTTATTGACGCTAAATTAACATCAAATTATTTCATAAATTACTTTTTAGGCCACTTATAGTTACATGGACCACAACAGACACATTGAAAATAATTTTCAAAAGTCAATCAAAAGAAGAAACATTTTTACAATAACACGTGGTTTTTATGATTTATGGTCTAAATGAATGCAAAACCTCTCAAGCTTGGACAAATGGGAATTTTACAGGCCAAATAAAATATATTGACAATGAACTTCATTTTAAAAAAGTTTTATATTTAAATAATGAAGTGGCATTGTCTGACATATTTCAAACTTAAACAGCGTTATTGCATATTATTTCTAGGTTATAGTACCTACAATCTATACAAAGGTGTACTAATTATGAATATTAATTGTTGTTCTTGTTATGTTAATTCGCTTTGTCGTTAGTAGCGCAGTTTTAGCTGTCTGTTTACATAATATAGGACTAGTTTAATTACAAACTTTAGCAACATAAATTTACAGTTACAATAAGTGCATTATAAGAAATACCAACCTGGCTTGGCTTTGAAATAGATATCTTTTAAATATCGACAGTTATTGATAGTATCTTGATGCTGAAAAATAAAATAATAATTAGAAAGAAAGAAAGAAAACAATAATAGTTTGGTATCTATGAGAGTGTAGTTTAACTTGGGCGGGTTTCATTTTTAAACTCACCCTTTATGCCAAAAACAGCCAAAAATGAACAATGAAAAGGCTCCCTGTTTTTGGCGGAAGCTGGAATGGATGGTTACAATGCTATCGTTTTGGCATATTACCTGTCTATCGATTGTTCAAAAAAACGTTAATCTGGCTTCTGCTTTTGCAATAGGGGGACCAAGAACGTACTTATCCCCGTTCCAAACCCCGGCGCCAAAAAAAAAAAAAAAAAAAAAAAAAAAAATTACGGAAATTATAATTTTTAGATAAAAAGGATAGGTTCTAATTTAAATGAATCTCGTGTTTATATAAGCATCAATTTCTTTTTCTGCCTCAGGTACTGGTTATAAATACCAAAGTGTCACATTTTTTTTTTTACATTTGTTCATGTAGAATGTAAATCTGCTTATGGAACTGTTTATTATGGCTTGCCTACAGATAACACATACATATTTACGCACATTTTGAAGCTAAGAAACCCTTTTTTTAAATTTCTACTACAATCTCACAAAATACAAGCTCGTGTGTAGTCCGTAAACCGGATGTTGAAGAACTTTTATGTAATAAAATCGAGTTTTCAACAATTATTTAAACTACCTCTTTAAATTCCCATCCAACATCGGATAATAACAGCCAATCTACACAGTCGTATGAAATAACTTTTTCCAATCCTTTCAACTTCCGTAGGATCAAAGTACGATGCGCCCATGGGCATGCGTACGACACATAAAGATGATAGCGTCCTGCTTCAGCTTTAAAACCGGAAGAACCATCAGCTGAAAATAGAAGAATTAGGAGAAAGTTACTTTTTAATAATCCTGTTGGAATTTTCGCTTTATGAGCAAGATATCGAAAGTTATATTCGGATAAGATTAGATTTGCATCATCACGGCAGCGAACATTTTCATCGACAAGTAGCACTAAGCACTTAGAAATGCACGAACATTTTGGACAAAAAATAATGAACTGATGCATTTTCGTTTAAAGTTTTCATGATCACCTCCGTACAATTTAATCGAAAGGTAAGATATTAATTGTTGGTAGGTTGAATGTTATTTTACGCCTTCATTTTTTTTTTTTTTTTTTGGCTTCTCGAAAAGCAAACTGTCAATATTCTCAAGATTAATCTAAGCACAGTCACGTGATGTGCGAGTTCTGTTCTGCTTTGTACTAGTGCGCATTTATGACAACGATCAATAGAGTTCTAGACTTCTTGCATGCAATGATAAACACATCAGATCACTACATCTTGGAATTGGAAGGCAACACCTTACTCAATCGCACATTGCAGTCCTATAAGAAGAGAAAAACACTTTCACCTAGTAGTGTGTTAAAAATTAATGTAGAAGACCGAGTGTATATGTATGTATATTCTGATGTTGATCGGTCGGGTGTTTGGTATGGTGATTATGTCGCACAACAATTTTTAGCTACTAGTGTTCGCGACGACAGCAAGCTAATTTATCTCTAAGTTTAATCTCAAACCAATTTCGTGTATGTGTGAGAGATGCGAGTGTTTATAGTGTGACTTAGGGCGACGTTTTGTTAAGGTGCTAGCTCACCAAAATGGGCATGCCACAGACAAGCATTCTTAATGCCGAGCGCCAGGCGAGAAAGAAGTATCTAAAATATTACAGTCTTATGTATGATCAGGTCGGCAGACGCTCTACACTAAGCCACCGAAGCGGTGTACAACCCTATGTTGAAGGCAGAAGTATGGATATCAATTTCTAAGTTATCTTGGCTGTAATATGTAACTTCTATTATCAAAATTTTATTGAAATAATGTATTCAAAAGTAACACACATGTTCAATGCAATATTTTATAAAATTCAAAATAGCGCATGAATTATTAAATGTTTCGGTCGTTAATGTAAATATATTTACCTGTTACAACATTTCTGAACGTGGAGTCCTTTCTGACAAATTCTCCCTTTTTGCTTATATTTTTTGTCCAAGATACAACTTCTTGTTCTTTATTTCCCTGCATTGCTAACGTTACATACAACCTACATTAAAAAAAAAAAAAACAAGAGGCCCAAGATGGCCCTAATTTGCTCACCTGAGTTTAAATGTAACATTAACATATTTTAACATGTAACATATTTTAAATGTACTTGATAATACCTTGTTAAGTCATAACATGTTGCCTCAATAGAAGTGGTTTCAGATAACATTATTTTTATTGTTTTGGTTTTTAGCTATATAGGTCACTGTGACCTATTTTGGTAGCAAAAGCGACCAGAAACAAATAAGAATGGCAATGGTCTAAAGTGCTTTTGACTAATATGAATGAAATGTGACCAGTAGTGTCTGAGAAGAAGTCTGTTGATGGATGTATGGATGGATGGCAGAGTTCCTATCCACACCAAAAAAGCAAGGTTTTAGCTAAATCTACATATCAGTATCACATGTATTTCAAAAATAATAATTCACTAAAAAGTAAAAATTCATAACATCTCTTCCATGCACCATTGTAAGTCATTAAAGTCAGAAAAAAAATTGGCCTCACTTGTATTTGAACCCTCAACCCATGGGTTGCTAGAATTGAAAAAGAAAAAGGTAGAAAAAAGCGACTTGTGTTTTACAGAATTTCATGGAAATTGTTAAACATTTGTTTCTTCACATAAGAAAATGATGTTTGGAAAAAGAGTTTACCTAAATTTATTGATATTGCAATTTTGGTAAAAAGTACATTAGTGTACTACCCGTAATCCTTCGATGTTTTCGGACCCTCCTATGTTTTCGGACACCCTAATTTTTAAATTTTAATAATTTTTAAATTTCTTCTAAATTCGGACGGCAATTTTTTACCTCTAAATGCGGACACGTTTTTGCTGAAATGCAGTTGCAGCATGTGATACAGAGCGCTTGAAATAAAGATTTAATAAAATCAAGAAGAAACTTCGTTGTTTTCAATTATTTAACAATAATTTGTTGGTTTCACACATTTATTTCATTGTGTATTGGCGCCATTGCATCGTAACCTGAAACAGGTATAGTGCAATGTATTTACGTTTTTAAGTAAATTCAATAAAATCATACCGTTTAAATAAGTGCTTTAATTTTCTATGAAAGTCGATTAAATTTATTGTTTACTGCCGAGAAAATCGTGTAAGACAGAATCTTGTCGGTACACTAGTTCAACATCAAAGACATTTTTTCTGATGAAAACAGGAAGTGACGTTTTTTACTTAATCTCATTTAGTGTTTGTTATGGGAATTCCCGATATGACAATGTGATTGTTCCAGCCGACAGACACGATAAAAAATGCCTTTCTAAGATGAGAGTTACATTAAAATATGTTTGAAATATAATTTAAAATAATTTAATTTTTTAACCTTTTATTTGCGGGAATCGGGACTTGTTCCATCTTTGCATTGCCATTTCCTAAAATCTACACACATACATGGAGGCCTACGCGTGTTAAAATATTGAATGTTTGATTGAAACGAAATTCTCTGAACTTGATTCACAAATAATGTAACACACGAATAATAATAATAATTTGACTGCAGACAATTACAAATAGAAAGCGGCATGTTGGTGCACCTCAAACGTTGGGAGTTAATGGAAAAAGTCACATCGTTTACTTGAAAACAAATGGCGACCTCGATGTGTATTACTTACAGAATCATGATTATTGATAAACAAGCACTTTAAAAAATAATAATTAATTAAATAAACAACACAAAATGTGAAATCTATTTGTATTTTATTTAAAACTTTAATTCACCATTGATTTATGCGTGGATATCACTGTTGATAATGTGTTAAAATGCCGAGAGGTAACCGGGGTTATTTACAATGTATAAAAAATCAACACAAAAACACGTAACCTAATTTTTCACAAAATTGTTGGAATTCACAAACTTGGTTTATAAGATGCTTTAGATGCCAAATATCAAACCAGATTTTATCTCAGTGAAGTGTTTTTCGAGAAGAATTTTTTTTTTAGGTTTTCAACTATTTAGGTCAATAGCAACCTAAAAAGTAAAAATCAAAAATTTCTTCCATGCACCATTGTAAGTCATAAAAATTCAGAAAATAAAATAAAAAAATTAAAAAAAAAAAAAAAAAAAAAATTGGCTCCACTAGGATTTGAACTCTGGACCCTTGGGTTGGTAGAATTGAAAATGAAAAAGGCCGAAAAAAGCGACTTGTATTTTACAGAATTTCATGAAAATTGTCAAACATGTGTTTCTTCACATAAGAAAATGATGTTTGGGAAAAGAGTTCACCTAAATTCATTCATTATTGTAATTTTTGTAAAAAAAAAAAATACTATTTACAAAATACAAAAAATAAACGCAAAAACGCGTAAACTAATTTTTCACAAAAATTATTGAAATTCACAAACTTGGTATATAAGATGCCGTAGATTCCAAATATCACATCAGATTTTATCTCAGTGAAGTGGTTTTGGAGAAGAAGATTTTTTTTTTAGGCTTTTAGCTATGTAGGTCATTGTGACCAAAATTTGGTAGCTATGGCAACCAAAAACACAAATCTGAAAGGCAATGATGTATAGATGCTTTTGACCAAGTTTAAACAAAATGTGACCAGAGGTTTCTGAGAAGAAGTCGTTTGAAGCAATTGTTGACGGACGGACGGACGGAGGGTCTGCCTCTATTGATACCAATAGCTCACATGAGCACTTTGTGCTCAGGTGAGCTAATAATGATGACAGGTTTTTCTTAAAAACCATGTTTTCTTACAATTAGGAAAAGGATATCTGTGAGAAATAGATAAAACCTAATGAAGAAAACCATCAACAAAATTTTAGAATTTTTATACACAACATATTTGTTGTGTTTGGCGTTGTTAGTTTTCAGCAAACATTCGGCATACCAATGGGCACAAATTGTTCACCTTTGCTTGCTCATTTGTTTTATTTATTTATATATTTATGAAGCAGAATTTTTGCAAAATCTCATAAAATCCTTGTCGTTAAATCATTCAACTCCAAATACAGATATATAGATGCTATCTATCCCAGTGAGCTTTAAATAAACGATAGGACTGTTCTGCTTTATATTTGGACTTTAATCTTAATCATAACAACGATAGGCTACATTTGAAGCTATATGACAAACGTGATGACAATTTTTCCATCGTCAACTTTTCATGTCTTTGCATGCATTAATATCCCTGCTTCTCCTGCGTATGATGTACTTATTTCACAGTGAGCTTTAAATAAACGATAGGACTGTTCTGCTTTATATTTGGACTTTAATCTTAATCATAACAACGATAGGCTACATTTGAAGCTATATGACAAACGTGATGACAATTTTTCCATCGTCAACTTTTCATGTCTTTGCATGCATTAATATCCCTGCTTCTCCTGCGTATGATGTACTTATTTCAAAGTTTTCATATGACAAGTTTTATGACCGTCATCACATTATTGTTGATGTTAAAATAGCTGTATCCAAACTCATACTTGATATACTTGACGCCCAATAGTTCGGTTTTCCTTACTTACTCAAATTTGAGTTTACACGTGGCGGGTGTAGACAGCTAGGCAGTATGTACTTACCCTTCGGCTCACTTCCTTGGTAGATGTTCACCTGTATAACTGAAATAGTCAGTTTTTAAAGTTTTTACTTTGTTTTGGGGATTGTGATTTGGACATGGACCGGAATGTTTGTGTTTGAATACCTACTTCTATAAATCTATAATAAAAAACGACTAACATTTCTATTCTGTCTTAAATAAAGCAGCGAATGCCAAAGCCGATACAATAGTTAACCTTATTGCAAATACCAAATTCATAATGCATTAAAATATCTTCAGAAAAGTAGCATGGATGTAAAAAAGTGACATTCTCCGATTTTGAAGCGTAATTTAAATCAAGCAATAAAACTGAAAAAAACTTAATGTCATTATATTTTTCAGTCAGTCTAGTCAGTATATAGCAATTTAAAATCTATTTACCAAAAGAGACAATGACTCTTTATTTTGAAAAAAATGGTGCAAAAATAGTTATAAATAAACATTGAAACATCTTCAAAATAGCTGAAACAGAAGCAAAAGCATAAAGTAAAAAAAAAAGTCATAACCTTAAATTTGTCTCTTTTAACGAAAACATAAAAACTGACAACTTTGCGTAATTATTTTATTTTTCATTTGTAAAAAAAATACGTCAAAATCTGAATTAATCTCTTATTTAAAACCTAGACACCACCAATGCAGTGATTGGCAGATTAAGCCGTGAATGTAAGAAAAAAGAAGAAAAATACGCAAATTTGAAAAAATAAGAAACTTTATCGACTGGTTTGTAAGAAATATGAAGAGTCTTATCACAGTGCGTGACACAGTACAAGATACATTTCAAAAAAAAAAATAATAAAAAAAAAAAAAAAAAAAAATAATAATAATAATAATAATAATAATAACAAAAACAAAAGTAGTGTTTATAACATACGTCTTCAGAGAGCTTTAAAGCTGCATTAAGTTTTTCAATTTTCTGAATTTTTTTTGATATTCTAAAAATATATTTTTTTAAAAATAGATATCTTCTAACCACGATCCGTGACATTCATTTTCTAAAATTTTATTTCCTTTAGCTGTAAATAAACGGAATCCTTTGACCGGTTGGTCAGTGTTTTACGATGGTAATTATGAGCTTGGAGCATGCGCACGGATGTGCGAAAAAACCCATGAATCGAACGTGAAACATGACAGATTGCATTAATTGTCCTTCATTTATAACCAGATGTATTTGAAATGGTGTTATGTATCCCTTACTAAGTCACAAATGACAAATTCAACGAAGTTCTGTGTTTAATTTACCGTATTTCACCGTTTTGAAAGTTGTGTTTAAATGCCCGGGTTTTGATGACGTAACCATGTTCTAATATTAGATCCGAAATGCTGGGTAAATACTGTAATTTCTGTATTTATTCGAGCTTTTATCGTTGAACCAAATGTAACATTGTTTATTAGGAACATTATTAATTAGATTAGCACCATTTTAATTTTTTCTTTGGAAAACTTAATGCAGCTTTAACAAAAGATGAGAATCAGGATAAGAATTAAGTTGTCAATATGACCCACTTGACCTGAAATTTGGTAACGAAAAGTCTATCATAGTTAAATAGCTTTTACAATGTGTTCGAAATTCTATACATCATTCAAAGATGATTTTGATCATTACTTACAAGTGTGACGGAGGTTTTTATATTTTTAATATCTTTCGTATCGTATGACATGGAAATAGGCAATGACCGATCTTTCTCGAAGCATATTGCATTTCTAAAATTTTCTTTATTTCTAGGGTTAAAACAGTTGGCTGTTTCACGATACAAAATATTTATTTAACTAATAACGACACCATGCAATGATTTTTTTTAAAAGTTAAACTCCTGCTTCTATCCACTCGGAAGATTAAAGAACAACGACAATCTATTATCTATTTTCGTAACATAAGTGTTTTTGTATATTCGTAAAATATTACAAAATAAATAAATAAATAAAATTTTATTTCTTAAACAGTATTAATACACCACACTGTAGTTCAATTACAATTATTTAAGTGCTATTTGGTATTGCATCGAAAAAAATCAAATCGCAGCCTAAAGATCATAATACATATCGTACCATGAGGTAACTGAATCGTATGAGTGGTAGTTACAACGTCTTTTTGAGTCGCACTGTTCCTTTCATTTTGGCTTAAATTGTTATCTTTCAGGTCGCCGTCTACGAAGAACTTCATGTAGAGTGCAAGTTTTATAATTAGTTACTCACGCGGGGAAGCTATTCACCTAAACTACTTATGCTTCTATTTGATAATTATGCAGATAGTTAGGCTTACCTTGCTTGCCGGAAACTTTCAACAACGCACGCTTTTCCTACACGCATCCGATTTAGTTGCGTAGGCATACCCACCTAATTATCTAGTTACTTTAAGAAGTTCATTACTGATTTAATTACAATCAACATATAGGCTTACCTTCTGATCATCTTAAACACTGCAATTAACGATTGAACCGGAACTTGTGTATATATGTTACAGGGTGAGTCTATTTCAACCGTAGGTATGTAAACATTTAATACTAGTTAAGTTCTTGGTTATAAACACCGTATTGATAAAGAAATGTTCTAATTCTTCAACTCATTAGATTGTAAAAAGAATAAATGTGACTACGTCTATTTTCCGCAAAGAGGATTAATTAGTGCAAAACGCTTTTTTTAGATTAAGAAATGAAATAACATCATGCAAAATATGAAAATGTAAAAGATGAAATAACTGAATTTTATTGATTTCCCATGAAAATTATGATTTTCGTAAGTTTCTATCCCACGTGGAAAAAAATAAAAATAAAAAATAAAACGGATTTTAACCTGAACTGTGATCCATCCCTTTGAAAGCAGGTTTTTTGTTGCAGTAATGTTGTTTGACGTCGCATCAGCGATCTTTCAGCTTTTAGCTTACGAGAGCAAGTTTTTAATCTCTGAGAACAATTAGTATATGCATGAAATGTGACAGTGTGTATGTTAAAGGCTTATGAAGTCCCGACCAGGGTTTGAGTTAATGACCTTCCACTCTCGAGGCGGACACTCCACAACCTAGGAACCAAGAGTCACAAACTACATGTACAATGGTCATTAAAACATCTAAAAAATCTTGATGCATGAACTAATGTTTCCTTGTTTTCAAGTTTCTTTTAACTAACTGAAAAAAATATAATAGACATTTTAAAAAGCTGAAAATGTATCATCATCATAGCTTGTGGAATTTTCTCTAATCAATTAGTGACGCAGATTAGATAAATGATTTCGACTGTTGGCATAAAACACGTGAAGCTTGTCAAAATCTTTATACGGTTATATATCCGAGTTATAATGATTGAGAAATAGTAATCTATTTTGGATCGAAAAGTAAAATATGTGTATCTAGTATTTGGAGGATTATCCCCAAAACCAAGTTCTAATTTATAAACTCAGTTGCATAATAAATCAATATGTAGATGTTCTAATTTTTCAACTAAAATGGGCGCATTTTAAAGCTGCATTAGTTTTCCCGTGCAAGATAATTAAACGGCGAGTTTATGCCTCTCATGAAAATGTAATACATTGTTCCATGATAAAACCTTTACCTATCTTGAAATTCACTTGATCTACCAAAAATCCTATTTCAACAAACGCAACAAAAAGCATTTGTTCAAGAGCAATGTGGCCACTTTATCGTGCGTATCCAAGCCCAAATGATGTTTTATTTACAACCATTTTTCATCTGATCCTGGTCGATTCGAATCCTTTGTCAGTTTGTCCAAGTTGGCCCTTGTTCTTTTCTTTGCAGAATTTGTTGTCGTTTTCACACGAACACGTTTTTATTTCTGTCGACGCCATTGTTTACAACTTTACACAGATGCAGAACTTCGCGCAGGCTCCAAGCTGATGACTTTCCGAAATGCGCACATATGGCACATCAAAATTCATCAGGTATTTGTGTTATATAATCACTCCTCCAGAGCGGGTACCGCCGCTGGTGGAGTAAACTCCCCGAGGGTATCCATAACTCAGTAGTCAGTACTTTGTGCTGTCAGAAAATATACCATTTAGCAAAATTTTCAGCCGTCTTAATTTTTTGAAATTTATTTAAAATTTAGGTTTGTTTCCTCATGCAAAACATTCCTTAGCTGGATTTGGATTCATATAATTTTGGAACTTCAGATTCATTAACTTTCAACTGTGCTGTCAGAAAATATACCATTTAGCAAAATTTTCAGCCGTCTTAATTTTTTGAAATTTATTTAAAATTTAGGTTTGTTTCCTCATGCAAAGCATTCCTTAGCTGGATTTGGATTCATATAATTTTGGAACTTCAGATTCATTAACTTTCAACTGTTTGGCGTATGTTTTTATCTATCAAACTTTTCGGCCCCCAGTGTCACTGAAGAGGAATGAATTTCCAAAATGTGCACATCTGGCACATCAAAATTTAACAGGTATTTATGTTATATAATGTGCACAAATTCAAAATTTAACAGGTATTTGTGTTATTTAATCTAATCGAATTGCCTCATGCTTTTGAAATTTCTATTTATTATAGCTAATAATAGTGAACTTAAGAAAATGAATCGCACAGATTGTAATAACAATCAATATATATTGATAAAAACATTTTTTTTTAAATTAATTTTTTTTTTCAATAATGCAGCTCTAAGCACTTATAAATAATAAGAATATCAATTTCCTCATTAATATATATATATATATATATATATATATATATATATATATATATATATATATATATATATATATATATATATATATTTATATATATATATATATATATATTGATTAATGGATTCTCAAGGATTCCATCCCCGTCCAGATCCATTTATGTTTTATTGTTTCGCTGGTTGCAATCTGTGATCAGTCTGAAAAAATGTTTTAGTTTTTGTACTGTAATCATAACAAATTAGCACTGAAAAGTAAGTATAGCATTATTTGATACAAAAAAATATCAACCAAAACCTTTATGATTTGGGGTTTGATTGGGAATTTTCATCTTTAAATCACGATTAGCCTTTAACACAAGTGACAGACTAGACGCACCTATCACTCAAGTTTAAATCGCCACGGTGTCTCAGTAGTAGAGTGTCCGCTTCTAGAGCGGGAAGTCATGGTTCCAAAGCCTGACCAGTGCGCTTGTACACGGCATACTATGGGTATAATACACACTCTCACATAACACACATACACGAACTTGTTTAAGATTAATCCTTAGAGATTAATAACCTTGCTATCGTCTTGAATAGCTAAAAATGCTGATGTGACGTTAAACAACTAACCGACACTTGAGGTTTAAGCCGTATTATAAAAGATATTTAAAAGTTTTTAATCGTTTTCTGAATAGCACCATGTAATAACAGAATCAAACATAATCAAATCCATATTATTTAAATATCAGAATTCTGTCTTGGGCTAAGGCCGATCTCCGTCGGAAAGTGGTGTCTCGTAAGACATACGTGTACTAGTCATGCAGATTTCAATATGTACAGGTAATGAAATCAATTTACATGATAATTCGAATTTTTTATGACATTGAACGAAGATATACTACATTTATAATATCAGTAGGACTATGTTTTGATTTCGCCGCTTGTTGTTTGTAAAATGGGAAAAAAAATAAAACAAATTACATAACAAATTTTACGAATATAAATGTGTTTTTGCAACGCATTTGATCAACAATAAAATGCAAATTTGTGTAACAGGACATGAAGATTTACGAGTCTGTCAGTTCTGACAAGGACGATTGCGATACCGGATTTTAAATTTTTATTTACATAAAAATCCAACTCATATAACGTTTATAATGCTATTCAGTGCATGAAATTGACAGATCTATGCATAAAAAGATTTCCATCTGATCCTACACTTGAATTGACTACAATAGGACGGTTTCATTTTACGAAAGGTAAAACATTCCAAATCTAACTAAGGTGCTCAATTAGGTCCACACGAAGAAATGTGGAATGTAGCGATATCACAAGGCGAGACGCGTTTTTAAAATGTGGATACGATAAATGCTAAAACGCAGGGGAAAAGGGTGAAGTTTATCTTTCTAGTATTCCCAAATATCGCATTGGCGGTACGCGTTATCGCAGTTAGGTAGAAATATCATAAAGGTGATGTCGACAAAACGACAAGTTGCGATGTCGGTAAAGCGAAGTTAGGAAGGCGACATACCGATAGTTGCTTTGAACTTTGGTCTTCGCACAAAAGTTTAATTAATTGAAATGATGATACAGTTTTTACATCATTTCAGGTAAAACTATTCAATTACAAACTGCGCGTTATTCCCGATTTTATTGCGTTTTGATTGGTCGATTTCTTCTATATGACGTCATTTTTGACGTTTATTTTCGTATAAATTTGCACTTTTGCCGAACTACTTACGGTGCTTTCCACGATTACTAAGATCAATGTTTACAAATGGCGATCGTGAGAAAAAATAGCGAAGTAGGTCAACACTCGTATTTAAATGACTTGAAAAGATTAAACAATAAAAGAATTGAACAAATATTATCCATATTTTGAAATAATTGATTAAAACGACACAATCAGCTGTCTGGACTTTCTTCATTAAATTATTCCTCTCCTTCGACAAATAAAGCATCCTAGCTGCAACTGCTTGGTCTTCTTTTGCATCTCTTATGCTAAACGATGGAAAGTACTTGTTTAACAGCACACATATGAATCTAAAGCTGGATTTACACTACACGATTTTGCTCTACGATTTACTACGATTTATTCGTCTATGATTCATGTGATGAAAATCGAATTACTCGCATTAAGGGTACATAATCGCAGCGACCCCTTAAATCTCGTGCTGACAAGTGACATGTCGTAGTGAGTCTTGACCAAGTGATAACCCCCAAGATTTTTTGCACGATTTTAATATTTCATAAATCGTAGTAAATCATGGCCACAAAATCGTGTAGTGTAAATCCAGCATAAGTCTTATTAAGTCGTAGGAACTCGTAGATTCTAGTATTAACCCGTATTAGCGCGCACTAACTCCTGTCAAAAAGTCGCCCCGACTCAGCTACGATTCTGCTACAACTCTTTAAAGAATGGACATGTTCATTATTTTGCTACGACTCAGCCGATTAATTTCCAGACATAAATCGTAGACAGTGTATCATAGCGACTCGTAGTGACTCGTATTGACTCGTACAGACTCGTATTAAATTCGTACATACTCGTACAAAATCGTACTGAGTCGCCACGACTTCCATAGCTCTTGGTACCTGGCAGTTTGGCACCGCTGTCAATCACACCACTTCATCCTCCTTGGCTGCTGCTATAAAACTAGGGATAATCTCTGCCTCCTCATTGTTCAGCAGACTTCTATGAACATGTCCACGACATTAGAAAATATTAAAATTCTGGAGCTAGAACTGGCTCTGGAAGAAGAAAGGTTGAGGTTGAATGATCTGGATGAGGAGTCATCAGAGAAAGAATCAGCAGCAAGACCACCTAAGATGTTTGCCAGACCATGGTTGCTGAGACGAGAAGATCATGGTGCTTATGAAAAGCTGATGGTAAAACTGGAAGCTGAGGATCCATCAGAATTCAAGTGGATGCTGCGAGTTGCTCCAGCCATGTTTCGGAAGCTGGAAGAGACCTGTTCTTCTCAAACAAAGCACAGTGTTGAGAGAACCATTGCCAGTGGGATTGAGGCTTGCAGTCACCTTGAAGTATCTATGTTCTGGTATGGCCTACGCAGACATCAGCTACCTATTCCGAGTTTCAACCAGTTCAATATGCAACATCATCTCATCGACTTGTGAGGTTATCCACGAAAAATATGCAGAACTAGTCTTGTTGTGTCCAGATGAGCCTGAAAATTGAAAGGAGGCTACACGCAAGTTTGAAGAGAAGTGGCAATTTCCTCATTGTGTGGGTGCCTTGGATGGAAAGCACATTGCCATTACCAAGCCCTTCAAGAGTGGCACTACGTACCACAACTACAAGGGCTTCTCCATCGTGCTTATGGCCCTTGTTGATGCCGACTACAAGTTTCAGTGGGTAAACGTTGGTGTCACAGGGTGCTCCTCCGATGCCCAGATACGGAACCATACGGACTTGAAACAACTCTTTGAGCAGGGACGAATTGGTTGGCCACAAGAAGAACCACAACCAGGACAAGCTGAATACAGTAATTACTTCATTGTTTCAGATGGAAATCTCTGGACCCTGTATATGTTCCCTGCAAGGAATGCCAAGGACTGGATCGTCCACTTGTCCATTGGGCTAAGCTTGTCATCACCACTGGGCTTGGCCTTCGTCAGACTCCCATATTTGGTCCTTTTGCTGGTCCACCACTTCTTGACCCGGTCCACATTTTGCTTGGTGTCTCCCGCTATCCTTTTCCCATGCAGCCTCCTTGGTTGTGGCGCCCAAATACTAGGGGTCTTGGGACTTGATTCCCTTTAACAAGGGCGTCCTGGATGGACCACTCTATAATCTGGGACCTCTCCTGCTTCTGACCCTTCCGGGACTTCGGCTGTGACTTTGAATGTGTCTCTGCTGGTGTATCTTCTTGCTGGGACCTTGGTGATTTTGGTGACTGGGACTCTGATGGCTGAAACCTTGGTGAGTTGGTTGGATGGGGCATTGCTTGCTGTCTTGGCCTGGGTGACCTCGGATCTGTGGGCTCTGGCTTTGTCTCTGCAAGGGGGTTGCCTCTCTATGCACCTGAGCTACTGTTACTTACAAAATACAGAATATTTTTATTTTTTTCAAAAAAAAAAAATAATAAGAGCAGCATTTCTGAGAAAAAAAAACCTTAAAAGAAGTTGAGCATGATAAAACATTGTGAAATAGAAAATTTCATAAACTGACAATTACAATTTTGCACTAACCGTTTCTAGTCGTGGAACAGGGGGTGACTCTTCCCTGGCTGGGGTCTCTTTGTCCCTTATGGGGACCTTGCCTCCTCTGCTTCCCTTGCCTCTGCCTCTACCTCTACCGCCCTTGGCTTCTCTCCTTCCAGACATATTAAGCAACAAGCAACTATTCACTGGCAGCAGTAGCAGAAGTGATGCCGAGAGCCAAAAATCGAGAGGTTTTTATATCAAAATCGCGGACGTGACATGCTTAATTGATTTTTGCGTGGCATGTCATAATAAGTTGTAGCAAGTCGTGGCGATTCGTAGGGATTCCTATCAAGTCGTAAGAGCGTGTCGCAGCAAGTCGTACTAACTCGTAGCGACTCGTGACAAGTCGAGGCTTGAAGTGGGGGTACATAATCGCAGCGACTCCTTTAATCTCGTACTGACATGTGGCATGCCGTAGTGAGTCTTGACCAAGTGATAACCCCCAAGATTTTTTGCACGATTTTTTCACGATTTTAATATTTCTTAAATCGTAGTAAATCATGGCCATAAAATCGTGTAGTGTAAACCCAGCATTAGATCATTACCACTATTCGGTATTTGCATATTTGGTAAAACACAATTAAAATAACGCCATTTCTTGATTTTACCGTTCTCAGATTCAGCCACCCATCTGATTTTAATAACAAGTCTTGTTGCATTTGCTTCTAATGTTGAGTGCTGCTTTTGACCTTTGGTTAAGAAGTGTGGTATTTTAGCTTTAATTCCAATATTGTCCAGTATATCTAACGAACCCCTGAAACCCCGATCTACAACAAAAATATCATCTTCCTGTATCCACTTTTTATTCTTCGACGTTATTCCATATCATATGTTTAAAACTGCTGGGTCGTTGTTTTTACAGTCGCTATAGTATGGTCCAAGAATGCTAACTCTATACCCTGTTGTCGATACTACAGCCATTGCCTTCAGTAACGGCCTGTGCTTATGCATAGAATATGATTTTCTCTGATATTGGAATTGACTACTCTTTTGAATGTAAATATATGTTCCACCCAAATCTGAAATTGCTGGTAATTCTGCAATAGTTCAAAATAATTTTTGCGCCAGTGTACGAGCATGTTTCTGAATAACATGTAATCTTTTGATATGATTAAACCCAACAAATAATTCCTGGGGAGCTTTATTAGCAGATGTAATAGCACGTTAAATTTTATTAAACTTTAGTAGGAAACATGCATGTATGTTATTACATTCATTGTCATTTGATAATTTTAATTTATAAGTGCCACTATTCAAAATTTGCACACGACACCATAATCACATAAACGTCTTTTTATAGACAATATAACTGTAGTATTACGTTTTTTTACATGGAGATTGGAAATAAATTAAATTAAATTAAAAAATTAAATAAAAACTAAAAATAACAATTGATTCTAAAGTTTCATAAAATCTATAGACTTTAAACACACTCAGATCTTACATGATTCAGTTGGTTAGCAATTTTTCAGCTATTCGCGACAAGAACAAATTTTAATAATCTTTAAAGTTTAATCTTAGAACAAGTTTGTGTATGTCTGAGATGTGCGAGTGTGTGTTATGGTCTGCATTGTACTAGGGTCTCTTTTTGTTAAGGTGCTAGTTCATCGAGTCAGTAATAACGCAGAAAAGCTTTCAACTCCCCTAGTAAAATTATCTTAGCATCAGGTGAACCACTCGATACCATGTCTTCTTAATGCCATGCGCCAGGCGAGGAAGTAGTATTCTGTATGTAAATCAGATTCCTATTCTATTATATAAATCAGTTTCCCTATCTATAATTTCAATCATAAATGACCAATGATACAATTATGATTATGCATATCTGATTTTAGACAAAAAGTAATATTAAACCAAAACACGGAAAAAGACATAGATATGACATAAACAATAAAAAGTAAAACATTTAGATCGGCTGATGAAATTATGCACTTGTGATACAATTTTGACAATTCTGTTTCATACTTAATTCAAAATCTCCATACAAACAAAAAATTTACACTGATGTTAAAGGTGAAGTATTCATTGCACCTTGTCGTATAATATGATACAGTAGAATATTTAAAAGATAGAAGTGTGTACTTTCTATCTGACCACACAAACAGAAAGAGTTTTCTACAATTTTCAAGTTATAAGCACAAATAATTTTAATAAATAGCATTTGAAATAGTTTACCTGAACAAGAACGTTTTCTTTTTCATTTACAATGTTTCTTTTAAGTTAAAACGCTTACATTCATCGTCAATCAATACTGAACATGATATATAATTTGATGAGAGAGAGAGAGAGAGAGAGAGAGAGAGAGAGAGAGAGAGAGCTCTGACATTAATAATGTACATTAAACAGATATGAAAAGATACATCGAGTCTTTAATAAAATAACATCAACCATTTTCCAAACAGACATCTTCTGTGGATTAAATCTAACAGTCAAATGAAACAGTCCAGTGATACTTCCACGTTTTATAAGCTGTAAAATGTAAACAAATTTATTCAGAATACAATTCAACTTTAAAATGTAAGTTGTGTCTTGTCGTTTGATATGGGGTGTCCTTTGATGACGGATTAGATGATGATCGCCAATAAAACCAAATTATAATTTTTTAATTAACTTTTATAATCAATGACTCTTCTACTGACAACTGGTCCGTCAAATATTTTTTTTCAGATCCCCTTTCGTTATCGTTTTAATTTTGTTTCTTTTAATGTTAACATATTCAATATACAAACAAGGTTTTTGGAATTTTAAGACTCGTCATTGTTGTTTTGATTAAACTTTTCATCTGTCTTGGTTTCATTTCGTAAACTTGCTTGTTGTTACTGAATCGGTCAAATTCTATATAGGCTTCAACCGTATCGAAACTCCATGTTTAATTTCATAACATTCAAGTACACCATAACATCCATTTTTCCGCGTGATTGTAAATCAATGAATTTAAATGATATATAATTGCAGCACTGACTAAAGTCATACAAACATGAACAGCTTAAAAAAGCGTAAGAGAACATTCCAAGTTTAAACAAACACTGGATATAATGACAGAATCGTAAAACCAAATTTGTTTGAAAAAGATTTTAAGGTATATAATTGCTCTCTTTACAGAAGAAAAGTGTTTTTTTTAAAGTAACAAATTGCAGAATTCATTTTTTGCGGTTTTTAATTGATATTTTCGTCAAGAGATAATACAAGTTTTACTTTATAACTTACGAAGAAGATTTTGTTTTTTTATTTTTTGCCTTTAGATGGTTTTTGGACACAAGCTCCGTTGTATGCCTTCTTCACACCACTAAATAAACATTAAAAAAAGAAATATACAGAGAAAAGATTTGAATACTATTACAGGTTTTTTACACATTTCATTGAATAACTAGCTTAACTATGATATTTCATGACTTTAAGACTTTGTTTCCAATGCAGTCATGGCTTACGTGTATTTTGTTATACTTACATACATCAAATTTTGTTTCTATACAAGAAATGAATGCCGTGCATTCTAAAGAGTTGTTAAAAAAGTGAGAAAAAACTGGCGAGAGTGAACCCAAAACATTTGCAGCCATTTCAAATTGTGCATATGCTTTTGTCAAACAAAGGCACGATCCTTTGTTTTGAACATCAAATTATTGTGGTGATGTCAATTTGGTTCAACTTCAAACAGATTAATAAATATATATAGCTACCTTTCTCATAGGAGTGTAAAAAAGTAAGGGTACACAAACATAATGTTATACTTACACACATTTTAACAGACATTCATTGTGGTAGGTGACACCATTCTCACCACACACTGGATTGTATATTCGTGGGCAAATACACAAGTTACTTGGTGTAGTTGCCGGACACTGGCCATTGCTGACCTTCTGGACCCCTCTGAAATAGAACCAAAAGAAATGTAGCGGAACAATAAGTAAAATCAATGAAAACACTACACAAACAACACAATCATCGGAAACAAACTGCTACTTACCAACCAAAACCACACGACTCCAAAAACTAACATCTATCTGTATTTAGCGACCAAGATAATAAATTACAACCACCTGACACTAAGAGACCAATATAATAAACGAAAACGAGCTTAAACTCAGCAGCCCCAACCCCAACCACTTGGCACTATACCAGAAACCCCCTCCCTTCCCGCTTACGACACCTGCTAACTGATATCATAACCACAACCACCTAATTACAAATACTAATACCTAATAAGACTAATACCTTCTGACACTTTGCAACTAAAATAACTTAATATTTTAATGCTTTATAAAACTTTTTATTTATAAAAATCATCGAGGCAAAACCATTGAAGAAGTTAAATTATAATTTCATAACAGCGAACTACAAATGAAGCATGTCACTGTTAAGCATGTAATCGGCAGTATTTTAGCAAGAAACAAGTGTTAAGAGTTAAGGAGTGGTGTTTTACAACCCAGTCAAGAATTTTTCACTTATATCGAGGCAGTCGATTCTGGATGGCAGAGGAAACGACCGACCTTCGGCAAACGAACAGACAAACTTTCTCACACTAGGATTTGCCAGAGTAGGCCTCGAACCTAGGCGGTAAGATAACCACGATTCATAAGCGCGTTTTAGACAACTCTGCAACCGATGACGCAACATGAAACAATAGAATAGGTATTTTTGTTGGACTTTATATGACTCTAAAATCACATAAAAAGAAAAATTAACTATAACTTACGCGCAATTCATCAGGCATTCGTTGTTGTAGGTGATTCCATCGCTTCCACAAACCGGAAGATATAATCTTGGGCATGGGCATCCTGGTCCAGTTGCACTACACGGGCCATCATGTGCTTTTGTTGCTCCATTTCCCCTACAAACTCAATATAATCGTGTCATATCAGCTAGGTCTAACGATGCATTTAACCTCATGTCAAAAATGCTTCAACAAACAAGTGGACCAATAAAAATAAGACAAGATTAAGATTCTATTTTAAATGTAATATTTAAGACTATTCAATTGGTAATCATGAGTTGCTGTTTTATGTTTTCCTTACATACTAATGCGAATCACATTGGCTTGTGGTATGATTGAGAATTAGATTTTAGTTATATCATCAAATTTAATTTTTGCTTACATTCATAAAAAGTACATTAATGCAAGTTACAGATGCTTAATCTGAATAATTAGAACGTTTGGAAAAAGAAGAAAAATTAACCCATTTTAAGTGTGTGTGTGTGTGTGTGTGTGTGTGTGTGTGTGTGTGAAGAGACAGAAATATGACAAAAAAATAAACACTTATTGATATTGTCAAGTGCTACTTTTGAATTTTTATGAAATTATGAAAACAATTCAAAAGTAGTACATGACAATATCACTAATTACTGAAACATTTTTACATTGGTCTCATTTAAACAAAACAAATAAAAATAAGACTAATGGGAAAATAGATAAAACATACGTGCAGTTAAGAAGACATTCATTTTCATAAGTTGATCCATCAGAGCCACAAACAGGATTGAGGATTCGTGGACAAACACAGATTGGTCCATTACAGGTTCCTTCGTGTTGTATTGTTACACCTCTGAAATAAAGTTTTAAACCACTTAAATACTTTTTTAAAAAAATTTCTTTTCTTGTAAGTGTACTAGGGACTTCTTGCTTATGAAACGCATTTTAGCGGTGGAGATTTCGAGCGACTTTCGTAAATGGTACCGTATTCTAATTCATCAACCGTGATTTAGAACATCTACATTTCAACATCGATGAATAAGTTTTAAAGCCATTAAACTTTGTACTGTTTCTTTCTCGCATTATCATATTGAAACAGAAGTCGTTAAATAGCAACATCACGGATAGGTACAGAGATTTCTCTACAGTCTCTTTGAGTGACCCGCAGTGGCCTATTGGTTAAAGCGTTAAAGCTAAAGCGTCTCACCACTGTGGCTTCAAAGCATGTCGTCCTCGAGTAAGAAGGAGCTTTCCCTTGTGATTGGACATTATTGGTTGACCCCGTATCAATAGAATTGACTAATGTTTTGTGCTGTTTATCTGTGACATTGCGGTGAGTATATTAGAAGTCAAAGGGTCTTCAGAAGTACACATCAGTGCATAACAGATAAGAAAAACTCGCGCGCTACATGAACATGTTTAATTAGATTATAATGAAGAATAATTGTCTTATTACGAACAGATTCGTTGATGTAAAACAACAAACCAAACCAACAACCAATCTTTCAACTGTATCACTTATTAAATAATAAGCTAATAATAAGAATATATACTTACGCACACTCCATTAAGCATTCATTGTTGTAGGTGTTTCCATCACTTCCACATACAGGAAGTATGATAAACGGACACTGGCATTCTGTTGTTGAAGAACAAGGGCCGTTTTGAGTTTTAGTCACTCCGCTGTCGAAACAAGAATGTAAGAGCATAAGCGGTCTAATTTACCAAAATTGTAAATTGTACCTAAACAAATACTCACAGTTCCATCATTAGAAACAGCAAATGATCAGTTTGATTAACCATTTCCGCTTCGAGTTCTTTAAAATTGTTTCTACTGATGTGCATAATGTAATTTGACATTATAAAAAACAAACAAATAAAAATAATTAAATGCATCAATGTACATCGGTGATTCTAAATGTTTCATTTCGTCACTTACGCAGTAATTATGTCATGAGCAGAATTTTGAATATTTCTCTTGGTAAAAATTCAAAATTCTGCACATGACACTTACTTGTTAACCAAGAGAGCAAATTCATTTACACTTAATACATTCAGAAAAACGTTTACACTCTATATATATATTTTACTTACTCAACACAATTAAGTACACATTCGTTATCATACGTTCTGCCATCGGAGCCACAAACTGGTAAGTAAAGGCTTGGACAGCCACAAGTCTGATTACTACAACGCCCGGTGTACGCTAGTGCCACACCCCTAAAATAGATTATTAGCGTTATGATCTTGAAGAAAAAAGTCTGCAACGTTCGGTGTATGCTAGTCAATTGTCCATAAAACAAAATAATGTGTTTTCGATTAAAAAAAAACTTCTATAATTCTGTGTACATTAGTGCAGAATCCTTGCAATAAGGAACAAGGTGTGATACCAGTATGTAAAATTCAAAAGCATACGGTTTACGGTAACTAGTTCCATAACTGTATATATTATTGTTATCGTAATACCGTGATTAAAAACATTCACATTGTCCGGTGTACGCTAGTTTATTAATATCATCTGATACCGGAGAAGAAATTTTAGATGTCAGGTGCACTCTAGTTCCACATTTTAATATTTATAACATGTGACCAAAGTTTGTTATTTTTTACATAATTTGGTATTAAAAATTTTCAGTAAAACAATGTCTTTCAACATGCCTCTCCAATAGTTCACTACAATAGTTAGATGTGTAGCTTGCTTTTCATTCACTTAAAAAAAATAGCAACACTGAGTCGTTTTATAATGTCCCGAAAGTATAAGTTCATTGAGTGAGTGAGTGAAATATTGTTTTGAGCCGCATCAGCAATTTTGCAGCTATTCGCGGCTAGAAAAATATAAAAGATACAAAAGTATCAATAAACATCTAAATAAAGGTAAATCTATTTGTATAATAAAATAATAACCTAAAAGTAAACTAATAAATACCAGTAATATCACAGACAAATTATATATAAAACACTACGGGAAAATAAATAGTAAAAAAATTAAATTTTACCAAATAAGTTAATTTCCCGGAGGAAGTTTAAAATTTTATGTCCATGGACATTACTAAAAAGATCGTGCATCGGTATAAGTTCAGCTTTCTTATCTCAAACAACGATCTTTTGATGACAAATAATTATTTTTTCGGTGGTATCAATATCTGCTTATCTATTTCCTTTTTTTAATTATTCTTTCGTTTGTTTTAATGTTGTGGTTTTGTCAACTTGTTCAGTGTAAAATTCTTTGTCATACATACTATATGATGGTTGTTCTTGAATAAACACGCTTTAAAAGATAACACGTGACTGTTTCACTTTCCTATTCATGTTTAAATGCAAAAAAAGGATAGTTGACTTGTTACAACTGTTCTACTTACGCACAATTCAGAAGACATTCATTGGTATATGTTCTCCCATCTACGCCACATACAGGTGCCATAATCCTTGGGCATGCGCAAACATTTACATCCGTACTTTCACAAGCGCCATCTTTTAGTTTAGATATCCCACTATAAATAAATGTCTATATTGGTTAAAAAGATGTGATAAAAGTAACTATGCATATATTCAGCTAGCAATTTAAAATTCTCATTAATAGACGACTCCTTGGAGATATAAGATTCTTTATTCAAGTTACATCCTAATCTAGCCGTTTCACTTCTTTTAACTACTCAATTAGTTGTATTTTAAAGAACAGTGCCATGTGCTTAAAATGGTAATTTTATCTGCTGTAGAAGAAGAAATGGATACGTCCATGACTGAGAACAACATAAATCACCCAGAATTTGACAAACAATGAAATTTAATTCAACCGTCATATAATATAAACTATGAAATGGATTGCACATTATAATTAGCTTATATACTGATATCAATTATAGGCTAATAAACGGCTCATGTCAGAACCATATAGATTACTTATAGGCTATTTGTACGTTATACAATACATATTATGGTACTTACGAACAATTCATTACACACTGGTTGTCATATGTGTTTCCATCAACTCCGCATACAGGGAGAAGTATATGTGGACAGTTACACGTCTGACCATTGCATTGACCATCATGGTTCTTCGTGACATGTCTATATGAAACAAAAATTGCTATCGAATGTCAAATACTTGGAAATAACGAAAGAAACAAAGAAAAATCAACCATCGCAAGCTAAGAAACATGGAACACGTATTACAACTGCTAATAATAAAAGTGTCGTCTTTTATCGTGAACCACACATACATGTAATGAATAAAAATTCAAAATTATTAAACAGGAAGTGGAAAAGAGAGAATAATTTGTGTGATTCGTCTAAATTCGGGTGACATTTCCTGAAGCCAATATAAATACTTAAAGGAATTAAACAACTTGCTTTGCAACACCCGATAAAACCAATGATCAATTTTTCATATTTCAGACTTTTTGGTCGAAAAAATCATACAGGCAATTCTTGATTTTTTAAAATTTGTTTCGATACAAATTAATCATTTAGAAAAATAATACATTTGGATAGAGATAAATACATACGCGCAATTCATTTTGCATTCATTATCATAAGTTATTCCATCATTTCCACAAACGTAGGCTATCAAAAGTGGGCATGCGCAAAAATCGCCAGAAGTACCACATTCGCCATCGTGATCTTTTGTTACACCCCTATAATAAAAAAAGAAATATAATTTGCAATACTCTCTATTTTATTTTATTTAAGATCCAACAACGTGTTTGATGATGAACGATAAAGAGGTAAATGGTAAAGTGGGGAAAATGACTTTGACTGAGTAAATGTGACTTACAATTGTAATGTGCTAACATTTTACTACATTATTTAAGAAAATAAAATAAAATTAATCATATGGCGAATCTATCTTTTCGATTTACAATACTAAATATATCTGCATACTAAATGTATCTGCATAAATATATAATAAAAACAAAAAAAACGACAGAATTAAATTTCATTATAATTTCTTCAGAGCGTTCTTGCTTTCAAAACCCTTTAGAAGCATACGTAATTAAATTGCCTTCTTCAATGAAGATTTATATCTATCTGTGCTTGAAATCAATTTTAAGACAGACAGACAGACAGACAGACAGATAGATAGATAGATAGATAGATAGATAGATAGATAGATAGATAGAAGATAGATAGATAATGTGGTACTTTTAATCAAGAACCAAAACTATTTTGAGAGTGGGATCGCTTTTAGAGTGGTATACCGTAATTTTGAAGCAAATTACCTTAAATAACAAAATCTATTTATATTTTATTATTATTTTCATACTTACACACATTGCATCAAGCACTCATTATTGTACGATATACCATCGTTACCACAGACTGGACTTATATCCGGTTGACATGAACAAACGGGAGGTTTCTCTACGTCACAGGCACCATCAGATAACCACCCAACGCCTCTGAAAATTTAAAGTTCTATTTACCACACAAATGCTTTCGCCTTCTTAATTTAAATGTAACATGAAATCGGCCCAGTGTTAAATAACGATTTTTGAGAGTGAGAGTAAAGGTTTTGTGTTTACAAGATAGTGCCAGAAAACATAATGTTAAAAATATAATTTATGATTTCGAAAACAAACATTTAAAAATGTTCTTGTTTTAATGATATGTATTGTTTTGTATATTATTAATAAAACCGAACCAGTTGAACATCGCCACATTTTAACTTATAAGGTAGGTCAGTTGGTAGAGTGCTCGCTTCGTAAGTTAGAGGTCGGGGTTCAAACCCCGGTCGGGTCTGACCAAGCCTTGGAAATGAGAAGTGACTGTTCTCCGCCAAGCACTCGAAAGTCACGGGGTCTTTCGGATGAGACCTTAAAAACCGATGCACGACAGATGTGGCACGTTAAAGAACCCTACCTGCACATTGTCCTTATAAGTGCACTGCAAAGGTAAAAAAAATTTGCCATTTCACCTTTAGCTGGTGACGTTGCAATATAATATATATATATATATATATATATATATATATATATATATATATATTTATATATATATATATATATATATATATATATATATATATATATATATATATATATATATATATATATATATATATATATATATATATATATGAGAGAGAGAGAGAGAGAGAGAGAGAGAGAGAGAGAGAGAGAGAGAGAGAGATCATTTAAAGAAATGTAGTAAAAACTGCGATATAAAATGTGGATTCAGCAGAATCGTAAAATACAAAAAGTTACAAAAAGCTTTGATATACCAGATGCGTATTCAATAATTTCAAAAAAAAACTTATAGGTATCATTACAACGTGCGTTATGACGTTTGAGTACATAGCAAGTAGAGCATAACTGAGTCACCGACAAAAAATATTTTGCGCGCCATATTATGCATAATTTGAATTTTAAATTATAATGACAACGGTTATGAATTTCGAAAAAAAAAATTATTACCTATGATACAGCTAACAAGTATAATTTAAATATTTAAACTCACGCGCATTTCATGTGACAGCGATTACTGTAAGTCCGTCCATCAGTTCCACATACTGGCAGGTATATCAATGGACATTGACACGACTGGGTGGATTTACAGCTAACTAAAGGATAAAAAAATAAAATAAAATTACTTACCAAAAGACGAACATTGATTCAATTTTGTATAAATATGCTCATAAAATAATACACAATGTAAGCAATTATCTGTTGTACAACTGCACTGTTCGCAAATTTGCGAATTTGCTTGGAATGAAATAAGATTATTTATTTATTTAATCATTTATTTTTTTATTTATTTATTTTTAATCACAAGGAAATTTTTTTAAACATATCTGGGACATATCTCAGGGAAATGCGTATCTATGATAGACTGATAGACTATTGAAAACTATTAACAAATGAAATTCACCGTTACAACTTAGAATACTTCCGGGGGGGAATCAAGTTTTCATTACAAATATTTTTTTCTTTAAACTTTGCATTTCGATTTTATTTTTAGTGTTGTTCGGAAATTTTAATAATTACTTTTAAGAAAAAATCATTTTGACTTTCGTGTCATATACCACTTTTTGAATTTTATCATAAAAATACATTCAAAAAGTGGTATATGACAGACATTCGTATAAACTTTGTTACACTAACAATGAAAATTTGATTACCTTAATGTTTCAAAAATTTAGAAATAAGTTTAATTTATTAATTTGGAAAGCCGCCCTGTTACTTTATTTCATTTATTTATTCATTTTGTTTAACATAATTTGGCAAAATAATAATAATAATAAAATAAAGAAGAAGAAGAAAAGAATTTAAATGTGTCAAAAATACATGGAAACTCTTTCATGCATTATTACACTTACCTTGTGAAAGATAACCAAAAGATAATAAGAACACAAAGACGATGTTCCCGTCCATTTTAAGGAGACGATTTATAACTGAACGTTTGATACAAAATGGTTTGGTTTGGGGTACCGAAAAACATTTTATGTCTTTAAATATGGTACAACCATTCCTTAAAGATCATAAAATGTAAATTCAGCGCAGTAACTCGCCACTGGGTGACACAAAAAATGAATGCGCAGGTAGACGACACCTCTTTATCTACTTCACGTACAAATATTATTTGTTTATTAAAATTTATTTAAATTAATTTGAAAATTAAACGAAGTTTTATAACATTAAAAGAGGTAAAAAATTTAAAACATAATAATTTCAATATTATTTTAAATGTTTAAACTTTATCACAATCTGACATAAACAACAAACTTTGAACTTTTATATTTGGGCTTTAGATGAGAACTAAGGCGATATCCGTGAACTTGTGATTAAGTGTTTTTCCCCGAATAAACAAGTACATGTAGTTGTAAAACCTGACTCAGTGATTGACAATTTTAAATCTTTATCAAACGCCTGACCCTATAAATCCCCCCTACTTCCTTTTAGCATTATAAAAATTAATAATATCACAAATATTCCTCCTTAGAACTTAGTCTCATCCGAATCACTAAGCATTCTTTCACGTAAATTAAACTTTCTTTTGAGTATGAAGAAAGCATTGGTCATCCATATTCAAAGGACTATTATATCAAGAAAGACGCTCATATATATATATATATAGAGAGAGAGAGAGAGAGAGAGAGAGAGAGAGAGAGAGAGAGAGAGAGAGAGAGAGAGAGAGAGAGAGAGAGAGAGAGAGAGAGAGTGTGTGTGTGTGTGTGTGTGTGTGTGTGTGTGTGTGTGTGAAAAATTAGCTCTAAAAATTAATTACATAAGTTTGCATTTCACAGACAGCACGTTTTTCGTAATTTAAGAATCAACTCAAGTTAAGCGACAAAGTTTTGTCATCATCATCAAACTCCTTAATAAAATATATATGGTTTCTGAACACTAATAATTAAAAAAAATTATTCAGCCCAGTGTCTATCGACATATGCAAATATGTGTTAATCGTTTCTAGCCTTGGTCCCTTAATTTGTTCGTTTCCACAACTTACTACAACTTACCTTCTGAAGTTGGACTTTGGAAAAATATCATTATAGAGAACAGAATATATGAGCTTTGTTTTACCAATTTAGATGATGAATATCACAATATCTCATACCACTTTGCATTGTCTGTGTAGTGTCATATACCACTTTTTGAATTTAATCATAAAAATACATTCAAAAAGTGGTATATGACAATAAAATTATGTCATATACCACTTTTTGAATGTATTTTTATGATTAAATTAAAAAAGTGGTATATGACAGTAGAAAAACATGTTTATTTCAACGTACTACACTAGCAAACTAAATAATTAAAAATTTTATTCCATGTTTTATAATAGAAATTTATCTTTATAAACTAAATCATGCAAGTATGTAAATTTATAAAAATTATCAATGAAAGAATCGGTCCTCCATGTAAACAAATTTGTATATATTGATGCAATGCTATTACTCATGTATTATTTGTTATTTTTATACACTCTTGTATTTTCTGTGTATTGCAATATGAGAAACTTGCATTGAAACTTGATCTATTTCAATGTTTCATAATTGTATTGACGTATTTTTCACCTGTTGATTGTTTTTGCGATTTTTATATTTCATTCTTAATTTATGAAATTATATTGCATGTTATTCAAGCAATATCATAAATATATGATTCAGATGCAAACAATTTTACATTTCTTTTTGAAAAAGAAATAACACAAAAAATCAAATTTGTTAGTTTGGTAAACCCGAGATTTCATAAAACCAATGTACATCAAAAAAAACTTTTGGTGGTTTTTCAGCTTGAGTCCTGGTGTTATATGCCACTTTTTGAATTTAATCATAAAAATACATTCAAATAGTGACAATATTTGAATGTAGTTTTATGACTAAATTCAAAAAGTGGTATATGGCACTGGTATTACATACAAAACAGTTCATACATAAAAACAATTATTAAAACAAAATACATGGTGTCTCGGTCGAAAGATCGCATAGCATTTCAGTGACGTAATACTTTTTTCACTAAAAATAAAGTTAAAAATAAAATCGATGTAAAACATAACCGATACAATATATGATGTTGCTATGTTACTACATTTTATCCAATGGGGTTAAAATGAATTGTACACGTGGATTCCCGTTATATTGTCTTGTTTTCGTTTCATCAGTATCGATCTTGGTATACATTATTTTAGAGGATTTTACCTTTTAGAGACTTTAAATTGTTTCATTTTACAGTTAAATGCATGGACTTTGAACAGATTTTAGGGGAAAAAAACAAGAAATTAAGATTTGTATTGTTGAATGTTTTCTCTGGCCTAACAAGTCATATAGTGAGTACTGAGTAACAATTAATATTCGGGATGGTTAATTTTTAAAAACGCACACATTTATATATAGTAACGTTAGTAGTATTTATAACTTTAATATCAGTTTATTGCATTAACATGAAGTAAATGTTATAGTATATAAAGTAATGGTATCAGTAATGGTAAAAATATAACTAGCAACAATATAATAATAATAATAATTATAATAATAATAATAATCAAAATGGATCGACAGGAGTGTAGTGAAGAAGAGTGGTGGTGTTTAACGACTCGGTCAGGTTTCTTCCGCTTATTTCGAGACGGTCAGTTCCGCACGGTGGAGGAAACTGAGCAACCTTTTCCGAGCAAATGACAACTTTTTCACACCGTTAGATCTGACCAAGCGCGATTCAAGCCTAGGCAGGTAAGAGTCACGCGCACTTCAGACAAGTCGACCAATGAGGCTCTTTTTATAATGCTTAATATCATTAGTTGTGGCAATGGTCATCAAATATTTATTAGATTTCTTTATTATGGTGTTCATAATAAGTGCCTTTTGTTTTTACATTGTATTTGGCGTAAAACACCATTATTTAAGACAACTCGTCTCTATGTTACGTTGGGGTACATTAGGTTTCAGAAATTACCATTGACAGCAGGTATTTTAAAGATGTTTACTTTTCATGCCTCAAAATCCGTACCCCGGTGCTAGGTTGAGAACGTGTTTGAATTTTATTATTTTTCAGTACATCACACACATTTGCATTTACTTAGTATGAATCACGTGACCTTTTTATAATCCGGGTTTTTCCTAACTGAAACAGGCGGGGGTTTTACTGAAATTTCATTTACAAAGGAATTTTTCTGGTCAGGGAACTCCAATGTTGGTGTAAAAAAGGTAGGTGATTGAAATTATTATAGGAAAACAAGGGATATAAAAATAAACAATAAGGACAGGTAAAAACGAAGAATAAATGTCCCAAATGGACCTTAATGATAAGTTAATCTTATCATCCAGGAGTACAATGGGGTGTTGTCATGTGTATCTAAGACACTCCCTAACCTTGAAACAAAGAGATGAATTCTATCATAGGGTGTTAAGAGAAGTATTTTAAATATTACAAAATGTCTGCCATTTTGTTGTGTAGCCTATTTATAGATTTTATAAATATGTATTATTCTTGGAAGTGTGCCAACAAATCAATCATAAATATAATGTTCCATAATCTATATAAATAATATAAATATTGATATATATATAATATTTAAAAAGTAAATTCTACTACGCATGTGTACTGTAAGTGGATAAATATGGATTTTGTGTATTGACACGCATCTTATTTTTAAAACGTATACAGTGTTATAAAGCAAAAATCTCTCTATGATCCCTATATGTATACATTTAAATTTCTAATTCTAAAACCCAAAACAACAACAGTAACAATAATAATAATAATGATGATAATAATAATAATAAATTTGATAATAAATTTAATATTATTTACTCACGAAATGAATTTAAGGTTTCAAGTTTAGATAGATTCAGCGTTGAAGTGCCGACTGATTTTTACAACAATCATTTATTTAAGACCATATGCTTGATAGCTGGTAAATTAAAAAAAGGAATGCATATCTAATTCCTATATGATAGTATAGATGACTTGAGAATATAAATAAAAACGAAATATTATAAGATGAGCGATAGTACACACGCACAAGAAACGTCGGACGGTCTTAACCAAGGCCAAGGTATATATATATATATATATATATATATATATATATATATATATATATATATATATATATATATATATATATATATATATATATATATATATATTGAAAATAGTGGTTATAGTGGTACTTTGTCATGTACTCCCAATTATATCGTATCAAGTTTTGTTAAGTAAAAAAAAAACTTCTCGGTTTAGTTTTTAATTTTATTTTTGTTATTTTTTCTTTCAGAAGTAGGGAATGACTACCGGTCTGCACTGGTTATTTTCTGTCAAGAATAAAACATGCGAGGAGAACAAAGGAGATTTAATACCCACAGAAGATTTGATACAATGGCTATTAATCGTGCAAGAGGAAATAACCCCTACATGTTAAATTTGTTTTGATGAAAAAAAAACCAAAAACAAGTAAATGATTCCAGTGACGTTTCGTCCAAAAAGGCCCCATTTGTCAAGAATTAATAAATTCATTGGAGAACTTTGATTTATTAGTCTGACCCCCATTGCATAATACTAAAACTTTATTCCTGTCATAATATTTCTTATATATATTTTTATTTTATGGTAAAATTTTCTTGTAAGTGTTGGATATTTTAATTTAGTTTTACTTTTAATATTCTTAAATTTAACCTTTTCTTTTAACTTTTATGATATTTTTTTCTTCTATATAGATATATAAACTTGTAATATTATATTTTTATGTACAATTTATAACCATGTATAATCAAGCTAATTCTAGTTTTCACGCTTATGAGTACGGACCCTATCCAACCCACGGTCAATTTCAATCACATAACATTACCACCAGTGATGAATTTCGTGGTTTCTATAGCAACGGCCAGCAGCAAGGTCATAGAAATGAAATAGACAATGGTTCAAGAATTATGCAAAATGGTTTCACTGGTTTTGAATCAGACCCAACCACTACGATGTCTGCAACTTCCTTCTCCCGAAACGAACTCGATTTTCGAGGTCAACAGCCAGAATCATATACCATGGTAGCTAACAAAGACGTATTACAACAACAGTATGGCATATCTCAGAGTAAACCGAAGTACCCTCAGTATGCTGTTAAATCTGTTCGTGCTTCTACATACAGAAACTTTCCACCAGAGGTCACTCAGACACCAGAGGACATGGCACAAGCTGGGTTCTTCTATTCTGGTACGTTTGTTATACTATTTTAATCTATTTTTTCTTTATTTAGATGTCACACGAAAATTTTCAAAATTATCTGTTGAAACCATATAAAAGTGATTGGGTGAGTGATTGAGTGAGTGATCATGAGTGCGTAAGAAAGCGAGTAAATGAGTTATTGTTAGACCCGCATGAACATTGAGCTTTTCATTATATTACGAGGAAATGTAAATAATATAACGTTATATATCGAAGCATCAAATTGATGTAAAACTAAATGCAACAAAATGTTTAAAAACCAAAGTTGAATAAGAATGCAAATACGCCAACACTGCTTGTATAAATCTAGTTGAAATGTTAAAGCTAGTTTGGCGATTAAAGTATAAATATGAATGCCACGGATTTTAACTAACTGTAAAAATGGACTTCTGTGAAAATATCTGAACAACTAAACTGATTGATAGAATAGGAATGTCAATGACCTGAAGTTGGCACAGGTCTGCCAACTAAAAGCTAACAATGACCTTGACCAGAAATTAACACAAAGCCACCAAATGAAGGATAGGAATGACCTTAACCGGGAGATAGTACTGATACACTAACTGAAATTTAGTAATGACCTTGACTGGATGTGATCCCTCTACCACCATTAGAAGAAACTTAGAAATGTTCTTGACAAAATACAAATTTTACGTATAGACGCATATACCAATTAAATCAAATTTTCAATAAAAATAAATCTTAGAAGATAGCGTATTTATTTAGCTAAGTTTCCAAAGTCCAAATTTAACCCCCCCTCTCTCTCTCTCTCTCTCTCTCTCTCTCTCTCTCTCTCTCTCTCTCTCTCTCTCTCTTTTCTCTCTCTCTCTCTCTCTCTCTCTCTCTCTCTCTCTCTCTCTCTCTCTCTCTCTCATATTTATTTTAATATTTTACTTTTAGGAAAAGATGATGTTGTCTATTGCTACTTTTGTGGGCAAGGAATAAGAGCATGGGAACCGGAAGATGATGTGTGGATAGAGCATGCTCGGTGGTCACCCAATTGTGGTCATTTGTTGAATTGTAAAGGCAGTGAGTTTGTTCGAATGGTTAAACTTGCTGAAACTAATCCTGAAATGGTGAGTACTATCTATTATGGTTAATTTTTTTTTCTTTTTTTTTTTTTTTTTTTTGGGGGGGGGGGAATGAAAATACAGTGCATGTACTTACCTATAGTATTATGTGGAACGTCATAGCTGTCTATTATGGTACAAAAATGGTATAGAATTAATTTTATCATGATATTATTTGCTTTCATCGTTATATGTTTTATAATGATCAGACCAAATAATATAATGGTAAAACCTTATCATATAATAATAAAATTAAAATATACAATGATAAAACCAAAACATATAACAATGAAAGCAAATAATTTCATGATAAAATGAATCCATGTACCATTTTGTATCATATAAGGCAGCTATGGAGTTGAATTGAGTAATGTTGTTTAACGTCCCACTCAAGAATATATCACTTATATCGAGATGTCGCCAGTTATAGACAAAAGTGCAGAAATTTTGCCTGTGTGTTGCGCTGATGGCATTATACAGCAGGGTTCTTTATTGTGTCACGCCTACCGTGACAGGGGACCTCGTTTATTTTAAGTTCCCATGCGAAAGAACCGTGACTTTCATTTCATAATGCCGAGTGCTTAGCGAAAGAACAGTCACTACCCACTTTCAAGTCTTGGGTCAGACCCGGTCGGAGTTCGAACCCACGACCTCCTATTTTAAGGCAGCTATGGCGTTCCATAGTATTACAATACTAACTTATCATACAGGCTTATACTTTTAGCTTGTAAAACACTTGTAGTGATAAAGGTAGGAATTAAGCAAATATACAATTCATTGTTTCAATAGAAGAATTATTTAAACACTACACTCGTTTATCTTATGTGAAATATCTTCTTATTTATAAATTATTTTTTACGAAATTCAAAAAGGAAAAACGCTAGAATGTTAAGAGACAAAACGAGAGGTTTCAGAAAACATCAGTGATTTTAACAATTGTTCCCTGAAATCGCGTGCTCAGGCCAAAAAATTAACTCCGTCATAACCACACTACCATTATAAATTTAGTCAAATTAGACTAATTGATCGCATTTTTGTACGATGATTTATTTGTCATTTGCTTCTTTTCATTTTTTCACATTATTTTATATTAAAACAATATTTAAAGAATTCACTCGAATGCATTTTTCAAAAAAAAAAAATTAAATTAAAATAAATAAATAAATAAATAAATAAATAAATAATAATTTTTTTTGCTTGTAGTCTTATTCATCAATCGAGAACACTAGAGAAGACCTATCAACGCAAGTTACAACTCCAATGGTGAACGGACAAGCGGTTGGGGGATCCAGTCACAAGGAAGGTAAACATTAAATAATGGTAGCAAATAATTATCTTGTAAACCAACAAGGTCCCCAAAACACAGTCCCCTACTAACAGTTTTGTTACCGTTAAGGTCCAAAGCACAGTCCTTACTAACAATCTTGAATGCATCATTTCGATAAAAGTTTTAAAGTAGCATATGGCACCATAGTGATACATGAATATTTTTTACAGAATATATCATTTAATAAATTTGTAATCAATCAAATGCAGATATCAAGTTAAATCGTGAACTTTTTGAGAAAGAACATTTACATAGGATAAAAATCCACATTTTATAATTAATATAATATATAAGTAATTGATTTATCATATTTTAAAAGAACTAAAAAGAATAATAAAAAATAATATATTTTATATGTAAAGTATGGTAACAATAATAGACATTTCGACACAAGGCAAATGCTTAATTTATTTATTTTCAAATTACATGAAACTCAATTGTTTCCATGCATCGAACTTGTATTTAATTTTAATCAACCGTATTAACCACATTTTAAAATTGTTTATTTTTAAAACTTTTTTTTGCATTCTTGAAAAATCTTATATCAAGAGATTATTATTCATTGTAGAAAATGCAAAAACTCTCGAAGACTCAGACTCGCCATTATTGAATACTGTTGCAGCCCAGAGTGTCCTACTGAATGATTACAGCAAAGAATCTGTCATCAAAGCAATTAATGTGTACAAATTAAAAGAAGGTAAGGAAGTCCTAGAGATCACAGACACACACACACACACACACACACACACACACGCGCGCGCGCGCGCGCGTGGTAAAAGCAAGTTAGTTCATTCTGTTTTAATGATATGTTAAAATGCGTAGGGAAGTGTTGAAGAAAGCATGTAAACTTGATTTATTTTATCCTTTATAAAATCGCTATAAGTATCGGTGCTAGGGGACATCTGGTCACTTGTGACCAAAACAATATGTTGTAATTAAGAATTTATCATAAACAGATTCGATAAACATCTCCGATCAAACCTCTTTTACTCTTTACAATGTTTTCAATTCAGGGTTAAATATTGCACCCAGGAACAAAGGCTTTATATTATTTTATTTTATTTTTATTATTATTTTTTTAAATTTTTATTTATTTATTTATTTAGTTTTTGAGGTAAAATACCATAAATCTTCTTTTAGACCAACGAAACTTTTTTGTATTCTTGTCATCTTTTTTAGGACGAACAGATTTCAGTGCTGCGAACCTTCTACAGATAATATTTCATATGGATGAGGGATTGATTAACTATGATGAACTCGTGTCGAGTGCAAAATTGAATGATCACAAGGTGTCTGAACCAAAATTAAAGAATGCTCATGAACAACCAGTGAAAAATCAACAATCTTTGAACACAACAGAGGGTAAGATATTAAAACAAATAAAATAAAGAAAATACAAGAGGGTTAAGTACATTTTATTTTGTTTTAATGAGACAATCATACCAAGATTAAATTAATAAGGAGACATCGGTTGCTGGGTAGTTACTCACCACCTAGGTTCGAATTCCGCTAGGGCACATCCTAGTGTGACAAATTTTGTCAGTGCGTTTACCGAAGGTTAGTGGTTTTCTAAGAAAACTCCGGCTTTCTCCACCATCTCTGAATTGACTGCATCGATGTAACTGAAAAAAATCCTGACTGGGGCGTTAAACATCATTAATTAACTCCACACATTGTTCGATTTACTTTGTTTACAAAGAAATATAAGTTGAAAGGTTTTTATATGAAATACATATATGCAAGCAGTTTAAAGCGTTAGAATGTTTTATATAAAAAAGTGTAATCACATCTTTTTTAAATTTGTTCATTTTTATGACGTGTTTTTGAATGTTTAAGTACATACTTGTAAACTAAAAGTTTTGTTTTAAAACTATAATTAAAACTAATTCAAACTATAGGAATGAGAAACTATGGTTTGTTAGATTTCTTTTGGAATTACTGGACATTCATAGTTTTTAAAAGGAATTGATCTGATTGATTTAACATGGCCATATTTTATTTTGTTTACAGATGCTAGAGAGGAAGCTAAAGAATTATTGGCGGAAAACAGACAACTGAAGGATCAAACCACGTGTAAAATTTGTCTGGAAGAAACGGTTTCTATTGTGTTTCTTCCATGCGGACATTTGTGTTCTTGTTCACAATGTGCCCCGGCTCTCAAAAAATGTCCCATATGCCGTGGCTTCATAAAAGGAACTGTAAAAACCTTCCTACCTTGAAAAAGGTTTTATTGATGACCGTGATGATATAACAGATTGTGATAGTACCTAAGCGGCTTTAAATCGCGTTGCAATGCTTCTTTCGGATTTGTCTTGGCCTTTTTTAATATTTTAATTAGCGCGCCCATGTTTGCTTCTGTATGCAAATATGCAATTCGTGAACACAATGTCCGAGAACAATGTAGTAATCAAAGCGATATTTATCAAAACAAAATGGAATAGTAGTGGTAAAAACAAAATCGACAAAAAATCGCCATTTAAGGTTAATATTGTTTCTGTTAAAACTTTAGATTACCATTTTCAATGAACCATCCACGGTTAAATAAATAGAACATAAAAAAGAATAAAAAGTGTTGATTTCAGAGGAAAAAGAGTAAGAGAGCTAACTGCAGTTTATTTTCACATAGACAGTAAATACACATGTATATTGCTAGGAAAAATAAAAACAATCATTTCCAAAAAAGTTGTATTAGAAACAAAAGAATATACAATTATATATATGTTTTTTGGATTTTTGTTAATCTTGATTTTTTTATTTAAATGATAATTTAAACTTTATTTCTTTTGCAACGATTTAGAAACAAGTTGTGCAACTTATATTAATCTAGCTCGTTGGCCCGAATTGTAGCGCGCGTGAGGTCTTATTGTGGGAGGAAAACCGGAGAACCCGGAGAAAAACCCACGTGTTCAAGCAGGTGACCTCATACCTTATCACATACGACGCTGGGAATCGAACCCCGGTCGCATTGGTGATAGGCGGGAGCGCTAACCACTGCGCCACTTGAACACCCTTGATTTTTTACTGACACTAATTCATTTACTAATCAAACTAATTGTTCAGTAAAAATCATCTGAAGTTAACATTAACAAACATGGAATTACGAGCATTTTTTATGACAAAAACGTGTGACAAGCGTTGAATTCACGTTATACATATTTTAAAAGGTACCATTTTAATTATTGTATGTACACTATTCGCACTATTTCAACAATTTCTTTATTTCACATTGCAATCTCCGAAGTAGAACTTAAATATGTCGAACTCCATTTTCTCGAAACAATGTATAGTTTAAAGACTAATTTTTAAAACAATATTTATTTATTATCCATTCCAACTAGAAACAACTTTCAACTTCTCGATATTTTAAATAAAAATTTGAAATAACATGCAATGTATTTTATTTATACTAGTACATGTATCTAGACTTTCACATGATGTATGATTTTTTTATCTTGGATAGTTGTTTTTTTTTTAAATTTATTTTATGGAATGGTGGATAATCGTTGAAGGAAATTCACAAAGGGTCGTTGTGTGTGTGTGTGTGTGTGTGTGTGTGTGTGTGTGTGTGTGGGAGGGGGGGTTATCAGCTTATATTTGCATTGATAGGTCAAACATAAAATAAAAGTTATTGTTTTGGAATGGCGATCGGTGGGTTTTCAACCTATTTTTTCATTGATTAGTCTAACATAACATACTAGAGATTGTTTGGCGTATCAAACTTCAGCAACTGATATTTACAGTTTAAGCATATGTTCAACATTGACCGGCCGAGTGACATTCTTCCTGTTAATAGTTTCGATAAGAAATTACTGAATAAAGATACATTGGACAACGGATTGATTACCACAAAAAGATAAAGTTAAACCTGCTACTTTAACTTTTGGAAAAGGTTTTGAAAAAATTCTGATTAACTGGAAGTTTGCATTAATTTGTTTTCCTGTTAACCGAACTTCTACAAAACTTGAAATGTTAATCCAGTCGTTAACCTAAAAATTACACGACATACACAGGTTTATTTCATATGAAGCAAATATAAGCCCCGAGGTTTTCTTGTTAGCAGTATTATAAGCAAAAATATATTTAAGCCTTGAACAACATAGCTATGTCAGTTATTGGATTATAAATGCCAAAGCTTTGCCAGGCAAACTGAATAACGCGCGTTAGCGCGTTATGATTTGTTTGCTTGGCAAAGCTATGGCATTTATACTCCAATAACTGTCTTAGTTTTGCTGTTCAATGGTCATATTTACGTTATATTATTTATTTATTTTATATCATTATTTTTAAAAAAATTTTTCACATCAATTTGAATCTTATCGCCTTCAACAAGAATCGGGATCAATTATCAGAACAACGTAACAATCTAAACAAAATATAGTACAGCATGAGAAAAACCACAGAACTCGCATAAATTATGATTATTTTATTAACCTTCAGATTGTTTTGCACATTTCATTCAAAATATCGATTTAGTCACTTTCATAGCAATTTTACGATATTATTTAAAAAAAAAAAACGAATTTCCTAAGGCGGATGACGAACGAGTGAACAGTCTTGAAGGCTGACACGAAAATGATGTCTCACTCTCACTGTCAGTTTTGAAAATTTTTAAGTGCAGTGCGAGAAATTGGAATTTGCGAAGCAACCAGGAGTAAATTTATTGGATGACGTAATGTTACCCGGTATCTGCTTTGGAAAGTCATAGTTTCTGTCATTATTATTCGTAGAACTTGTGGAACTTACCACATGATACAACACAGATTGTGCCCAAGTTAATTCCGACAATGAGTTACTAAGACTTTTTTCAGTTGTGTTGAGACAGTTCTGTTGTAAGTTCTGGAGAAGCTTCTCATTTTTGGTTCGACATGAACATTATGTGCCAAGTTTTGTACCCCAGGTCATTGAGCTGCTGAATGGCCGTCGCCCGCAAACAGCGAGGTGTGCATTTAGTTTCAGCTTTTGCAGCATGGTATATGTCGGATAAAAACGGGCAAAGGTGCGTTTGAAAGTTGCATGAACGCGAAGCCATTTAACAGACTCTTGAGGACAAACCATGGCGGCTAAAAATGAAAAACAATTTGGAATCAGCTCTTACGATAATCAATAGAACTGCATTTCAGAAGCTTTAATCATAACCGCTGAAGGAATATTTGACTCTTCACACAAGAAGCCCTATTTGGTGTGCTTTTAGATGTATGTAACCGTGTGAATGCCAAAATGACTGTTGTATCAATACCTACAACATTGTAATATACATACCTATACAAAAAGTATATAGCTTTCCTGACAATTAACCATTTTAGTGTTCGTTTGCAGCTATGACCAATATCTTTGAAAACACACACACACACACACACACACACACACACTTTTAAAATTTACAATTTAAAATTAACAAATACCGGTGGACAAGTAAAAAACAAAATTTAAAACTGGCAAATTAAATCACATTAAATTTATCTTAATCTAATTCTATTCTATTAATATCTTCTTATCATGAAGTGGAAGTTAAATAAAGAATCTCAAATCCCATGTTCTAAAAATAACCATCCTTTTGTATACGCCATTTTTTGACCGCCATTGTGAAATTTTAAAGGGGGTGACTAGAAATCTACAACTGATTGAATTTTCAGACTGTTCTCTTCGGATTGTTGTATAAAGGTATGTTTTTATACAAACACGTGTATTATTATTTTTCATAATAAACTATTGAGAAAGCTATAACGCAAAAAAATATCAAAAAAGAGGGCATATAAATATTTAAATATCTTGGAATTCAGCCAAATTGAGAAGGATGTCCTTGTTACTTGAGCAAGATCACAAACGCACTTATAATCTACTAGACATGTAGGTGGAATGCTAAAAGGAGGTATAGCTAATACCAGTAATTTTTCAGAACAAAGAACTAGGCTCAACTGAATAAAAATAATCAAATATAATATAATATACACGTAATAGATATATTTAGATCTTGGAAATCAGCCAACATTGCTTGAGAAAGGAAGGTGAAGGAGGAAGTCCATGGTACTTCCACGCAACATAATCAATTAGCTGTTACATTTCGACACTCGGAGGGAAAGCTCAGACTTGTCCATTAGTTAAGAAACTTTAAGCATTAACTTTCTTTAATTTGTATTTGTTATAGTTTTCTACACCGAAGACATCCAAAAAAAATTATTTTGCAGATAAAGATAAATTTTAGATAAAAAAGCTTTAAAGGCGGTAAAGGGAATCTAGATTTAGTTATTTACTTAAAAGTAACAAGGAAAATGTTTGGAAACAGTTTTTTGATGATCAATTGTACAAATCAATTTTTATCAGATGAATTCGGATGTAATCCAACGAAAAAGCAAATTCAATCACAAAGGTCTTCTGGCGAGGTCAATCAATTACAAAACCACGAGTATTCAAGGACACCCGCGTTTGAAGCAACCAGCGTTTTAGGAGCGAATGGATCTTTTTCAAGAAGAAATGAAAATTTCCAAAGCAATAAAATAAAAGATCACACTATACAAGATCAGGATATTTTGCAAAGTAATTCGAAGTTTCCTCAGTATGCAGACAAATTTGCTAGATTAGTGTCATTCAGACATTGGCCATTAAGGACCGCACAAACACCCGAACAAATGACTGAATCAGGATTCTTTTACACAGGTAAGGTAAATCATTTTTATTTTAACTTGACTAAGTCTATGATGAATACTTCAAATTATCAAGATCACAAATAATAAGGAGGAGTGGAGTAGTTGTGTTTTAAGGCCCGGTTAAGAATTTTTCACTTTTTACAAGGCGGTCAGTTCTGGGATGGTGGAGGAAACCGGTGTGCCGGGAGAAAACCACCGACCTACTAATAATAAGGAAATTTCTTTCATATTATTACATTCTGTGAATAAATTGTGTATAAATATAAAATATTATATAATGTGGATTTTATTCGTGTTATACTCTGCTGTTGTTGTGTTCATGGTACAAATACAGGCTGTTTGCCGAAGAAAGATTATTTTCTACAGTCACTCCTATTTTTTTGCCATCTCGCTAAAAGTAAAAACAATTACTGGGGTTTGAAATCCTTTTCAGTTTATGCTACACATACCTTTTGGGGATCTCTGTTTCATTGGAAAATGAAGTTAAATATAGACATTTTTATCTCTTGTTTTAAGAAAAGGATTGTTCAGGTCCTACAGAGTAGTTGATTTTAAGGACATTTGGTCATTAAGTACTATGTCCATCGGATAGTTTTATAATAATTTGCTTATTTTCCATGTTGTCTTGCAAGTCTTGTTTAGTTTTGAATTTGGTCCTGCTTATGCTAAATGACACGTATTATTTATCTGTATCTCAATATCTGTATTTAAATAATAATACAAAAGATGTTGTATTTTAATTAGGAAGATAAAACACACACTTAATCACCTGTCATTTTAATATCAATCTACTTTTCTACTACTTTTCTAAGAAGTTTCATAGCAAAACATCAACACAACCTGAGAAAGAAAAATTTTTAATTTTAAAATATACATTGAATTAAATACACAACGGAAATTTTCAATTATCTTAAAAGTACCCTAATTTCTCCCATAATACCAAAACAATGTGTATGGTACCATCTGTTCTATAAATTTTATTTTTCGAGCTATTGAATTTCACCACCAGTTAAAACCATAGTCATAATTAAGATTCACATTGACGAGTCTGGAAAATATGTCACTATAAAACATGAAATACATCCAAAAATTTTCAGAGGGGGGATATCTTATACAGACGAAAATGGAAGATGTTAAAAAAGAATATTTATGCAACTACGACGGTTGACTGTCCTGTAAAAATGTTAAACCGCTACTTCAGTGCCCTCGATAAAACTGACAAAAATCCCAAAGTTTGTTCAATCAATATAATAAAAAAGCCATGGCTGGTCCTGAAGAGTCTGATATATGGTTCACGTTCAAGCCATTTTCAAAACGCACCGTTGTCCGTTTTATCCGACAAATGCCATGCTGCAAAAGTTGAAACTAAATACACTCCTCGCTGTTTGCGGGCGACTGCCATTCAGCATCTCAATCAACTTGGGTACGAAGCTCGACACATAATGTTTATGTCGAACCATAAATGAGAAGCCTCTCCCAATCTTACAGCAGAACTGTCTCAACACACAGAAAAAACATCTTAGTAACTCATTGTCAGAATTAACTCACCCTGCTAAAAATTTAAACACTGAATAAGCTGTTGTCCACCGCGCATAAATAGGTCACACTATCTGGGTCGCATCATGTGGTCAGTTTTACAATTTCTACGAATGATAATGACAGAAACTATAACTTTCCAAATCTAATAACAGTACCGTCATCCAATTAATGTACTCCTGGTTCTTTGTAAATTCTAATTCCTCGCACTGCACTTTAAATTTCCAAAAAATGACAGTGAGAGTGAGACATCATTTTCGTACTAATCTTCGAGACTGTTCACTCGTTCGTCATCCGCTTTAGGAAATTCGTTTTTTTTAAAAAAAAATAATTTCGTAAAATTGCTATGAAAGTGACTAAATTGATGTTTTATATAAAATGTGCAAAACCATGTGATGTTTCATAATTTTTGTGAGTTCTGTGTTTTTTCCATGTTGTACTATATTTTGTTTACTCTGTACGCTGTTCCAATAATCGTTGAAGGCGGGAAAATTCAAATAAATGTGACAAAAATGCAAAAAAATTAATTAATAATAAATATAACATAAATATAACCATTGAACCTCATAGCTATAGCAGTTATTGGATAATAAATGCCATAGCTTTGCCAGGCAAACAAATCATAACGGGCTAATGCGGGTTATTCAGTTTGCCTGGCAAAGCTATGGCAGTTATTGGATTATAAATGCCATAGCTTTGCTGTTCAATGGTTAAATACACACATAACGGAGGCAAATAAAAATTACAGATAAAAGCCTGGGTTTCGAACTTAAAAGAGGTACAGGGAAAACTTCCCCTTAACAGTTTGGAAAAATATGGCACAAAATCCAACATTCTGATCTGCAAAAAAGGAAAAAAATATTATATAGAGCACGCTGAATTTTAGTGTCAAAAATGAACAAAATGTATCGTCAGCAAAACATAAGTAGAAGATTATTATTATAACGCTCTAAATTAGCCACTGTATAATATATCATTAAATTACAATCCGCCCCTTTGTCTGTGGGAGAAACCTGCATTGTCGCAAACAAAGCTAGTTCGTTTCACAAGCAAAAAGCAAACCGTCGGACAAAGATACAGGCAAACGGTATACCATTGTACGTCCTATCAAGTTAATGGACGTATAAAAATTATAGAAGTTCAATGCACAAGGAATGTGTAATATTCAAATTTAAGATGGCAGATTTTGTTTTTTCAAAATGAAAAAAGGACATTCCACAGCATTCTAAAGCCAAAGTAACACACTTGCAAATTGTCAAAACATTTGCTATAACTAGAAGGAGCTCAAGGACGATCGAGTTACGGAGGACAAAGGACAGACAGACAGACGAATAATACCATAAAACGCTCCGTTAGGTAACGGCGCATAAAAGTAGATGATGAATAACTCCACCGAGTTGTTAGTCGATTTTTAGAATTTTTATACAATTTAAATTCAGGTCAAGACGATTTAGTGCAGTGTTACTATTGTGGAGTGGGAATGAAAAACTGGGAAAGAGAGGATGATCCATGCATTGAGCACGCACGATGGTCTCCTACATGCCCTTATCTTCTTGTTAACAATGGACGGGAATTTGTTCAAATGGTTGGTGAAATGGATTTTGATACAGTAAGTAACTTTAGTTTTACAGATATTTTTTTACTACGTAGAAAACCTCAAACACATACAAATAGTTGTGTTATTACTTTTAAACCGAATAAACGTCCTTGTATTGTACGTGACGGTTAAACTACTGGTTTAATATTTCAAGATGCGGTACAGTTGGCTAATTTTTTCGATTAGCAATGTTTAGTCAGGTAAACATGATTATGTAACATTGTACAAAGATATGTTTTAATATGTATAAGGAAATCAGAGCTATGTTTTAATCTTAAACAACATTTACCACCATAATTTTTGTGATGTGATAAATTATAAGTTACATGAATTGAGGTCAATTTCTTTGTCATTGGCTGTGGACGGTATACGTTTTAAAGTACAAATATTTCTTCTTTTTAGAAGTTAAAAATACTATAAACCTTATGAGCTTTTCATGTTAGAATACAAACTAGTATAGCAAACCATATCATAATTACAACCTCAAAAGACACTTGTTACATCATAAAAGCAGGTCGTTAGTAATTTCATCAAGTTGGCAATTTTCAAAAAATAAAAAATGTGGAAGTGCATTAGAGTAATTTTTTTCATTTATTTAAAAAAAAACTTTTTTTAAAAAAAAAAAAAAAACTTTTATAGTAATGCTTTTTTATTGTACTAAAATGGAAATGGGTTTCCCAACGTTGTTAAGTAAGTGTAACAACAATGATTTTAATAAAGCCATATAAAGTTGAAGTTTCATAATCACTATGGTCAGTAAAATTCTGTTAAATGAAAGCTAAGTTATTTAAAAAAATAATTTAGTGAAAACGCCTAACAGTAATATGACCTTTATTATAGAATGATTCTAGAATTAAAGAAAACGTTGATACTGGACAAGTAGATGGTGGTTCAAGAAAAACGAAAGGTAATAAAACAGCCCGAAAACAGAACTGAGTATGGGGGATATGTCATCATTGTGTCAATATGTTCGTTTTTTTTCTGTCGATCTGTTTGTCTAAAGTTGTCTTGTTTGTCTACCTTTGGAGCTTTAAACGACATGAAAATAGTTCAGAAAAAATTATACGAAAGCTTTAAGATTGTATCATTAACAACTTGTAATCCAGGTTAGATATATAGCCTTTAATATTTCGAATATTGTGAGAACAACTGGCGTGACAGAAATGAATATATAAGCGTTTGACAAATTTCATACATGTACTTACCATGCAATTTGATTATTGTAATTTTTTATAAAATGTTTTTACAACGAAAGTAAATGTCAGAACATGTTTTTAAAATATGATTCATTTTGTCTAATTTTCAGTTTCAGTTTTTTGTTGTTTCGTGTTATTGAATTAGCTATTGGAGTTTTAGTGTCCGCACAATGTCATGAGTTATAAATTGACTTTTTTTGTCCCGTTTCGTGTGCTATTTTACATTTCAAGTTAATGTTATTAATCCAAGTCAGTATCTTCGATTGGTTATTGAAATGCACATAGAACTCAAGGCATTAAGTCAGAGTATCTTAAGAAAAAGGTTTTATCTTTTCATTAAGAGTTTATATAAACAGGTTGATTTCGTGTCGCATGAATCAAACAATAACCATTGGTATCTTTTTTTTATTATTTTAAGACTGTTTAAACTGTTACATCGAATTGATTTATAATTTATAATGTATTAATGATACAAAAAATAAAATTGAAATTCACTTTAAAAATCTTAATACATTTATCTATTCAGTTTTCCGTAACAATGCTCAGTATAACAGTGTTTATATACATTTTTCCGAGAAACTCTCTATAAATTGTCTAAAAATTTTATAAATGATTTCAAAATTATAAAGTCATTGAACAATTGCGTAAGTAAACCGTTTGTAACGTTTGTCATGTAGAAAAGTAGTCAATAGTTTATCAAACCTGTGGACATCAATTTTGGTGTTTAAAGTGTGCGCTAGCTCTGAAAAAGTGATCACAATGTCGAGACACTTAAATGAACGTATTTTTTTAAGAGATTTTTTGAAGTGGCCTATTAATGTTTATTAATTGATTTTCATATTGTTTATTAATTGATTTTAATATTCTATTTATTTCCAGTTTGCTCACTTGAAGATTTCACATCCCAATTGTTGAATACTGTTGCAGCTAAGAGTGTCCTAATGAATGATTACAGCAAAGATTCCGTCATCAAGGCAATCAATATATACAAATTAAAGGAAGGTAAGGTAGTGTCATATGCGAAATTTGGAATATTTTTTATTTATTAAATTAAAAATTCACACATGATAGTTATCATAAAGAAACAGACTGATGTCTAGAAACCAGATGAAGGTAATAAGTTTAAAACGTTTTTATTTTCTGAAATCATGAACGATTTTTTTCATATTTCCTTTCATGCAATTGTAAGCCATCTTAAGTTCAGTCATATTTTCAGGAAACCATAGAAGTCGATTTGACGAATTACTGTAGAAAACTTGATGAACTATTTTAAATAAAAACAAACTTTTATTTTTATTTTTTATTGAAACTTGATCCTGTGAAAAAGAGAGAATTTTTAAGATTTGCAATTATTCTTGATGAAATTGAATATCTCGTATGGTAGAGCTTGTTCAAACGTCGATGACTTTATTTATAAATAAATTTTTGATCAAGGGATATTACAAACCTAGGCTTATCAAGGCTCTTAGAAAGTTTTATGGTCATCCAAAAATTTTATTATTGATGAGTACGATGTCGCTTTACCCAAACGCATTCTGGATACATTTGACGCCCCATAGTTCCGTGTTATTCTCAATTTTAATTTTGCACGAGGTAGGTGTAGCTAGTTAAACTGAAGATGCTTACTCCGTGTAAATCGTTTAGAATCGTCAATCAATATTTGCACGTTCATAGCTTAAAAATATGGACTGGAATATTTGTGTTTTATTTAAAAAACCTTCTTTGGGTTTATAACGAACCATTTAATCTGAGAAATATCAAATTCTTGGCTTGCTTCAAACAAGTCTTATATTTGAAAACATCACCGGTATATCATTAATATTGTATATTTCATTTATTAATATCTTGTTTAGGGTCGGTTGACTTTGCTGCTAAGGACCTTCTTCAGATTATATTTGATCTAGAAGAAGGGAAATTTAACTATGACGACATTGTGTCAAATGTAGCTGAGGTAAATGGACAATTTGAAACAGAACCAAAAACACGCATTGTTGAACAAACACGCCAAGACAATGACAAGCCAGAAAATAAACGTATGTTATATCTTCAATTGAATTTTACTTTGAAAGTTCGATTGAATGAGAGTGATGTTTGCTTTTATTGTCAGACACTGATTGTTCATTTGAATGTAAATGATGTCTACATTTGGCATTTCGCAATAACAGAGTAAATGTTATTATTTCTATATTTGAGGTGTAGCAATTTCCGCACGATTATTTAAAAAAATTATCCTAGAACACTAATCAACAAATACATAAACTAAGGTTAAAACATCCTGGCCTTGAAAAAGCCAATCATGTAGTGACACTGTATTATAAAGTGTTGCTGTTCTTGTTCTTTTAAACAGGGTCTTATTCAATCTTTTGTCCCTAAATAGGATTGATTACAAAGTGGTCATAAATCACGTTTTTTTCAAGCTAATGTAGATCCTTCAAACTCTTGTTTTAATCGTTCTCGTGTAAATTTAATATTTTTTCCTATTTCAGTGGAGTCACAGAGAGCCAAGTTATTGGAGGAAGAGAATAGAAGACTACATGAGCAAACCCTTTGTAAAATATGTCTAGAGGAACAGTTGGCTATGGTTTTCCTACCATGTGGACATCTAGTTTGTTGTACAAAGTGTGCACCTGCTCTGAGAAAGTGTCCAAAATGTGGAGGCATAATCACAGGAAGCGTGAAAACTTCTCTTATATGAAAAAGAACGCTGAAATCGTCAGGTCTCAGTAACCAAGGGTTCTGGCCCTTTGAATCATTCCGCGCCCAGGGGAAAAGAATGTTTTAACTAAGTCATTTAGGTTGTTTTATATGCGAGATCTAATCCAGACAAGATTTATGGTATCTTACAGTTGAAACATTTTTACCATGTTGGTTTTGATATGTTTATTTTTGTGATTTATGGTATAACACTTTAGATCTTATTTAAACTTTTTTCAAAAGAAAATTTACCTCTTTTTTAAAAAAAAGACAAAAGTGTTTGAAAATATTTTTTCTCAAAAACAGTATAATTATATAACATCTAAGGTAAATTATTAAATTGTTAAGATTTTTTAAGACCACACATATCAAAACAAAATGTGACGCTATGTGGGGTTTTAAACCTTACTCTTTGTAGACATCAATCCTGATTAACAAATTAACAAATATCTGACAATTGTCAATTTATCTATCTATCTAATATTTTTATTGGATTTCACAGCTTATATTTCAACCGATATAATGAAATAAATCGACAACACAAGTTAAGAATAAGTATTTTTCTGCCGGTTGGGATATAGGTAGAATCGTCGTAACCTGTAATTTTTTTTTCTAAAAAGACGGTTAAACACCAAGGAAACTTGGATCTTATGACTATGTCAGTAGTTATAATTGAAATTGCAAGCAATAGAAAGGAAATTTTCTAAAATTGAATTATTTGTGGTGATCAAAAATTACAATTGCAATGTTGGAATAAAACTACCGCTATGATGTCACTCCATTTGTTTTTCCACAAGATGGTTGACTTGACTGGCTTAGAAAAAAGTTTAAGCGTCTTTTGACGTTTTTAATTCAAGAAGCTGTACAGTGTAAGAACGGTTTCCATGGTTCTTTCATATAAAACAACTTATTGACTTAGTTGTGATTTTGTTCATACACTGTCTTTATACTTGATAAAGAAATAAATCCCCAGGACAATCGAGTACCGAACACTCCACTTAAGAGGCGCCAAATTTTTCAATTCGACCTGTATCAAGGGTTAAAATTTAAGCTTCTTGTTAAGATTTAACAGCTTATCTTTGCCTTTATTTATAGATTTTGTTTGACAAAATATCTATCATTATGATTATATTATGCAAGATGGTTTAACTAACATGTAGCTAAGGGAATTTGCTTTGTAAACACATGTATATCAAATATCCTAGTACAACTGAAACTAAAATGAGAATTTAAATTTCTATTAAACTTTTTAATCTTATGGACAGCTTTCATAAGCTTAGGTTGTTGCAAGTCCAGTTGAACAAAACTGGTTCAGTGGGCCTCTTTTTCACATTTTTTCAACCAGTTCAACATTTTTAGTAATCCTTTGGTAAAATTTTCCAGTATCTTAAGAATTGAAATAACAAACCAAACCATGACGATGAAGGATCAAAACACTTGTGCGAAAATAGTCCAAACTTAATTAAGACATTTAGATTTAAAAAAAACTTGGTCATAATTTTTTTTCTCTGCAAAAAACTGAAAAATGCCTGACTTTCCGACCGACGGTTGCATTAAATCAAATAATAAAATTGTTACTTATGCTTTATTAGCTTATCTGAGCTGAAAGCTCAGTTAAGCTTTAGCTTTCCATCTGCATCCGTCGTGCGAAAACTATTGATTTTAATCTTCTCCTTCAAAATTATTGGGCCAAATTTAATGAAACTTGGTCACCATCATGCCTGGGTGAAGGCTTGTCAGATTTATACACATGAAAAAGTTATGTCCTCATGAGGATCCATAAAGCGGGAAAAATGAAAAAACTCTAGTTTCAGGGTTTTAGATTTGCACAAATTGTAGATATGGCGCTAAAATGGGCAAATGGCAAGGCACTTAGTGGGGAAATTGCTAAAAAATTATATATAGGTCAATTTACTTGAAAACTATAAACTTTTGAATAAGCATGTAGATTAAATTATTTTAGGTATGGATACAACAATCATTTTGATATATGGTTCAAGGTCATAAAATCAAAAGTCAAGGTCACAGCTGGAAACGAAGACTGAATTGTTAATTATCTTACTAACTTTTAACTGTTTGTATAGGCATGTAGAATATTGTAGGCATTGATATGATAATGATTTTGATATGATTTTGATATGAGGTTTAAGGTTATTCGTTCAAATCCAAGGTCATAACTCCATGAAATAACTTAAATTGTTAATTATCTTAAAAGCTATAACTTTTTGTATAGGCATATATATTAGAATATTGTAGGTATTGATATGATGATAATTTTTATTTTGGTTCAAAGTCAAGATTCAAAGGCCAAAGTCATAACTTTATAAAAGAACTTACATTTCTCATTATCTTGAAAACTTTTAACTTTTTGTATCGGTATGTATATTATATTATTGTAGGCATTGATATTTTGATGATTTTGATATATGATTCAAGTTCATCAATTAAAAGTCAAAGACACAGCTGCATTTGTATACTAAAATGGTTAATGATTTGGATATTATTTATTGTAGTACAGTTACTACATGCATTATAGCTATTATAAATGAAATATATGACCATATATTTCTGATTAAGTATTGTGGCAGTTTCAAACTTAAGAAAACTTGGAGTTTGTCTGTACTTAATATATTGCCAATTACACTTTGCAAACAAAGATATTTTAGATATATCCTCAGGGAGCATTAAAGCCTATGGGCCTCTTGTTATAACAGAATTTCATATATATATATGTGTGTGTGTGTGTGTGTGTGTGTGTGTGTGTGTGTGTGTGTGTTACGAATATAATTAATTATCTTGGATTTTTCAGTTTTGTATGTGCAGGTTAGATTTCATCCTTATGATTGTATCTATAATAAGACCAGTAATAAAGGCTTATACAAGTAAACATGATTTTAAAATTATTTTGGGGAATATTTTAAGCTTCCACCAGGAAGTTTTCACTTTTTTATATTAAAATATGCAACCAACAAGAATTCTAAATAGGTAATACAGTTACTGCAAAGTATAAGGGAGCATGTTTTTAAAATTGTTTCTTTGATAGAGTTTTAAGCCCTGATCAAATTAAACAGTGTGGGTTATTAGCTGACATGACCTGGTGAGCGTGCTGATGATTTATTTTTCACTACACTACTTTTCAACATTTTGTCATTAAGAACATACTCAGTGTCCATCTTGTTACTGCAATTGCTTAGCATACTTACATGCTAGAATATTTTACCATGTACCTAGTTACCACCTACAAATCCGTGTAAATCTAAAAATACACACTGAAAAAACTTTGCTTCTAAATTTTCAAAGAATTATTTGTTGTGCAGTCCTAAATTTTTAATATCATTGTTGTATTCCATTAATCATATTTGAACACTTCTCACATACACTGTCCTAGAAATTCGTAATGCGGATTCGGTTAAATATTTAGTTGAAATTGTCTACAAAGTATCTGATTTAACCACAACTGGCTCGCAGACGACAAGAGTGCTAAAACAGGAGAATAAACACTTAGCGCGTATATGACATACAAATAGTGATAGAGTTATAATATTGATTCCGCCTTTGCTGCTTAGTTTTTCAGTTAACGCGAAAAATTGTAAGATATAATACTGAAAAATAATCACAATAATAAACAAGAAAAGTGAAATACGAAATAACGCTCATCATTGTTCCGTAGGTCATATGTTGGAAGGCAAAAGATGAATTCTATTTTACCTTTGTCATTGATAACAATCTTTATAAGCGTAACATGGTTGAACACTGAAGTATAAGCGGCCCCGGTCAAATGTCAATCGGATAAAAAAATTGAAAAAAGGCCATTATTGTGAAACAAAACATTATAAGCACCTGTTTAGATAGGAAAGTAAAAGACATTTACCATAAAACAATATGTAAAATCAAGATATAAAACAATTTAGGTTTAAAAATAGACCTATTTAAATAGACGCTGCTGGTGGAGTAAAACTCCCCGAGGGTATCCATAACTCAGTAGGCAGTACTTTGTGCTGTCAGAAAATGTACAATTTATCAAAATTTTCAGTCGTCTAAAATTTGAAATTTATTTAAAACTAAGGTTTGTTCACTCATGCAAAGCATTCCTTAGCTGGATTTGGATTTATTTAATTTTGAAACTTTAGATTCATTATTTTCAACTTTTCGGCTAATATTTTATATCTATCAACTTTTTCGGTCTTAGTGTCACTGATGAGGAATGAAGTTCCGAAATGTGCACATCTGGCACATCAAAATTTAACTGGTATTTGTATTATATATTTACTACCCCTGAGCGGGTACCGCTGCTGGTGGAGTAAAACTCCCCGAGGGTATCCATAACTCAGTAGGCAGTACTTTGTGCTGTCAGAAAATGTACAATTTATCAAAATTTTCAGTCGTCTAAAATTTGAAATTTATTTAAAACTAAGGTTTGTTCACTCATGCAAAGCATTCCTTAGCTGGATTTGGATTTATTTAATTTTGAAACTTTAGATTCATTATTTTCAACTTTTCGGCTAATATTTTATATCTATCAACTTTTTCGGTCTTAGTGTCACTGATGAGGAATGAATTTCCGAAATGTGCACATCTGGCACATCAAAATTTAACTGGTATTTGTATTATATATTTACACATACTTTCATTCGAAATATTCAAGTTCAGTCCAAGTTAAAAATGATACCTATCGCATACATGAAATAAACATGCTATATCGCTTTTGTGGACGGAATTTTAAAGTTAGACAACAGGGTTTCGGGGAATATCATTAATTTTTAGCTCACCTGAGCTAACAGCTCAGATGAGCTATTGCTATCAATCTTCGTCCGTCGTGCGTCGTCCGTCGTCCGTCGTGGGTCGTGCGTCATGCGTAAATTTTTACATTATAATCTTCTCCTCCAAAACCACTGGGCAAAATTTAATGAAACTTAGTAACCATGATGCCTGGGCGAAGCCCTTTCAGATTTGCACAAATAAAGGAGTTATGTCCCCTTAGGGCCCCAAAAGAGAGGAAATAGTGAACAACTTTTGAAATATTCTACTCTGAATCTATAAGAGATATACCTTAGTTATTTCATTTAAAACATCCTTAGGTCATCTAGTTTCAGATTTGCACAAATGGTAGTCATGGGGCTCAAAAATGGGGCAATTGTAAGGCATTGAGGGGGAAATTGCTAAAAATTATATATTTCTAACTATATCTTGACAACTATTAACTTTTGTATAGGCATAAATATTCGAATATTGTAGGTATTGACATGACGATCATTTTGTTATATGGTTCACGGTCATATGTTGAAAGGTCAAGGTAACAGCTGCAAAAAAAGACTTAAATTGTCAATTATCTTGAAAACCATTAACTTTTTGTATAGGCATGCATGTAAAATTATTGTAGGTATTGATATGACGATCACTTTGATATATGGTTCAAGGTCATATGTTGAAAGGTCAAGGTCACAGCTGCAGAAGAAGACTTTAATTGCTAATGATCTTCTCAAACTATTAACTTTTTGAATAGGCATGTATATAAGAATATTGTAGGTATTGCGATAACGATCACATTGATTTATGGTTCAAGGTCATATGTTAAAAGGTCAAGGTCATAACAGCAAAAGAAGACTTAAATTGCTTATTATCTTGAAAACTATTAACTTTTTGTATAGGCATGTATATTAGAATATTGTAGGTTTTGACATGACGATCATTTTGATATATGGTACAAGTTCATATGTTGAAAAGTCAAGGTCACAGCTGCAGAAGATGAATTAAATTGCTAATTATCTTGAAAACTATTATGTTTTTGTATAGGCATGTATATAGTATTGTAGGTATTGACATGACAATCATTTGGTTCATATGGTTATATGTTCAAAGGTCAAGGTCATAGGAATACTAAAATTATTAATTATCTTGAAAGCTATTAATTTCATGTATAGGCATGTATAATAGAATATTGTAGGTATTGAAATGACAATCATATATGGTTCGAGGTCATATATGTTTAAAGGTCAAAGACATAGCTGCATAAGTATACTAAAATTGATTAATGATTTGGAAATTATTCATTGCACTACAGTTACTTCATGCATATTACATAAGCTACTTATAAATGAAATTTGAGTGGATATATTTCTGATTAAGGTTTGTGGGAGTTCTTAACTTGAGAAAACTTTTTAAGGTTCTGTACTTAATATATTGTCAATTGCACTTTGCAAACAATAATATTTTTTGCAAATATGTAAAAGATGATTTTACAATATTGCTTTATTTAATAAGTTAAAAGAAATCTGGTAAATATTTTTTTAATTTTCTGTAAGTTATTTTATTTTGGCACCAATTGTAACTGTTGAAGGGGAATACTGGTTCAAATCACTCTGCATACAGGAGTGTTTCCCCCTCCTAGTCACCACCCGATTTATTTAAGCCTGCTTCATTGAATACAAAATAGATAAAAAAGTAATAATTATACTGTAGTAAAAAAACTTTATTGTGAAAACCAAAATACATACAAAGTTGCCCTTTGCACATTATCAATATAATCGATTCAGTACAAAACATAAACATGACATGTTGAAAATACTACATAAATCCAAATTATATTTATTCAGTACCTTTTCCTTTGCGTTACCATGAAGATAAATCAGAAAAATTAAATAATTATTTGTGTAATCCTTGATAAATGAAAACTTTTTGGGGTGACCATAGTTTAATTCTTCTGTTTAACAGATGGAACTGTGTTCATATTACAAAGTTGAAGTATGATCTCATAGCGATGGCATTTTTTTTTTATCTTTCTTGCAAAATTCTAAAATTGTTTTTAAATTTTATAGGGAACTTTTGTCAACAGAGTTTTAAATGTTAGTTTGTTCCAATAAAATAAATTGCTTTCTCTTATGCAAAGAATTCCTTGGCTGGATTTGGATTTTTATATAATTTTTAGATTCATTAATTTCCAACTCTTTGGCTTATGCTTTTTATCTATCAAACTTTTCTGTCTTAGTGTTACTGATGAGGAATGAATTTCCGAAGTGTGCACATCTGGCACATCAAAATTAAACTGGTATTTGTGTAATATATTTACTATCCCTGAGCGGGTACCGCTGCTGGTGGAGTAAAACTACCCAAGGGTATCGATAACTCAGTTGGCAGTATTTTGTGCTGTCAGAAAATGTGTCATTTAGCAAAATTTTCAGTCGTCTTAAATTTTGAAATTTATTTAAAACTAAGATTTGTTCCCTCATGCAAAGCAATCCTTAGCTGGATTTAGATTTATATAGTTTTGGAACTATAGATTCATTAATTTTCAACTCTTTGGCTTCTGCTCTTTTATCTATCAAACTTTTCGGTCTTAATGTAACTGATGAGAAATAAATTTACGAAATGTGCACATCTGGCACATCAAACTTAAACTGGTACTTGTGTTATATATTTTCATTTTTTGCAAATTTATTCAAATGAAAGTAATGGATTGTAATCTTTTTATAAATAGATTGAAGGCTGGTATTGTGTTGAAACATAATTAATAAATATCCCGATAAATCTCAATTTTTTACTTAAAACCTCCCTTGTTTTTAATTAACAGGACAAGCTATGCCACTTTATTTTGGTTTTTATTTTATATTATGGATAACTTTGACAAAATTCTTGCAGTTAGGGGTTTTCAAATGAGGGAAGATTTTGCACTTTTAAGTGCAGAACAAATAATACTTCCTTGAAGAGAAGGCGTGTCTCAAATGTCCAAATTAGACGTACAATTTACAAAATAAATAGCAAATCGGAGGATTTATGTCAAACACGCAATCCGTAGGATGAAGTGCTTCGGAATTTTGAAATATGAACTCCTACTTACCATGTTTTCACATATGAATGACAGGACTGGAGTTTTGGCAGGCATTTGTAATCTTTATCCACCACTGCTAAATTATAAAAAATAACAATTAACATATATGAATTTGAAAACATATTAAGCTTTATGGAGAAATATTAAAGATTAACTTTTTTATCCAAAAAATAATGATTAATGCATTAATAATAAATTAACACTTAAATTTGGTAGCATTATTAAATGAATATTATGGCATATCAAAATTTAACAGGTATTTATGATATATATTTACTACCTCTGAGCGGGTACCGCTGCTGGTGAAGAAAACTCCCCGAGGGTATCTATAACTCAGTAGGCAGTACTTTGTGCTGTCAGAAAAATATACCATTTAGCAAAATTTTCAGCCATCTTCATTTTTGATTTAAAAAAACAACTACGGTTTCCTCATGTTCCCTCATGCAAAGCATTCCTTAGCTGGATTTGGATTCATATAATTTTGGAACTTTAGATTCATTAATTTTCAACTGTTTGGCTTATGTTTTTATCTATCAAACTTTTTGACTCCAAGTGTCACTGATGAGGAATGATTTTCCGAAATGTGCACACATGGCACATCAAAATTTAACAGGTATTTATGTTATATATGGTATCTTAAACCTGAGCTAATTCCAGTCTCGGTAAAAGTTGACACAATAAGAATCCTCTCTATGTCATAAGTGCACACCATCGGTATGGGGATATATACATTTCTTCAATTTTGCCTCTTACTGACAATGTGTCGAATAAAAGTGAAATGTCCCTCACTCGAATTCAAAACAATACATATATACATGCTATCAATGACACTGTAAACTTTGATTGCAAGTTTAGCAAACCCAATCTCATCCTACAAAAAGTTCCCATTGTCATAATAATACATTGAAAATGTGACCATCTATCGCACATGTCACAGCAGACAATAAAATATCAGGGCGTGCTGCCAAATACGAGGTATTGGCATCAAGAAAAATGCCACATTCACTGAGGCAGGTTTCACAGGAATTTCTCATGTTTTCTGCTATACGTGGGTATGGTAATGGCTTCCGACTCCCTTCCGAAATTTAGGGATTTTAGATTTGGGTTTGGTGTTGAGTAACCATAACAGTGGACAATTATAATGTCATGGCTGCATTTGTATTTTCAATTATTCATCAATCTTTTAACACATCAGAACTTTTTCAGTATATACAAAAAGTGAACATAACTTTTTTATTTTGTATTGAAAAATACATGCGTTTCATTTTACCACAGATTCTTTCTATTTGAGTCAGGGACACTGTGAATTGGTGCATCGGTAGCAGCAGTACAGATTTCCTTAGATTGCGTATATATATAACACAAATACCAGTTGAATTTTGATCTGCCAGATGTGCACATTTCGGAAATTCATTCCTCATCAGTGACACTAAGTGGTTTTAAATCTTGTTCAATCAGGTAAAATTGAACCATGTGATTTATTTCAAATTAATTTGAAATTATAATTGTTATTTAAGGTAGTTCCCGACACCAGAGGAAAAAAATTTGCACACGCATTCCTTAGAATGTGCTTCGTTAAATAAAATAATAAAATACATATTTTTGGGCTTTCGTTTTTTCAGTAGAGTGCATTCAACCTACCACACTATTTCTCATTTCTAAATACCTCAGAAGGTTAAGTTCATGTTTGTTATTAATTCAATAATGATTAGATGTAATAAAACAAATTGTTCTTCAGGCTTATAAAAATGCAACGTAATGGTCACCAAAAGAAACTAAGCAATCTGTTAATTGATGAACTGATGAGGATATACTCAATGGCTGGCGTGACTACTTCCAAAATCTCAGTAGGTCTACATGTACTACATCTCAGTATAATGAATGGCACAAGTCATTTGTGGAAACAGATACAGATTATATTAAGTCTAACTTAGAAACTACTGCAGAAACTTCTTCATTTACAACAGCCTCTGATGTTGCGAAAGGGATCTCTGAACTAAAGTCATGTAAAGCTGCAGATGAAAACATGCTCACAGCTGAACATCTAAAGTATGGTGGTTTGCTGTTGTGTCAGGTTAGCTGCTTTGTTCAAACATATGTACCGTGTAACTTCCGAAAATCGGCTTCTCGGTGGACCGAGAAATTTGGCCGGTTTTTAGAGGGGCCGGTATTTAGAGGGCCTTATAAACCTGGTGGTCCGATGCGGTCCGTATCTCATCCATTTCAGAATTTTACCAAACGGTTAATTGGCAAAAGATATAAATGTCATTATATCCTCATAAGCACTGATATTACATATAATTATTGAACTTAACAAGTACCTTGTGTATTAATCCAAAGCCTATGAACTGACAGATTAATATACACAACTTACAATATCAAAAATGGATACATTTGTGCTGCTAGTGTTAGGAAGACGCACGAGGTAGGGTTTCCGGATGAAAATTATTTTTATTCAAAATATAGTTTTTTATGAATGGTATACGTTTCTGACATCATATGAAGCAAAAATATCATCAACATCACTTAAAACAAGGGCCGATCCGGCACGGATTCGTTAACAAAGTCCATCCGGTTTTTCTAGGATCCAGGTGACAGGAACGTTTGTATATTAAATAGTTATATATTTTTTAAAAGTGTAAAATTAAAAAGATATGTTTTAATGATTTTAAAGAAAAATAATTCTTAATTTTTTGTCATTGTGCGAGTGAAATAAACAATATAAAGACAATCCGAATGACCAGATTCAAGTGAGGGGTACTTCGTGGGTAAAATCCTCGAGGTAAAGGGAAAAACACCAGGAAGACATTAATTGCAATAATTTAATTATCGAACAATCAAGGAAACAAATTAAGATCGATTTAATTATTTACTAAAGTACACCTGTATAGGTTAATCTGTGTATCAGTAAAATTATGTGTATATTACGGCACGTTATTAATTTAGTAATTGGATTAGCTGATAGAAAATCACCTGTCCGTTACGGTTCATTGATGCTTTGCGACTACCGAAGGCCGGTTTTCGGAAGTAAATTATTAAGATGTAACGTGATTTCGGCACTTACAAAAGGACGGCTTTCGGAATTCAGAGGGACCGGTTTATGGAAGTTTAGTTGAATATAAACAAAGAAGGATAACTTCGGGACGGTCTCGCGTGTTCGGTATGTGGGTGTGATCGGTTTTTAGAAGGGTTGGTTTTCGGAAGTTGCACTGTATTCTGAATAAGGTACCGGAGCTTTTTTAAATATAAGATACTAAGATAACAAGAGGCCCAAAAGGGCCTGTGGAGCTCAACTGACAAAAATGGTTCTTGTGCCTTCATTTATATAAACTCAGTACAGGGACTTGAGCTGACGTTAAATGCTAAATATAAAAGCTGTAGGCCTTACAGTTTCAGAGAAGAATATTTTTAAATTTGACTTCCCATATAAGTATATGTAGATATATGTGCCCCTTGGTGGCACCAAAAATGGCCCAGGGGCCTTTATTTGTACAAACCTGGTAAAGGGACTTGAGCTGATTATGAAAGCTTAAAGCCTTACAGTTTCAGAGAAGAAGATTTTTAAATTTGATTTCCCATATATGCATATGTAGATATATTGGCCCTTAGGGTGGGACCAAAAATGGCCCAGGGGCCACCATTTGTACAAACTTGGTAAAGGGACTTGAGCTGATGTTAAATGCCAAATATAAAAGCATTATGCCTTACAGTTTCAGAGAAGAAAATTTTTTAATTTGATTTCCAATATATATATATGCAGATATATGGACCCCTGGGGTGGGGCCAAAAATGGACCAGGGGCCACCATTTGTAAAAACTTGGTAAAGGGCCTCAAGCTGATATTAACTGCCAAATATGAAAGCTTAAGGCTTCATGGTTTCAGAGAAGAAGATTTTCAAAGTTGATATCTCATTATAAGCCATATATGCATATGCAGATATATGGACCCCTGGGGTGGGGCCAAAAATGGACCGGGGGCCACCATTTGTACAAACTTGGTAAAGGGGCTCAAGCTGATATTAACTGACAAATATGAAAGCTTAAGGCTTCATGGTTTTAGAGAAGAAGATTTTTAAAGTTGATTTTCCATTATAAGCCATATATGCATATGCAGATATATGGACCCCTGGGGTGGGGCCAAAAATGGACCGGGGGCCACCATTTGTACAAACTTGGTAAAGGGGCTCAAGCTGATATTAACTGACAAATATGAAAGCTTAAGGCTTCATGGTTTCATAGAAGAAGATTTTCAAAGTTGATTTTCCATTATAAGCCATATATGCATATGCAGATATATGGACCCCTGGGGTGGGGCCAAAAATAGACCGGGGGCCACCATTTGTACAAACTTGGTAAAGGGGCTCAAGCTGATATTAACTGCCAAATATGAAAGCTTAAGGCTTCATGGTTTCAGAGAAGAAGATTTTCAAAGTTGATTTTCCATTTTAAGCCATATATGCATATGCTGATATACGGACCCCTGCAGTGGGGCCAAAAATGGACCGGGGGCCACCATTTGTAAAAACTTGGTAAAGGGGCTCAAGCTGATATTAACTGACAAATATGAAAGCTTAAGGCTTCATGGTTTCAGAGAAGAAGTTTTTCAAAGTTGATTTTCCATTATAAGCCATATATGCATATGCAGATATATGGACCCCTGGGGTGGGGCCAAAAATAGACCGGGGGCCACCATTTGTACAAACTTGGTAAAGGGGCTCAAGCTGATATTAACTGACAAATATGAAAGCTTAAGGCTTCATGGTTTCAGAGAAGAAGATTTTCAAAGTTGATTTTCCATTATGAGCCATATATGCATATGCTGATATATGGACCCCTGGGGTGGGGCCAAAAATGGACCGGGGGCCACCATTTGTACAAACTTGGTAAAGGGGCTCAAGCTGATAATAACTGCCAAATATGAAAGCTTAAGGCTTCATGGTTTCAGAGAAGAAGATTTTCAAAGTTGATTTTCCATTATAAGCCTTATTTTCACTTTTTACGAAGTACGACAGAAAAACGCTAAAAACGCGTAACCTAGTTTTTGACAGAATTTCACGAAATGTACAACCTACATGTTTAAGGGTGTCTAGAAGCTAAATATCACATCAGATTTTGAATATAACCTATGGTTTCAGAGAAGAAGCTTATTTTAGGTTTTTTACATTCTAGGTCGCTGTGACCTACTTTTGGTTGCCATGGAAACCAATTGTACAAATTTTCATTTACTCCTTCTAAGGATCATTCCTGCAAAGTTTTGCTAAAATTGGCCCAGTAGTTTCTGAGTTTTTGCTGTTAACGGACGCACGCACGCACGCACGCACGCACGCACGCACGCGCGCATCATGCCATAAGCTCATCTGGCTTTAGCCAGTTGAGCTAATAACACCAACATAAAAAAGCATGACAAACCGTTACAAGACCCTTATTCATACAGGAGGATTTCAGTTTCTAGTTTAATTGGCAAAGTGTTCGAAAAAACTTCTACTGAACAAAATGTCGTTTACATTGGACTCTTTTCAAAACCCACTGCAACGTGGACTTACTAAACATGTATCACCAACATTTGCGCCACTGCTACTGACAGAATCAATTGCAGAAGCTAACGATAATGGTAAACACTTTTTGCTACATTTATTGATGCAACAAAGACATTCGATATAGTTTGGCACTCCCCATTGTTAAGATCACTTCATCGATGTGGGCTTGAGGATTCCGACTGGCTGGTAGTAAATGATTGATACACAACTTATCGTCTATGGTAAAATGGAACGGCCAATTACCATCTAACTTTGAAGAAAAGCAAGGTGTGCGACAAGGGGTATAATCTCACCATCGCTATATAAACTATTTATAAATCCATTTCTAGATACGTTACAGTCACAAACATCCGGCTTCAGGATTGGATCCGTTGGTGTAGGTAGTCCTATCTGTACGGATGATATAGTGTTACTGGCTAAATCTCAACTGAATATGCAGATCATGTTAAAAGCTCAAGAGAGTTTTTCTTACAATTAGCGTTACCAGATTTGTTTCAGCAAACGTAAACCCATGCTGCTCGGTAAAATTGTGGTAAATATCATGTAACCTGGTTCTGAATAATTCTGCACAAGAGTGCCTTTATTTGTGCATCTAGGAATTGATAAAGATGTTGCTCAAAATGATTTTATTACGGATAAAATTAAACTAGCAAGACGTACAGCACAGGCACTCATGGGAGCTGGAATGCATGGGTACAAAGGGGTAAATCCAAAGGTCGGAATACACATGTGGAATATTTTGTGTTCTCCCTAGGCTCTTATTTGGACTGGAAGGTATAGTGCTCTCAAGGAAAAGCTACTCTCAATGAAATCAGTTCAAATTCTGCAGTATATATTCTGGGCAGCTGCCCATCGAGTCTTACCTACAAATGCAAATACTGACTTTGTTAGCAAGTATAATACGCAATTGTGGAATTGAAAAAGAAATCTATGTGCGACAGTTATTAATTAAGTTGTCAAACTCGAACAGCTAGTTCACCTACGCTAAAACATCTTGGATCAATTTAATCTACCATCTACCATCAACATTTGAACTGTTGGAAAACACGCCGTCAAAGATAGCATGGAAAAAAAACCAAGATCATCAACCACTGGAAGCATGAAATCAATGAAGAGGCTGTTGGTACGGCTACATTGACGTAATTTACTCCAAACTTTATACACGATAGAGTTCACAATATATGGTTATCTGCCGAATATAACACGGTTAATTTTCGCAAGGCCTGCATTAAAGCTCGGTTAGTGTCTGTCGTATATCTGTTACAAGAAAAACTAATTTGGGTTCAATCAGTAGAATGTAAAAGTAAAATGTCAATTTTGTATGCAGGGTGCTGAAACTTGCGTGCACTTTATTCTTGACTGTAGTGCTCTCACACCTGTTAGAGAACCTGATGTGTTGAAGCTCCGCAATGTTCTACTGGACAAGCTACAACATTACTTTAACAGATTCTGCGAGCGTAAAGCTAACTTATTGCAGTGCATCTTGGACATAATGCACCCATCTATTCCATTAGTGTTGCAGGATGATGTTACAGCAGATAAAATTGAATCTAATGCAAGGGGATTGTGCTTTGCCATTAATATAATGCGTAGTGAATTGCTTGGTATTGGGTGTTTAAGTGTGTGCATGTAGATACTGTATTTTATTATATTTTTTAACCATTTACATTACCACTGCAACAACTCTGTGTCACACAGAGTTTAACTTACTTATATTTTAATATATATTCATGGAGTTTAATTCCGGAAAGTAATAGTGTGGTTTTTTAAACTCTTTCACATGACTTTTTATTGACTTTTTAACCGGATTAATAGTGTGATTGTTATAGTTGCTACTGTTACACCTTTAACGGTGGTTCTCCAAACTCTGGAGGAAAAACCAAGAATGAAAAAAGGAGAATCTATTTTTAGAAAGCGGAAATCCCCAGCGATGTAACACTTAAAAGCTAGCAATTTTATTTTATTTTTTGAATAAACTATAGTAAAATTTCTTATTATTAAATCGCTAGTTTTATTTATTGATTTATTTTTATTTATTTATTTTTTTTTGTGCGGCATTTTTCACCTACTTAAAATTGACCGCCGCCATTTTAACGAGACACAAACGAAATGATTAAACATTTATGAAAACGTATAGGCTTACATGTAAGTACGTCAATTTCAAAATATTAACATATTGCAATTAAGAATACAAAGAATACAAGTTTTAGAACTTCAATTTAAAATAAATTGTCACGGTGAATTCATTAGCTATATTTTGAATGTGATGAAGTTTAATTACGCCTTACAATTTGGTGAAAATATTTTCCGATTTTATTGATCAATACAAATTTGAACATAATGTTTTAGGAATTAAAAGAAAATATAAACATCAACCACTCTGAGGCCTATAATAACTAGAATTCTAAATAAATAAAGTAATATGGGAGATACTGACTAATTTAATGCCTTGGCAACCAACGCATACCTGGCCAAACTTAACTATTTCATAGGAGGATATTGCAATTTTTAGAAAACGTTTATATCAATAACAACTTATCAAGTGGAATATTTTTCTTTTTTAATAAAAAGACATAATAATATAATCCAGTTTATAACTTTTTGGACGATTTCATATCGTGCAAGTATTGTCCTACTTCAATGCAAGTAAAAGGGCATAAATCGGTATGTTGTTTTTCTTAGTGTTTTATTAAAATGCGATAGGGAATCAATTTATTTAAGTCTACTTGTGTTAAACATATGAATACATTATGCACCATTTTATACATTTATTAGCTTGTCAATTTGGAAAGTTAAGTGTAAATTTATTATCTTCGGTCAATTATGCCATTATCATATTTTATTATTTTTATTGAAGTTTATTTTGTATTTGCACTTGCGTTTGAGCAATATATAACACAAATACCTGTAAAATTTTGATGAGACATATGTGTACATTAAAGTTTATATATAAAGTTTCTTATTATAAATGCAAAACACCATTTTGCACATAGGTAAATTACAATGTTACCATGACAGTAAAATATGCACATTTTTAATTTTCCTGAAATTTTTGAATATTCAATCTTCACATACTTTTTTATAAAAATCTATAATATTTGCAGTCTTTTTAGTTAATTTACTTAAAATTATTTATTAATAAATAAAACAAGTTGCATTTGTTGTAATAAAAATCTGATAACCTTGTGAAATAGCCATGGTAACAAAACAACAAATTTAAAATAGTAAAAACAAATTACTTAATATCTTTGTTATTACTTCTCAAACACTTTTAATTGACATCATCAATGTGTTGCTGTGACTAACAAAAAAATTTATAGTACATCGTCAAGTGAAACTAAAAACAATATTAATATTCTATTGGAAAGTTTATTTCTTTTTTTTCATAGCAATAGAAACAAATCTGTTTTAAAACAGAAAACGTAGTTTCTTCATAGTAACAGAACTGATAACCTTAGTAAAAGTTGACTCAGTAGGCAGTACCTTATGCAGATAGAATATGTATCATGCAGCAAAATTTCAGTCGTCATAATTTTAATTTTTTAAATGCCTTTGAAACAAAGGTTTGTTCCCTATACAAAAAAAAAAACATTCCTCAGCTAGATTTGGATTAATATAATTTTGGAACTTTGGATTCATTAATGTCCAATTGTTTGGCTTATGATTTTTGTATTTCTAAACTTTTTCAGCCCCTAGTGTCACTGATGAAGAATTATTTTCTAAAATACACATGTGATGCATCAAAATTAAACAAGTATTTTGTAAGATATTAAGATATTGAATAACATAGACTGATTAAAATTTTGTCATTGATGAAGAATTACTTTCCGAAGTGTATGCATAGGGCAAATTCTAATTGAACATGTACTTTGTTATATTGAATAATATAAACTGATTTTAAAATGTTTAATGTGTTTTATTTAACCTTTTTAGCTCATCTGAGCGAATGCTTAATGTGAGCTCTTCAATTACCCGGTCATCTGACGACTATCGTCCTTAAACTTTTCATTTAAACTATTTCTTCTCCAGAATTAGAGATCCAGTGATAGTAAAACTTGATATGGATTCTCCTTGAGCAAAGGCCTTATAAAATTTGTGAAATTGGTTGAGTTTGACCAACATTCAAGGTCACAGTGACCTAAAGTAATAAAACCTTTCAACGTCTTCTTGTCATAAACCAAAAGGTAGGAGCTTGAAACTTCATAAATAGAATCAGGACAAAAATGTGTACCAAGTTTGCAAAGTACAATCTTTGTGTCTTGTCATTAATCGAATGTTCTAGAAGCTTAAAACTATATATATGCCATCATAGCACTAAGCACTACCAAGTTTTCGAAGCTTGTTTACCTTTACCTTCATTCAAGGTCACAGTGACCTTAAATAAGAAATTCTTTAAACACATTCTTGTCATGAACCAAAAGGTCTAGAAGCTGGAAACTTTATATGGCATCACAGCACTGAGCACTACCATGTTTGTGAAGCTTGTTGACCTTGACCTTCATTCATGGTGACAGTGACCTTAAATAGAGAACCCTTTATACATCTTTTTGTCATGAACCAATAGGTCTAGAAGCTTTAAATATCATATACAGCATCAATGCATAAAACCCTACCAAATTTTTGAAGCGGTTGTCCTCGAATTTCATTCAAGGTCACAGTGAACCGAAATAGTAAAATCCTAAAACACCTTTTGCCATGAATAAAAAGGCCTAGTAGCTTGAAATTTCATATATGGCATCAGAGCACTTTGCACTAGTAATTATGTGAAGCTTGTTGACCGTAACCATTTCTATTTTGATACAATATATATATATATATATATATATATATATATATATATATATATATATATATATATATATATATATATATATATATATATATATATATGTATATATAACATTATACCTGTTAAATTTTGATGTTCCATATGTGCACATTTCGGAAAATCATTCCTCATCAGTGACATTAGGAGCTTAAAAGTTTTTATAGATAAAAAACATAACAAACAGTTGAAAATAATGAATCTAAAGTTAAAAGTTCTTAAAGTATATAAATCCAAATCCAGCTAAGGAGTGCTTTGCAGAAGGGAACAAGCCTTAGTTTTAAATAAATTTCAAAAAATAAGAACCAAGATAAAATTTTATCCTTTGTGTGAGCTACAGTACTTAATGCTTTTAGGTTACCATTGGGCCTCATGATAATTTTTTTAAAATCTAATTTTATTACAAAACTCATGTACCAACCACTATTTTGTCAGATGGAGTTAGGCTTTCATACTGACAGGACCAATTTTTAAAAAATTTGAATTTTTCAAAATCCAAGATGGCTGTCTTTAATATAAATTGCAAAAACCTATAAATGGCCATACTGGGTTTCTTTATAGACCAATGTTTTGAAATTCGAAACATAGAAAATAGTTGTTGGGGGATAAAACATTAATAAAGGGTTTTACTGTATAATTTTTCGTTTGCACAATAATAATGAAATGTGCATTAAAATGTATTTTTAGCCTTAATCTCTAAAAGTACATTGCCAATTGAAAGGAAATTTATTGTGGAAGGTCCTCGGATGGTACGTGTTTAAAATTGTATCCGACATGTCCGTCAGAAATCCAAGATGATGGCCATGTCTATAAATAGCAAAAACCTATAAATGGCCATTACGCGTTTATAGAAACTAGATGCAAGAGAATGAAATATAAGTAACAGATATTCCTGTAATATTCATTTTGGAAATTATTACTTAATAAAAAAAATAAGGTGTTTTAGCTTTCATTCTTAAAAATCTTCTCTCCTGAATGTACAGAGCCAATTTAAAGGAAATTTATGATAAATATTTCTTGACATATTAGAAAAACAGTATACTGTTAGTAAGTTTGTCAATGTTTAATTAAATTGATATTTTTAAAGGAAAATGCAAAAAAAAAAAAATAAATAAATAAATAAAAATAAATAAATAAATAAAGGTGTTCCAGGTGAGCGATACAGGCCCTATTGAGCCCCTTTTTTAGAAGTAAAATTAATCTGTTTAAAATCTTAAGTGTATTTACAAATAAAGCCATTCCTTCTTTTGTGATCTAATTAGCATTTACAGTGTGTATCTCAAATGTTTCCAACACTAGTTAAACTTCTGTTCGATGTAGAATATTTAAGGGTTCTTTATGTCCTTGTTTTGTCTTCAGTTTTTTTAAAATACTGATATTTGATTTCTTGAAAGGGTTTTCATATAATCCATTTTAGTGGCATTTCCACTTTGTCTTTATTCCTTTTCCTCATCTTATTGCTATCTCTAGTCTTTGCTCGCCCAATTGTTATATAATAGCGTTTTTCAATTTATTACCCAAATTTTATTTTTGAAATAATTAGATTCTTACTATTTTGTATTCTTTTTTTTTTTCAGAAGCATTCCAAGGCGTCGAGGTTAAACATATTATTTTTATCACAAATTAACAAAAATTAACAGTCGATTATTAATAAGAACTGATATTTTGTATCGTGTATTTTTGTATTTTGCCTATTACAATGTCCAATAATTATTATTTTGGCAATGTAAATAACGTCAATTTTCAATTACCATCCTCTGAGCAGTCAGAAAGTAATCAAATACAAGAAGTTCAATCTCATAACTCTACAACCAACACTGGGTTTAATGAATATAATGGTACTAGACATTCACAGACTCCTGTAAATGAGGTGAACAATGATTTTTCTATGGGGCAAATGGGCAGCAATGGTTTTCCCTTCTTTTCATTTCCTGTGGGTTTCGGTCCAATGAGAAATATAACCACCACTAATGCTCATCTGAGAGAATCAGCTACCTTAAACACAAACAACGATGTGTTGCAGTTACATATTAAACCGAAATATCCAAAATACACTGATCTGTTCAAACGCATATCTTCATTCAGACACTGGCCACCAGAAATTGTTCAAACACCTGAGGGTTTGGCAGAGGCAGGATTCTTTTATACTGGTAAGAATTTAGAATTTTCATTAGCAATAAGCTTTAAAAGACACAAGCTAGAAAAAAATGTAAAAAGAGTGGTAAACTAAGATATAAAGAAATAATTCACTTCTTAGGTTAAGAAATTCATAAAAAGATATTGCGTTTAAACTTATGTTTAAATTTAATGTTGGCATTGAAGTTGGTTTACTCCTTTTTTCGAATGGAAGTCATTTGCTACTTTCGATGTTAGCTTGACTCCCTATTGAAATATTCTTACAATGCAAAAGATTGGATAAATATTAATGACTGTAATAAAAAAAATTCAGTCAGTTTTGTGTAATGCTATTTTACATTTCTCTGTCTTGCTTGTCGTTTATCATACATGCATTTTTGTCTGTAATTATATCTAAATGTAAGGTTAACGTACATACTAGAAAATACATTTATGTGCACAGTTGATTCCATAATAACAACAACATGAAAATGGAGACTTGATCATTTAGTATAATGTTATCACGCTTTGTTTTTATTTTAAACTTTTACGTTTGAGCATTGTTTTATTTTAAACATTTTACAAAAATTTCTTCTATCACAATTCTTACATTTTATACATTCCCCAGGTACTGGAGACAAAGTACGTTGCTTCTTTTGTGGAATAGGACTAATGGGATGGGAACCAGATGATGATGTGTGGGAAGAGCATGAGCGATGGTCTCCAACATGCATACATTTAACAAATTGCAAGGTACAAGACTTCATTCAAAGAGTAGCTTAAAAACTGATGAAAAGTTAGTTTAAATGTCAGCCTTTTCAATTTCTCTATTGAGAAATGTTTCATAATGAGCAGTTATGATCTGATAGTGGTTTTATCTGTAGTAAGAACCATGATGATGAAAGTGTTTTCACCAATCTCATGTGCTAGACATACCAGTGTACCTTCTTATTTGTTTTTTTTATACCGTGGTCTGTGGAGTCTAATATATTTGTTTTTTTGCATGTTCTGATAATTCGGAACCTTTTTCTTTTTCCAAAAATGTATCTTAAAATCATCTGATCTGTGATCCTTAAATATTTTACAACACTAAACACTTTGAATATTCGGATCTTAAATATATTGCAGTAATAGAGTGTCGTGAGACTGTATTGCTTATTCTAACTAAATGTCAGGTGTTTTTGTTTTCTTATAACAACTGAGTATCATAGATTATTTTGTTAAGTTGCATCCAAAAAATGTTCTAATTGCTATATAAATTCTGCAAAATATTTTTGGTATAGTTTTATTTTCAGTGATAAATCTCTTTATACATATATATATATATATATATATATATATATATATATATATATATATATATATATATATATATATATTACAGATCATATTTAATATCAAATTTTACAAGCTGATATACACTTGCTATTCAACGATAATGATATATTTTTTTAGTATGTGTTGTTTTATTGTAGACTCCTTTTAAATATAATTTCTGAAGGATTGGCTGTACTACCTCAAAACTCTTCTGATTTTGCCATTCACACACATACACACACACATACACACACACACACACAGATATATATATATACGTGTGTGTGTGTCCTGTTAGTATCCAAAAACCGTTACGCTGATGTCGTGTCAAAAGGTTACGCTGAAGTTGTAGTCTTCCAGAGTCATTTGTTTCGACCCGATGTGTTTAGTAAACCGATCACTTCTAATTAATAAGCAGTCAATTTTTAAGAGTCTGTATATAAAGCACTTCATGCTACATTATACTGATGTTTGATTTTTATAGTTAAGTCACTCATTTCTTTTAAGGCGAACACAAGATTATTTGTTCTGTTGAATCAATATAACCATGACAATTTCAAAAGCAAGTTTATTATTGAAATAAAGCAGAATTTCTCCTTCTATATTAATACTAGCTTTGATCTCTCTAAATGTAGAATAATGCTTATGAGACCGGAGAAGTTGCATATCGGCCACGCGGAGCAGAGGGATATATGGAAGGTAAAGTAATAATTTAATTCAGTATGAATGACAATCGTGACTAATATTACATTCATATAATGGCGCAACAAAATGTACTTCTATTATTTATATATTAATATTGTTTTGTGTTTTGTTTCACTTAATCAGCAAAAAATGTTTACCCAGGGAGGACCTTAAACGTCAATTAAAATTCCTTATTTTATTCATAACATTTTGTACAAAATAAAGTATAGAATTAAAATTTGGGATTTTTGGATTGATTAGTTTTCAGCTTATTTATTTATTTATTTATTTATTTATTTATTTATTTATTTATTTATTTATGTATTTTATTTTATCTTTTTAATTTTATTTATTTTGTTTTGTTTAAAAATTTTATTTGTTTATTGTATTCTTTTTTCAACTTTTTGGGCCTTTATGTCTCTGATAAGAAATTACTTTCGAAAATGTGTACATATTCCTCATTAAAATTAAACAGTTTTTTTTAAAAAAAAATTTCAAAAATGATAACTAGCAACAAAAAGCAAACTAGCAACGTTAAAATTTATAATCAGATTAATGAAAAATAACTTGATGTTTCTATTATTGTTGAGTATAGCTTTCATCTTTTTGACCTATTATTTTGGTGATCGCTATGGAAGTTTTTCTTCTTTGACATCCAAACAGACATATCAAAAAGTTAACCCACAGTCGCACAATATATCGTCCCTTTGAACAGATTAATTATTACTAAGGAAAGAAACTTTGTAAAGGAAGGAAACGAGACATTTCAATGACGGGAAACAAGCTGACATCTTCTCGTGACTACTTCAGTACCATATTTGATGGAACCGTTTTTCCTTCAAGTTTTGTCATAGTAATTAAAGGGCATTGTGATTGTTTATAATTAAAAATCATTTGATGATAATTTATTTTGTCACAACTTTACAACTTACATAATTTCTGTCATTTAATATAGAAATTAACATATGTGTGACTACTTGTAAAAATGTTATATAAGAAACAAGTTGAAACTAGAAATCAGAAACAGAGGTACAACGCACAGAATTCTGGTTTTTTTTTTCACCAATAAGTAGCAAACTTGTTTTTCTATTTATGATTTCTATGTATACGTTAGGTAAGTGATTTTGATTTTCAGAAAATATGTCATTTTATCAACCTTTTTAATGTTGAAAAATGAGTTTAAATATAATGAGTCTCCTAAAACAAATGATTTATATGTAATGTTACTATCGCCTCAAGTTAACACACTGCGTTTGCATTAGTAACTAAAAGTACGATTTCATTTATGTATAAATAAAAAAGATACATTTATAATATACATTGTTATATTTAGCTGATTTGAGGACTTTGGAAAATATAAGTTCTCCATTGCTGAAAACTATTGCAGCCGAAAGTGTGATATCATTTGGTGTTGGCAAGGATACAGTTCTGAAAGCAATAAACATTTACAAGCTAAAAGAAGGTAACTGGCCCCAGTTTCACAATCATTTCTTAATTTAGATTTTCCTTAACTAAAATCATCAAATTTGATATTCTATTAATTCTATTGTAAAGATATTCTGAACAATTAGGATTCAATTTTGGAGATTACGGTAGCTTATAATATTCTTAGTTTTGATAAAAAAGTTTATTTGTTATTCAAGAAGAGATTGTCAAAATTTTCTAGATTTAAGTCAAGAAAAATCTTAGTTAAAATGACTGTGAAACTGGAGTCTGACAATATTAAAATTTAAAAGAAAAATATCGTCATTTCATTTAATGCATGTTATTTTTACGTTGTAACATTGTTTGCTGTGGATTTGTTCATACTAAATGGCATCGATGTATCTACTCCAGTAAAATATATGCTTTTATTCTTGAAAAAAAGATCAGTTTATCATATATAACCTTTTTGAGTCCTTGCTACTTGTTGAAAATGGAATTTCCCCCGATATTTTTAGATGTATTCTTTACCTTCTGATTTCACTTGTTCGTCACTACAATTCTAATTATAAAACTATGTGTTTTTATCTGGAAATTATAATATTAGATATTAAAAGGGGCTTTACTATCATACAACAAACAGAACTTGATCATTTTATTCTCCAGGTTCAATAAAATTCAGTGCTGAAGATCTGCTGAAAATCGTTTTTCAACTCGAAGATAAAACAATAGATTATGATGAAATTGTAGCGAATCAAAATGGTAACACTCAGAAGGAGTCCGACACAGAATTGAAAACAATTGATGACCGGCAACATGTACAAGACGACAGTGTTTTAAATGTACCACAAAGTAAGAAATGTAGTAATAATAATTTAAAACTGTTATTTATAGAGAAATAATGATTTACAAAACATGATAAGACTAAAGATTATCTTAAAACAAATATTTTGGTAAGGTTCCGAATTTATTTTTATTTTCTTTTGGTACTGCATAGGTCTTGTGAGAATTCCTTGAATTAGAATTATTAGAAAAGAAAACAAGTTTCTACAAATAACACTGGATTTTATCATATCATGTATAAAAATAACTGAAGCATTCAACTGATAAGATATGTTATGATGGTCCTATTACTGCAGTATCCACTTCAGACAGACTGAATTTCGAGGTTATTCACACAAACACATCAATCAGATTATCGCTGATGTTTTAAAAATCACAAATCATTTTTAAATAAAAGATTTTATTAGGTATTAAACAGTAACAATTTGCTGTGTAAAATCTACAGAGACTATAAAAAACTGGAGATACTAGCTTTTCTGTCTTCGTCCCTGACGAAGTATCCAAAGAATCACCTAGAGAAAGTTATTCCACAGTTTTTAAATAAGAACTTATACTGATGGATCTCCTTTTGAAATAATGATCCAGACACTTGCACCTTTTCTTGTCTCTGACCATTCAGAAGACAAATATTACACTGGTATAGTTAAGCAGGTTTTACTATTCTTGTAATATTGTTTTATACCACTTTTTGAATGTATTATTTTTAAAAATTCAAGAAGTGTTATATGGCAGTATATTGGAAATCAAGATTCGATGAGGGAAATTAGTGTTTTAGTACATTATTCTTTTGGCCTAGTTACGGTGGTTATGATATGTCTTTAAATACGATGTCTCCAGGCTAATCTGGTTGAGTTCAAATCCGTTTCGTACCAAATATGAGTTAAATGAAGTTTCCATTCTGTTGCCCTTACATGTTCTATAAGTAAGGATAAAGGATCGAGTAATGCAATATATATTCTGCGCCTCATATCTAACATATAAAAACTGTACCAGTGTGCACTAGTACAATGAACACAATCAATACATCAGTATGCACTCCTTTGTCTCTTGTGCAATTGTGTATGGATAATTAGAGACGTATAATCTTATCCATCATGTGTGAATCTAAAAGACAAGACAATTTATTTGTTTACTTTTTATGTTTCGGTTATTTACTTCATTGCAAGTGAAGATAAGGTTTTGTTATTTAGATAATGCAAAAGAAAAAAAGAAAGAAAAGAAAACACTCGTTAAATATATATCAACCACATGTCGTTGATAAGAGGATTGTTTAAAACAAATATTTTCAAGATTATGAATATATTTCAAACTCATGTTTGAATTGTCCCCAATCTTTAAAATCTATTTCTTTTTTCAGTTGAGTCACAGAGAGCCAAGTCAATGGAGGAAGAGGTTAGAAGACTACGTGATCAAACCCTTTGTATAGTTTGTCATAAGGAAAAGTTGGCTACGGTTTTCCTACCTTGTGGACATTTAGTTTGTTGTTCAAAGTGTGCACCGGCTTTGAAAAAGTGTCCAAAATGTCATGACATTATTAAAGGAAGCGTGAAAACTTCTTTTCTATGAAAAAGATGACTGAAATTGCAAGATTTCAATAATCGAGGATTGCGGCCTTTTGAATCATTCCGCGCCCAGAGGAAAATAATGCCTTAGCTAAGTAATTTAGGTACGATGTATAATTCAGATAAGTTTTATCGTATCATACAGATGTAACATTCTTCACCATGGCAGTTTTGATAAGTTTATTTTTGTGACTAAAGTTTTCACCTTCTAGAGTTTATTTATACTTTTTCAAAAGAAAATTTAAAGGCAAATTTGTAAATTATTTTTCTCAAAAACAATATAATTATTTAATATCTAAATATCTAAATAATCGTTGCATTGGTAAGATTTTTTTCAAAAGCACACATATCATTAAACAAAAATTTGAGATCACTCCAGATTAACAAATTTCAAAATTCAGAAAATTGTCTATATAAAGTTTATTTTTATCAACATCAGCTGGATTACACGCAACGTAATCTTATATCTCAACCCACAATATGATATTCAAAGGTAACAAAAAATCAGAATAAGTTTTGTTCCGCCAGTTGAGACATAGTTAGAATTCTCGTGACCTGTGAATTTTTTTAACTTGAAATGCTATCAGAACAAGTGTTTTTTTTTTTATTTGTGGATTGACAGTTAGAATTGAAATAGCAAAACAATAGAAAAAATTTGCTGAAATTAATTTACTTCTATTGATTTAACCAATGTATAAATGTTAAAATAAAGTTACCTAATTATGATGTCACATCTTTTCCCACAAAATGGTTGACTTGATTAGTTAAAAAAAAGTTTTTCTCATCTTTAGAAGTTTTTATTTCAAGAATGTTGAGAGTGTAAGACCGTTTTTTTTTTCTTATATAAAACAACTTGTTGACTTTGATGTGATTTCATTTCAACATGTTTTGCTACTTGATACAGGTTTAAAATCATGGGAGTATCCAGTGAACGTTAGAGGCGACCAGTTTTTCAATTTGACCTTTATTGAGTGTTAAATTTTAAGGTTCTTGTAAAGTTTTAACAGTTAAACCATGTATTAATTTAAATATATAAGTAATTTGACATGCCAGGTGGCTTAATTTTATTACAAAATGTTATAATTTGTAAATGTTTTAGATATGTATTTTGCATTTGATCATTTAAATCGAACGTTATATTGATGTTACCTCTGAAATACAGATATGATGTTACAATCAACAAGGAATTTTAAATAATTAAGAAATACGATCAATTGAAAGGTATTCGTACGGACACAAGGACTTAAATCATTTGTCACATTAGTTCTGATTAGTTAAGTTTACGAGGTAAACATTTTAGATTACATTATTTTGTCCTGTTGACAAATGTTTATGAAGGAAAAGCAACAATATACAGTGTACGTTTGATCATGCGAAATATTCTTGTTTGCTCGACTTTGATATACAGGTCCTTCCCAAAAGAAACGCCACCCCCAATGTCCCAAATGAAACGTCACTCTCCCTACATGAACGAAAGACACCTAATTTTAAGTTCCACTTTAATTCCGTTACTATTTTACTACATTTAATAAATTTTTTTTACTTCAGATTCGTTGATTTTATTACTAACTGTTTGGCTTATGTTTTTTATCAATCAAACTTTTCGGCCCTAATATCACTGATGAGGAATGATTTTCCGAAATGTGCACATCTGGCACAGCAAAATTTAAACAGGTATTGTTGTTAAATATTTCCAAACTACTAAAATGTTAATACTTTTTAGATGAACCTCTAGTTTTAATAACTGTTGTAACTCTTCTAGGTAAACTGTACATTTTTTTTCGTTGTTACGCCATACCAGTGACATTTCCCAAGTGCAGTTGACTATTTTGTTTCGTCCTTCGCTATTTTCCACAAATTCTCTATAGGATTAAGGTCAGGAATTTCCTGGTCATTCAATGGTATTGACATTATGATTCTTAAGAAAAGTGACACAGGAGCTGGTGCAATGTTTTGTTGAAAAAAATTTTCTAGGGAAATACAATGCATTCACGTTGCATTTTGAGATCTTTTAATATAGTAGTTTGTCATTTCTCATTGTATCACACCATTACTAGACAAAATGCCCCAAATCATTTTTTAATATACCACGCCAAAGTGTTTGATTATTTACATAATGCATGACTAAAGCATTAAACTTTTAATTCAGATTTGGCTTAAACTTTCTAAAATGTTATGAGTCTAAACAAAAAATAAAAATTTTAAATTTTGGCAAAAGTTTTGCAAGTCTGTTATCTTAGGCGTCTTTTATATAAAATTATTTTCGTCATGTAAAAAAAGTAATTCTGTCGTTTGTTTAGATTGGATAGATTACCTGAAACGAATAACATATTCCTGTGCTAATTTTTTAGCAATGGTTTTACCTCAGAATTAAATTAGAACGGGGTGACGTTTCTTTTGGAAAATTATGGGGTGACGTTACTTTTGGGAATGACCTGTATATTGTAGTAGTATTATCAATTATCTCTATGTGCAGTTTTTAATCATTCTTATGACTATATTTGAAAAATATGAGATATAATAAAGACTTTTACAAAAAAAAACATAATTTCAAAATTATTTTTAGGGAAGATTTAAAGCTTTCACCAGGAAATTTTCATTTCTATTATATTAAATAAGCATCCAACGAGAATTCGAAAATGTCCAAGGTAAAACACTTATTGCAAGTACAAGAAAACATGTTTTTAAAATTGTTTGTTTGAGTTTTAAGCTCTGATCATATTAAACGGTTTGGGTATTAGCTTACATGGCCTGGTAAGCATGATGATGATTTATTTTTACCAGATTACTGTTTACCATTTTGTCACAAAGAAAATACCAAGTGTTCATCTTGTTTCTGCCGTTCCCTGGAATACTTATATGCTAGTATATTATTTTACCATGCACTTTGTTACCACCTAACCTACAAATCCATGTAATTAAAATATCTATTTTGTTTTTGCAAACAGAAATATTAATCAAAACATGATGATTCCATTGAGGATTTTTCGTTAAATTTCTGCAAAAAAAGGCTAAAAAATGAATATAACAAGACATCAACCAAAGGGGAAATTGATAAATTATGATCTCGGGGACCTACCTTAATCTTAGTGTTGTCACACAAGATGTAACACGAAAAAAAGATCTCGCTACTCATAACCATAAGCGTATTAAAAATGTATAAATCTTACTTATTTGAAGGAAACCTAGAATGCCAAGTATTCTCAATCGTCATGTTACAGACACAGGCGCTTATTTCTGATATTAAAATAAATTAAACCCCTTGACCTTGATATGGCAGGGTCAAGGGGTTTAATTTATTTTAATATCGGAAACAAGCGGCAGTGATTACAGACCATAGACTCTCTTGACATCGAGGAAGTTTGGGTCACAATAGGGGAAATCCTATTGTGATAGAGTTTTGCTTGCTGGAGTTAGGTGGTTTTCTAAATACTACTATATAAGTTAAATGCCATTGTTTGAAGCATAAAAAAATTACTCCACTATTAAACATGTGAGATGGTAACGTTTGGAATGTATATTTACATGTCTTAAAACATACGACACTAAGCCCTATGGCGTAATCGACGTATCATCTGTTAAAAGTGTGTGTGTGTGTGTGTGTGTGTGTGTGTGTGTGTGTGTGTGTGATTTTCCAACTGTTTTCTGTACAGCCTATTCCCAAACTTCCCTAGCGAGATGCATCCAAGTCGTGATTAATTATTCACTTTGGTATCAATAAAATTGAATATTCGCCCATATGTGTATTATGGAAATAAATTATTAAAAATATAAACAAATAAATCTATACTTCCTTCTTAGTTAAATGAACAATATTGAAACTATTAATTCTTTGCTTTGATAGCTTTGAAAATATATAAGCCTCAATATGACAAAACACAATGATAAAAAGTTTGGTCTGAAATTTTCGAGAAAAAAAATTGTAATTCAGTCCTGTATAATGTTTTTATAATCTTACTTGAATTCCATTAATCATCGGTACACTTCTCACATACGTTGTTCTAAAATTTCTTAATGCGGTTCAGGTTAAATCTTCAAATAAAATGGTCTACACAGAATATGATTTGACCACTTTTAACTGCTGAAACAAGGTAAGTAACTCTAAACGCGTATATTACATGCAAACAGCAACATAGTTGTTCCCCTTTGTCCAATCGAAAAATTCTTAAGATATATTTTTGAAAAATAATCACAATAATAGACGAGAAAAGTGAAATACAAAATAATGCTCGTCATTGTTTTGTAGGTCATGTGATGCAATGTCAGAGATGAACTTTATTTTACCTAATCGTTAACGTAACATGATTTACAATTGTTAACCTACAATATACATGTGGTAGAAGCTTAAATGAAAGACAAAATACTACTATATGTAAACATAAACCCTATTTTGATAGAGTTTTACTTGTCGAAGTTGCGGGGTTTTTCTATATAAGTTAAATATCCTTGTTTGATGAATAAAAGAAAAAACTCCACTACTAAACACGTTAGATGGTAACGTTTGGAATGTATATTTACATTGTTACAGAAGAAACGATACATGTATGCCTATAGTATTCCCAAAAATCATTGAAAATATGTTTGAGGGACTTTAGCGCCCTATGACGTAACCGACGTATCGCCCTGTGAAAAGTGTGTGTGTGTGTGTGTGTGTGTGTGCGTGTTTGTGTGTGATTTTCCAATTGTTTTCTAAAACCTCTCTAGCGAGAAGCTCCCAGGTTCACTTCGGTATCAATAAAATTCGATATTCGCCCAAAAGTGTATTATGAAAAACCATTAAAATATAAACAAATATAATTCCTTCTTACATGTAGTTTAATAAACAATATTGAAATTATTAATACTTTGCTTCTAGCTCACTTGTTTGAAAAATATAGGCCTTGAGTAATCTGACAATACACGCTGATAAAAAAAATTAGATTGAAATTTCGAGAACATCTGTGTAATACAATAATTACGTAGAAAAGGATTGTAGAGACCCCATACTTGTCCCCGGGGTAAAATTGAATATGAATCAAGATACTTGAATTCATTTATACATTAAAACTTTCAACTGAAATGGAAAATAACACTCAAATTTAGTAATTCTGTGTGCAATGTATCATTTAAAAAAAAAATTCCAATATTAAAATTTTATAATGACATGGTATTTAAAAAAAAAGAACTACCATTTGTTCTCTAACTGGACCAGTGGTCTAAAACGTGCTCTTAAAGATTACAGTGCATCTAACCACCTACGCTCGAATCTTCTTATTCTGGCAGATTTAAGTGTCAGTAAAGTTGTTAGTTCGCTTGCCGAGGGTCGGTGGTTTTCTCCGATCACCTTGGTTTCCTCCACCATCCCAAAAGTGACAACACCATTAACCTAATCCGATCATTCGTGTGTCATGTTAATTTTAGATTTACTTTACTTTTCTACAAATGAAATAAAAAATTTGGTTTTAAGCACTTGTTCTTTTACAAACAGTTCGACATTCCATTTTTTAAATTATAATATTTAAAAAAATAAAAATAATAGAAATAATAATAATAATAAATGATCAAAAAATTAAAATAAAAACACCACTTTATTAGTAAATAAAATAAGTGCAACGATAAATAAATGTTTTATTCAATGTTTGAGTCTTTGGTATAGATAATACTTTATATATACTAGTTGGTTAACTGAGCTAACAATTAAGATTTATAAGTTTATACCTGTTTTCGTTATTTATAGTTACGATTTTTAACAGCTTTTGACGAATCAAATATGTAGATTTTTACATGAAGTATTAATAAAATAAAATTTAATGCATACATAATGCGAACAGGAGATACAATTCATTGTCACAGATGACAGTAGCCGACCAAGAAACCCCGGTAGGACCAAAGTTAGTGCTGTAACCGCTTCTCAAGATAATCGACTGAAACATCCAAACAAGACTAATATAATATTTAATTTTAACAATAATGAAAAAGAGAAAGAAAATAGGGGAAAAACGATATGCACTCTAGAGAAAATTGGCTAGAAATTATAGACACATGACTTGGCATGACAGGACAGAACTATCCTATCAAAATAGTTTATGCAACTGCACTAGAAAAATTTTCCCGCTAAAACAGCCAGCAATTCTTGATGCAATGCTGTACAACACTTGATATAGTCCAACGTCGGAATTTTTATAATCAGCAGTCTAATATCAGTTATGAGTAATTGTGTTTTACAAACATCAACCTTCGACAAGTGAATTAACAAAATTTTGCACACCAGGACCTAACTCCAGTTTCTCAATCATTACTTAACTGAGATTTTCTTTAACTTAAATTTAGCAAATTTTAGCAATTATTTTTGAAACTACGGATAAGCATTTTTGACAAAAATTAATACTTTTGTTAAAAGCTTGAGTCGATCTTCAAAATGACACCTTAAATTCTTAAATATCTTAAAAATTTTATTATGTTATTATGTTAAGGAAAATCTTAATTAAGGAATGATTGTGAAAATGGGGCCTGTCCTGAGCGGGATTCGAACCTAGGCGATAAGAGACGGTGACATCCATAAACGCGCGTTTTAAACAACTTGACCAAAGAGGATTCTATGCTTACGATTTGATTGCTAGTTTAAATTTATCCCTTTATTGTGTTGGCTTATCAGATGACAAAATATCCAGTTCAGTTAAGGGGTGTGACAAGGGGAGACAACAGCAATTTTACAAAAATTAAAACTATTTATAGCATTGTTTATCTGTGAAGTATGTATTCAGTGAAAGGTCACAAAATTTTCTCGCTTTGACATAGGAAAACCCCGTTTGACTTAATCACTTCCTGAATCGTTTAACATAAAACTTGAACAGACAGAGAATATAACTTCCCTGTTAAAAGATTTTAAATACATTTGAACAGTTTTAAATTAGTGTTTTAATGGCAAAGAAATATTATAATTATTTAGTGTAAATTTAAAATAGGAATGTTAACTTGGAGATATAGATATGTGTTAACTTTGTCGGAAGTGAGAATAAGGAATTTAGTCGTTTAGAATTAAAGGTAGGTCATATCCGTGTGTCATAAATAAAATTTACGAACATTTGCCACTCCTCTTAAACCAGACAGATCTTATAAAATATGAGATCGATATGGTTTTAGTTATCAAAACCAAATAATGTAGTCATAAAAAACAAGACAGTAACTCGTATGTGGTATTTTTACAAAGAGGAATACAAAAACATCGCACACACTTCCACTGGATTACCAATTACCAGTAAAAAAAAAACAACTTTTTTTTAAAGGTTTGCGTTTTTTATTAGAAAAAAAAAAGAATTAATATCATGTTTCTGATCGATATATGAATTTAAGGGAGATAACGAAGGAATGCATCTCGTCTAAAGTAATATACCAAACCATTACAATGATCCAATTAATTTTGATTCAGGACTTGTGTGTGTGTGTGTGTGTGTGTGTGTGTGTGTGTGTGTGTGTGTGTGACCTACTTTGGCAAAACGCTCGTTCCTGGCACCGGTTGAACTAAGTCAATACATGTACTTTGTCTTTTTTAAAAATGCCGAACACAGGGCGAGAATCGAATGATAGTGTCACATACAACAAGGCATGTTTTATAATGATGCAAATAAGTATGTCTGATAGAACAGAAACACAAATATTAACGTGGCTGAAAGCTTGTCATCCTCCGTTTTATTGGGGTTCAGACCGTTGTGAAAACAGTCAAGGAATACAGACTAGTCTATATTGTAATTACCTGGTTCGGTCTGCGAGATTGGTGTGAAAATGTGGAAAGTTTTGTAATACATATTCTATCTTTTGTAGATGAATACCACTGTCAGTGAAACAACAGCAGAAGACACGAATCTAACTACTGTAACAACACAGGAAATAACAGAATCGACTACAACTTATGTAACTAATGTTGTACTTACAACTACTACATCTATCATCAGTACTACTAATACTAGTAGTAATGGTAGGTTACATATTCTAGAAGAAAACACCAGACAAATCTCAATTTCCCAACCTGAAACATATTCTTGCAGCCATATTTTTAATTTAAAAAAAATACTGCATTTCCGGTTGCGATGTATTCTGTATACAAGACCCATTTCCAAACAAACCGAATAGTATCAATCAAATGAGATAGGAAATAGTACTATTTTTAGAAGTGGTAATGTAGGCAGCCTCGCGTTGCGTATTATGCTTACTACCGTTTAACAGATGGTGTTCTTGGTGTTCCGATTTCCTTTGGGTTTTTTTTTCGTGGGCGCACTGACCAACGAATTTACATGTCAACGAAATAGTATACATAAACTTGAATTAATTAGTAACCAAGTCACGGACCAGTCAATGCTATTTTTTCTTAGAACTATGAAAACTGGACACCAAGAAAATAAATGATTTCACGGTTATTGACATCATGAAAACGATTTTAATTGAAATTAATGTTTAATTATTGAGTCAACAGACCCTTTTTCTTAAAATTAGACTTCTAATAAATGTTTGTTTTGGATTTTGGAATGTTTTGCTAATCAAAACCGTTGTTATGGCTATAAATAATAAGCATATTGTCATGGTAACCAATCTTTTGTTGCCGTTTTCATGCTAAATGCAGTTGTTAGAATCCTCTTACAGTAATCAAAGTAACCTATTAATTCTGTTGCCATAGTGACCAGTTAGCGTCTTCTTATGGTAACCAATCAATGATGTTACAATGATGACTAGTTGTTAGCGTCCTCCCGTTTTACGGTAACTAATGCCAATTGTGTTGCCATTTTGACTATTTGATAGCGTCACCACCTTTTACGCTAACCAATGTTAAACTATTAAAAATGTTGCCATGATTTGTTAGAGCCCTCTTACGGATACCAATGTAAAACTATCAATAATGTTGCCATGATGACTGGTTGTAAGCGTCCTCCCCTCTAACGGTAACCAGTTTAAAACAATCAATGATTTTGACATCATGACTGGCTGTAAGCGTCCTCCCCTCTAACGGTAACCAGTGTAAAACTATCAATTTTGTTACTTCAATGGTGACTAGTTGTAATCGTCTTTTTACGGTTACCAATGTTGGACTATCAATTATGTTGCCATAAGGCATTTTAAAGCGTCCTTTTACGGTAACAAATTGTATTTCTATTATACTACTGCAATAGCTACTAATTGTAAGCATCTTCTCACGGTTATCAACTGTATATCTTTAATATTGTTGCCGCAATGACTAGTTTCAAGTATCTTTAATGGTAAAAACTTATTAATCTTTTTAAACTGTTGTCATGGTTTCTTGTGGTAAGCATGCTGTCACGGTAACCTATTTGAAACCTATAATTCTGTTGCCATGGGGACTACTTGTAAGTGTCCTGTTATATTAACATTAGTGTCAGTCTATTTAAACTGTTGTTCTGTAGATTAATTGTTCTTGTTCTTTCATGGTAACAAGCTATAAATAGGTTTCTACTGTTGCCATGTTGACCAATTGTAAGCATCTTCTCACCGTAACCATTTGTAATCCTTTTAACATTGTTGCCATAGTGACAAGCTGTAAGTATTCTGTCATGGTTACTAATTATTAATCTGTTTAAACTGTTGCCATGGTAACTAGTTGTTAGCATCCTTCAATGGTGATCAATTTTGCATCTATTTAATTTTTTCAATGGTGACTGGATGTTAGCATACTCTTGTTGTGACCAATCATTAGTCTATTATGATCTCAACGTGGTGACTAGTTGTTATACTGGTATGGTTACCTTTGTTTTAAAAAAAATCGTTTTTCCTGTTTGAAAGTCATGTGTAAAATCTAAGGTTTTGTCCCCGGATATGAAAATATTGTGTTTCGCAAACTACAAAACTTACATAGTACACGGGGGTTTAATTCGCACCAGGAAAAAAAAATCATTTTTAACAAACATTTAGCAACCTTAGTGTCATTTAGAGAAAGCGATAAATTTTTCTTCTGTATACTAGTATCTACTTTAAAAGTCAGTGGCATAATTGATAACCTGTTTATTCCATTGATAGTTTTCTGATGATGGCGGGCAAGGACCCCCACCACACACATGCCAATCAAAGAAACCTTATTAGCCACCATACATGACTGCTGTATTTGATTTAATTCAATTTCATTTTATTTTGACATTTGTTATATTTATGTATGGTCACTATATGTTTATTACACTATATTTTATCAAGACTCCCATCCACTAAAGTAGGGAAAGACATTGTTTTGTACTGTTCTTATTTTTCCTCGGCCCAATTTTTGTCCGATACTTTTCTCAGAAATGGAAAGTCATATGAACTTGATACTTTCTGCAGATAACTAGCGTCACCTTAACGTTAATAACAGTACTTTTTCGTAACTTGCAAACAAGATCCATATTTATCAGAGTGTAATGCCCCCTCAAAGAGCATATTTTTTATTGAACAGTTATTTCTCACTTAAAACTCGGTGGTGGGAGACTTGCTCTTTAGTGTGCCTGCTCACTGACAATGTCTGCTTAATATTATTTTAGGAAATTCCGGCAATGAGGGTGAGTACTATTTTTAGTATCATTAAAAATAATTGATATGATTCAAACATATATTTATCTAACGGATCTGGTTTTTAAAACCAAAGTAGAGTTTGTCACGTGTACTCTTAATACAAAAACTTAGTAAGCTTTTACAAGTGAACATTGGAATTTGAAAAACTAAGAAAGCTTTTTCACGTGAAAGTTATATTAAAAAAAGCTTGTCACGTGACACTAATTTAAAAAACCTTTGTCATATGAAACTTTTAATTCAAATACAAAAAAACCTAGTAACCTTTTTAAGTGAAAATTGGAATTTAAAAAGCTAAGAAGGCTTTGTCACGTGAAAACTATATTTAAAAAAGCTTGTCACGTGACACTTATTTAAAAACCCTTTGTCATATGTTACTTTTAATTTAAATACAAAAAAACTTAGTAACCTTTTTCAAGTGAAAATTGGAATTTAAAAAGTTAAGAAAGCCTTGCCACGTGATGGTTTTATTAAGAAAGCTAAGTATGCTTTGTCACGTGACACTAATTTAAAAAAAATCTTTGTCACATGATGCTTTCAAATTTTATGCAAACAAGTATTTGCCTGAAACCAGTATAATTTTTAAAATCGGTGTTAAATTGTCCTGACTTCAAATGATACGATTCATGAAGAATTGAATGGGTATCACTTCATAGGCAAAATAATATTGCTACCCATCTTCGTGCGTCGTCTGTCGTGCGTAAACTTTTAACAATTTAATCTTCTCCAAAACCACTGGGCCAAATTAAGTGAAACTCGGTAACCATTATGCCTTAGTGAAGGCCTTTTAGATTTTCACAAATGAAGTTATGTCCCCTTGGGGCCCCATAAGGGGGAAATAGTGAAAAAAAAAATTAAAATCTTCTCTGAATGTACAAAAGAGATCATATTCTTACATCATCTAGTTTCAAATTTGCACAAATGGTAGCCATGGGGCTAAAAATTATAGTGGGGATTTTTTTCTTTTTTTTCTTTTTTTTTTTTTTTTTTTTTTTTTTTTGGTCTAATTATATATTTGTCAATAAATATGCAAAACTATTAACTGTTTGTATTGACATGGATATTACAATATCGTAGGTATTGATACAATGATAATTTTGATATATGGTTCAAGTTTTTAAGTTCAAAGGCGGAAGTCACATCTACAAAAGAAGACTTAAATTGTTAATTATCTTGAAAGCTGTTAACGTTTTGTATCGGCATGTATAGTAGCGATGGAGCTCCAAATGGGGGAAATGGCACGTCACTTAGTTGGAAAATTGCAAAAAAAAAAATTATTTGTCAATATATCTTAAAACTAATATTTTTTAATATACATGTATATAAGAATATTGTAGGTATTGATATAACGGTGATTTTAATATATGGTTAAAGGTCATAGGTTGAAAGTTCAAGGTCATATTTGCATAAGAAGATTTAAATTGTTAATTATCTTTAAAACTATGAACCTTATGTATATGCATTATAATAGAATGTTGCAAGAATTTAAATGATGATTTTGATATATGGTTCAAGGTCATACGTTCAAAGGTCAAGATCATAGCTGCATAAGAGAAATGAAATTGCTAATTATCTTGAACACTATAACTTGTTGTATAGATATGCTTTAAGGTTTTTTATGAAATTGGAATCTCAGCGATAAATCTTGATCTTAAATTTAATCTATTTTTTTAACTTCTAGGGGGCGGGATGTCAGGAGGGGCGCAAGCTGGTGTAATCATAGGTTGTCTTATAGTTGGAGTTTTAATTGTTGGAGTAGCGTTGTTTTTATGGTAAGATATATATATATATATATATATATATATATATATATATATATATATATATATATATATATATATATATATCCTTAAAAGTTGAAATTAAAAAAAAGATGTTTTATGTTATAAGTTAATATAATTTTATATGACTGAAGGTTTGTGTTTACATTTGTAACTTTACAATGTTAATTTAATTGTTTTTTTTTTTTTTTTTTTTTTTTTTTTTTTTTTTTTTTTTTTTTTTTTTTTGCAAAGTAATTTTCATTTGAACAACTCACCTATGGAGAATACCAATGTGTCCGTTCTAGATAATAAAGCGTTGTGTCATACGCAATGACTCTGTGGTTTAAGAACCTTGAATAATTCTAGTTACCTTTGATCCAAAAATTATTCAAATAACATAGTAGATACATTTATCAATTGTTTTTTTTTTTTTTACATTCTTTTTTATTTTAGGCGTAGGAAAAGGAAAGAAGAAAAACGAAAGCGACGTATGATAGAAAACCCCCTTCCTGGAGTTAATTATTTACAGGAACTTGATTTGAAGCAAATAGATGAAAATAAGAAGAAGAAAAAGAGCAAGCAGAAAAAATCCAAAAAAGTAATTATTGAAAAAGAGCCTCCATCAAATGTCTCGGTCACTTCTTACGTAAACGTTCCCAAGGAGAAAAACGAGTCGCCTTACGCCAACACTACTAAAGATGGTGCACAGGCAGTGCCCATTAGTGAGGAACCGAGTTCAGGCTATGAAGAACCGCAGGATTTAAAGCTTCAGTACAGTGGTGCCGGTGGCATAGAGTACTACACAACAAAAAACAATAATAAAAAAGAGGACGATTATGATATACCTGCTCAAAAACCCAAAGAAAAGAAAAATAACAGTAAAATTAACCAAAGTCAACATACCAAAGACTATGTAAATGTGCCAAAAAAACTACCACCAGGTCAAGCGCCTAAACCTGGGAAGTCTATCAGACGAGAAGAAAGCACTGATTCACAGCAGCAAGTATATGAAAATGTTGAAAGTGAAAATAAAACATGAAAGAGTCAGGTACAAAATAAGAAATAATTAGGCTGTATTTTATTTTGTTTATCCATTGGTATACTTTCTTTAAACAATAATGATAGTGTCATATTCTCTACAGGGTAAATATTTGGATTTTCTTTGTCATTATCCAGAAAAGCTCGTTTATATAGTTCCATAGAAGTTGTATTCATAATATACGTAATGGGGTGACACTGTAATTAGATTTCAGTTTGTCAGTTTCTTGGTGACTATCGGTAATTTACATCATGTTGATGGTAGATGAATTTATAGCAAAAACAAAATCTGAACGCGTTCAATATTTGATTTTGAAAATAATTTTGTTCCTTAATTTACTTCAAGTCCCGTATTTAAACATGTATACAAATTAGTCCATTTAACAAAAAACTCAGAATTTTCTCGCATCGTTTGCAAATGCGCTACAAGCGCTACTGTGTTACGATGTCATTATTGTGTTTTTATTTACCTGAAAGTGACATAATCTGTGCATAGTATCACTATTAACATCATTATAAAGAACGGCAAGGAAGAGTTAACAAACGGCAGCATTTATTTACATGGATAGAATTTTTCATACGCATTGAGGAATCACTGTGTTTATAATTGTAATTTTTTGTAGAGAAATGTCATTATATATAATGTAAAATGTAAAATGTATATATATATATATTCGTTTTGTCCAAGTACACTATTTTTACATTTCACCGTTCAAAGACTAATCGCATGATAAAAGTGGAAAAATATGCCTAAATCGGAAATAATACAGGATCAAAGCCAACACTCCACAAAGGCTTCATGTCACCTTTGCAACCAGCTGTGTTTATGGTATGTGTAAACTCTTGTATAAGTTGTGCATGAGGCATTTTAAAAACGTTTGAGGCATTTTAAAAACGTTTAAGGCATTTTAAAAACGTTTGAGGCATTTTAAAAACGTTTAAAATGCCTCTGGCGTTACCTGTTTTCAACAGCTGGACGTGGTACATAATGAAATATTTAAGAAATAACTGTTTGATAGAAAGTCAAATATTAAAAAATCCCATCTCATGTTTCATTTTCTTTTTATGGAGCTTTCGATTTTTTACCGGTTGTCTATTTTCCTAGTTCTCTAGCAATATTATTCTTGTTTCTTTTATTTGTTTCACTGAAATTTTGTATGGCCTTCTACTTCTTTTTTTTTTAAATTTAATTTAGTTTTATTATTATTATTATTAGTATTATTATTATTTGGTATCAATTAATATTTACGATGAACTATACCAGGAAACTTTTTTGAGTTTTTAAAAAAACCAAATTATTTGTGTTTTGTTTTTGGTGAAATGACGGTCATGCCTGTTAGATGTACCCGGTTGTAACATTTACCGCACTTTAGTAAAATGTTGTTAATTGAAAAAAATAATTGCCACCTTAAATCAATCGTCTTCAGTAACAAATCATTTTATGAAGTTTAAAAGTCTTAAGATTAAGGCCAGTGGTTACATGTTTATAAGCCCTCACTTGCCATCATATGTCATCACAAACGGAATCATTTTCTTTCGCAAGCGCTGCCATTTAATGTTTTTTTTGTTTTTTTTCTTTCTTGAAAAATGATAATTATAATAATATTTTGTAGGGACTTTTGCTATATGTTTTATTAAAATTAGTGAGGTGTATGAATTATTTTCTCTTGTAATTAATTCATTCCGAGGTCATATTTTACCATGTTTCTGATGTCCACATTCTCTATCCTATTTAACAGAGTTATGGTCCATTCATCCCGAGTTGCATAGTTGTCTAGATAAAATCGATTATCTTTTGTGTGTGTGTGTGTGTGTGTGTGTGTGTGTGTGTGTGTGTGTGTGTGTGTGTGTGTGTGTCTTACATTTTTGTGTTTATTTAAAGTCCTCTGTTGTTGTTAGCACATCCATGGACTTAAATTAAAAACTTTTTTTAGAGTCACACCAAATTAATTTTTAGTTTTACGGATTTTTTTTAAAGAAAATAGAGGCGAGCGAGCGATTAAAATTTTTCTAAAACATATTTTTCTTCAGGGAAACAAAATTTAAACCTACCGAGCGGGTAAAAAATGCACAAAAAGATAATTATTGCAGGAAAAGAAAAAAAGTTAAAATATAATTGATAAAATTAAAGAATACGTTGGTTTGGCAAACTCCCATTTCAATATGGCAAACTGAATATTTGACAACCAAGAGATGTTTAATAGTAAAACACTGGACAAATGTTTCCTTGATATTGTTAAATTTACACTGAATGCAGCCAAAGATTTTGCAAAAATATGGCTGCTAGATTTACCGGAAATTTTAGACAGGCGGAAAACGATTTGGAAATGAAATTAATTTTATTTTTAGTTCTAAATTTTAGAGGCGGGCGGGTCCGACGAACTGCAAATTAATTTGGCATGGCCTAGTTTATAATATTATAACTAACTATTGCATCTAATAAACTTTCTGTTTTCGGTTTTATTGGAGATGGCCATCTAGCTTAGTTGTTCTAAGTGTCACAGAATTGTTAGTGAAGATTCAAAACATTATTGAAATAAAACATACACTTATTATGGAAATTTGGCATCGCCATAAGTCGAGACTTAGGTGTTACTTTTCCGGTGTCGTCGTAGGCGGCGGCGGCAGCTTGTCAAAATGTGAAAGTTTATGTTAAAGTGATTATTTCTACTCGATCAAAAATTAACCAGGCGAGACATTTAAATCTGTGGAATTTTTTTAGATAATAACAATTGAATGCATTAGCTACTAAACAGAAAAAAAGAAAAAAGAAAAAGAAAATCACGGACAAATACACGTTTCAAATTTTCGCTAACTTTCGGGTTAAGTAAACGAGGCTTTGAACAACTAAGCTCTGGCTCCATTTTCACAATCATTCCTTAACACAAATTTTCCTTTTCTTAAATCTGACAAATTTGAAATCTAGATTATTTGATTAATTTTGTAGATATTCAGGAATTTAACGTGTTAATTTGAAGATCACTTGAAGTTTGTAACATATGTATTTAGTTTTATCACAAGTGTTTATTTGAAATTCACAAAGATATTGCCAAAATTTGCTAAACTTAAGTTAAGAAAAATCTTAGTTAAATAATGATTGTGAAACCGGGGCCTTATAAACAACACTGTTGTTGAATAATGCTAACTGAATTTCATCTGATGTACTTTTTTTATAAATAAAGATGCTTTAGTCTTTTAAACTTTTTTTACGCCAGTGATAATTGATTGATTGTATAAGTTCTTCTAATTACCTAACAGCATAATCATTTAAATAAGTTAAGCATTTTCATTTTTGTTAGCTTTTAAAGCAATCCTAAGTAGAAATTAAATGATGATTTATAATAGAAAATGAAAAAAAATGAATTTATATTTTTAATAAACAATTTAGCTGATTTGTTCTGTCATGAACCTTTTTTTAATTTTATCATGAAATACATTTTTTAAAAAAATGGTTTATGACAATATAATATTTTTTTTAATGTATTAATGATAAAATGCAAAAAATGAAAAAGGTATATGACAGTTCTTTTAAGTAACGTTCGAAACAATCCTTTTAGTAAGTTAAGCATTTACATTTTTATAAGCTTTAGAAAATGTAATTAAATGAAATTATTTTATTTTATAATAGAAAATGAAAGAAAATATTGATATTTTTTGATAAATAAGGTCGCTGATCAGTTGTTTTAATTACTGTACAAAACATCATTTTTAGTAAATTAAGCATTTACATTTTTATAAGCATTAGAATGTGTGATTTAATTAAAGTAATTAATTTTGAAATAGAAAATGAAATAATGTACAATGTATTGATAATTTTGATAAATAAGGTCGCTGATCAGTTATTTTTTTAATTACCTTACAATACAATCATTTTTAGATTAGGTTTAACATTTCTATAGCTTTAAAAGCGTTACCAAGATAGAAATGAAATATTTTGTAACAGAACATAAAATAAAATATTTATATTTTTAATAATTATTGTCGTTGTCTTGCTCATTTGAACTCGACCGGGGGTGGGTGGGTGGTGGGGGTGGGGGTAATGTCAGCTTGTCCTCACTTGCGTCATTTTCAATCGGGCGATCTTTTTGTCTCACTTCATGTCGATAGTTGAAAATTGCTTAAATGCGAGAAATACTTTTTTGCCAGGCGGTATTTAACTTCTTCATACATCTCACTTTCTAGTTTTCGTAAAACATTTCGAAAGTCATACATCAGATTAAAAAAAATGCTTCTCTGCCTTGTGCTCAGCATTAAGGTAATAGGGTATCGACTCGTTCACCTGGTGCCAGGAAAATGAACTGGGGGAGAAGTGTGCTTGACTTCGGCATGGTTACACGGTGAGCTATCACCCTACCAAAACGTCGCCCCGAGTGCGTGGTAGTACACGGCAGGCGATAATACACACACACACACACACACACACACACACACACACACACACACACACACTAGTTCTAAAGTCAATCCATAGGGATAAATAACTTGTTTCTCCTCTTGAATAGCTGAAAAATTACTGATGCAACGTTGAACAAAATTACTACAAAAACAACTTTCTAGTTTTCATCAAATAACTTGTCTCCTTTGTATGAGCGAATCTTTTGTGAAATTTTAGACCCTTAGAAATGTCAATTTTTCAAATAAAAAAATTGTCCACTCAAGCACCTCTTACATATATAGTAGGGTCTGTCCCAAGACAAAAAGTTCATCAGACTGGTGTATTTCTCAGTTTAAAGACCATGAACGACTGAGAGTTTGATACACAACTTCACTTTCCCATCCCATCTCCTTAGTATAGACGCCAGGACATCGCTTAGGTAATCCTAAAATTAGGCATTTTAGAATGCTCAAATGTCAACCAAGAAATTAATCTTATGATTTGGCCGCTTGGTTGATAGAATCAATATGAAATAAAATGTTTTGCTTAATTAAGGGCAAACCCGGCAGTCAAAAAATCATAACAAATACATAGAAAAAACATTTTAAAAAATTATTTGGTGTGATTACGTATCCAAAAACAGTTTTTGAATGTCGGTTTTTATCTCTGTCCGCTGCGATATTTTGGAATCCACAATACTCTAACCACACTATTTGACATTTGTAACAGTGCTCGTCCATAGACGGGAGTTTATACTTCAGTTGTCTTCATATGAGTTGGTCTTTTCTTGTTTTAGTTGTTTAATTTTGTATTGTCTTGTCTTGTTTTGGTTATTTACTCTTGTATTGTCTTGTCTTGTTTTGGTTGTTTAATCTTGTCTTGTCTTGTCTTGTTTGGTTGTTTACTTGTTTACTTTTGTATTTTTTCTTTAATCTTATATTGTCTTGTCTTGTTTTGTTGTTTAATCTTGTATTTTCTTGTCTTGTTTGGCTGTTTACTTGTTTACTCTTGTCTTGTCTTGTTTGGTTGTTTAATCTTGTATTTTCTTTTTTTTTGTTTTGGTTGTTTAATCTTGTATTGTCTTTTCTTCTTTTGGTTGTTTAATCTTGTATTGTCTTGTTTGGTTGTTTAATTTTGTCTTGTCTTGTTTGGTTGTTTAATCTTATATTGTCTTTTCTTGTTTGGGTTGTTTAATCGTGTATTATCTTGTCTTGTTTGGTTGTTTACTTGTTTACACTTGTATTGTCTTGTTTGGTTGTTTAATCTTGTATTGTCTTGTCTTGTTTGGTTGTTTACTTGTTTACTCTTGTATTGTATTGTTTGGTTGTTTAATCTTGTATTTTCTTGTCTTGTTTGGTTGTTTAATCTTGTATTGTCTTGTTCGGTTGTTTACCCTTGTTTTGTCTTGTTTGGTTGTTTAATCATGTATTGTCTTGTCTTGTTTGGTTGTTTACTTGTTTACTCTTGTATTGTCTTGTTTGGTTGTTTAATCTTGTATTGTGTTGTCTTGGTTTGGTTGTTTAATCTTGTATTGTCTTGTCTTGTTTGGTTGTTTAATCTTGTCTTGTCTTGTTTGGTTGTTTAATCTTGTATTGTCTTGTCTTGTTTTGGTTGTTTACTCTTGTATTGTCTTGTCTTGTTTGGTTCTTTAATCTTGTATTGTCTTGTCTTGTTATGTTGTTTAATCTTGTATTGTCTTGTTTTGTTTTGGTTGTTTAATCTTGTATTGTCTTGTTTTGTTTTGGTTGTTAACTCTTTTATTGTCTTGTCTTGTTTGGTTGTTTAATCTTGTCTTGTCTTGTTTTGGTTGTTTACTCTTGTATTGTCTTGTCTTGTTTGGTTGTTCAATCTTGTATTGTTTTGTCTTTTTTGGTTGTTTAATCTCTTACTTTAGCCGAACAAACAGGATATTTTGTTGTAATTTCTTAATTAAATTATTACATTAATACAGGATAGGGTTACTTTAAATTCAATAAAACGAAATCCAAATGAACAAAACTTTAAGATCACTGCTCCATAGCAATATTCTTGTTCATTTGTATTGCTCGAAGCATAAATGTATTTATCACAGCTTTGAAACTGGTTCTAGTCCGTTACAAAATACATGACTTTGCGAGCCATCTTAATCACAAAGAGAATGGTTTAAAAGTTAAAATCCGGGCCGGCCAAATTTAAAGAAATTGAATTGTAGGCAAATCAAATATATCGATCTACTTGTACTTTCATATATTAAATGTTATATTTTCCGTATTATAAAAATTCATATCCTTATATTGAACACAGTGTTAATGAAATATTTCCTTATAACATCTGAATGAGGGAGAATTACGCCATCTTTAGTTAAGTATTCTGTTTATCTTATTTTATGAATGAAAACGTGACTAAGTGCTAATCACTTGTTTAAAAATGACGGTTAGTTGAAGGATATACAAAATCCAGTTTTTATCGAAACTAAGACCGGAAGTAAACTTCCACCTTACTTGGAACACTCGATGTAGGGATTGCAGTGGTTTACGTATTAGGTTTGTCATTTCCTTTTTCATTAATACCATATCCCAAAGGTTGACATCTATATTCACAGTGTTACTAATTAAACAACACTATGTCATCCATAAATAATATACAAATTTATATTTCGCCACTGGACAAAGGAGCAGGTCAACCAACTCTCAGCAAATTTGGTAATAAGGCTTTCAGTGTTGACACACATTTTCCAAAAAAAAATTAGCCCCCCCCCCTCCACCAATACGGTTAGTTTCAACTATAAAATTAGACATTTTTTGACAATAATTTTCCTATTACTTACAGGTGACATACAAATATATTAAAAAGACCCAATTTTCGCGCAAATATTGCGACGCATAATTATCTCCCTTTATTCAATCAATTGTCCAATTGCGTTGGATGTTTGATAGATCAGAATATTTTTGTACTTCTGATTTCTTATTCATCTTACAAATTGCTAAGTATTTTTATATCTGCAATAAGCAAACAAAATGACATTGTGCAGAATACCCAACATGCTCAGGTGACTTTTAGAATATAAATAGATAAATAATGCCGCAATTTATCCATTCTTTGAAATTATGTTCATTTTATTTATTTCATTTTATTTATTTAATAGATAAATGAGAAAAAATAAAGATGTGTTTCGAAGCTGTAGAGTCACCGTTTAATTATTCCATTCTTTCAAAATATTAACTACCAGTGTTGTTCTGGTAACCGGATTACTTTATTTGTTATATTAAATAAAACAATTACAATAAAATATTAAAACAGTGATAAGATGCAGTATGACTAAAAGAAGTGACATCAATTTACCAAAGAATTAATAAAGGCACCAAGACGCCATTAAGTTTTAATGACATATAAGTTCTAAATTCAAAGGCACCAATTTGACCTGCAAGTTCCAGTGGCACATATATAACCAATAAATTTCAACGGTAAAAATGACGTACAAGTTCATATGTTACTGATTTCACTTACAAATTCTAACGGTGTCCATATATGAACCACACCCATATGACCTACAAAATTTAATGTTACCTATATGAACTACAAGTTTCGATGTCACATATATGACCTACAAATTTTAATGCCACTCATATGTTCTACAAATTTCAACGTCACCCAGATGATCTACAAATTTCAACGCCATTAATATAAACAGGTTCCTAAAGGTACCCATATTAGTTGCACAATTTCTTGAACTAATCTTTTTGGCTTCGGAATTTTTAAAATTTAATTTTAGTTTCTCCTTATCCCATTCATAGAAATCGTTGATTTGATTCCACACATTTTTAAATATAAAACATCTATCAAAATACATGTTGTTAACGAAAGCATTATAATATCTTTACAGAAATACTTCGAGTTGAGCACAAAGCGGACAAATTACATAGGCTTCATCACTACATGCGGGATATCAAGTAGTAACACATCCAATCAGATGATAAAAAGCACCATTTATTTCACTGAACAAAATTGTATTTTTAGTTTTTTCCCCATGGGAACGGAATTCTTGTGGTCACCATAAATTAAACATTGTCCCTTCATACTATAGAACTATTGTCGCTTAATTATTACACAATATAAAAATATTAAGTAAGTTATATTTGCAAAGATATGGAACGAAAGTTGAAGGTAATTCTTTTTTTCTTATGATTAATTTGTATGTTTCAGTGTCAAAACGAAATATGTTTTGCATGCACTAAACGAACAAAATGAGTCCACTATGCTTAGAATTGTGTTATGAATTCGTCGAAAAATGGATGCTAAACGAAATAATATTCTAGATATCACATAGCCATTCTGAACCTGATATTCAAGAGAAAAAGCTACATTACAGCAATCCATTTGCCGGTTATTCAGTTAATGTCTTTGACCTACACTGAGCTTTCAATGCCATGGCATTTTTTTCCATTTCGTTTATTGTTCCTTTTGTTATTTTTACTTCCAACCCTGTAGCTGATGGTTCCATACGCTTAGAATGAAACAAAAAATCTAAACTTTTAATTGGAAAATACACAAGTAAATATACTATGCGCATATACCGACTGAGTGATGGAAACTCTGACACTATGCCGCAAAATTACCTATTTCATGGTGAAAAGATAGGATGCAATGATTACTAATAAACAAATTGAAAATATAAATAATGAAATAATTATCCTAAAAATACTTGTGCATAATAATTACAGTAGAACTTCGATAACTCGAAGTGCTCGGGACTTCGCTGGGGACTTCGAGTTATCGGGGTGTTCGAGTTATTGAAGTTGAAGGATGATGTCTAAGAATGGTGTCACCTTAATATATGATTTCCACTACAAAATCTTGATGTTTTAAACAGTTACCTGTACTCGAATGTGAATAAAAAAGTAAAAAGATAATTTTTAAAGAAAATATAATAAATAATTTATTAAAGAATTGATATTGACGGTAAAAGCGTGCGAAACGTGTTTTTTTCTTATAAAATCACGATACATGTATATACGAACAACGAAATCGGAAATCTGATATATGTACATGTTTATCAAAATGCTTATTTTTTACATTCGTTAGAAAATACGAACAGAAACTTAATGAAATTATAAAGCAGTGCAATAAGTAATTTAAGATTTTAATGCAGTCGTGAGTACAACGGGGTTAGTCGTTTTAATTAAGCTTGGAGAACTTTGCTTCTTTTATTACAGTAGAGGATTAGCGTACCTGTTAGGCTTAATTGTCCGTGACGGTACTGGATATTAATCCGTTAATTGATACTAATAACAAGAACTACTCGGTTATTTGCTCTACTATAACGGTAGCCAAATTACCGATATGTGATCTCTCTGATCGTTTTGTCATGTGCTACTTTTGAATTTTTATGACATAATACATTCAAAAGTAGCACATGACAATTGTCATGTGCTACTTTTGAATGTATTATTTCATAAAAATTCAAAAGTAGCACATGACAGTTTTATTAAACGAGCCATTGACATTGATCATACATTGTTTGCAAAAATTCGAGTTTTTGAAGTTAATTTTAATAGATTTTTAAACTACAGACCAAATTTTTACTTCGAGTTATCGGGGGTATTCGAATTATAGAAGTTTGAGTTATCGAAGTTTTCCTAATATAGTTTATATAGAAAACCGGTCGGGACAAAATAAAGACTTCGAGTTATCCGTGGTATTCGAGATATCGAAGTTTGAGTTATCGAAGTTCTACTGTATCCTTTAGTTAGTTAACATTGCACTTCACTCAATAATCGTGTGTTATAGAACCATTATGTATATAGTGACTTTTTATGTACAAATAGGTTATATCCATCTGGTTTTTATGTTGGAATATCTCTACTGGTTTATGTCTCTCTAGATAATGTTCTAGTGTGTCCCAGCCACCGCCCACTCTAACCAAGACGTGACGGTTATGTAGAAACTGAAAGTAAATGAAAACCCTTAATTATAAATTATGCAAAAAAAAGGGGGATTCATATTCAACACTATGTCATACAGCATTTTTAAACAACAAAATTATCCTTAAATACATTATGAAAATGCTGCATTTAACAATAAAATTAAAAATGCTTTATGACTATATAACGGTCTGACATTTTATCCCACTAAGTAGTTTATAATGTGTATTTATCCTGTCTTAATTAATTTCTTCTGTATTTGTTGGATGGTATGTTTTGTAGTATTTTTGTTACTATGGATACTGGCAAGTACATGTGCTTGCTTTCAGCTATATTTCTATTCGCCACACATGATCTAAATAGAAAAGTTATGAAGTCCATTTTTTTCACATTGGCGTTTTCTCTTTTTGAATGACCGGAGAAAAACCCCTAATGATCTAAGCGAGGGGAATTTTAACATAGGCGGGGAAATGCGCTTTAACGCGCGAGCATGCGCTATACACAACTCGGTCACGGATATAATGTCCTACCAGCTATAGTTTTATGCAGTGATTTTAAGAGTTTATACCATCGTTCCTCTTTGAAGTAGAACAGACAGTAAGCAGTTCCAATACAGTAAAATCACGTCTTTCAAGTAGAACAGATAGTAAGCAGTTCAAATACAGTAAAAGCACGTCTTTGAAGTAGAACAGACAGTAAGCAGTTTCAATACAGTAAAATCACGTCTTTGAAGTAGAACAGATAGTAAGCAGTTCAAATACAGTAAAATCACGTCTTTGAAGTAGAACAGACAGTGAGCAGTTACAATACAGTAAATCACGTCTTTGAAGTAGAACAGACAGTAAGCAGTTCCAATACAGTAAAATCTTGTCTTTGAAGTAGAACAGACAGTAAGCAGTTACAATACAGTAAAATCACGTCTTTGAAGTTGAACAGACAGTAAGCAGTTACAATACAGTAAAATCACGTCTTTGAAGTAGAACAGACAGTAAGCAGTTCCAATACAGTAAAATCACGTCTTTGAAGTAGAACAGACAGTAAGCAGTTACAATACAGTAAAATCACGTCTTTGAAGTAGAACAGACAGTAAGCAGTTACAATACAGTAAAATCACGTCTTTGAAGTAGAACAGACAGTAAGCAGTTACAATACAGTAAAATCACGTCTTTATTCTACTTACCCTGACATTTATCACTTTTCCAAACGCTCTGTATTTTTCTGCTCCGATCTTTTTCACGTGTTCATGACATTTACATTTAAATGCAATTTTTCGGACCTAAAATAAAAAATGATATATATACAGATAAATAACCGACAGTGTATTTACAAATGGAATATGATGTCAGATTGATCTGAAACTTGGGTAAACACTAGCCCATTATAAGTACTTTTTGAAATTTTATTTATTTTTTTCTTCATTATTTATTTATTTAATTTTTAAAGTATTTCATATATTTTATTATATTATTTCTTTCTTTCTATTTCTTAATGAAATACTACAATATAAACATGTGTCATGTGCTACTTCTGAATTGTATTGTTATCAAAATTTAAATGTAGCACATGAGTGCAATCGTAGTTACCATTATCCACAAAAGAAAGTAAGTACATGTATATTAAAATATTAATATCTGCATAGCCTCTACAAACTACAGACCAGTTTATTATATACCCCTAGCATCGAAGGGATCCAAGTTGGCGACTAATGTCAACTTCTCAATTTGTACAGGCGAGCTTTGGTGTTTTTCTGTTAGCATTGTTGTACTAATGTTTCTATCAAAGATCAAGATTATCCTACCTCCCCATCCAAACTAGTAGACAAGGGTACTTCGACTTCCTCTTCTATTTCCTCCTCTTCTTCCTCCTCCTCTTCAATCTCCTCCTCAATCTTAATCAAACTTGGAGGCTCAATACCGAACCTATAACCGATTCGCGCCAACTCCAATATACAATTTACAACAGACTTCTCATATTTGTGCGATACTGCAAATCAACGAAGTTAATACATAAGTAACTTGTGAAATCTTGGTGTTTAAAATAATTGGCAAGTATCTTAACGAATGCGATAGATATGAATGAAACACGTTTCATTTTGTCAGTTGTTTCAAAGAAGATTTGTGTTCTAATTAACAATATTATATACATAAGTCGCATGTGAAACAAAGCAAATGAAAGCACCCAATGCAACAACAAATTATCACAAACATTTAGTTATTGGGGTGCACAAATAAAGTTACAAAATTCAAATGTCATACAAGTTTGTCCAAGTTGCATTCATGTAAACAGCTTTTTAACAAAGGTTTCACTCATATTCATTTATATGTATAATGTGGTTTTAAAAAACTTTGGGAAAATATAGGAATTGTGTTTGTACATTTTGGTTTTGCGGCCTTACTTTTTACACCGAGGTTAATAGTTGGCTTTTTACAATTGTGCGATTATTGATGAACAGTATAAGATAGGCAAGGTCAATACAAATAGCTATGCTAATAAAGTTTAAAAATCGATATTTTGTTACGTTCTGGTGAGTTCATACATTAGACCATTTTAATTTCTCATACCTTGACATGGGATATCAATGGGCACGTCTTAATGTTGCAAAATTGTAGTGCTTTACCTACGAAGTATTGAAGATTCTACAGATAACAATTGCTAGTTACCGATCCGTTTTCATATACAACAATCATTATATTGTCATTATATAAGTTTTTTTTTATCTCTATGACTATCGTACCTAAATCCTCAGTTTCAAACATGCATTCTTGTGGTACACCATAGGCTTCACACCAATTCAGGAAACTGGCAACATTGTCACGTGCAAACCAACTTCCGGAAGCAGCATTCTGTTTGAACTTCAATTTAACACGTGGAAGTGGCTAAATATAAAATATAATCAAAATTACACTATCTTTCAAAAATAATTTAAATGTAGAGCTATAAAGAAATGTAGAGCCGTACCAAGGGCTTGTTCAGGGACCATTGGTTTTAAAAGGAATACACCTGGTAGGCCTTTTCAAAGGAACTTATACCAATCATGAAATGAGACATTTAATCATTCAAAAGAAATCCTTAAGCTGATGAATTGAAAAAAAGGGGAGTCTGCAAAGGGACTTTAATTATACTTATATATTACATATTATTTTGTCATTTTGTATATCATTTTATCATTTTGCCACGATGGATGAGAATTTTATAATTAGTGATCTCAATATCTGTTAAACAAAGTCCTATTGGTTTGTTGTGGTGTACTTCGGTATAATGTGGCTCTTAATATTGTCAAGTGCATATCACTCATCAAAATCTATCTATGTTACTTTTTACCACATGTCGTGCATATTTACCCTTTAAAAATATTGAGGCCTCGGTGGCCGAATGGTCTGAAGTGGGAGCAAGGGCCAGTCTCTCACCACTTAGGTTTAAATCCCAACTAGGGCATATCCTAGTGTGAGAATGTTTGTCGGTTCACTTGCCGAAGGTTATTGATTTTCTCCGGGCACTCCTGTTTCCTGTACGCTTTTAGAACTAACCTCCTCGATGTAAGTGAAAAATTCTTGACTGAGGCGTAACACACAATTACTTAACTCTAAGAATATTGACTTACATCAGTATAGCTTCCATTAGCTACACATTCCTCGGCTTTCTTCTGTATATAAGCGGCTAGTTTACAACATTCTACTCCATTGTCTAGAGTGTCCAAAAATGAGTCGGCAGAAATGTCTATACCTAAAACAGAGATAATCAATGAAAAGATGTTAAAGGAAATAACCCTCACTTTTTCTATTTCAAAGTTAACGTCGGATGATTTATTTATTTTAAGCCTTGTCATCATGTGGTGCTTGTATTTTTGTTTCTTGCTTAATGGGAAATATTCCTAAAAGAAGCTGGAAATTCAATTGGAAAATGTACTAAAAGTACCTAAGGAGATCCTGAGGGTTATCATAACTTACGAGCAAGCATTTGAGTTACCAATATGCCGTATATACTTCACGATGGTTGATTAAATGATGTTTTATGTCGCATCAGCAATTTTTCAGGTTTTTCCTACGAGACAAATTTTCATTTTAATCTCAAGAATCAATCTAAACACATGTTCATGTGATGTTTGACTTTTGTGCTAACGTTTATGGCCTGCTTTATACTTATACGCCCTAATGGCGGCCTTTGGAGCATCAATACTCTAGTCCAACTGTTATTCTGGTACTAGCCAGCCAGTACAGCCTTCGACAAGGAAAAATCTCTTTCACTAGCGGCCAAACGGTGGTGAGGTCACTTGATTCTGAAGTGCAATGTTTGCAATTTAGTTGCTTATCCCTTTACACAATCTTTATTTTATTATTTATTTATTTATTTTTATTTTTATTTATTTATTCATTTATTTGTTACTATCTGTGAATAATATTTTTTTTTAAATTAAACATTTCTCGAAAATCAAAATGCCAAAGAAATGAACACTTATTATAAGTATTTTGTTCCATGGAAATACAATACAAAAATACATCTATTAGTCATGAACATACAAAATGTATATGGAAATTACAGCTATTCTATTTATAAATTATCTTTTTAAACAAGTTCAGTAATATCACATGACAAAACTATTACAAAGTTCGGGCAATTTTTTACAATTTAACATACCATGATTAAGATTTAAAAATCAATATGTAAACACTTAATAAAGATGTTAGTTAAACACACCAATACAAAGATCTTTAAAATGAGTATTAATAATTTGATTTACGTTTTAATATATATACAAGATATTTATAACCCTTATCATGATATAATAGATAAAAATGTCAACATTCAACTACTTCCGTGACATCCCAGTACTCTGTAATTTAATTTCTGTTTTAACAAGCAATGGCAACCGATTTGGAACTGAAAAACATATATTTGGCGGTAAAGCTAATGCAACCAAGCTAATAAAATTATACAAAACAAAGAACACACATAAAAAAGTCAAGATAAACATAATTTTGGACAACTGTCATTAAAACACACTTAAATTTGGACGAGCACTGATTTTAAGGACAAGATGATGTCATGCATTGTGAAAAAGTGTCATTGGAATGCCCTAAATTCTTTTTAAATAATGTCATGTGATACTTTCATAGACTTGGTAAAGGGTATATATTTAAACACAAACATACTGATCCATGTGCAAATCACAATTCCAAAAGCCTAAGGAAAATAAAAACTGGCAAACAAAGTTTAATACCTGAAGTGTTCCGACAATGAAATGAGACAGTGTGCTCCGGATGGGTAAGACAACAAATTATCAAGCGAATACATCAAGTAAACAACAAATTACAACAGATTATACAACGCTCGATTCTTGGACCAACACTAGACTTAATGTCAATTATTGCTCAGATATTTGGAAATAGATATTTTTGGAAACACCAAACCATCTGAACACAACGCAAATTACTAACAACGAAGTATGCATACAATTTTACAAACATCAAACGTCAAAGAGTCAGTTCGCTGGCCGATGGTTTTCGCCAGGCACTCCAATTTCCTCCACCACCCAATAACTGACTACCTCGATATATTTGAAAAAACATTGGATGAAGCGCAATCCTACAATACTCCAACCCATTCCACTTATAATTTTCAGCGCACAGTTAATTTTCGCAATACCCTATATTTTGCAGATTTTTGGATAATTAAATACTCTCGAAATCACTTACCTAATAATCTGGAAATCCACTCTGCTAGATCTTCCTTTATAGGTATCAAACTCTGTTCCTGTAGAACTTCCAATCGTTTCTGAACGTAATCATTTTCCTCATCCTCTGTTTTGGAATATTTCCTGGCAATTGTTGGCACTAATCCTGCATCTCTCTCACATGATCGAAAAGACTTAGAGACTCGTACGTTCCAGACATCCTCCTCTATACCGTGTGGCTGGTGGCTGTTGCCGTTCATTAGGCCAGTAATTCTGTCGTTACGTTTTACAGACATTGTATTTATATGTAAAGAGGTCAACTCCAATACGGATCCTTCACATATATATATAAATATATATAAAAGTAAAGAGAAATGTAATTTCCTTTAATATAAGTAAAATAAGCTCAAACTTTCAATACACATGTATTATGAAATTGAACCAAACCTTTAAAATCCAACTTTAAATTCAAAAGGTCTTTATATCGGAAATTCAATGTGTTTATGAATAATAACCAAACATAATTTCATGCCGCCATCCTTATGTTGTTTACATATTGAAAGGTTTTGTCCAGGTGTAGGTAATCTAGCGAACACAAACTGTTCAATATTACCAGTATAAATTAACTTATCTATCGGGGAAAAATCAAATCACGGTGTTTGACTGAACTGTGTATATCCCTGTATTTGAAATTTTAAGCCTTATGGCTCAATAGCTTTGACATTGTATTGGTTTTTGGTCGCAGTTCAAATAAATTTTGATATGTGTAAATACATACATATATCTTTTTCTGAAATTTATGATGAATACTTCTGATATTATCTATTGTATAAGCTGATTGGATTATTGAAGTATATTCAATAGCCAATAAACTTGGTCGTATTTTTTTTGTCATGAGGGCTACAAAATGCTGTTTTTGTATTTACTATGCATGAGAACCGCATGTCAAAATGTGAGATCTTAATGTTAATGATATAGGTATTTAAAATACCGCCATATCAATTTTGTATTGTTTTTTGTTTGTTTCTTTATCTGTTTAGATAATTTAAATGATAAGATTGGATAAACAATTTAAATGTTAGCATTCCGTCTGTCTGGGAGGGGAAATCCAAACCGTATTCTTACATGGAGTATATAATATCATATTTGCTAATTCTAATTTTTTTTTAAATAGGATTAAAGTAGAACTTAAATTTTAAATCTTTAAAATTGAACTAAAATCTTTTAAAGTATTTTAATCATAATTATGTTTTTAACGGTTGTAAATTAAATCTTTTAATCCAAAATTACTTCCGGCGTTTAAATTTTAAGATATGACATTTTAAAAAGTCACTACGTGAGATGTTTTTCAGATAAGATTTGTGGTAGACCATTTTTAGCAGACATCGAGATAAAAAGCTAACACAGAAACCGTCGAGCGTTGCACATTCGACCAAAAAAGTCTCAGCATTAAATACTAATTTTATGTCAAGGTTAATAAAAGGGCTGGTCTCTTTAATACTGTGTTGGATTAAATAAGGATTATCGTAGTTTATTAACTGAATAAATTGTTATTATTGCTTATTGGGTTATTGATACATTGCCCTTCTTAACTCATTTTATTACAGTATAGATTATGATTTCTTTTGCATTGTATATTGACATTCGGAATTGCAATTCAATTACCAATACTTTATGATATATAGCTTTGAACCTTAGGGTTGGCATCAGTACAAAATAATTAAAATTGAGGGTGTGATAACACATTCTATTGCACTTGGGTGTAGTTGAGGTTAGAATATCTTCAGTGTCCGTTTAAAGTCGGAAGTTTAATAATCAGTTTTTACATTGCCTTGTTTTCATACTTTCTTTTATTTGCTGTTTCGTGTTATTAGTTGTTTTTGCTTTTGCCAAAGTAGCGTGTATTTCCTCTACATATTTTTTTTTATTGTAACGAGGAAGTTAAGATATCTTGGTGAAGTAAAAGCATCTAATCTCTACATGAAATATATGTGTCAAACTTAAAGAGTTGAGTTGAGTTGAGTTATTGTGTTTTACACCCGAGTCAAGAAATTTACACTTATATCGAGTCGGTTTGTTCAGGAATAGTTGGAGGAAACCGAGATGTCCGAAGAAAACTGTCGACCTTCGGGAAGCGAACTGACGAATTTCTCACACTAGGATCTGTCCAAGTGTAAGAAAGTTCGTCAGAACAGCATTCGTAATGGCTATATAGTCCCTATAGGGCCTCAACGGCCGAGTAGTCTATAGCGGGCGTACGAATGCTGTTCTGAACTATTTTAACATAACAATTATGCTTCCCGGCGTACATTGGTTATTGATATTTGTTATTTGAAGCTTAAATTTCAAAAAAAAAGTTTCCTTGTAAATTGCATGATAATGTCAACGATTTTTATCTAGTACACACTGACACCATGCAGAAAGAAATTTCAATAGTACTACGACAGAAAAAAATCAGAAAATCAAAAACTCCAAAAACCATTGGGATAGTCTTAATACAGACGAAAAATTCAACAACTGATTACATGAAGCACTGAGCGCATAAATATCACTGCGATCCTCTTTTTTTCCCATATGGTTGTGTTTTGTTCTATACGCTTGCTAAATCCGTGTGTTGATCGCATACTTCAGGACTAATTAAAAATTCTATACAGAGGTTAATTAACATGTTTATCAGTTAATTTGTTATTGTTTGCTGTAAATAAACTGATAGCATTGATATTATAATCTTGTTTAAATCTTCATGGATTGTTTTAAGGTAACGGGAATTATTTGGACTAATAAATTCTATCAGATACGAAACAATGATAAGCTCATCAAGTGGAAGGCAGATGTCCAGGGATCAGTTTTAGTATGGTTCGATTGGTGGCTTTATCCCGCTCAATCACAGTCTTGATTTAATGGAAGAAAACAATGGATGGCTAAATTATGTTAACCTAACAATATCTAATATCTAAATACTAAAATAAATAAGTAAAAAATAAATAAAGTAATTAATTAATTAATTAACTATTAATTTCAAAAATTATTTTTTAAAAATGGCTGGCGAATATATTCCTCGACTTTATGGGGAAAAGACAAGAGAAGCTAACAGAATAATGTCATAACTTAGCTTACAGAGAAATTCCACAATGCTGATCTGTTTTGTAAATGATAATCATAAAAAATGTTTATTTATATAGATAGGGGAAATCTTTTGTGCTATACCTCAACATTATTTTTCTTTACTAACGTCAGCATTTTGCACTTTTTATTGATAAATTATACAAAAACTGCACGATTGACAATATTTCAGACCATATAGTTCATGAATGTATACACAAGCACCTTGCGATTCTAAATTAAATTGTAAAAATATTAAGTAATTGTTTTTAAAGTTTTTTTTTTTGTTTTTTTTTGTTTTTTTTTTTTTTTTTTTTTTTGGGGGGGGGGGGGGGAGGGGTCTACATCCAATCTTTATGTTCTACTTGAAAGCCAGCCTTGCTGTTCCCCAAAAACAATGTTTTAATTCATGGTCTAATATTAATTAGTTAATAATAACATTTTATTGGTTCTTTACAACAAGTGTTCAAAATAGCGATCTGCTATGGAATTTACTCATGTGTGTTGAACATTCCATAGTGACCTAGGAGATGAAAACCTCCAATTAAACCGGTGACGATAAACAATTTGGTTTACATTTTAAGCTATGTTTCTAGTTCATCAAACATTGTTCAATCATAGATAGAAAACAAGACAAGATGATTATGTCAATCCTGACTTTTTAAGGCTCATTGGATAAAACGACAAAAAAAGGGATAAAGCTCTTCGTTAACCCACCCACCCCCATTCTACATTATGTTCATGCAAAAAAAAAATTGAAAAATATTTTTCACAGATGTGTTCAAAATAGCCCGATTTTATCATTTTTTATGCTTGTCGATCTACGTTAAAATTTTAGTGGTGGGTGAAAATGGAACTCTGATGGTGTGGTTCAACTACTTTTACAAAAGCGACATCGATGTCCAATAAACACAGCTTGACAAATAAAAACATATTGTTTAACAACGTTTTACCAAACGGAATCAAGGATTAAGTAATATATGTAGCTTACCTTGGCGTCCTGCAAGGAGCTGTTTTATGTCAATTATTTTTTCATCATTAGCTGATATTACGTTTTACGTCATTATTTATACCATAATTATATCCACTTCTATACACCTTTCGCATTCCATCAAAACAACTCGTCATAAGTTCTCAAATAAAAGTTTAAATCAAATTCTTTCCTTATATATTTGAAAAAAAATTTGAAACCTTATATTGATTCATAAACGATATATAGATTTATCGATTTTATTGATCTGAAAAAAAAAATCTAAACGATTGAGGTTTATTTTTAACACGGTACAGTTACACAGTATGCAGTGCAGTTTACCTACTCTTTTCATTAGTTTTTTAATCATATACTTCCATCAAAAACCGGTGACACGTGAAAAACCATAAAACAGGGTTATCAACAAAATAATCCCGCGTCAATAAAAATTTGTACATAATAATCGTAAAATGGCAATTTCTATTTTTAAACACATAAAAATTAAATGTTATTTGTATTCAGTACAAAGATATTTAACCAATTTTTCAATTAAAAACGATTGTTAAATACGGAAATTGGGTTATAAGGATAAAATAGACTTTAAACACAATATATGATACGTACAAACTTTGAACCCGTTATTTCACTGACTAAGTGTATTTTATAATTTTGAAAGTACTTGTCTAAGGAGAACTTAAATAGTCTTGTTATCTCAATGTGTATTGGAAATCAATAAAATTAGAAGTTCTATCGTTTCAAGTCGGCTCAATTAAATATAAAGAAGTGTTCAGCAATAAAAATTTTGTCACGCACAAGTTATGTGTATCCATGCAATAAACTGTATATTAAAATTCTTAAATAATATTTTCACAGATAAAACGAAATGCCGATATATTAAATTTTGCATTAATGAAAGGTATTATACAATCTTAAACCTTGTCATTTATACAAATACGCAGTTGATAGCCATTTTATAGTCTTTTCGTATCAAGAAAAGTGCACTGTATGCCAAGTCTGCAATGAAACGTTTTTATGTCCAAAATGACAGTAAAATGTGGACAGTAATGACTGAAGTGCATGGTGTGGAAATAGCCAGAGACGTCGGGGACATGATAAAATGATTTTTTAAAATCAGTATCATGATTATAAAATTAATGATTTTATTTGCACCGTATACAATGTCAACTTGATACACATGAATGGCATGTCAAATAGTTTTGTCCTAGTCATCTATTCTTTCACGTAACAAATATTGTCCCGTTAAATTGCAATGCATTTCAAGACAAAATTACATAAGGTAAAGTTTTTCTTTATAGCACGAAGTATAATTTATTCTGTCCAGTTTGACATCTGCGTCTTTTTTATTGGTTAAGCACTCATTGCAACACTTTAAAGTTCACAAAGACCCCGGAGCTTTTTTTTTTTGCCCAACTACTACTACTACTACAATTACATGTACATGAAACATCGAGGTAGTCTTGAAAATCCTGACCCTCAATGGCTTTGCTATATAGACATGTGCCGTTACAGAGGGTGGCCGCAATTTTCCCATTACTGTACATTATAGGTAATGACAGTTAAATACAATACTTAAAATTCCATTCTAAACACATACATAAAAATAAAGAGCAATTCAAGTTTAACACATTGTTCAAAATGTCGTACCATTTTGATCAATCATATCTTCGCGATCGTTACATATCTATATCCATATACCAAAGCCGTTAAGTCATGACTTTCAGAAACTACATATCGAACTTGATTTTGTTGAAAATTGCTGGATTTAGTTTCAAGGGTTACAAGTTGAAACCAAATCATTTTAAGGAGTTTTCACACCTTTCCTGCGTTACAGCTACATGTACTGTTTGTTAAGACTACCTCTCGAACATTAAGCCTACCATGTCTGGTTTTAATAGAATAAACTACACATATATTACATAGACCAGTACTAATTCAGTTATTTTTACGCACTAGTTTTAGTTTGTTTGCATGCAAATGTTTTCCTGAAGCATTCTCTTCAACTTGTTTAAAGTAAAACTACTTATTGACACAGGGAAATAAGAAAACTCAGAACAGACCAAAATTATACACATGAAAAATTATTGAATGAAACATAAATTTCAACTACTTCTACCATTTGAAGTTCTATTGAAGGCATCATATCTACTAAAATAATATTAATCTGGACCCAAATGCCCTAGATTACCAATGTTTACGCTGTCCAGTTTGTCAAGGCTCATGCTCATGCTGGGCTGGCATGTCAATGTTGATGTATCCCAGGATTGTCAATGCTCATGCTGGGCTAAATGTCAATGTTCATGTATCACAGGATTGTCAACAGTCATGCTGGGCTCGAATGTCAACGTTCATGCATCCCAGGGTTGTCAATGCTCATGATGGACTGGAATGTCAACGTTCATGCATCCCAGGGTTGTCAATGCTCATGCTGGGCTGGAATGTCAATGTTAATGCATCCCAGGGTAGTCAATGCTCATGATGGACCGGAATGTCAATGTTCATGCATCCCACAAGGGGTAGTCAGTGTTCAAGATAGACTAAAATGTCAGTGTTTATGCATCCCAGGGTTGTCGGTGCTTATGATGGACTGGAATGTCAATGTTCATGCATACCAGGGTAGTCAATGCTCATGATGGACTGGAATGTCAATGTTCATGCATCCCAAGATTGTCAATGCTCATGCTTGGCTGGATTGTCAATGTTAATGCAATCAAGGGTTGTCAATGCTCAGGATGGACTGGAATGTCAATGTTCATGCTTCCCAGGGTTGTCAATGCTCATGCTAGGCTGGAATGTCAATGTTAATGCAATCAAGGGTTGTCAATGCTCAGGATGGACTGGAATGTCAATGTTCATGCATCCCAGGGTTGTCAATTCTCATGCTGGGCTGGAATGTCAATGTTAATGCATCCCAGGGTTGTCAATGCTTATGATGGACTGGAATGTCAGTGTTCATGCATCTCAGGGTAGCCAGTGCTCATACTGGTCAGGATTATTATTGTGCATGCTGCAATGGTTGTCAATACTCATGCTGTCCAAGATAACCATTGCCCATACTGTCTAAGATTGCCAAAGCTCACGATTATCAATGATCATGTTGACTGGGATTAACAATACCAATGCAATCCAGGGTTTCTAATGCTGTTTCTGCTAAGAATTGCCAAAGCTCAAGATTATCAATGGTCATGTTGACTGGGATTAACAATACTAATGCAACCCAGGGTTTCTAATGCTGTTTCTGCTAAGAATTGCCAAAGCTCAAGATTATCAATGGTCATGTTGACTGGGATTAACAATACTAATGCAACCCAGGGTTTCTAACGCTGTTTCTGCTAAGAATCACCAAAGCTCAAGATTATCAATGGTCATGTTGATTGGGATTAACAATACTAATGCAACCCAGGGTTTCTAATGCTGTTTCTGCCAAGAATTGCCAAAGCTCAAGATTATCAATGGTCATGTTGACAGGGATTAACAATACTAATGCAACCCAGGGTTTCTAACGCTGTTTCTGCTAAGAATCACCAAAGCTCAAGATTATCAATGGTCATGTTGATTGGGATTAACAATACTAATGCAACCCAGGGTTTCTAATGCTGTTTCTGCTAAGAATTGCCAAAGCTCAAGATTATCAATGGTCGTGTTGACTGGGATTAACAATACTAATGCATCACTGGTGTTTCTAATGTTTTTTTTTTCTGCTAAGGGTTGCCAAAGCTCATCTAGCTAAAGAAAATATATAAAAGCTCTTCTGTGCTTTGTTTGGTAAAAAAACAATTTATTTTACAATAAAAAAAAAAAAAAAAAATTAATTTATATGAACTACAGATTTATTATGAAACAAACAATAATAATACGTAATAGTAACAATTAAATAACACTGTGTGTGTGTGTGTGTGTGTGTGTGTGTGTGTTCTGCACATGCATACAAATATATATATCATTTGTAACATTCCATTGGTTTATAAAAATAAAGTCTGCACAGTGAAAGTCAACAGCATTGACGTCAAATTACAAAAATAGTATTCAAAGCAAAACATTGGATAATTTGTCTATAAACCAACAAAATATTCTAACAAGCAAATACTGCTATTTTATCTATCACAGAAAATAAAACTATTAACATCATGTTTCATTTCTGAATATTAAACAAATGTTATATCCATAATGGGTAATTTCAAAACACACGAATGTATTTCTGAATTTTGAATGTAGCTTTCCTCTTGATATCAATGTCAATCTTACTTGTTCTCTACCTATGTTTTATGAAAAGCTGCATTATCAGTATAATTAGGAGATGAGGAGAAAGAGAAGATATTATGTTTTGTTTTTGGAATACGGGTAGGTGAATATCCATTTGTTGTCAGAGATTATGTTGCACATTTTACATTTGTAGCAACTTTCATGGTGATGTAAAACTGATTGTGGATTGTGTAAAATGTGTTACATGTAAAAGTGTGCGTGTGTGTGTGTGTGTGTGCACTTCATGTGGTGACATAAAAACTGAAAAACTAAATTTTTAAAATGTGTAACAAATGATTTATAATTCACATTTTTTTCACCTTCATGTGGTGACATAAAAACGGAAAAACTAAATTTTTAAAATGTGTAACAAATGATTTATAATTCACATTTTTTTCACAGTGTGCAATTAAATGTGTGTGTGTGTGTGTGTGTGTGTGTGTGTGTGTGTGTGTGCACATCACATAACTGTTTGTGTAATATCAGAAACACTCAAGAAACAAACATATTATGTACTTATTTGCTGATAAAACATATAATACATAAATAATATATATATATATATATAGAATGATGATATGTGATCATACGGTCAGTTTAATGAATACAATAAATATAAATGAGCATGCAAAATTTGGTCAGCTGCATATGAACATAAATATTAAATACATGATGTCTTAAAAAAGCAATGACATGAAGTTCCTATCCACAATTTAATCTTGGATTTCACCACACAAAAATATTACAGACAAAGTCTTATTAAGGACTCTGAAGTGTATAGGGGGACTGGCAATCTGCCCCAACTCATTTTGAAATTCTGTTTTCACAGAACCATTTTGGGTTCTACTCTCATGTAAATTTCGTTTAATTTTTTTTCCTATCCCACTGACTTTAAAATGTCATTTCTGGTATTAAAGTATGCAACAAATTTTTGTTCCACTGTAGACAAATTGAGACAATATAGTATATAGACAATTATAACAACTTGTAGGTAAAATTTGTGCACAAACAAATAAATGCATGGACAAAAAACATACCTGCCCATGTAAAATACTTAATTAAATAAAAGATAAATACATGTACAATTCAGAATTAAAATAACAAATTTTAATTGGAGCAATAATAAAAAAATTTTGAAAAAAATGTAAAAAATATAAAATTAAAGGAATGCTTATTATCAGGCACACCTGGGACTGTGTTAAACTTGGTGTGTGTGTGTGTGTGTGTGTGTGTGTGTGTGTGTGTGTGTGTGTGTGTGTTATTCTAGCACAAGAAAACATGGACGTAAGAAATAGGCAAAATAAACATAAAAAAACAAAAATACATGTATTTACATTCATCTTGGTCATGTTTAATGCATTTGAATTAATAAAAAATAACATTATATGATTGTGTCTAAAATATGATATATGAAAGGACGGATTTTTAATTTGGAAAAAATGACGGCAAAAAAAATTACATAGTCCATATCAGAGGTAAATCAAATGATTATATAGCAAGATAAAATGGCAAAATAGAGCAAAATTTATACAATTTTAAAAATATATAACATTTGGATCTATCAATTCTGTTAAAAACTGGCAAGCTTAATACCACGTATAACAAGGGTTTTGAGTAACCATTTTGAATTAGGAGTATTAAAAAATAAATTTTCATATTCATGTTTTCAGGATATTATATATTTTACAAATAAACATACCGGTACTGGTAATAAAACTTTTCATCTCAGAATAATAACTGTGAAATCAGATTAAAATCAAAATCTCTCTCTCTCTCTCTCTCTCTCTCTCTCTCTCTCTCTCTACTACTACAAAATACATTATCCCTCTCTCAAACAGTAAATTAAGTAAAATATTGTGACAACAAAATGTAAAAATATAGATACTTAGATACTACAATGCTGTTTAAGAAATAAATGACTTCACTGGTATCAAGAATTAAAAATAAAGAAAAGTAACAAATAAATTAGAATAAATGTAATAATGATTCCCTACAACAACATTGGCGACTTAGCTTACAACCTGAAAATTTGTAAATTGTCAAAAACAGTTTCCTGATGACAATTAACCTTTGGGAATTCTGTCTTAATTAGATTAAACAAATTGAATACAAAAGTAGTAACTACACATTATGTAGTACTTTTTAACATCCAGAAAAACTCTAAATAACTGCATGTACTTGTATATAAACATGTAAATACATATAAGATATGGAAGTAGGTCTGAAACACAACCTGAGGAATTCAGATACGAAAACTGGTCTGAACTTGTGTTTGAAAATAAAACAATATATGGAAGTTGGTCAGATAGTGTGCTCAAGTATTCAGATATGGAATTGTGAACATGTGTTAAAGTATACAGATATAAAAGTTGGTCTGAACATGAGCTGAGGTGTTCAGATATGGAAACTGGTCTGAACTTGTTTTCAAAAATAATATAAGGAAGCTGGTCTGATAGTGTGCTCAAGTATTCAGATACGAAATTCTGAATGTGTGTTAAAGTATTCAGATATGAAAGTTGGTCTGAACATGAGCTGAGAGGTTTGGGTACAGAAGCTAGGCTGAACTTGTGTTCAAAAATAGTACATGGCAGTTGGTCTGAACATGTACCGAGGTATACAGATATGGAAAGTGGTCTGAACTTGTGTTCGAAAATAATACATAGAAGTTGGTCTGAACATGTGCCCAGGTAAACAGATATAGAAACTGGTCTGAACTTGTGTTCAAAAATAATACATGGCAGTTGGTCTGATAGTGTGCTCAAGTATTCAGATACTTACTCTTGTTCTGGAATCCCTTACTTATGTAATGTAAACTGTTTTGTATAATTGCTTAACAAAATAAATACTGTTTAAACTAAGTATTCAGATATGGAATTATGAACGTGTGTTAAAGTATTCAGATATTAAAGTTGGTCTGAACATGAGCTGAGGGGTTCAGGTTTGAGAGCTGGTCTGAACTTGTGTTCAAAAATAATATAAGGCACTTGGTCTGAACATGTGCCGAGGTATACACATATGGAAACTGGTCTGAGCTTGTGTTTGAAAATAATACATGGAAGTTGGTCTGAACATGTGTCGAGGTATACAGATATGGAAACTTGTCTGAACTAGTGTTCAAAAATAAAACAATATTTGGAAGTTGGCCTGATAGTGTGCTCAAGTATTCAGATATGGAATTCTGAACGTGTGTTAAAGTATTCAGATATTGAAGTTGGTCTGAACATGAGCTGAGGTATTCAGATACAGAAGCTTGTCTGAACTTGTGTTCAAAAATAATATAATAAATGGAAGTTGGTCTGATCATGTGCTCAAGTATTCAGATATGGTAATTTGTTTGAACTTGTGTTCAGGTATTCAGATATGGATATTGGTTTAAATGTGTTTAAGTAATCAGACACAGAAGTTAGTCTATATTTATGCTTAACAAAATACTCTAATAAACATGAATGAAACTTTGAAACTTTTTTCCTGCCAGAAATTAAGTCATGTATTTAGTTGTATTTTTTTTTAAAATAAATGTATATTTTCATATATGATCTAATGATTTATATATTCAACGAGAGAATTAATATAATGATGGAACTCTTGTGTCAATCTATGCTTAATAGTAATGGTGCCTTAATTAAATGTGACCCATCAGGCAAAAAACCATACTTATGAACCAATCAATTGATTTTAACATTTGGATTCCTACTAAATCTAAATCACTTTCTCTTTAGGAAGATACATGAAATGTAACACAAATTTTGAAGTAAAGAACAAAATCAGGAGACATCACTGTGTACCAAAGATTAAAAATCGATATTGGTTTTACACACAAATGATGCTACATCAAGTCTTCTGAGAAATAATTGGCTAAAATTGTATTTTAATTACATTTATAACAATTTATCTTAAATTTATTTGATAATGTTGTAAAGAAGTGAATGTCTGTAAATGTCAGTCTGTATTTTGTGTATAGCACAAAATCCTAAATAGATTTCTGCTGTCATACATAACTAATGATCACGTTTTCATTCATGAAAAAATTTTAACAATTTTTTGAGTTCATTTACTTAAAACTGTTACAAAACTAAACAAGTATGGCTTTCACCTGACACATCACAAACAGCTTCAAACTTAAGATTAATAAAATAAATCTGTGATGCTGACTTAGAGAGATGATGGAAGTAAACCAAATTGATATGAAACACAATAAAAGACAATATCATATATATGAGCAGCTAAACTAAAACTAATGTATAAAATAAGGAATGTTTCAGACAAAATATAAAAAATATGAATAAAAAAGGACTTGATATGTAAAGCATCATATTTGGTCTCCAAAAGTTAAAGATAACGAAATGACTTAAAATATAGTTAAATAATAAATTAGTACACGTCTTTATACATTGAAAATACATTAAAATTAATTTTATTCTTATTAAAGAAATTTATGTGATGGCAAGATTAAAAGATTAAAAGATGGCAAAATTTGTTTAATTGCATTCAAATGCATTCATATTTTCTGCAGTGAATATACTGTCCCAAAAGTGACTAAAATTGATAATATTTATGATATCTTTTTATCCTGAATAGTCTTTTTCACAGAATTTCTTGTCTGAAAAGCTCATTATATTAAAATCATAAATTCAACTGGAATTCAAACATTTTTATTACAATATATTTAAAGGCCAAATAAGGTTGTCATTTTTTTCTGCACTTTTCATTCTTTTTAATTTATGGTTGTCATTTTTTCTGTACTTTTTGTTTTTAATTACATTCCTGCACACAAAAAGCTGCCTCAGAAAATTGGTTTTGAATACATCAAGCTTATAGAAGCAATCTTATATACATATATAACTTGTATAACATGTATAACCATTAACAAACAAACCTGTAATTTATATGTTGGTAAAAGCTGTCAGAAGAGTTTTCGGGAAATAATGAATAAGATTCTTCAGTATTTTCTCTAAAAGATGTAATTATCATACAGTTGAAACTTGTAATCTTTAAATTCAGGAGAAAGAAAATAATGGGGGATAACTCTTGTCTACCACATTTTTGAAAATTTTGACTTGATGATATTTACACTGAGAGAGAAAATGCAGATCTATGAAATTTGATATATTTCATTTCAATATATACAATATTTCTGACTTACATATAAAGTATCAAATATTAGACCTGACAAAATACTAGTACTTATTATATGTAGAAGTTTTAACTAATTCAGGATAACAAGGTTCAATTGTACTTGCAGTAATTCTGTTAATACAGTATTACCATTCCCTAACAGACTTGTGGTTTGATCCAAAATCAATAGAAATGGATCATTCCATTTTATTTTCAGGAGTAGAAGCTTTTTATCTTCAAACAATGACTGATTTATGAGACATACTGTGATTTAATGTAAAGATATTTCTTGTCAAGTGCATTCTCTCTCTGACCACCACCCCTACGATGTTCAAATACTTCTATCGGTCGATGATGTAAAAGATAATTCTCTAGTGTGTCCCATCCACCACCAACTCGCACCATCAAATGTCTGTTTTTAAGAAACTAAAAAATCAACAGACATTTATGATTAATTTTGAAATACTACATAGTGCATTGTCATTTTTATATTTGACAAGTATATAAAAGATACATGAAGGTTTCAAAGAATTTATGACAAATAAGAAGTGAAGCGATTGGGAATTTATGACAAATAAGAAGTGAAGCGATTGGTATTATCACCACATGTTACCAGGGTTAAATTACCAAACAGGTTACTTGTAGATTTTCTAAAAAGTGAGGAAGAAAAGTAAACTACAAGTATCATAATAAGATTTTGTTTTGTATTAGCTAAAACTGATATACAGTACATTAAATCTCTCTATCATCCATTAGTGTGTAACATAACATAGTAGGCTTTAACCAGCATTAGTCACTTTCTTAGACAAGCCTGTACTTCTATGATATTTCTTCTTAAGAATGAAAGAAATCTTTTAAACTACATTTGTATTTGAGTTTACAAGCCATACCCAATAAAAATTTGTGTGGTATGTTTCTGAAAGTGTCTCAAAATTTATAAAATAATTCTGATTTTATGTAATTCCATATCCAATAGAAAAAAAAAGACTTTATTAGGGTATCATCACATGATGAACCCCATCTATAATTACATGTAGTGTCAAATATAAAATAGACTCACCCTAATTTGTACAACTTTACCAAATATCAAATATTTTCCTTCACCAATTTTCTTTATGTGGTCATGACACTTGCATTTAAAAGCTATTCTACGAACCTATTATTGTAAAGAAATTAGTATGATAAAATGATGAAATTCAACCAAAACAATATTATAGTGAAGTTAAGAGGATTAAATGATAGATAAGAACGATACATCTCTCTCTCTCTCTCTCTGATAATGTGTGCTTGAATGGACAATTAAGATAAGGGGCTCTCTCTCTTTCTCTTTCTCTCTCTCTCTCTCTCTGATAATGTGTGAATGTGTGCTTTAATGGACAATTAAGATGATGTGGGTCAGGATATCTGTACTATCTGGATCTCATACTTTTTTTCATCATCCTGATTTGACAAATTAGATGATAAAGTTTATAATCTCTCTCTCTCTCTCTCTCTCTCTCTCTCTGTTTAGAAGGCGAATGCAGTGAAATTTGTGTTCTCCCCTTTTCTCTCAATCTCTCTCTCCATCTGTTTACACTTACCTCATCATCAAGATTGGACGGTTTAGAAGATGTAGGTCGTGATATTTGTACAGGAGCTGCTTCCTCCTTCTCTATCTCCTTCTCTATTTTGATAAGACTTGGTACAGGATCGAGACCAAACTTATAACCTATTCTCGCTAATTCTAAAATACAGTTTATCACTGACTTCTCCATCTTGTGTGATACTGAAAAAGTCAAATGTTTCTTTTTAATTTTGTTGACAAGATATCGAAACTCTACATAATGACACACAAGCATATAACAATAAGGATTATATCTTTAAAACTATGCAATGTACTTTGTATATAAAAAAATCCTTTATCCATAGTTTAGAATTTTTATTTTAATTTTTTGCAATTTATTAGGCTTTTCAAAGATATCAATCATTGGTATCAGAAGCTAGATAAGAGGTAATTTTAATGATGAAATACTTTTTGTTAATAGTTACAGAAATGCAAAAATTATTTTTGTTATGATACACTATGCATTTGTCCTTTCTGTAACTTATGTAGGGGGATTAACTGCATCTTTCCTATTTTTAAAAACAAGTATTATTTTAGAATTCAATTAAATTTAAATAATTACTTTAAATGTATCATCTGTTACAAAATTCCAATTTAAATTACCTAAATCTTCAGTTTCAAACATGCATTCTCCCTGCATTCCATACGCTTTACACCAAGAAAGGAAATTAGCTGTATTATCCCTGGCAAACCAGCTTCCTGAGGGGGCATTACTCTTACACTTCAGTCTGATATCTGGCAAGGGCTGTAAAACAGATAATAATTGTAAGATTTTACTATTCACAGTATTTAAATACATACACCTAATTTGTCAGCTTAGTCACAGTTATTTTTATCAATATGAACTAGAAAATTACAGAAAGGGAAAGTATCAGTCTATAAAAATAGTAGGTGTTTTTTTTTTTTTAAATCTGTCACTAAACTTACATGTATAATTTTTATAAAAAACATTTATGTTCATTTGCATGTATTCTGGAAATATTCCAGAAGCTGGAAAAGTCTGAGAGATTAAATGAGGAGAAATTAAAAACTGACATGCAAATGTTCAAAATGTAGCATTACAAATTTCTTGAAAATGTGCATTCTTTAGTCAGTCACCAAAATCAATCATACCTCAGTATATGTACCCTGTGCTACACATTCTTCTGCTTTTTTCTGTATAACATTGGCTAATTTACATAGATATACACCATTATCTAACACATCCATAAAATTGTCCACTGTAACATTTACACCTGAAAATTATCAAAATGTTGGATAGCTATTACAAAAATACTTCAATCAAGTACTGTCATGTGGAAAAAAAAAACAGAAAAACTTCAATAACTCTACAAGATTTATATCCCTTTGAACCCAATAATGTAGGCAGACAAAACATAATGTACTTTGACATTAACAGGTACCAGTATATATTTTGTTCAGTGTAGGTAACAATATTTTATGTACCGTTCAAAATTCTTTATCTTTTAACAATGCAGTTAGTTTTAGCATAGAGGAGAAAACCAAAGTACCTAGAGAAAACCATCAAACTAGAGCAAGCAAAATGACCACCTTCTTGCATAAGGATGTGTCTCAAAAGGATTTGTACTTTTGTGTTTGATCCATAAGTCTGTGATTTAGAAAGACTTCGTGTCACTGTCAGGTAGTCAGGTTATGAGATAAATATATACAAAAGTCAAAAGTAAACAAGAGGCCCGATAGGGCCTGTATCGCTCACCTGGCACATCCTTATTTGTTCTTTGCTTTTTCTTTTTAAATATATTCAATCAATAAAATGTAAACAAACTCACTAGCAATATCCTTATTTTCTATTATTTCAAGCGCTATGAATCATAAAATTTCTTTCAATTGGCCATGTACTTTCAGAAGATTTAGGCTGAAATAAATCTTATTTGCATGTTACATAATTATTGCAAAAATGGAAAATTGTACAGAAAAACCCATTACATATGTTTTATCCCCAACATCTAGTTTCTATGTTATAAATTTCAACAAAATCAGTATATACATGTAAATAAACCCATAATGGCCATTTTTCGATTTTTGCTACTTTAAAGTAACGGCGGCCATCTTGGATTTCCGACAGAAATGTTGGATACAATTTTGAATCTATACCACCCAAGGACCTTCCACACTTCCATATCCTTTCAATTGGCCACGTACTTTAAGAGAAGAAGATTTTCAAAGATTATGGCTAAAAATAAACCTTATTTGCATATTACGTAATTATTACACAAACGAAAAATCATAAGGAAAAACCTGTTATATATGTTTTATCCCCCGACATTTTCTATTTTCTATGTTTCAAATTTCAACAAAATCAGTACAAAAATCAACCCAAAATGGCAATTTTTTTATTTTTGCTATTTATAGTAATGGCAGCCATCTTGGATTTCTGACAGACATGTCGGATACAATTTTGAATCTATACCACCTAAGGACCTTCCGCACTCAATATTGTTTTCAAGATAATAAGCAATTTAAGTCTTTTTTTTTTGCAGCTGTGACCTTGACCTTTCAACATATGATCTTGAACCATACATCAAAATGATTGTCATGTCAATACCTACAATATTCTAATATACATGCCCATACAAAAAGTTAATAGTTTTCAAGATAATTAGCAATTTGTGTCTTCTTTTGCAGCTGTGACCTTGACCTTTGAACATATGACCTTGTATCATATATCAAAATGATCTTTGTCACAATACCTACAATATTCTACTATACATGCCTATACAAAAAGTTCATAGTTTACAAGATAATTAGCATTTTAAGTCTTTTTTGAAGCTGTGACCTTGACCTTTCAACATATGATCTTGAACCATATATCAAAATAATTGTCATGTCAATACCTACAATAATCTAATATACATGCCCATACAAAAAGTTTATAGTTTTCAAGATAATTAGCAATTTAAGTCTTCTTTTGCAGCTGTGACCTTGACCTTTCAACATATGACCTTGATCCATGTATCAAAATGATCGTCATGTCAATACCTACAACATTCTAATATACATGCCTATACAAAAAGTTCATAGTTTTCAAGATAATTAGCAATTTAAGTCTTCTTTTGCAGCTGTGACCTTGACCTTTGAACATATGACCTTGTATCATATATCAAAATGATCTTTGTCACAATACCTACAATATTCTAATATACATGTCTATACAAAAAGTCAATTGTTTTCAAGATAATAAGCAATTTAAGTCTTTTTTTTTTGCAGCTGTGACCTTGACCTTTCAACATATGATCTTGAACCATACATCAAAATGATTGTCATGTCAATACCTACAATATTCTAATATACATGCCCATACAAAAAGTTTATAGTTTTCAAGATAATTAGCAATTTAAGTCTTCTTTTGCAGCTGTGACCTTGACCTTTGAACATATGACCTTGTATCATATATCAAAATGATCTTTGTCACAATACCTACAATATTCTACTATACATGCCTATACAAAAAGTTCATAGTTTACAAGATAATTAGCATTTTAAGTCTTTTTTGAAGCTGTGACCTTGACCTTTCAACATATGATCTTGAACCATATATCAAAATAATTGTCATGTCAATACCTACAATAATCTAATATACATGCCCATACAAAAAGTTTATAGTTTTCAAGATAATTAGCAATTTAAGTCTTCTTTTGCAGCTGTGACCTTGACCTTTCAACATATGACCTTGATCCATGTATCAAAATGATCGTCATGTCAATACCTACAACATTCTAATATACATGCCTATACAAAAAGTTCATAGTTTTCAAGATAATTAGCAATTTAAGTCTTCTTTTGCAGCTGTGACCTTGACCTTTGAACATATGACCTTGTATCATATATCAAAATGATCTTTGTCACAATACCTACAATATTCTAATATACATGTCTATACAAAAAGTCAATTGTTTTCAAGATAATAAGCAATTTAAGTCTTTTTTTTTTGCAGCTGTGACCTTGACCTTTCAACATATGATCTTGAACCATACATCAAAATGATTGTCATGTCAATACCTACAATATTCTAATATACATGCCTATACAAAAAGTCAATTGTTTTCAAGATATAGTGACAAATATATTATTTTAAGCAATTTATCCACTTAGTACCTTATAATTTCCCCATTTTGAGCCTCATGGCTACCATTTGTGCAAATCTGAAACTAGATGACATAGGGATGGTATAAATGAAATAACTAAGGTATATCTCTTGTACATTCAGAGGAGAAGATTTTTAAAGGTTTTCACTATTTCCCCCCTTATGGGGCCCCAAGGGGACATAACTCCTTCATTTTTGCAAATCTGAAAGGGCTTCACCCAAGCATAATGGTTACCAAGTTTCATCAAATTTGGCCCAGTGGTTTTGGAGAAGAAGATAAAAATGTAAAGTTTACGGACGCACGCACGCACGCACGCACGCACATACACACGCCGCATCATACCATAAGCTCACGCTGGCTAAAGCCAGGTGAGCTAAAAACTTTAAAAAAAAAATTGGTCTCTTAACTGTACATCTAGTGTATCTAAATCCTTAAATGCAGTAAAGATAAAACATATCTGAAGTTCTAATAGCAGAAGATCTATGTTTCCATTCCTGGTAGCCAAAATCACCATTGGCTACTAATTTCTGAAAAATTCTTTCAAAAAGTAACATATTTTAACACATTTGTGAAAAAAAAAAACTTTAAAAAGGACTATAATTTCACAAATTTTTGAAATACGGCTACTAAAAATTTTTAATTTGTGGAACATGATGCTTATACCACAGTATTAATTCCCGCTTGTACAATGATTGCTTATACCTGCTCATAAAGCTATGTTTGTAAAATATGGATGCTTATACGAGAGTATAAAATTCTGCTTTAAACAGAATTTGTAAAGTTATAATTTTATGGATGTATTCAATAGCTGTGATATTAAATTCCAAAGTGAATTAATCTTAATCAGTTGACTGGCAACCCTGAACAGTGCATGTGTACTTACAATCCTAGATGCAGCAGATGATGAAGAGATATAATAAGAGTTATAATGTATATAAATGTAAAATATCTGATCCCAATTTCACAATCATTCACTCAACTGAGTGTACACTCAGATCATACATACCCATTTTTTTCTCATATTTTAAAACAATTAAGTTTTATGATCTTTTTTTTTTTTTTTTGTTCAAAAATCCTACATTAAAAAACTTAAATATAACATTAGATATTCAATTTTAACTGTGTAATGTCTTAGAAATTGACCTTGAAATATTTCTTCATATGAGTTGAGTGTGCACTCAATTGGGTGAATGGTTGTGAAACCGGGGCCTGGTAAACACAAACATAAGGATAAGAACAACAAAGAGGATACTATAAATACCTAATATCTTAGTTATCCAATCTGCCAGATCTTCTTTGACTGGTATTAAACTTTGTTCCTGCAATTCTTCCTGTTTCTGCTTCATTACATCTTCTTCTACTTTCCCATTGGTTTCTGCAGGAACTAGCCCCGCCTCTCTTGGTGTTGTCATAACTACTATCTGGTCATTTCTAAAATTTAAAAAAAAAAATAAAATAAAATTCAAAGAACAAATTATACACAATTAAGTTTTTAAATTAATTAGATTAACAATACATGTCAGTAATGTGAAAATTAAACAACATTATTCCTAAATCTAAGGATTGGATTGAATTGGATTTATGGTGTTTTACGACAAAGTCAAGATTTTTTCACTTATATTGAGGTGGTTAGTCCTGGGATGGTGGAGGAACCAGGAGTACCCAGAGAAAACCATCAATCTTTGGCAAACAGACTGACAAATTTTCTCACTAGATCTGCATGAATAGGATTCCAAACAAGGGAGTGAGAGGCACTGTGATCCATGAGTGCAGGATTTAGACCACTCAGCCACTTACCCTCTCATCCCCTCCCCCTCACCTACCCCCAATACCTAAGGAGACCAAGTAGTATTTGATCTGCTTGTTCAAGTATTGTCAATCATTTTTGAGAATTAATTTTCCTGAAAAGATATGCAAAAAATGTGAATAAAACTATGAAGGTCACTTCACCTATAATTCCATGGATACAAAAATCACATGTTGAGAAAATACTTTTGCTTAAAATGCACCAAAAAGGCATTGTGCCATTGAAATAATTCACCAGTATATTATGGTTAATTAGCTCTCTGAAAAAATGACTAACTCAATATTTTATCCCTTTCATATAAGTGCAACATAAGCATTTTTATTATTCTGTAATATAATTCAAAAAGAAGATCCAGGAAGTAACTAAAAGAGGTGAGATTTATTTTTACGGGATTATCTTCATGAACTGTTTGTACTCTGGTACTGTCTTAGATGTGAGCTAACAAAATATGACATATTAATTGTAATGAGAATAAAAACAGCTGGATTAACAAACAGAATGATGATAATTTGAGGTAACGAGTAAATTAAATAGATAGAGGAAATATATATATATAAAATATAAGATCTTCAGAATCTTGTTACTTGTAACACCTGTTACAGCCATTTATTTATATTTTATTAATTTCATTTTTTCTTATAACATTTGTTGAATTCCTTTACTAAAAACAATGTACTCTAAAATTCACTCAAGTGAAGAAAAAATTGTTACAAAATTAAAATTTAAACTAGTAACAATATCTGATAAGACAAAGATATTTAAAAATGAAAGACATAGCCAAGTGGTATTCTGACTGACTTTTGAAGATACATCTGTGGGTTTAAACCTCAATCTTTGCTTGAAAATGTTTTGAGACAACTTTTATCTCCAGTACACCCTACAGAACAGGATTTTATCCCTGAAACTGAGACCTGTGTCCCTTTGCACTTATGTGTGATTTCAAAAGAGTATGCTCTGTGTCGGTTTTAGAAAACACTTATTACAAACTATTAAAACTAGTAAACAGATCTTCAGCAATCATTTATACAAAGCTAGCTTTATTTTCAACCTAATTAAGGTTAGTTACTATTTCAATCAGCTCAGCTGAAATAAAATTCAACTCTTTAATGTGTTGGGTCTTAGCAGCAGGTGATCTAAAGAGTGTGCTTACAGATAACAATGCCTCTCAATGCCTGGGTTTGAATCTTATTCCTGCCTATCTTAGTGTGAGGCAGTTTAATTTGTTGGTTCCCTTACCAAATGTCGGTGGTTTTTTTCTGAGCACTCTGGTTTCCTCCACTATCCCAGAGCTGACCACCTCAATATAAGTGAAAGAATGCTGACTGAAGCATAAAACACCATTAATCCAATCCAATTTGTCTTTTCTATGTATTCAGGCAGGTAATTTTTTTTTACCTCACTCCCAATTAAGTTCCTTGTAGCAGTAAGCATGCCATTCATTCCTTGATATATAGCAGTCAAAGGAACCCAATCTGTATTCTTTTTCAAACTTTGCAGAGATGTTTTCATTAAAGGACATTTAACAGGTGATCTCAATTTTCAGTCTTACTATAAAATTTTGAAGTTATAATTTCATAGCTTTTTTCAGCTTTTATTATGAGCAGAATTTTAAAAAAAGTCAAGTAGGGCTGTCACCACTCAATTTCGAACACTTTAAACTTTTTTTTAGTGTGTTTAAAACCTGTAGCTTAACTTCCAATATTAATTTCTAAATGGAAAGAAATATTTAAAATTAACTTTCAGTTTGTATTGTATTAGCGTGCTGCATCAAGTTTTCAGTGTGTTTATATACAGGTATGTTGTAACTCTGAATAAGTAAGTCGTTCATTTCCACATATATATATATATATATACTGCATTTCAAACATAACTACACTTTGAAAGTAATTGTAAATTGTGATTATATTATAAATATTTCTACAAATAATATGACTACATGTATATTAACAATAATAATAATTATTAATTCATTTAATGCCTTTGTTTTCCTTATTTTTAAAAAAAAAATATATAAGAATTTATATGTTCTGTCAAAGGATGTCGTCATGCAAAGTAACAAATTATATACCCATAACAGTGTAGTTACTTTTGAAAAGCAGGGTCATTATGTTACCATTACATGATCTAAAACAAAATTATTGTCTTAATTATACATATAACTCATCAAATTTAACACTTACAAAAAATTCCACCAAATAGTTTGAAAAAAAAGAAGTAGCTTTATATTACAACTGTTAAAGTACATATATGCGGCTACTTGGTAACTTTAAAAACAGATTTCAGATGTGCATTAAACATACTAACACAGAAATTAAAGAAATGATATATATCAATATGTATTTTACCTTCGTTTGTAAACATTCATGTTAGAAAATAATTCCAACACACAAATATATTATATAAATATAAAAAATACTGCATGCAATGCCTAATCTATAGGTCTGAAATTTGTTACATATGCATGCAACATACTGCATACTCCAAATTTCTTACTTCATATACCGTCAGTTATGCATTGGTAATGTTGACAACTATATAAATCTGATAAGATGGAAAAACATAGGTATGACGTCATATATTGTATAGTACAGTGGAAATCAAAGTTTTACGACTGTTTGTTAAGGCTTGTAAAAATAAATACTAGGTTTTTGGTAATACATGTATATCTTGAAAAAAAATTGACACATAAGATTATTTGTTAATTTATTTTACAACCATATTATCTACGATCCATAAAACAGAAATGTTGGTCAATGAAATTATTTAATTATTTGTCAAAAAAATGACAATGAAAATTTTGGACTGGCCAAATTTTGTTTTTTAAATCATGGCTTTTTAATGGGTTACCAGAAACACAATTTATTTTCTTGGCCTAATCTTTAAATAGATGATAGCATAGTAAGGAAATGGGGACACTTATCTTTGTTTTATTATTTATTATTTATTTAGAACTGGAAAATAATCTTGAATTTGTACAAAATAATTTAAGTCCTTTCTAAAGAAAAGGTTATCAAATAAAAAGTTATCTTGAAATATTAAAACACCTGGATTCGCACTATAACTGTTACGAAAATGCTTAACTTAAATAATATGTATACCTTATATGTTAAGACTGATTAATAATTAAGAGTAAAAAAAAAGCCCCTATAAGCTCACTTGGTCAATATAGGTTCGACATTTCAAAACAGATGTACATGTTTCTGTACATGGATTGGAAGGTTACTTGTCTTACAAAGTCAATGGTGATGAGTAAGCAGCTGCAAATATGAAATTTTCAACTATTTTTATTCTTCTACTTCCAAAATAAAAGTGTGAGAAGCTAGTTTACTTAGAACATTTTGAATGAGACTAAAAAATGAGATCTCATGTCTTAGTGTATGCTATAGACACTTCCCTGGAGTTTGAAATGGAGAAGGTCATTTGTCGTTATTACAGAGGATATTTTCTTCTTCAAGCATAATTAACAGACTGTAAAGAGTATATGCTTTGAATATGAGTGAATTATTCTTATATAAGTCTGAGAAATGTGAAAAATTTAGGGTCTAGCTTTTGCATGTTCAAAAATGCCCCTCTCTAGTTTCCCCTTTTGGGTCCCCATAACCAAGGTTTGTATACATTACATATAACTAAAGGATACTACATCTACAATATCTAAGGTATCATTATTGTACATTAGTCAGATGATTACGATCTTTTGATAAATTTAAGTATGTGTGTTCCATTTTTTTTTTCAATTCTGGACCCTAAAGGCTAAAAATTTGCAAATAAAATACATGTATTAAAGATGATAAATCTTAAATATCTAAGTTCTAGCTATTGCATATCATCTATTTACGATTTTAATATTATTTTATAGAGGCCTCTCTTGAGTTTCCCCCTTTGTGATCCAATATCCTTGGTTTTTAAAAATTAAATTCTACATGTCCAAAAACTTTTATATCTTAAATATCTAAGATATGGCTGTTGTACATTAGTAGTATGTGTATATAGTTTTTGTAATAAATTATTTGGGGACCTTTAAAGTTTCTTAAGTTTGGAACCCATCAGCATACATTTGTGTTAATTATATACTGTTTGTCCTAAGGAAGCTATGTCTTGGGTTGTTATGCTACTGTAAATCAGTCATTTTTTACTTTTAAATTCCACTGCTAGTAATTTGTACAAATTCCCCATTTGGGACCCCAGAACCAAGATTATTGCAAATTGAAAATTATATGTGATAACAATCCTAGATATAATGTATTCAAGGTCTAGCACTTATATATTCTACATAGAACATTTGTATTTAGCTTATTAATTTAAGTAATATTTAGACATTTTACTGCTGTAATTGAAAATGTAACTCTTATGGAAAATGAATCAGAAATTAAAATTCAATTAAAACATATTTTGTTAACATAACTTCATATTGCTTACCATAGAAACTATTGGTCAGTTTTGTAACTATGTGTATCAACAATGTGTAAATAAAATAAACTTGAGTATTCCAAATTTGTGTTAATACAATATTAAAATATTAGCTCTGATATATTGATCTGTTACGACTTAGCTGTTGAAATTCTTGTGAATTGACACTAAAATTTATAAGCAGTTGTATTGAAATCAATCCTTCCAATTAGGATTTCATAAGTGATTGAGATTACTAATTCGCAATTTCACTTAATTATCAAAGATAACAATATTGGAACATTAAAATGTTATTTTCCACACAGATGAACCCTGCAAATACCTCAAACAGCCGCACATTGTCATCACCATATAACAAACAAAAAATCCAGGCAGCTTCATCTTCATCTCTGCACTAGGCAGAGGACAAGGGTCTGACTTAACTAAGACTAAAGTTCTTTAATAAACCCTGAGCCAAAGATGATAGAAGCATTTTACTCCAACAAGCTACATTTAAAACCTGTATGTTGTGCCATAGAGAAACAGACGTCATGTGCTCTAAAATTATTCATGCTCCATAGTCATACAGGTTTGTTTCCAAAAAAGATCTGGTGACATTTTTAAATGCTAATAAAAGTTAAAATTGAAAGAATCAAATTTTAAGTCACATGACAACAAAAATTTATCAAACTAATTACCCATAATAATGATGCCAAATAGGTTAAAAAAAAATACTACATGTATTTTCAACCTGTCTTTTTAAAGTTTCAAAAATAAAAGTTCCAATAAACAGCAATCTAATATCACCTGCCATGATCTTTCATACAGTATTTCTCATATATAGGTACATGTATAAACACAACAGAAAATCAAAATCACCACAGTGGTTTTGTTTGCCTAAAATTACTACCGAATAAAGGTACCGGTAGTTTCCCCTTAAGAAATAAGACTAAAAATTTCCAAATTTGACAACTAAAATTCCCCAAAAGGAAACATTGACAAACATTCAAATAGTTTAAGTTAAATCCAGTTGTCCAAAACTGTTCTGACAGACAAAAAATGTTAGATATTGTCACAATATAAAATCTTTGCAATGAATTTCAAAATTCTGAGCATAATATGTGACATAAAAAAGGTCCAAATTTTCCCAATCTGAAAGGTGGAAGGTAGTTTTTAAAAACCACAGCAAAATCACTGCACCAGAATCAAAACATTGAATTTCTGAATCATTTAAGCTGGCAGTGTTTCTTATGAGTTTTATATAAATTTTTTTAGATTTTCAGAACTTGCTCTCTCTGCAAAATAATTTTTGAGAGTGCTTGATAAGTCAGAACTACTCAAAAATGTGAAGCACACAGTACTATATTTTGAAAGATTCGGTTTTCCTAATTAACAGTACCAAGGTTTTGTTTATCTTAATTTTCCTGTCCCTATGGCAACTGACCACTCTGTGGCTCAGTGGTAGAGTGTTTGCCTCAAGAAATGGTGGTTGTGGTTTAGAACCCTAGCTCGATCATATGTACGACCTTGCATTGAGCTCACCATTAAGAAGACAGGGTCTCCACTAGTTCACTTGATGTCAGGATAATGTGACTGGGAGAGTGGTATTTATAATGTTTATCTGCTGTATACCCACTCAATGAGCAAAAATATTTTTGTTATTTCATTTTGGTCATCTCTGATTTACAAATACTAGTATCCCATTTGTAAAAACACTACAAGCCACTCTTTCAATTAAGTCTAAGTCTATTGATTTTTTGCTTAAAATGCAAAAACCTATAGCAGAAGATTGATTCAAATTTCTTGTTGCCAATTTATGTCAATTTTCCTATAAGACCTTGTCTTATGGTCACCATGGACAAAAATACGAACTATTTACGAGTTCTTACAATCAACTAACAACCTATAGCCACCTTAAAATTTATTGCAACAAATTAGCATAAGGGGAGAAATAATAAAAATTACCAATATGTACCAGTACACCCTATATATCTTTTTATTTGTTTATAATAAGCTTAATAAGTTTGTATAATTGGCTAATGATAGAAAAAGATAGCTAACACTCCTGAATTAGAAGCATTTTCAAAAAGTGCATAGAATTAGGTATACACTTTTTAGTACAACCATATTGTATAAGTCATTGATCTGAAGCCAACAACAAACCACAAGCCAAACTGGAGTTTACATTTTAACTTAAATAAATATTCAAATTTTAATTTTTTACAGGTAAGAACAATGGTTTTGATATTTAGGTTATCTATTATAGGTTTTTTTTTTAAAAAAGATTTTCTAAATGATTTAAGGCAATGGAGGGTAAATCATAGGTACACTATTTTCCCTGTAATTATAAACCTTTCTGTGTCATAGGCAATGTCTATAATAATATTCTTAATACAATAAGGAAAATCATGATGTAATTTCTTTGAAGTTAACATTACAAGGGTAACATGTTTCTGTAACATGCCATGTCATATTGTGGTCTCAGAAATCAGACGCTTTCTGTTCACAGAAATTATGTAACTATTCATTTAAATATTTACAGAAAGTGTCTATTATATTGCTGAAGCCTGATAGAAATCAACAATATCTGCTACATTTACCTGTTGTCATTATTTCCGAAATTTATTTTAAAGGGGGGGGGGGTTTACCGGGCCATTAACTAAATCATTTCAACAACTAAACCTTAAGACTATGAAGATCCAATCAAATAACTTACATTATGTTTAAATAATTCTGTCAACCGTCTTTTCCGTCTCTGGTTATAATGTGTCTTCAATCTTATGCTTTTTTCTTATTCATAATAATAGCATCCATTTGTAAACAACAGGTAGCATCCTGTGAATTTCCGTTTTATAGTACGTGGACTCTGGTTGGTTCTGGGAAACAATCGACCAATGATTAAACAGTTATTAAATGATCACGGCGGTCGGTGACAGTTTGCGGGAAATGCAATCATGTATAACTTAGTATAACTGTCTGCGTTTGCATAACAAGGTAAGTACAATGCTATACTAAATTAATCTGTCAATTTTCTTTTAGGTTTTAAATCTGCATTGCACATATGCCACTAGCATTAAAACAAATAGGCGTGGTTAATTATGAATTCCTGTATAAGTGTTGTAGTTTTGTGTTAAATGTCTAACTTCGTGGTAGTATCAAGTTCGTGGCATTTTGTTTATTATGGATGTCATTTATTTGAAGTATAGCACTGAACACACTTACCCTGTTAACTTGATATTTCCCATATTGGAAATCTCAAGCAGTCCACCCATGGGTTATTTTGTTGGGCCTAAAATGAAACAGGAGAGAGAAAACACCTGAAAAACATCCTCATCGAGTGCTATGGCTGAGGATTGAACCTGGCCCTTTTGGGTGCTACCACAATACTCTACCACAAGGTTAAAAGATCCCAACCAGATAGCCAGGCAGTAAATCACTCTGTTATATCTACTACATACAGCACAACATCACCATGACTAGCTCAGCCACGCTACATATGGTCATTTTGTTTCATATGGTATATGATATTTGTTTTAATATATATGATAAGGTCATTTAGTGTCACTTAGTTTATGATATGTGCATTACTGTCATGTGTTTTTAGTTCACCTGAGCTGAAAGCTTAGATGAGCTATTGCTATTCTTCTTCTTCCGTCATGCATCGTCCGTTGTCCATCGTGTGTAAACTTTTTACATTTTAATCTTCTTCTCCAAAACCATTGGGCCAAATTTAATGAAACTTGATAACCATCATACCTGGGTGAAGCCCTTTCATATTTGCACAAATGAAGGAGTTTTGTCCCCTTGGGGCCTCATAAGGCGGGAAATAGTGAAAACCTTTAAAAATTTTCTCCTCTGAATGTACAAGAGATATAATTTAGTTATTTCATTTATAACACCCTTAGGTCATCTAGTAAGTTTCAGATTTGCACAAATGGTAGCCATGGGGCTCAAAATGGGGAAATGGTAAGGCACTGATCTAGGAAATTGCTAAATATTTGTCACTATATCTTGAAAACTATTAACTTTTTTATAGGCATGTATATTAGAATATTGTAGGTATTGATAGGACAGTTATTTTGATATATGGTTCAAGGTCATATGTTCAAAGGTCAAGGTCACAGCTGCAAAAGAAGACTTAAATTGCTTATTATCTTGAAAACTATTAACTTTTCGTATAGGCATGTATATTAGAATATTGTAGGTATTGTGACAATGATCATTTTGATATATGGTTCAAGGTCATGTTCAAAGGTCAAGGTCACAGCCACAAAAGAAGACTTAAATTGTTAATTATCTTGAAAATTATTATCTTTTTGTATAGGCATGTATATAAGAATATTGTAGGTCTTGATATGGTGATCATTTTGATATATGGTTCAAGGTCATATGTTCAAAGGTCAACGACATAGCTGCATAAGTATACTGAAATTTGTCAATGATTGGAAATTATTTATTGCACTACAGTTACTTCATGCATATTAATTTATATAAGCTACTTTTGAATTAAATGTGACTTGATATATTTCTGATTAAGGTTTATGGCAGTTCTTAACTTGTAAAGTTTCTGTACTTAATATATTGTCCTTTGCACTTTGCAAACAATGGAACTCGCCAGTGTACCATATGATCAATACCTCTTAACGTTTGTGCGGAATGAAATGGATAATGTTTATGTTAAATATTCTCGAAAAACCGTCATTATTCAGTGTTTTTTTTACCATTTTTGGGAATGGGGCCAGGGCCTGTGCAATTGGGAATTTTCGCGTCATTTGAGATAAATTGGGAAATTTTTATGGTGCAAAAGTCCCGCCAATCACATGAATAATGTGTATAAAATAATAAATTATGCTGAAATACAAATTACATTAAAAATCATAATGTATTTAATTTCTCTTTCAGGATAATAAATTTCATATATATATATATATATATATATATATATATATATATATATATATATATATATATATATACACATACCGTAAAAACCCATGTAATTTACGCACCCGTGTAATTTACGCAGGTGGTTTTCAAGCTAAAATTTATTTAAAAAAAAGCTTTAACTCATATAAAATTCGCACCCAAAAATTTCCAAAATCGCCGATTTTCTACATGATCCGAGCAAGTGGTTTTCTTGTATTTAAGTGTTTTGTATCAGTTTGGTGTATTTTACCTGTTTTAATTAACTTAGATAAGATTTTAATAGATCTAATTTTCATTAGAAAAAATTACGGCTGTCACATTTTTTTCGGTTTGTAAACAAAGTAGGTTACGTTGTAACAGGTCATTAGCGTATTGTTGTATGTTTCCAAAATCACAATCACAGGAAGAATTATCAGTAAAACAGACAACCACTCACACTCACGCGTGTTGTGAATTCAGTTTAATTAACAATAAACATCAGCTAGTATGACACTTTACTCAACCGGCAGAGGGAAGAAACCGATCTTACCCTGTTTGTAAACAGAATTTTGATTGGTCGAGAGCGTCTTCTTGACCCAAGCTATGCATTTCCGCCTATCCGCCTATTTGCGTCTAAACCATTGATATTTCACTCCCTCTCACACCTTCCCGCTAAATTTGAATCTCAAAACACATCTCCAGTCAAGATTATCAGTATCACCATGTATGTCAATGGTGTTCCTTCACGATCGGTGGAAAATGCAATCAAAGCACATTGTAGCCAGCTCAATGCACGTTAGACTTCTAAACAGTAGTTAACCATTTATTTCACTACATTTTAAAATTTGTACGAAGAAAGTAAGCATAAAATACCATTCTTCACACACGCATCATTTTTTTATTCTTCAAATGCATTATTTTTCCGTAAAATCGTATTTTAACATGAAATAGGCCAACTTCCGGTACAAATGTTTACATTTTGAACACTTTCGTCAGCAAGGAAAATTTTTTTTAAAAATCACGAAAACGATCTACTCGTGTAATTTACGCACTCCCCAAACTTTAATTTAATTTTTACAAAAAAAAGTGCGTAAATTACATGGGTTTTTACGGTATATATTTTTTTTTGGGGGGGGGGGGGATCATATTTTTGAATCTGTCAATGATATTTTCAACTTGATAAGAGGTCACAGCATCATAAAACACTAGGGGCATTTGCAGGAATATTCGGCCAATTAAGATTCAATCAGCTTCTTTCAATATAACAGTTTCTACTTTCAGTTTCAAACTTTTTTCACCTATGTATGTTATGTTGACACTATAGTAATTTGGCCCACTTTGTTCATTATTTATTTTGTGGAGGCTTTCTGGCGAAACATGTCAAATTGTTTTGCTTTTTGCATCTTTTGAAATAGTTTTTTGCTGTAAAACTTCGCATTGTGAGACATTTTTTTGCAGCAATGCTGTTGTTCACATTTTTTATTTTACTTCCGGCAGGTCGTAAATCTTGATCATAAATACGTTTTAAAATAATTATTGCCCTTAATAATGTATATGCATACTGATGATCACAGTGTATCATTAGTTAAAACACATTTGGATTAATAATTGTTGTTTACTGCATTTGACATCGCAAGGTGGGGGGGGGTTATTTGTAAATATTTTTAGTCACCGATCCAAATACTGAAAAATAAAATTTTCAATACCTTTTGGGAATTATGGTCCAAAATTGGGAATTTTCTAGTCTTTTTGCAAATGGGAATGGGACAGAATTTCGGCCCCAAATTAAGCCAAAAAAAATAACTGTTATTACGGGAAAATGTCACTTTATGCGATTCCATTGCCAATAAAAATAAATGTCCTGCACAAACGCAATGAGGTGTCATGTGGAGCTCTGGGGAACTCCATTTTGGACATATTTTCAGGTGAGCATTAAGGCCCATGGGCCTCTTGTTATAATATAAGGACTGATTATTATGCTGCTTTGTATTTGGTTAGCATCAATATCCTTTTTTAGCCCTATTATTCACTGACTTTTTAAAGCCATATACCAGAAAATGCCCCTTCACATGCTCCAGTAAAAAGGTGAGTTGTGAAATTTAAATGCAGCAGACAGAGCTTCAGGGTGATCCCTGTTCTGGAAGGCTTGTCACTGTTTCACCCCAAAAACTGTCAGTTAAGTTAACAGGAGTCCTTCAAAATGGTGTCAAATCCTTGACTTAGATTTTGACCTCTATACTTTATTCTTCTTTTTTAGCTAATTTTGAAGATAGTGAATTTGAATTTAAGTATTTAAAATGTAAACTTACTCTCACTTAATGAATTTATTGTGTCAGCATTGTTATTATTCACTATAAACAAGTAATAAACTTTAAACAAGAATCAGATTCACACTGAATAGTGTTAAATCAACAACCACGGGCCTCAGTTGCCAAGTGGTCTAATCTACATGTATGTGCTAAGATATCACAGTACCTCTCACCGTCCTTGGTTTGAAACCCACTCAGGTTAATCTTAGTATGAGAGAGTTTCTCATTTCACTTTTCTAGCCGTGAATAGCTGCAACATTGCTCAAAACAATTATTCACTCACTCATTTCACTTGCCAAAGGTTGGTGGTTTTCTCTAGACATTCCAGTTTTTTCCACCATCCCCATACTGACCATCTTGATATAAGGGAAAAAATATTGGTGCAAAGCACCTCTATTCTAATCCTTATCCTAATCCAAACTTAATCAACATCCTAGCCTCTTGCTATCGTTATACATTGAAAATTTAGGTAAAGAAATTTGAGATTTCTAATCTTTTTTGCAATTGCCTACCACTAGCCACTTATGAACCTAAAAATTTCCACAAGTTTGCTGTTTTGGTGATGTATCAATACACAACATTATTGAATTTGGCAAATACCACAAAAATAAAAGGCTGTTTTACAGCCTTCATTAACATTTCCTCACCTGGTATCTTCACACTTGATGTAAGTGCTAAGGGTTCTGTGTGCTACAATATTGCTAGCCTGATGAATAACAATAATTAATGACTAGTTGAGATTTGATCACCAGAGCATAATGATTATCTAAATCATACACAGGTGAGCAATAAGGCCCTTGAACATTTTGTAATTGACATGACAAACACGTTTGTAGGCAGAATAATTAGAAAAGATGATCTGAATTTTAAATGAAGCATTTATATTCTGTTTATAATGAAAAAAAATATTGAAGTAGACAGATCTAGTTTCACAATTTAATTGCCGCAGAGTTAATGTGTCGTATTAGATTTATAAATCAATTTCATCTAAGAACATCAAGTGAAACATCAGAGTGTAAGTGTTTGATCAATTGATAAATCAATAACTACCATTATCATGGTTTACTTTTGGGAAGTTTTTAGCTTAAATACACAGTACCATTAAACTGTTTTAATATACATAATTGATTTGTGCTAAACCATGTACTTGAACTAAACAAGTGTTTTAATTTGTAAATATTAAAAAGTAATTAATACCTCTTGATATGAATCTAAGTGTGGTGGATCAATGATGTCATCATACTTTATTTGTTCTTTTTTTTAATCTTTCTTTAAACTTTCCCAGAAACTTAACTTAAGTATAGTAAAAAAAAACCTAAGTGATTTAGTTAAGGTGGCATGTAGTGTGAAGCCACAGTTTCTTAATCTAAATGGTTTGTAGTGTAAAGCTATGGTGACTTAATATTTGTGGTCTGTAATGTGAATCTACAGTGACTTTATATAAGTGAGCTGTAGTAAGAAGCCTCAGTGACAATGGATGTGGTCCGTAGTGTGAAGCCCAAGTGACAATTGATGTGGTCCGTAGTGTTAAGCCAAAGTGACAATTGATGTGGTCCGTAGTGTTAAGCCAAAGTGACAATTGATGTGGTCCATAGTGTAAAGCTTCGGTTTTAATTGATGTGATCTGTAGAGTGAAAACATATTGACAATTGATGTGGTTCATAATGTAAAGCCCCAGTGACAATTGATGTGGTCTGTAGTGTGAAACCACAGTGACAACTGATGTGGTCTGCAGTGTGAAGCTTAAGTGACAATTGATGTGTCTGTAGTGTAAAGCCTCAGTGACAATTGATGTGGTTTAGTGTGAAGTCACAGTGACAATTGATGTTGTCTGTAGTGTGAAGCCACAGTGACAAATGATGTGGCCTGCATTGTAAAACTAAAGTGACGATTTAGGTGATCTTTAGTGTAAAGTTACAGTGACAATTGATGTGGTGTGTAGCATGATGCTTAAGTGGCAATTTAGGTTATCTATAATGTGAAGCCACAGTGACATTTGATGTGGTCTCTAGTGTAAAGCCTCAGTGACTTAATTGAACTTGTTAAGTATAAAGGGAATAAGTCACCAAATAAAACTACTCACGCGGTGCTGGTATCTTCGTTTATGACAGAATATAACTAACTATTAGGAAATTCACTTAAAAGTACAAAATCAAACAGTCTGCACAATGGCCGCAAGGCCCCATGTAGACTATAAACTCGTTCAATCTGTGTGAAATAAAATTGGTTTAGGTTCTAGTTAAATATTTAGTGCCTAACAAAAAACTTCAATGTATTCTTTCCTAAGTTTTGGGTCTGACTGGACATTGAATTAAACCAACATTTATGAAGCACCTTTTTTCTCTCTTTTTTTTAAAATAAACTTTGAGAGTTTTTAGCCTAATACATAGTCACATTAAATAATGCAAATACATGGTATATATATAGATTAAAAATTGATTGAACTTCTGTGCAAACTTTATTAGCTAAACAAGTGTTTTAATTAGTACATATTTAACAATTAATTGACACCTTTTGGCTCCATTGGTTTATCAATATTGACAAGATCAATGTCGTCAAGTAGTGAAGTCATGATGTTTTGTTTGTCTTCTAATTAAATCTTCAAATTTACACATTGTAGAAAGATGCTTACCAGAAATGTAATCAAAGCTATCTGGTGACATGTTGCTTCGTGCTTTAAGACTTTGAAGAGGTAATATGATTTTAATGTTTCTTAGATTTTTCTTAAGTGAAAGTTTTCTGATTTTCAGAATTTTGGAAAACCATCTCTTAGATGAAATACTATGTTGTCTTTTAATTTCTGATTTAGTCTGCAGTGTTGGACTTACTTGGGGTGCTAATATATTGAGGCATGATGATGAAGACGAGCAATACAAATCACATGATTATTTTAAGTCAACCATTAAAGATGAAAAGCAAAGAATATGACTTTTTTCCACAAAACTAGGGTCAATTAAACACCCACAGGTATGCTTGAGCTATAATTGTATTCCCAGTCAATTTTTTAACAAAATGTTAAAGTAATAATACAACAAACATACCAGTCCTTGTCCACAACACAATCCCAAAAACAAAGTAAAAACTTTGAAAGCTGGCAAAATTAGTTATACACTAAACTTCATCAAGGAAGTGAAGCCAGGTGCTCCAGAAGGGTAAGCACCTCCTGTCTAGCAAGCTACACCGGTCAGGTGCCAGTCAATTTTGAGAATGAAAGGAACAAAGAAGTATTGTAAGTCAAATATATCTAGAAAAAGTTTAGATATAGGGACTACATACTTATCAACAATATTGTGATGACGGCCATAAAACTTTTTAAAGGACCTTGATTAACCTAGGCTTGCAATATTTTTGCTTCAACAATTTAATTATAAGCAGTTTGCTTTGATGTAGAAAGTCCCCATAGTGGGAACAAGCTCTACCATACCATATTAACTGTGAAACATATACACCATACGCAGGAGAAGCAGGGATATTACTGCAAAGAAAAGGAAAGTTGGCAATAGAAAAATTAAAATCATCATGTTTGTGGTATAGCTTCAGATGTAACCTTTTGTGGGTGTCATAATTGAGGTATAAGTCCAAATATGAAGCAGAACATGGAGAATCTGTCGTGTCTTTTATTTCAAGTTCACTTTGAAAGATGACATTGACATATTCTCCAAATTTGGGATTATTTAGAGATAGAACGTCATTTATATACTAGTATCTGTATGTGTAGTTGAATGATTTAGCGGCAGTCAGCGACAGTCTTTTCTCCAGATTTGACAAGGTTCAGTAAAAATTCTGATTCATATGAATAAGGAAACAAATTGGCAAGCAAAGGTGCACGGTTTGTGCCCATTGGTATACCGATTGTTTGTTGAAAGATTATATTGCCAAACAACAAATATGTTGTCTATCAAAAACTCTAACATTGATGGTATCTTCAGTATATTTTTGTTTGCAGTCTGTATGGTGTATTACAAAATAACCAGAATCCATGTTGAGCACTAGATATTTATATCTTGGTTTACCGTTTTTGTAAAAGAATGAAATGTGAATGAGTTGTTTTAGACGTTCTTTTTTAAATTTAGAATGAGGGATAGTGGTGTAAAGGGTAGAAAAATCAAAAGTTTTTATACTTTTTACTGACGATAGAGTACACGTATTAGAACAAAATGGTCAAGTAGTTCTTTAGAATTTTTGAGAATCCACATTTGGTTGATGCCAGATGTAGAATAGTTTCTGAATAAGACTGAAGGCCATTTTTGATGACTGTCAAAATCTGTGTTAGATCGAATTACTAATAATGATTTAGTAGTACATTTAAAGGAACTTACTATATATCTTTCCTTGTATGGGTTTTTTTTAAGTTGTGGAATCCAATACAAGTAAGGCTTGTCAAGTTCTTACTGTTTAAAATCCAAAGACTCAAGGACTCCCCTTATGATTGGAAAGAACTTCATCTTTGGTAAAATTAGTTTTGGTATAAGTAGGATTATCCAATATAAATATATCTAAACCAACTCCTTAATGAAACATTCAACATATAATTTCTTACAAACGAAAATAATGTTGTTAGAAGCTTTATCAGCTTGGACAACAACATACCTGTTATGTATGTCAGTAAGGATTGCAGAAATCTCAGGGTCCCTGAGCACTAAATAAGGTTTAGACCCTTTAAGTTTGGCAATCCTTGACTTTATAAAATTTCTAATTGTCCTTATCCAGTCAGATAAAGTATCAAGCTCTACGTCATTTAATTTAGCCCAACCTCTAGCATACTCTTCAACAGAATCCATAATAATTTTGAAATCTGTCCCCAAGTAAAAGGTTGAGCCTCCCTATATTTAGGGCCTTTTGAAAGAAGACATCTTAATTTAGTGTTCTCAATTATAACTAATAACAAGAATAGAATTCCTGGGTCCCCCGCCGGTCAAGCAGTATACTAGTATACTGTATATGAAATTGCAATATTTTCAAACATTCAGGGCTGTTCCAGAATTAAAGGTGCGGGAGGTTTGGAGGAACATTTTTTTACCCCCACCACCAATTTTTTTTTTTCTATTTTTCCTGTCGCAAATATATCCAAAATACTACAATCTAAAATCAAACAAATACCTATTAACATATATAAGTTTATCTAAAATGTACGAGACAATATCACTGTACAGTTTTTGTTTAAAAATCATATTCAAGTTTCATACTCTGGTTTACATACTGTATAAAATCACATACCTTATTGCAGAGATATACATGTAAGAAAATGGTCAGAATAGGGGACAGGAAAAAAACAAGATGATGCCTCGTCATCTGTTGTCAATATCTGGTCAAGATTGTTCCCATGAAAATGAGTTGCCTGATTGTAGGCATGAAAGCACTTTCAAGGTCAATTTTTGATATAATGAAGTAATTATTGTGGTCAAAGTCCCATAACTCCAACAAAAAGTATCGGCCAAGGCTGATTTAGGAACTTGACCAAGGTATTAGTGGTATAAACATATGGTATAAATTTAATGAAAATCTGTCAAAATTTGTAGGCATGAGAGCGCTTACAAGGTCACAAAGTCCCATAACTCCAACAAAAAGTATCAACCAATGCTGATTTTCGAACTTGACCAAGGTAATAGTGGTATAAACATTTGGTATAAATTTAATGAAAATCTGTCAAAATTTGTAGGCATGAGAGCGCTTACAAGGATAATTTTTGATATAATGAAGTAATTATTGTGGTCAAAGTCCCATAACTCCAACAAAAAGTATCGACCAAGGCTGATTTAGGAACTTGACCAAGGTATTAGTGGTATTAACATTTGGTATAAATTAAATGAAAATCCGTCAAAATTTGTAGGCATGAGAGCGCTTACAAGGTCACAAAGTCCCATAACTCCAACAAAAAGTATCAACCAATGCTGATTTTCGAACTTGACCAAGGTAATAGTGGTATAAACATTTGGTATAAATTTAATGAAAATCCGTCAAAATTTGTAGGCATGAGAGCGCTTACAAGGGCATTTTTTGGATAAAACAGAGTCATTATTGCGGTCAAAGTCCCATAACTCCAACAAAAAGTATCGACCAATGCTGATTTTCGAACTTGACCAAAGTATTAGTGGTATAAACATTTGGTATAAATTTAATGAAAATCAGTCAAAATTTGTAGGCATGAGAGCGCTTACAAAAAAGTGTGACGGACGGAAACACGGACGCACGGACGGACGGACGCCTGGCATTTCTATTTCCCCGCTCCCGGTTGCAGCAGGGGACAAAAAGTGGAACCAATGCTCTGGTCGTTCGTAATTATGCGAGAGTCCACTGTTGGATACAAAATAGTTGTAGATTTGTAGATTATTGATGAAAAGAGTTTAACATTTAAATGTGAAATTATTAAAAAATCTAGCTTCATTTTATTTATATACATATAGCATTGCTTATTTTTTGATACAAATTTAAAATTTCTACGTTGAACCAAGTTCCATACATAGGCCAATTCTTATGTTTTGCAATGTACAGAGTTAGTAGGTAGGTAATATTCGGGAGCTTTGGATTGGATTCCTTTAGATTGATGGTGTGTTAAACCCCAGTAATTTTTTTTTTTTCACTTTATTGAGATAGTCAGTTAAAGGATGGTGGAGGAAACCCAAGTGCCCAGAGAAAAACTACTGACTTTGAGCAAGCAAACAGACTTTTTCATGCAAGAATCTGCCTTAGTGGAATTCCAACCTAGATGGTGAAAGGAACTGTGCATAAGTGCATGCTTTAGACCAATCTGTCACCAAGTCCCTTTTAATTCGGACATTTAGACTTGTTTAATCATTAGTTATACAAAGTGAAGCAGCTAGTTTGAATAAAGCAGTAATGAGACCAGGTGGATCATTGGGACATTTAATGTATGCTTTGCTGTATAATTGGTTTATTCATTAAGTGAAATGGCTAGTAATATATTAATATAAATAAAATTTTATTGACTTTGAAAATTAAAGCAAATTCATGAATTAAAAGATGCTGGTTAACTAGCACAAATATTGGTGATAGATTGATGTATAACAGTGACCTTTAACACATGTTTTACTACACATATGTTTAAGTGTGTAATAATAATAATAGATACACACATGTATATATGTAATTCTTCCTGTGTATTTCAGATGCTTTACCAATCATATAATGGAACCTTCCACTAGTTGATTGTATACCTCTGACATCTTCAAGTTGTATGATAATTGTTTTGTGTGCTAATTGAAGCTCAGTATTGCCAACACTGCCACCACCAACATCATCATCAACATCTCCTGATAGATATTTACATGTGTGTGTATGTGTGTTTTTAATCAGTCTGTATTTCTGCAGTGGTTGTGTTGTACATGTACTTGTAGTATGATTATATAGCATACCTAACGCATGGAGATTCACGGAATATAACATTTATATCAGAAAGTAATTGTGAGTATCATTTTTAATCATTTTTTTCTCTAATATTTCCATTAGAAAATAATAAATACTAAGATAAATGAATAGTTGTTAACCTGCATGTTTTTCTAAAAAAATTATATATATACATGTATATATACAATCAATCATACCAACCAAATTTAAGTCAACAAGGTGGTAATTTAATCTAAATTATATATGTGTGTGTGTGTGTGTGTGTGTGTGTGTGTGTGTGTGTGTGTGTGTGTGTGTGTGTGTGTGTGTGTCATCTTCTGGACTTAGATTTAGTGTGTATGATTGATATTTTAACCATATTGTTTAGGAAGTTGGATTTAGGAAAAATTAAAGATTTTTATAATATATTAATACTGAGTTTAGGTTTTATAAAAGTATCTGTAAATACGAACATGGGGCTACTTTGTGTTGAATTTGGTTGTTTCAGGACATATTTTAGATTTGAGTATTTGAGGAAATTTGTATGACTTATTTGAAAATTATAAAAAGGGAAATTATAGTCATTGTTTATTAATTAGTACTTATCATTAGTGTAATTTTATTCTATATTTGAATAACATTTGTTACCAGTGACTAAAAAAAATGAATATTGAATTTTGGCAATAAACTTTTAAAGAACTTGATTATTCTGGTGTTATTTAGTCAATAATCTGCATTTCCCCACAGATTAGTACAATACATTGTACAATTTTTATTATTAATATTAACTACATTTATGTAATATCTACCAAGATTTTATTTATTATTTTAAATGTTGTATTAGGAAGTTATATATGAAATATTCAGGAAAATTGAAAGATGATATATTTGAAAATTCCCAGTGGTATTTCATAAAAGACTTAATCTTATATAATTTGTTTTGATCTAATGTCAGTTGACAATCGGGCTGTTGCCAACTATGTTGATTTATCAATTTATCAAGATATATAGCAGAATGAGTGATCAATATTGTGTATGTAATCATACAAGATCGTTAGTGTGTGTGTGTGTGTGTGTGTGTGTGTGTGTGTGTGTGTGTGTGTGTGTGTGTGTGTGTGTGTGTGTGTGTGTGTGTGAGAGAGAGAGAGAGAGATACTTATGCAAGACTAAGTATATTTTCTTTATCTAGCCCAAATTTTGTCATATATCTTACATTTTCAGCATTGGAAGATTGACGGTAATCTGTATTATCAATGTTGAAAATTTTGCAAGCAACAAAATTATAAAACAACAACAAAGATGTATGTTTTGTAATGCTGGATAATGTCTGAAAAAACAACAGAAAGTAATGTGTCTTACTACACAGATTGGCTTGCTTATGTAAAACAAGCATAAGTGTTAAAAAACAAACCACAAAACAAGAAACAAAATTTACAAAAATGAAAAAATGATGATCTTAACTCATGCTGAATAGGACAGAAAGCATTGGCTTGATTAATTTAAAAAGTCAAGGTCACAGATCCTATAAAACTTTATCCTTTTAAATAATTGTCTTTTATATTTAAAGTCAAAACATAAATGTAGCAAGAATTACACCTTGACTTGTTAATTTGGTTCTCTCTCTCTCTCTCTCTCTCTCTCTCTCTCTCTCTCTCTCTCTCTCTCTCTCTCTCTCTCTCTCTCTCTCTCTCTCTCTCTCTCTTGCTTGCCAAAAGGTCTGGTTTTCTCTGGGCACTCCAGTTTCCTTTACCATTCCAGAACTGAACTGCAGCCTAAGTAAGTGAAAGAATCTTGACTGGGACGTAAAACACCATTACTCCTTCCCCCCCCTTTCTCTCTCTCTCTCTCTCTCTCTCTCTCTCTCTCTCTCTCTCTCTCTCTCTCTCTCTCTCTCTCTCTCTCTCTCTCTCTCTCTCTCTTTTTAAAGGTTACATAAAAGCAAAACTTTTTTATCTGGTATATGATATACGGTTTAGAAAATCAATAAGTAAAAATGTCATTAGAGAGAGATTATTGTGGATATTGCTTGTGAATTGTCATTTTAATGATAGAAAGCTGCTGATAAAACATTTGTTTCTGTTCAGACCACTTAACTTGATGAGAGCATAATGATATCATCATAACTACACCATTACACAATATATACATAATCCTAAGTGACTTTTTTATGGTCATTGACAGATACACATACACTTAATATAAAGATCACTCTGTTAGTTACAACCAACTATTTCTTTAAAGCCAGACAATCTACCGGTAATAGCTTTTTCTGCAGGTTTAGTATAAATTCAGACTGTTTCAATTGTCACCAGTCTTTCGTAAAAAAAGTTTTGCACTTTATATTATATAAAGTACACTCTATACATTAAAATCAACTATTTCTTTAAAGCCAGGCAATCTAATAGCATTTTCTGCATTTTGGTATAAATTCAAACTGTTTAAAATGTCACCAGTCTAATTCATGAAAATTTGACCTAGAGTAATGTATTTAGTTGATTGTTCAGTTTTTGGCTTGACATATTCCAAGTCTACTTCTGTGTATGGGGGTTTAAAATGATAAGATTTAAGATTGCAGTGGTGCCGGTTCTCAGATCAACCATAATAAGGAAAGTTTATTAATCAAGTTTTCACTATACCAGTCAAGATTCTTTCACTTCACTTATTCTGAGGCAGCCATTTTTGGTATGGTGGAGAAAATCAGATTGTCAAGAGAAAACCACTGACCTTCAGTGAAATGACAGATTTCTGTGATAGTGAGATCTGGGAAAGTGCAAGTTGCGCTTTTAGAAGTGCGAGTTGTTTAATTTGTAGATTGATGCATATGGTCACTTACCCACTGAGGCCTCATAAAAAAGTGATTTTCTTTTTGATCATGGCCTCTATTGATGTGGGTAAGTAAGAGATTTATGGGTTTTAATGTTTTAGTGCTAATCTGCATCATTGTAAGATAGAGTACTAGCACTATAAAAATTGTTATATAGGAATCTTGTAAAAAGCAGATAAGATAAACATGATCCACATGTAAAAGATAAATTTTCAGTGATAAAAAAATGTGTCTATATATTCTAAAATAGCTAAAAAAAAATTTGGTATCATGTTGAACAGTACACAACCAGCTAGATACATGTATATTGAAATCTATATGTCTATGTATTTCTGCTGTGTATACTTTGATGAAAAGAGCGAAAATAGGTTAACAGTGACCTAATAAAAGAATTTAATTATTTGTCAGGTAATTTACAGTTTCAGGTGTAAAACAATGTTATTAATACCTATGTATATTGTTTCTAAAGTCAGTATGTGGCATGATATCAAACATGTACCAAAATCAAAGATATTAAATACAAAAATAGATCATACATATGTGAATGGCTAGAATAATTATCCTAAACCAGTGTTGTATATATACTAGTACATACACCTACACAGAATGTTTTACTTAGCACCATGTTTTAGGTTTGTGTATTCCAGGATTTGTTTCATTTCTATTCAGATGTATAAATTGCCATTACTTAATTCATTAATAAGACCTAAAATACGAGTTTAGCTAGATTAATGATTTGAGGTATCAGATTATTTGGGTAGGTTATCTGGTGATGACGTGAATGTTTACAGAATGTAACAGATGAAAATACTGAATATAAATAACATATGGTTGTTTGATAAACAATAATAAATACCTTTACAGAACACATGTAATTGGGTGTTAATTTATTCCAGTTTACATGCTCTCTCTCTCTCTCTCTCTCTCTCTCTCTCTCTCTCTCTCTCTCTCTCTCTCTCTCTCATCCATTCTCTAACTCACTCTTAACACAATGCTTAAGAGGCATTACAGTTTACAGCATCTCACCATCTAGGTTCAAATCCCACTCAGGGTAGATTCTAGTGTGAGAAAGTTTATCAATTCCATCTGCCAATTGGTGGGGTATCTGAGAACTCCTCTTTTCTCTACTATTCCTGAACTAACCATTTCAATAAAAGTGAACGAATCATGACTGCAGAGGCATAAAACTACATAAATTCTCTCATTCTCTTGCAGTGAATCTTTAAAATTCCTTATCTAGCCATTCACACACGAAGATTCTGTCTTAGCAGTACATACCCACTTTTTAGCTTGGATTGAGTAAGTCTAGAAGTGCTAGCAATCTTATGCCATACCTAAATGTACTTGTGTGTTTTAATGTCATATAAGAAGGTTTTTTTGATGGATCAAAAACTGAAAATCCAGGTTTTTTTTTTTTTTTTTTTTAATTTAAAAACAAAAAAACAATAAAACTTTTTCAGAATATTTAATTTAATAATTTAGATTTTACATTTATTGTATTTGCATTTGCTTTAAAATGCATCCAAAAACATAAAAAAAAAAATCACTAATTAATAATTTTATATCCACAAAAATCACCTAATTGGAAAATAAACGTTTAAAAAATTTTTTAAAAATTTTTTTTATATAAACTAGATATCTAAGCAAGCTATGTTTTTCATGTAAGGTTAATTTTCACCAGTGATGTGACATTGTTGCACTAACATATTAGATATAATATCAGCACTGCTCTGTTCATTACAATATAATCAAGCTTCATTGAACAGGTCATCAACAAAGTCATTATTGTGCTATATATATCTAGTAAGAGTGATCAAACTAAAGTAATTGTGATTTGGTAACAATTTATAAAATGATGGTATGATATAAATGGTCATGCCTTTTAAGTACTGAAGTAGTTATTTAACTCAGATTGGTATTGTGAATCTTGTTGCCAGAACAGTGTTTCATTTCATTAATCATTGATCAGTTTGGCAATTTGGTATGAGGATAGGATATTTTAGCTTAAAATAAATCAAGATTAAGCATAGATTTGTATGATAACAAACAATCTTTGTCGCTATTAACTCTCCTTGAATTAGACCATGGTAAATTATTCATCAATCATAAGTTTCACAAGGTAGGTAGAGCCAACCATTAGCATAAGACTCTCTAGAGTGGTAACAATTTTTAAACCTGTTTGGTTTACAATATTGTACTAATTTGATAGTTATTTTGAAACAAACCTAACTTTCATGTTTTTTCTAAAGAATCGTGTTAGCATCTTCATATCATATTAAAACAATTGATGATGATACTTTTAGCAAATTAATATGAGTAAGGTTAATGGTGTTTTACGTTCCAGTCAAGATTCTTTCACTTATTTCAAGACGATAAGTTCTGGGATGGTGGAGGAAACTGGAGTGCCCAGAGAAAGCCATCAACCTTCAGCAAGCGAACTGCCAAACTTTCTCACATTAGGATCTGTCTCGAGTGGGATTGTAACCCAGGTGGTGAGAGGTGCTGTGATCTGTAAGCACACGCTTTAGACCATTTGATCAACACAGCCCCTAAATTAATATGAGTCATAGCCATATTTATGCAGTTAGTATATCTTGGTCAAGTTGCAGAAAGTCTTTGTAATCTTCTATATTCTAACCACTCTGCTATTAGCTTTTTCCTTTTTCTTTCCTTGACCTGTGCCTTTTAATGTAACAGTTCTGACATTAGTTTTTTGTTTTATAGACAAGTGTTTTTGATCTACCCATTCTCTTAATTTCCTTTTCTTTTCTAGACCAGGGTTTAATTTTCTTACTGTCCTGTCCTTGGCCATTTCTTTATAGATCATTGTTATATAATTTAACCACTCTGCCAAATTAGCCATTTTGTTTCTTGACCTGTGCCTTATTATCCAACTATTCTAACTTTTTCTGAATCTTTTATAGACACCTGCCTTTTATTTTTACCATTCTGCCAGCTCTTTTTTTTAATCCATTAGTTTTCTAATAATATCATAGAAATCATCTCTTTGAAGTTTCTTTGATGTTGATTAATTATATATTTCTTTTATCATACAACAACCATATTTATATACATGTATTAATGTTATTATGATCCATCCACTTTAACAGTCTATTATATAAACTTGTCATCAAATAAATCATTTATTTGTCAATTAAATAAAGCCATTACATTTGTCTATATATGTTTATTACAAAACTAGTATTGCAGTTACCAGTAAGACATAGTTAATATTTCTGCAGTATGACCTGTGGAACCTACTTCTATTAAATAAATGGAAAACCTGTGGAAACTGATGATCTATGACATATTGTATTTTAACTGTTGTATTAACTTTTATAAATTGAAAACATTGTCCTCAAAGGAAAAAACCACTATACACAAAGAAAGAACACTATCTGCAGTGTACACACACAGATCAAACACTCAAAAGACTAGAAGCCAAATAACAATGAACATTGGACAAACTTGCTAAATGACACAAAGAAATCTACATTTGGATAAACTTGCTATATAACATAATGAAATCTACATTTGGACAAACTTGCTATATAACACAATAAAATCTACATTTGGACAAACTTGCTATATAACACAGTGAAATCTACATTTGGACAAACTTGCCAAATAACACAATGAAATCTACATTTGGACAAACTTGCTAAATAACATAATAAAATCTACATTTGGATAAACTTGCTAAATAACACAATAAAATCTACATTTGGACAAACTTGCTAAATAACACAATAAAATCTACATTTGGATAAACTTGCTATATAACACAATGAAATCTACATTTGGACAAACTTGCTAAATAACACAATGAAATCTACATTTGGACAAACTTGCTAAATAATGCAATGAAAATCTACATTTGGATAAACTTGCCAAATAACGCAGTGAAATCTACATTTGGATTAACTTGCCAAATAACAATGAAATCTACATTTGGATTACCGTAACTTGCCAAATAACACAATGAAATCTACATTTGGATTAACTTGCCAAATAACAATGAAATCTACATTTGGATAAACTTGCCAAATAACACAATGAAATCTACATTTGGATAAACTTGCCAAATAACACAATGAAATCTACATTTGGATAAGCTTGCCAAATAATACAATGAAATCTACATTTGGACAAACTTGCCAAGTAACATAATATCATGGGTAAAAAAATAAACTTATGCAGAGTGTTATATTTTTTATAACCAAACAACAATACAATTTATATGACTCAATCCTTTTCAGCATTTGATAAAATTAATGGTTTTTACAAATAAAAAAAAATGACAAAGACATCGTTTACTCACACATACAATTAGTGCATTATGTGTGTGTGTGTGTGTGTTGTAACTAATGAATAAAATTATTCCTTTGAGAGATAAATCGAACAATGTCTTTTCAGTTTTTTGTACCAGGCTTAAGAAATTGAGAGTTTGATTTTCATATTTAGACAATATACCAGATAATGTAATGATTTTTTTTTCCAGTTTTGCCATAATTAGATGGAATACTAGTAACAGTAGTATGCATGTACCTGTATTAATAAGGTACATAAAATTTATGAATGTAATTTAGAGGTAAATCAGACAGACAGTGATACATTGTGATGATGATGTTGTAGGCTGTATAAAACTGAAGACAAGATTGATCCTATGTAGGAATTGTTTATTTATATGTATGTTATATACTACCATAATCATGTCGCCCCCACAACATGGAAGGAAATAAATCATTTGATGCTTATCTTATTGTCTTTTTGCTGGTTCATATGTAATTTTTATGCTTACTTTATTCTCAAATACATCTATTCAGTTTCAATTTTTCAATTTTTGGAGGCCTCTGTGACCAAGTGGTCTAAAGCATAAGCTTCAGGATCAGAGACCTTTTTACTGCTTAGGTTTGATTTCTACCCCAAAACTTTGTCAGTTAACTTAGTAAAAGTCAGTGTTTTTTAGCACACCGACATAAAGCTAAAGCTTTAGCATAAAGCTCAGATAACTTTTTGTAATCCATCTTCATCTGTTGTGTTTCATGTCATATGTATATGAAAATATTGTAGATATTGATGACAATCATTTAGGTATAAGTTTCAAGGTCATTGGATCAAGGGTCAAGGTCATAGCTCCATTTGAATAATGCATTGGTTAATTATCTGGAAAACTTTCAACTTTTTGCATCAGCATGTGCATTGGAAAGTTGTAGGTATTGATATAATGATCATTTTGATATATGGTTCAGGGTTATTGGATCAAAGGTCAAGGTCATAATCTCTATAGTGTTTTAATTCAGGTTTTAAGTTTTTGATGCTTTGTAGATGTACTTGTTCAATACATGGACATACCTTTGATAAAGATCAAATTTCTATATGTAGACTACAGTATAGAGTCCACCTCTATATAAAGTCCACCTGTCTATAGCAACCGGTCTGAAGTATTTCAAATGGATTTTACTATATAATGAACCTCTATATAAAGTCCACCTGTCTAATGTGAATAAAGTCCACCCTTTCCAGTCCCAAATGACTCCAGAACCTGTCTATAAAGTCCACTTCTTTAATATAGTTTTTTATTAAACAAATTTTTTGCAGTAAATATCAGCAACATTTCTTTGATACTGAGATGTATGAAGATTGTCAATAAATAATTTTAATATAAATTATTGATCACACTAAATACAATGTAGTAACTTACATAGTTTTAAAATCTACTATAGTAAAGACTACAGTATCAACTGATATTACGTAAAATTTTGAAGAAAAATATATGAAGTCATACTTATCATGTCAACAACTGAAGACATCAAATACAAAGGTAGAAATACCCATTGTTATCTATTATGTTTTATATATAATTGTTTAATTTGGGACACCTTTGCTGCTACTTATAACAACAAAGACACAATTAGTCAAGTGTATATAATAGCTAGAGTTTAACCAAATAATTTTTCCTGATGTACAGTTGATCAAATTTAGATAGTTTGGTTTTTTTTTAAATAATTATTTTTGAATAATCTGTTTTTAAAAAATAAAATGAAAATAACTTTATTGATGTATAAATTAATAAGTTTTTAATAGGTACTGCATATTTTCACTTTTTTAACTATTTTAAACACCGTATGTTTACTCGTACATATACTGATATAGGGGACCCTCTATATAAAGACCACCTGTCTATTAAGTCCACTTTTGCTCTGTCCCCTAGGTGGATTTTATACACAGGTTATACTGTATATGTAAAAACTTTGATAGTTGGATGTTTAGTTTTAATTCTTTCTTAAAATGAATTTTTGATAGGCTTAACATGAAAATTAAATTGATGGCCTAGTATTTGGTACATTGTACTTTTGCTGCTACATGTATTTTAGCTATTTAGAAATATATGTTTGTTGTTACTAGACCTCAGATATTTAAGATGCTGATGACATGTTAAATTTAAATTGGAAATATTGTAGTAGAGGGCTTCAAACGGGGGAGTGGATTTTGAAAGTATTAAATTACTCTAACTGACGTACTATACAGAAAATTGAAGACAAAACTCAGTTGAGCATTTAAGCCAAAAATCCTCTTCGGGTTTTTTTTTTCACAGTTATCTGATTCCCTTAAGGTCAAGAAATGGTTATGCTGGTTGATTGTAAAATTTTTCAAAGCCATGTCAGCATTTTTATCAGCTATCACAGCAAGAGCAAGTAAAATTTTAGAACAAGTTCAAGGTTTGTGTGCAGGACTCAGCAAGAGATGTTTTTTATGGTCTGCATTGTACAAGCCACCAATCAGAGTGACTTTAGCATACCATACCACTCTCCCAGTCACATGCTGACACAGGATGATCCAGTCAATATTCTGTCCTCATAACGCTGAGCTTCATCACAGTGAGGAAGCAGTTTCTCAAATTTTAAAGTCTATTGTATGACATGGTAGCTAGCACTCAAACCTAGGAACTTCTGCTCTCCAGGCAGAGGCTCTACTTTGAGCCCTGAGGAAGTCAATCATGTTTTAAATATGAAAACCTGCTGCTAATGGGTTTTAATACAAAAAAACCTGCAGTTAATGGCAACATAGACATATTAAGTAAAACTACAAAGTATTCTTACTATATGTTCTATTACTGTCTAAACCATCTTGGTACAAAGATGAAATGAATAATAATAAAGATTATGAGTAACAACAAGATGTCTGCTGATACGCAGACATAATTAGATTCACGCATGTATGCCACATCCAGTAAAAATTGTTCGTTTCACATGCTGTGTATGTTGATAAGAAACTGAAAAATCAGCTACATGTATTTAATCAGTTAACTAGGGATACAATAGCAACTACTCAAAACTATAATACATACTACAAAACTCCTTGCTAAAGTTAAAACAATCATTTTCTAAAATTTGAGAGATATTTGCACCACATCAGGCATAAAGAATAAGTATACTTTTCACTGCTTTGCTGTCTACATTTGAACGATACCAAATATGAAGCTTGGCACATAATGTTAGAGTGAATTTCAACCTAACAATGTCAACATTTCAGAAAAAATATCTCGATAAATCCCTGTCTAAGCTCACATATCCTGGCACAGATTTGAAACTCACATGCTTGGCCATTGACAATTATCCCTCTGCTACAGTTTCCTCCATTTCAGATTCACAAATTTCACTTCCGACATATAGCCAGCAATCTTTTACTCCAAACTTCTTTACAAATTCTTCCATAATTGAAATGGGGCCACACAGGTGCACCTGTTTTCGACCAAAATATAGTCCACAAATAACAACACATTTATCGTTGATATTCAATTTTATATATATAACTTATATATCCATTATTCCTAAAAATACATTATGTTAATGAAAAATTGAGAAAATACCATCAAATACCTGATAACACTATAATTTCTCAAACCAAAACCCCCTGTTTTTACCCCACATCAAAAACAGTGCCGATTAATAATGTGTTGTACTAGGTCTAAAATTCAGCTGTTTTATCTACTGGACTCCAATGTGCATATGTTATAGATGGGAATTTTTTATTTTTAAAATCAATGAATAATTGTTTAAAAAATAATTTAACGAAATTTAACAAAAATTTAACAATTGAACTGTTTTAAAATGATGTTCATTGTTAGTATGAAGCAACAACTTTGCAAGCAAACTTATCATAACGCGTTAACGCTTGTTATTCCATTTGCTTGCAAATTGTTGCCTTCATACTGACAATGAACATCATTTAAAAACAGTTCAATTGTTAACTGTCGTAGTACCATGTTTTGGTCAATAACAAAACAAATAATGTCCTATTTGATTATATATATATTTGATACAGCAATACTTTCTTACCCTTCCTTGTGCAAGTATTGTGAGTGTGTCAGGGTTAGAGATGTATACACAGACTGTGATGTATCTGGTATAAATACACCTTAGTACTCAGTATAACACCTGTAATACAGAATTAGAGATATACTGTTTAGTGTCACTCCACAGAATCTAGTGTATAATCAACAACTAAAAAGAAAAGTGGAAGAAGAATTCACATGTTTTATTTACATCTATATACAATGCTGTAATCTTGGAATGTTACCTTTAAACAATGTCAAATATTTAGACACAGATGAAGATCGGGTAAGGCTGGGTTTGGTTCAGTATTTTGATGGTTTGAGAACATTGAATTGTTTAAAGAAAACCTCATATATTTTTGGTAGTTGGTTTATCTGTGATGCTGAAGTGGAGATATATTTTTTTACTGGATCAAACAATGCTAGATATTTAGACAATTTGAGTGAGAGGATCACAATCAAGTAAATAAACCTATATGTTGATGGTAATGATATAGTGTAGCTGAAGAAAAGGAGATAGTAAGCATTCTTTATGATGATTTCTATAAGTATTGAAAACCTCTCAAGCCAGAGGGATTGGATTGGATTGGATTAATGGTGTTTTACACCCCAGTCAAGATTTTTTTTGCTTATATTGAGGTGGTCAGTTAGGGATTGTTGAGGAAACGGAAATACTGGAGAAAACTAACAATTGTCGGCAAGTGAGCTAACAAACTTTTTCACACTAGGATCTGCCGGAGTATGATTTGAACCTGGAGGGTGAAACGGACTGTGATCTGTTAGTGTGCACTAAAGAAGTGATAGAAATATTAATAAGTATTTACCTTTTTACACAATATAAGAGGTAATTGAATTTTGTTGTATAAGGCACCTGTCTACTTGATTAAATTTGGTAAGTTCAGATTTTTTCCCCTCACTCTTTATAATGTTATAATTTTAACTATTATTTATACTATAATTTTTCTTATTCACAGTCAAAATAGTGTATTGTACCTGCAAATTATGCAAAATTTTTCACCTAAATAGACTTCAATTACCATGATTTGCTTTAAAGTGGTTTTGTTATTTTCTGGAATTTGTTGATTAGATCCAACATTTCCAAAAAACTAAAATTCAGGGAGCGTGGAGTAGAGAGGAGTGGAGTAATGGTGTTCACCCCTAAGTCAAGATTTTTACACTTATTTGAAGGTGGTCTGTTCTGGGATGGGGGAGGAAATTAGAGTGTCTGGAGAAAAGCACTGACCTTTGGCAAGCCAGCTCACAAACTTTCTTGCACTAGGTTCTGTCTCGAGTGGGATTTGAACCCAGGCATTGAGAGGCACTGTGATCTGAAAGTGCTCGCTTTAGACCACTCGGCCACTGAGGCCCTGCAGGAAGATCAGTGTACTAATTGTAGTTACTCTTTAAGAAAAACTAATTTTGCATTGTTCAGGCTATTTTTATTATTATTATTATTATTATTATTATTATTATAATTGCAATTTGGACCATTTGGTTAAAGTTTTTGCAAATTATCAGAAAACAACCATACACAAAATTACGGGATCATCTGTCATCTGTGTTGAAAGACCAATTAGTGGTTTAACTGTGAATGACCATCAACTTCTGGCAGCAAGAAAGATGTAAACAATAATTATTTCTGGTGACAAAGTAATCATTATAATCTAATGAGGTAAAGAGTAGCCTTTGGTACATTAAAAGTTGTTTTTTTTGTGTCTTGTAAACTTGGTTTTTCGGCGATCATAATTCTGTGTATAAATAGTTATGTTCATTTAAAAAAAGCTAAGCTAAAATAGCGCCAAACCTCGAACTAAATAAAAGGGATTATATTTTTTGTGTCACTGCATTCTCAGGAACATATGGGTTTTTTTTCTACGAAAAGTATACCAACCTTTTTATTTATCTATTTATTTATTTTTTTTTTTATTTATTTATTTATTTTTTTTTTTCCAGCACAATTTTAGACTGAATTTCGGATAACTTACTACTACATGTATATATTATTGTTGTAAAATGAATCTGGCTTTAAATATATGTAATGAAAATATTTCATTAAAGATGAGATAATTTTGAAAGCAATAATTTGGTCAGCTTATTATTCTTTTTGAAAAATTATTCTTGCCTTATAATGTAATTAAAAGGTTTTTCTTTAAGATAAGATTATTTTGAAAGCTGCTGAATATAACTGCTAAATATATAACCATCATCATCAACAACATTGATTGAAAATATGCTATGTATTCTTTATTATCAGTTATTTACTGACAAACTTCTGTCATTATTTGTAATGACCTTGAAAAATTATTGGTTTTTTTTTCTGTGAAACATAACAATTTATCAAAAAATGTTGTTTTTAAAAAAAAAAACAAAAAGCACTGTTTTAGTTAGATTTGTCAAAACACTTATATTACTCATAAAAATACATTTATGAACATTTAAGGATTTCTCACACAAAAAAATCAATAGATTAAATGAACTAACATATTATTTTTCTGTCGGATTATTAAATTTTGAGGTTGAATAATTGATATTTCTGTTACACTTAGTTTTGTAGTTGTATTGATTCAGAGTTTAGTAAAAAGTTCATTATGTTTGTTTATTCCATGTTAACCACAATTTATCAAAGTCATGGCTTTTTTCTTTTTTTTTTTTTTTTTTGCTTTTTTTTTGTGACACTTCATTACAGATCACAATTATATTTTTAGTAACTGTTTTTAATGCCTCATGGGTTGAGTTTGAAACTGATAGGACTCGTAGCAACTTTTTAAAATTTATTTTATTTATTTATTTATATAGATATTTATTTATTTAATTAATTATTTATTTTTAATTGTGACAATTTATTATATATCACCAGTTATCTTCATTGTTCCTTTTTTTTTTATATGTCATGGGTTGAGTTTTACTCTTGACAAAGTCATGGCTTTTTATTTTTATTTATTTATTTATTTATTTATTTTTTTTTTTTTTTTTTTTTTTTTTTTTTTTTTTTTTTTTTTTTTTTTTTTTTTTTGTTACCATGGTGACATGTTAAGTCGTCATTTTTGTTTGCTGTTTTTGTGATGTTCATGATAATATACAATAATTATTGTTCAGGTATGTGTTTACCAGCAGGGAGCAATATGTCTGGTAAATAAGGACATAAAACATCAATATTTGCTGCACAATACTAAATAATGGAGTTATAATTTGTCGACATTGTCTGATAAAGATTTCAGAATTGTTATTGTTATAAGATCACTTTGAATTTACTGGTATTGTAAACAAGTTAGTTGTTATTGGCAGATAAGCACATGACTGATTTTGCGGTTTGCTGGCACAGTCTGGTAAATATAAAAGATTTTTAAATTTTTATCATTATTTAATTGTCTATTTATTACTATAAACAGGTAAATGTAATTATTTTTGCAGCTTTGATTTTAAATTAATTAACAAAATTTTACCTTGGTACAATAGTTTTTATATGGCGTATGTTTCTATAATGTAAACACCATAATGTTCAAGTGCAAATATGGGATATTAAAAGATAATATTACTGTATTTATGCTAGATAAATTGCATTAATTGTTGTTACTGACTACAAAATATATAACAATGGATTGAATATTGAAAAAATGATACTAACTAAAAAAGTCTTTTGAGAGCCAAATACCCCTGCCCCCAACATCTTTATTTGACCTTGTGTCCTTGACCTTTGACATTTATATAAATAAAGTATGCAATGCATTGTCTCTTGTTGGTTTACATTTATACCAATTTTGATGGCAATCCATCCACAGATGTGCAAATTGAAAAAAAAATAGTTTTAATAGGATAGACAGATGGGTGTACAACAAGACAGATGGACACGGCATTTCCTTTTTACCCTTTATACCCCCCCCCCCCTAACAAACTTTATGGGAGTAGTAGTATTAAACAGACATAATAAATATACAATTAAACATTAGCAACAAATACATAATGCTAAAGTTGTGAAAAGAAAAATTATTCATGAAAAAAGTTACATATTTGATTGGCACAACAAGAATAAAAGTCGGGGATCTCAGATATAGAACTTATTGAGAAATCACTCATTATACCAAATATTATAGTGAGGAGAGTGGAGTAATGGTGTTTTACAGATTCTTTCACTTATGTTGTGGCAGTCAGTTCTGGAATGGTGGAGGAGACTGGAGTGCCAAACTGACCAACTTTTTCACACCAGATATTATAGTGAATGTAAAAATTGATACAATATAAAATCATCAAAATTGTATTTTAATTTCCATCAGGATATTGATAAAAGTAATGGATAACTAATGATTTAGAATTATTTTTGAAAGTAACAACCACCCTGTTGTCCTCCTTTTATATGCTCTGTCACAAGTCAATCATGTGACCAGCATGACTTTGCTATATGTCCTTGGAAAGGCTTGCAAGTCTGCCATGATGTGACCAGCATGACTTTGCTATTTGTCCTCTTATAGACTCTGTAAGTTTGTCATTCTGTGATCATTGTGACTTTGCTATTTCTAGGTGCAAAAACAATGGCCATGTCAGAAAATGTGTCAGATGATGCCATTAACAACCGACAACTGACAACAGCATCTTCTCAGACATCAAATTGTATGGAAAACATTCAAAATCAGATATTATACATGTTTCTGTGTTGAGTACCATTGGTCAATTAAAGAAATTTGTAGCTGAGAAAATATGTACAGGGCAATATCTATATTTGTTGGGTTAAAATTTCTTTCTTTCTTTTCTTTTCTTTTTTTTTTTTTTTAAATGTTGGAAGAATATTTCATGGAATTGTGTTTTGTAAAAATAAATTTAATAATGGGCCTTATTAAGTAAAATTTTTGTTGGCATTATTAGATTTTGTTGCATTTACTAACCCATGAAAAAAAGAAAATTTAATCCCCCCATGAATATTTGCGACTTGAGAGACCATTAATATGAAATCTCCCAACTGACTTGCCATAAAAAAGTATCCAGTGGTGTTATTTTCTTAATTGACACCATCAGGGCAACAATCACAACCTGTCCACAAGATCGGTGATGACATTTACCTATAAATCCTTTTAAACCAGATTTGGAATAAAAGGCATCCATTGTCCAGTAATTAATATTGATATATCCTGTTGTGTGTTCATTTCTTTATTTTCTTTTTTCTAATTTATCTCTGTGATAGCAGAAAAGATGGAAAAAAGAAAAACACAAATGCTGATTATTTTTGTTTTACAAACGTAATGCTCAAATTCCTGACGTCAATGATGACATCAGTTGCCTATATTGTTGTTGTTATGTTAATCCCTCCTCTGTAGGAGAACCTTCTTTCTAAGTATAATAGGTTACTACTTTTATAAACAAGGTGTACCTAGTTAGTGTAGGGAGATTCTGACAGGAGTGGGAATATAGCTGTAGTGATTTCCTGTATATCTTAAAAGAGTTTTAATTCCAATTAAGATTTCTCTTGGCTGATATTTCCAGCATTGCTTCTGTTGTTACATATTTAGCAGTTTTTTACATGCAGCTTAAGAATGCTACAGTTCTTGTTTAAAGTGCTTTTTGAGAGTTGGAACCATCTAACTTATTTTCCCCAGTGGTTCCTAAAATGCATGAAATAGATATAGATAATAAATAATATATGACTGTAAACATTTTTTTATTTCTTGGGAGAGAAGTTAGTTCATTTGTTGCATAAATCTTCAAATTCAGTATCGTAGTATTTACTGGAATAATAGATAGATACTTATGTGTTGGATTAAGCATAGTTTACATTGGTTTATGGTTCAATATAATTATTTGTATGTTTAGTATCAGTAAATCATATTTCCTGTGTGTGGTCAGTACATTGTAGCATGCTTAAGTGATAGATCCCATTTCTTCCTCTATAGAGTACTTACTTGTGTGTAATGTATTGATATTAAGTTTGAAAAATGTACAGTATGAAGAAAATGTAATGGTAAGTGGTCAATTTATATGTTGTTCTCAAGTGTTCTCTAAGTAATGGACAGACACCTGTTTGTTTGGTCAAGCATATATTGACATTTTGTTGTGAAGATCAGATTGGATTGGATTGATTTAATGGGCTTTATGCTCCAGTTAAGATACTTTACTTATATTTAGGCAGTCGGTTCAGGAATGGTGGAAGAAGCCAGATTGCCTGGAGAAAACTACTGACCATCTGCAAGTAAACTGATGAACTTTCTTACTCTAGAATCTGCCCGAGTTGGATTCGAACATGGTGGTATGCGGCACTGTGATCCATAAGCACATGCTTTCGACCGCTTAGCCACCGAGGCCCTGCTGTGTAGATGATAAAACTTCAATCAAGATCATTGCCATATAAATGTCATTACTCTTGTATCTAAAACATCTTCCAATGGTTTAATACTGTATAAAAATTATAATTTATATACTGGTATTGCAAGATGTTACCCCATACCGATTCTAATTCAGATAAAATTGTAATCATCAGGAAATGAATAGACATAAAAATTATCCTTGACCTTTTTATAATGTAGGTCAAGTCAAGATATTTTAAGAAATAAAAACTTTATTTAACTGAAATGAAATCAATGAACTTAAAAATCTTGAATAAAGTCTGAAATTTTTTTATCAGGAATTCTTGATCTATACCATCTGAATGTTGCTAATACATGTTCAACATATCCTTGATAGCAGTGAAAACTAAAGTTTTGTAAAGTGTCATAAAGGCCTTTAAAATTTGTGCATATTGCATTGATGGAAGGGCATGAACATTTAATTTTTGTCCAAATTTCCTCTGACCCTAACACACTATATGCCTTGCACTGTATCAAAAATATGGGATTATACCTATAGCACAGCACAGTAAACTATAATGTAAATATAGTTTACTAATTAACTTATCGACTACCGGTATGTATCTTGTTTATATCATAAGTTGTTATTAAGAATTTTAAAGGATATCAATAACATTATAATAGAACTTCCTAATAATTACTTTGATAAGAATGAAGTTATTGTGTTTTATGCCCTAGTCAAGATTCTTTCACTTGTATCCAAGTGTTCACTTCTGGGATGGTTGAGGATACTGACATACCTGGGAAAAATCACTGACCTTTCAACCTTTTACATAATAATGATCTTGAGTTAATTAAGGCATGCAAGAAAATGACAATAGACTTATTGAAGTTCTACTGTGCCTTTACAGTGTCTCATTGTGAAGAGGAGCCTTGGTGGTCAAGTGATCTTAAATGCACACTTATGGATAACAGTGCTTCTCATGGTCGAATTTCACTTGGGCAGAATTTCTTGTGTAAGAAAGTCTGTCACTTCACAACCTCGGTTGGTGGTTTTTTCTGGGATATCGGTTTCCTTCAACCATCCTAGATTGACCTCCTCAGTATTAGTAAAAGGTAATTTTGACTGGGGCATACAACACATTTAACCCAAACATTTTGAAGAGCCTGTACAGTATATCCTGTGTGTATTATTACTTCCTACAACTCCTGCATTTCTTTTTATATTATTTTCTCCTAAATGTTCCAATATTTCATATCATTTTCTGACCTGAATGTTCCTGTTAATAATATTGACCTGTATATATATATAAAAAAGGTAAAATGATGTAATTCATTCAGGTAAAAAAAATTGCTGATGAAGCTGGCTGGAATCTAGTCCAAATATTTACAGGATGTTGTACCTATATCACAGCATGATAAACCATAAAGTAAATATTGTTTACTAATTAACTCATTGACTATGTATCTTACATATGTCATAAGTAATATTACTGAGGATATTTTCCTTGTATATATAATAAGTTTGTATGACCCAGTAACTGTTGTGAGATCATAATTCAAATTATCTTTTTTCTGTTTCTGGTACCTCACACTTAAGCAGCTGTTTAGTACATATATATAATTTTATAAGTTACTATAATTAACTGGCTTTAAAAAACTAAATTTAGTAAAACAAAATATTTGATATTAGTGTAGAACTAATTTTGTATAATATATAGTAAAACCTGTTGTACAGCAATAACTTCTATATTAAAGTAATGGATACTTTTTATTCAGCATCATAGATGCAAGATCTTTTTATTTATGTCAGATCAGATATATATATATATATATATATATATATATATATAAAATAAACTTGTTCAATAAAATATAATCTTTATCATGTATATTGTCCAGTCTTTTATTCATTACTCATCTGATATTTACTCACAGGTCCTTATCTTTAACATTAGTTTTAAAATATTTTATTATACTTAGTTTTAAATCATTTTATATTGTTATATGTTTATCATTTTCTACCCAAGAAAAGCTGCAAAAGTGCTGATGCAACTTTAAACAATAACTCACTCACTCTATAGGAAGGGTCAACTCCCCAATATGATCAGTGCTTTAAGGTCTTATTGCATCAGATTTTAACCAAAACAAAAATTCATTATATACCGGTAATATAAAGATCAATTAGGTCTTTATCGGGCCAGTATGTAGTCTTTATATAACATAAAACTGTATAGCTGGTAATTTTTGTGGCAATCTGTTATAAAAGTAAATATTACAAATATTAAATTTAGCAAAAACAAAAACAAAAATACTTTTTTTTTTTTACACCAAATCAAAAAAAATTCTGGTTTCACTATATATTATAAGTACCAGTATTATTAAAATACATAAAAAATGTCGGAGATTATTGGTTAAGTAAAAATCATGAAATGTTAAAAGACAATTTTTACAACTTTGTTATATGAGCTCTCTAAAATTAATCATTGTTCTTTGGTGTTAAAACCACCTTCCCAGTACTAAAGTCATTTTGTTTTTTTTTTGTTTTTTTGTTTTTTTAATTAGAAGTTTGGAAAGTGACCAATATAGTTATCAATCATATAATACATGTACCAGCATTCAATAAAATTGTTTATGCAGTATATTAATGTCAGAAGTTTTTAATGAAATTTGAATCTGAATATATATATGCACTACCAGTAGATATTGTTACTTGTGACTTATATTAATATGTGTAACATATTATGAAAATAATCTATATTTTCAAAATATTTATGCTTCTCGGAAAATGTTAAGCTTTGTCAATGTGGGTAGGGCATTACCCTCATGATTAATCATACATGCATGCAAGCAGAGTATTTCTACAATCACGTGCAAATTAGCTGAGTACTTATGTACCCATTCTATAGCACATCCAGGATTTTCAAAGAAATATGAAGTCATTGGTGCTTTTATTCTAGGATTGCATAAGAAATATGAAATCATTGCTTTTTCATACGTGATTGCACCAAAAAATTAAAATCATTGCTTTTGTTGTAGGATTGTCCAAGAAATATAAATCATTGCTTTTCTTTTAGGATTCCCCAAGAAGTATGAAATCAGTGCTTTAATCCTGCAACTACTGAAGAAATATAAAATCATTGCTTTTCTTTTAGATTCCCCAAGAAGTATGAAATCAGTGCTTTAATCCTGCAACTACTGAAGAAATATAAAATCATTGCGTTTCTTTTAGGATTCCCCAAGAAATATTAAATCAGTGTTTTTCATTTAGAATTGCTTAAGAAATATGAAATCTTTTTTTTTTTTCTAAAAAAATTAATATTGAACATAAAGAAAAAAAGATTTATTTAAAGTTGTATATACTGTGTATGATGTTATTGTTCCAATTGAAATATGTTAGAGTTCATTATAGAACAAGGAAGCATTATACATGTATATACAGAAATGTGTATTGTACTGCACAGATTTCCCTGTAACCTTGATGCATGCTGCTTATATAATAGATTGCCTAAATACTAGGAAAAAATGTATTCCTTTACTTGATGTATATACTGATGATTTTTTAGTCCTTGATTTATTCCTGGTATTTTGATTAACAAAATAATTAAAATTACACAAGATGCAGTATGATATAACCAAAATGTCCAAAATTCAAATACCACATGATGCTGTAATAAATGAAACCAAAATTTAAATACCACATGATGTAAAAATGTTAACAAAAATCTAAAACCATGGCCCTTGTTGCTGTAAAAATGTAAACAAAACTCAAAATATGGTTTGGATTTAAAAAAGTAAACAAAAATCTAAACCATGGCACATGATTTTGTGAAAATGTAACCAAAATTTAAATACCATATCAAAATGAAATTAGATATTAAAATGTAACCAAATTTAAAAAAAAAAAAAAAAAAACATGTCAAGTGTTGCTGTAAAAATGAGTTCAAAATTTTAATAATTAATTGATCCCATAAAAAGTAACAAGGAATCAAATACACAGGATGCTACAGCAATGTAACAAAAATTCAAATACTAAATGTAACCAAAATTCAGATACCACATGGTGCTGTAAAAGCTTAACCATAATGCAGATACCACATGATGCTATGGCGATGTAACCAAAATTTTGCCCTACATGATGGCATAAAATGTAACTGAAATTATACCGGTTATACATGTACCATGAAATGCCGTAAAATGTAACCAAAATCTGTAACCAATTGTTGCTGTAGAAATCTAACCTTCAACTTTAAATAGTGCATTTTGCTGTAAAATGTAACCAAAATTTAAATACTAAATGGTCCATGGAAAATGTAACCAAAATTTAAATACCAAATGATCTGTGGAAAATGTAACCAAATTTCAAATACCATATGATCTCATAAAAAAGTAACCAAAATTTCAATTAACAAAGTATCCTGTGAAAATGTAACCTTAATTTCAACTACCAAATGATCTAGGAAAATGTAACCGAAATTCAAATACTAATTCAACTATCAAATGATCCATAAAAAATGTAACCAAAATTCAAATAACAAATGATCTTTGAAAAATGTAACCAAAATTCAACTACCAAATGATCCAATGGAAAATGTAACCAAAATTCAACTTACAAATGATCCAATGGAAAATATAACCAAAATTCAACTACTGCTTGAAAAAATGCTGCAAAAATGTAAGCTAAAATAGATGTGTGATGGATGTTTTAGATAATAACGCCTTTTTAACTTAATAGTACAACTCTAAATCTTGTTTAATTAATACCATACAAACACTAAGTGGAAAGCACTAATTTGCCAAAAATAACAAATATTATAATACAACACCTGTGGTTATGTCTGCTTATCTCAGCTAGTACCAAATACCTAATCCAAAACAGTAGGACTTAATTGTCTAATATAGTGAAACACTAGATATGTTATCAGATTTCTCTCAGGTATTTTACAAATTCCTGATTCTGGCTTTATTCATTATATTAGTTCATTAAATATGATATATTTTTTCTCAATTCTCTTCGTTTTTTATCTGAAAAGGTTTTTAAGAGAATCTCCTTGAATCATGATAATTGGCACTCAAAGTCACATTGAGGCCTGTGTTTGTTTTTTGATCAACCAGGTTTTCTAGAAACCTGATTCTGAGATATATGAATGTAGGTGGGTGGGCAGGCAAGCAGGGGAAAATGTCAGAGTGGTTTCCAACTGATTACTGTAACAGATAGAGATTTTTTCAAAATAATATTGAATATGGATACATTGTGACAAGGTCTTGTTTGTATTACTTTAGGGTGTGTCAAAGATCAAGGTCACTAGGATACATAGGTTCAAGAATCTTTGGAAGTGAAAAGTCTTCTACCCTGGAGCCAATGAATGTAGACAATTTCTGATATCATATTATCATTCTATTGGGTTCTCAGTATTAATTTTATTTGGCTTAATGATGAATTTCATTACTTTTAGGGGTCCTTCAGAGGAGACCTTAAAAACTGATGCCCGTGTAATGGCAGGCGTGGCATAATACTATACCTATAGTTGGTGGCATTCCAATATAAGTGAAATATTCTTGACTGGGATCTAAAACCCCATTAAATCAAATTAATCAACCATTATAACTTTATAGTCAATTATATTTCACAATCTCTAAAAAGTGACTAATATTGACCATTTGTTGGGATTATTTTAAGTTTATGTTTTAGTTAATTTTCATAAACTGAAAATTTATTTTTAAAAACTGCTGACAAGAAAAGTACTTTGGGTAGTTACATGTAAGACTGAGGGCTGAGTTGAGAAATGGTGTTTTATCCACCAGTCAATATTCTTTCACTTATATCTAGGCACTTGGGTTTGGGTGTTTTAGAAAACTGGAGTACTGGCTTTAAACTCAAACCTTTGACAAATGAACTGACAAATTTTCTTACACTTGGATCTGCCGAGTGGGATTCAAACCTAGGTGGCAAGAGGTGCTGGGATCTGTAAGTTCATCCTTTTAGGCCATACATCCATTGAGGCCCCAAAGTTAGATCTATAGATAAATTTTGCATTATATAAATGATATTACATACCAAAATATTTATAATAAAGTTGATTTGAATGATACAATTAGTTCTTTATTAGGATAAACATGTTTACTTGAAAACTGTACTAAATAATCAGAGTGGGTGTTGTTTATTATACCCCCACAATGAAAAAAGGTTTGGTGGCCTTTCTACCATAGTGCACCTGCTGTTTTTATTATCATTCATTAACAATAATTGGATTAAGTAGATATCCCTATCTATTCATATTCTTAGCTCACCTGAGCCAAAGCAATTTATATACTTGTAAATAGCATAAAGTTTTGTATATATATTTTGTAGATAAAACATCTATAGCATAAATAGTATGTAGAAATACTGGTATCTCTCTGCATTGTAATTGTAATGACATTGTAGCAGAGCTGAGCTTGTCTTGTTTGTGCTGTACGTGCTGTGTATAGTAGATATAGTAGAGTCACTTTCTGTCAGACTTTCTGGTCTGGATCTTTTAGCCTTGTGGTAGAGCACAGAAGGGCTGGGTTTGATCCTCAGCTAGGGCACTTTTTGAGGAAGTGTTTTTTGTTTTTTTTTCAGATGTTTTCTCTCAATATTTCTTGTCAGATTGTGATACCAATTTTAGGTTTACGGACATTTAACATTGGTTTTGTTGTTTAAGGTAGGGTACTGGGTGTATGATGATATTTGTAAATTTTCTGTACATATCTGGTTATGTTTTCTTTTTACTTGACTTCATCAAGAAGGACACAGAAATTTGTAAGAGAATCTTATGTACATATATATATATATATATACAATACTAAGTATTACAAGCAGAAGTTACATGTTGATGTTCAACTTGTTCTTAAACATAAAAACTTTCATTGTTAGCTGTTAATTAAGATCTTTGAAACAAAGTAGGATTTTTATTATTTATATATGGATTACACAGCATTAAAATTAATGTTTTTCTGTAGTAATAACTCAGAGCTACAAATCCAAGTATCATTTTCTGAAGTACTATGGATTACTCAATTATTATATTGTTCCTAAGTATTTTATTTGTTAATAAGTAAAACTCAAACACAAACTCTTAGATAATTTTGAAGCCAAAATAAAAGTCTAATACACTTCATTCTGTTCAATCCAGTTCTGTTTGGGCAGAGTTCTATTTTCACAGGTTCTACATGAAACATATTTTGTCAAGTCAAGTATCAATGCCTAAACCAATAGTAAATTTTCACTTTGTACTAAGTTTGGCATTCATCCCACTGTTTTGTCTTTAATTGTTGTGATAAGGGTCAATGCTTTAGCCAAAAGTAAAATTTTCACTTTGTACTAAGTTTGGCATTCATCACACTGTTTTGTCTTTAATTGTTGCCATGTTTGATAAGGATCAGTGCCTGAGCCTATAGTAAAATTTTTACTTTGTACTAAGTTTGGCATTCACCACACTGTTTTGTCTTTAATTGTTGTGATGTTTGATAAGGATCAATGCTTTAGCCAATAGTGAAATTTTCACTTTGTACTAAGTTTGGCATTTACCATGCTGTTTTGTCTTTAAGTGTTGTGATGTTTAATAAGGATCAATGCTTTAGCCAATAGTAAAGTTTTCACTTTGTACTAAGTTTGGCATTCACCACACTGTTTTGTCTTTAATTGTTGTGATGTTTGATAAGGATCAATGCTTTAGCCAATAGTAAAATTTTCACTTTGTACTAAGTTTGGCATTCATCACACTGTTTTGTCTTTAATTGTTGCCATGTTTGATAAGGATCAGTGCCTGAGCCTATAGTAAAATTTTCACTTTGTACTAAGTTTGGCAATCATCACACTGTTTTGTCTTTAACTGTTGTGATGTTTAATAAGGATCAATGCCTGAGCCAATAGAAACATTTTCACTTTGTACTAAGTTTGGCAATCATCACACTGTTTAGTCTTGAACTGTTGTGATGTTTAATACAGGTAATATCAACACCTTATAATCATGTGTAATTGGTGTAAAAATAAACATGGCATATATAAAGAGGCAGTGGAATGTTACATAGAGCTATTGTCAGTTTGTAACACTTGACTTTACATTCTCATATTGTATTCATTATACCTAGTTGCACTTACAGAAACTTTTAACTGCCATTTCATGTTAAGATAAAGTGTTCTTTAGCTTCATTGCATTTTTTCCACACATTTCACCTAATTACACTTACAGAACATTTCATTGTTAAGTTGAAGTGTTACTTTGCTTCATTCCACTTTAATGCATTCCATTCCACCCTGTTACACTCACAGAACTTTTCACTGTTTAGGTTGATTATTTTATTTCATTCCACTTTCTCCCATTCAATTCCATTCTGTTTCACTCACAGAACATTTTACTGCCAGTCATTGTGTTCTTTTGCTTCATTCCATTTTTACACACTCCAGTTTACCAGTGTTACACTTGCAGAACATTTAACTAGTCAGAGTTAAAGTGAAGAGTTCTGTTCTTCATTCCAATATTCCCCACTCCATCTAACCTTTAATCTTCAAAGAACATTTAACAGCCAAATAATGTTTAGGTTGAATATTCTTTTACTTCATTACAATTTCCCTCACTTAATTGCACTCTGTTACATCTATAGAATATTCAACTCCCAGTGAAGTTTTCACCTTATCTCCACTTCTTTCCACCCTTTATACCCAAAGAGCATTTAACTGCCAGTCATTGTTAAGGTGAATTTTTCTTTTTTTTTATTCCTGTTTTTCCAACTCAGTCCCAACTCTACTTTCCACCCCTTATACTCACAGAGCATTTAACTGCTGTTAGTGTTTAGGTAAAGCATTGGTTTGCATCATTCCATTTTTATACGCCCGGGACGTATTATGGTATGGCACAGTCTGTCCATCTGTCCGTCCGTCCGTCTGTCTGTCCGTCCGTCCATTTTTTTGCATGTTGTAACTCAAAAATCATTTGAACTTTTTTGATGAAACTTTTGTGTTATATTTGTCCTATAATCAAAAAGGTTTGTGAATAAACATTGAGAAATAAATTTGCTACTTTTGTTTTAAAAAAAATATGTTTCAGCTAAATGTTAAGTTGTTTAAGACATTAAAAAAGAAGTTTAAATATCTGACGGGCATATCATGTGCTCCAGGCGCAGCTGTTTATTAGGTACTCCATTCTGCCCTGTTATGCTCATAGAACATTTTACTGACACAGGAAAATAGTTTGTTTGCTTCATTCCACTTTCCTTGCTCAATTCCACCATCAATTTACTGTGTGATTATACCCTTTATGATTATGATTATACCCTTCTAATATGTAACAGGGATATTCTGTTTACATATATGCTTTCTTTAGCATTTTCTGTCTGTATATATGTTCATCATACTTTGATGTCATAGAAAAAAAATTTCAGTGGTATTTAGCAATGTTTGGAATCCTGATATTTATTAATAATATATAGGTCAAGTTCGAATTTGAGTATTTTTGTACCTACAACTCTAGAGATATTGACATTATCAGTTCAACATTTATAACTGATCTCTATCTGGTAAATTAAATAAAAAATGTACTTGCATGTTAGCATTAAATGACAATGAAGGACTGATACATCAACAGATGTATAATTGAATATTGCTTGAGGAATCAATTTGGTTAATAATAAGGTGTAATTGGCAGTGTTAGAGGTCAGAAAGCTAGCTAATGATAACGGTATAACATGACATTTTCTTTGTGATAAAGTTGGTCTTATCTAAGGTTAATAGCTACTGTTTTATGTTTATCATTTTCTCCTGCTCTCAGTGTGGCCTGCTGTAAAATCTGAACTGGGTTTTATGAATCCTGACAATGACAACTACTAAAAAGTTTTACATGGTCAGTGAGGATAAAAACTCATAAAACCATTTAGAAGTTTATAGGCCAGTGTTAATGCCGACACTCTCATTTACACAACCACTGAAAAGTTTTTGTACAAGTGTGGAAAAAAAAACAAATTATGATGACCACTAAAATTTATGATACCATTGTGGATGCACCCCCAAAAAGATTGTTCATCAGTGTTGATGCCAACACTGACAATAGTGACTACTAAAGAATTTATGCACCAGTGCAGGTTACACTGATAATGATAAGCACTGAAACATGTTATTGTTGAAACTATCAATGACAACCACTATAAAGTACATTGTATTACATTACAGTTGTGGATGAAGACATTATGACAATGTGGACCTCTTAAAAGATTATGTTACTTACGAAGATGAAAAACTAAAAATGAAAACTATTTGAACTTTTTGCTTGTTAGACAGATTTACACCAGTATGGATTAGGCAACGCGAGTTTAATCAATAAAAAAAATTTACCCCAGTGTAGATGATGGCCAATAAAAAGTTTACTCTAGTGTGAATGCATAACAACATTGGCAATAACAACCCGAATCCCCTCAGTGTTGATGAAGAATCTGACGATGATGACTACAAAAAGTTTACAATATCAATGTGGATTTGGACACCAACAACGACGACCACAAAACCACAAAAAAAAAAAAATTATACAACTAGTGTGAAAAGAGACACACACTCTTTTTGGAGAGACAAAAAATGTATCTCAGTGGGAGTACCCATGGATTATTAAACATGATAAAACCAAAAGTTATATGTGGCCACTATTCCAAAACAATTAGTTTATTAAGGCCATAATAAATTAATACCTAGATTTTCATTCCCCCCCCCCCGCCCGCCCCCTATTTTAACACCTGCCCTGATTTATTTTATTTTCGGATTTGGAATTCGTGTCCGGTTTCGATTCCGGCTTTTATAACAAATCTGCTTGCTCCATGAGCCATAAGGTAATAAGTAAAGTTGACTGGTGACCGATCGAGTTGTGCGTTGTAACAACGAAAGTAGAGTGTTTTGTGCTCCATGAGCCAGAAGTTGACTGGTGTCCGATCAAGTTGCAGACGGATTTTCACAAACGAAAGTAGCATGTTTTGCATATTGGTTGTGTAGCATGGTATTTATTATAGCCACTGTAAAATCATGCTTAAAAACAAGCAAAAACTGGTATGGCTGCCAAGTTCCAGACACCATGACACTAATGGAATTACATAACAACTTTGGAGGTGGTAAACTCGATCATCAGATGCCCGATGTTAACGCATTGAATTCAAGAATCATGGTTCGTGTTGGTCGCACAAAACACAAGTTGACAGGGTGTAATCCGAAAAATAGAATTTAAAAAATAAAATCTGTCCCCCTGCTCCCATTTTGAAAAAAAATTGGATGAAAATCTAGGTATTAATTTATTATGGCCTAACTGAAGTAGTTTGATTTTTACACTATACCAAAATCAGGAAATAGTGTGAATCAAAAGATAGCTCTTTACAGATGATCTGATATGAAGAAAAACAAAAACATGAAACATGCTGTTTTCTGGATTATTTAGAACACATTATTAGAGATTTTTCGTAAAATTTTATGTGGAGAATCTAAAATATAAACAGATCTATACAGATAGTAATCTCTCAGGTTTGTTTACTATTTATAAATAACATCTTAAAGGTCGTTAAACTTTATGTATTAAGTATGACGGCAATAACAAAATAACTATAATGATGTAAATTATTCAAAAAAAGATATAGATAGATAGAAGATAGATAGATACATATAGATACATATATAGATAGATGGATTGATAATAGGAAGATAGATGAAGGGATGGATGGATAGAGATTGATTGATTGATTAATTTTAAAACTCAAAGTAAGTTTTGAGTTTTGGTGATGACCCTTTGATTATCTGATTGATTATCAATTTATTGGCATTTGAGAAATATATGTTTTTAAGACTATATATGTTTTATGTATGGTAATTTAAATAGAATAAAAGAAACCAACACCCCTAAAGTGTATGATGTGGCAGTGTTTCTTCAGAAGATACTGTATAAATACAGTTCCTTAATATGGCTTATAAAACTACGAAATAGATGGATCTCAACACGTGATGAAACATTAATAAATTATACCATTAATGTTTTGTCATGTTCAGATCAATCTATTTGGTTATTTTGTTTACTGTTATAAGTATCAGTACTTTAGTATTTGGACTGACCATTCTTATGAAAAATAATAAGTTACTTCATGTTCATGCATTGGCACAAATATGCAAAGTTTTATTGTTAAGGTTGGGCTTTGGTTCATGAACGGTTTTATTTCCAAACATCTGAAAAACGCAGATATTATTTTAAATGAATTAAAAAAACAAAAGCAATCTCTCTCTCTCTCTCTCTCTCTCTCTCTCTCTCTCTCTCTCTCTCTCTCTCTCTCTCTCTCTCTCTCTCTCTCTTGCACACACACACACACACACACACACACACACACACACACACACACACACAGAGTACATGGAGTTCAATGTCATTATATGCCCTTTATATGTAACCAAGGAAGAAGACCTTATTGAACTCAGTATCATTGCATTTATTATAATCAAACCCTCAGAAATATTGTTTATTAATTTTAATCTACAATATAAAGTGAAAAACAAATTCTCCTCAGATGATAATAAAAAACTAAATCACAAATAAAATTCTTTACCCATTTCTTATAAGTTACAAGATAATTGTACTTCTGGTGAGATTGAAAGAATAAGATTTGAATTAGAATGAATAAGATGATATATTCTCTTGTTATGATTGTTTTTCTGCCACAAAGTATAACTCTTGATCATGAAACATACCGATATATCAATGAAATATTTCTCTGTGACGTAATTTGGCAAGAATCGGGAATCTAAATGGAGAAAATAGAATCTGTTTGATAACGCCAGTTACATAATATATATAATTTTATGTCAAATTATAAAAAGTGCAAGTTATTTCTTAAATGTTTTTGTCAGGTTTATGAGGCCCGATTCTAGGATATCATCCAGGTCAGTAGTTTGAATATGTCAGGACTAGTTTTATGTACTGGAATAACGGTATTTAGAAGAGGCAAGGTCAATTAATAGCATAGGTCAAAAAGTATTCACTAAAAGGATATTATTCTTAAAGAAAGTAATAAATAAGTGTCATATGTTAATTGCGGAAAATTTTGTAAATTTAATCTAGTTTGTTTGATAAAATATTTGCATGAAATCTTCTACATTGCACATTATGAAGAAAACTAACATCAAATATATACTTTGTGATTTCTAAAACCATTACCTGGCCTCGGTGGCTTAGTGGTCTAAAGCACACACTTACGGATCACAGTGCCTCTCATTGCCTGGGTTCGAATCCCACTCGGGATAGATCCCAGTGCAAGAAAGTTTGTCAGTTCGCTTGCCGAAGGTCAGTGGTTTTCTCCGGGCACTCAGATTTCCTTCACAATCCCAGAACTGACCACCTCAAAATAAGTGAAAGAATCTTGACTGGGGCATAAAACACCATTACTCCACTCCTCTCTAAAACCATTAAACAATGAGATGAATTATTAATATGTGACTTTCAACAAACTTTTTTTTTGGGGGGGGATTTCAATTAAATTTGATTCTTTTGATTTACTCAACTGCTGTAAATAGATTAATAATTTTCTTATACAACATAAACTGAGAACAATGCATATTACTTTTTGTTTTAGTGGTAAACGATAAAAACAGATGCTGTTGCATACTTCATAGTCAGGGAGAATTTATAATTTATTTTTATCTGTTTATTATTATCATTATTTTATATATATATATGTGTGTGTGTGTGTGTGTGTGTGTGTATGTGTGTATGTATGTATGTTTTTTTGTGTCTAGATTACACAAATTGCAAATCTGGTTTATTGTATTGTAAATGTTAGTTGTACAATGCTGTTCCTTATTCAAACTATGAAATTTTTTAAAACTTTTTTTGAAAGCAAAAGTGAATAGGATTTCATCAAACTTAAACATATTGTTTTAAAACTATCAATTAATCACGATATGCTAATTTGTTTTTGTTTTAAATTTGTGTTATTAAATATTAAATTAAAGTTTTGAACAGTTGGACCAATCCATTTTTGTTCAAATTGTTGCATGTGAGAAACATTTTTTTCAGTAGGTTAGGTCATTGTAATAACTGCATTAAAATTTGTCCAGGGAGTCAAAGTCATTTCTTCAAAGTCACAGGTCTTTTGAATGAAAACTTAAAAACTAATGCCCTGTGCCATTGTAGGCAAGGCACACTCAAGAATCCTACCTGCACATTATGTTGAGCACACTACAATGGTTAAAATTTCTGCCACTTCACCAATGACTAGTGAAATCCCTGGAATATTGTTAAATGGACATAAGACTCTATTTAATCAATCAATCAAGGTCATTTTTGCAGTAAATCATAAATAAAACTAGTATTTAAGTATTATTTTTAAAAAATATCAAACTTGCCTTGTATCCGCTTATTTTTTGTTATTCTTTGGTTTAAAAAAAAACTAAGGTTTGAGACTGCATGTCTGGGACAACTACAGATTAACATGAAATTAGCTTAAATAAATGAAGATATGGTCTTTGAATATAAATGAAAGCGAAGATAGGGTCTCTGAATATAAATGAATGTGAAGATAGGGTCTTTGAATATAAATGAATGTGAAGATGGATCTTTGAATATAAATGAATATGAAGATAGGGTCTTTGAATATAAATGAATGCAAAGATAGGGTCTTTGAATATAAATGAATGTGAAGATAGGGTCTTTGAATGTAAATGAATGTGAAGATAGGGTTTTTGAATATAAATGAATGCAAAGATAGGGTTTTTGAATATAAATGAATGCAAAGATAGGGTCTCTGAATACAAATGAATGCGAAGATAGGGTCTTTGAATATAAATGAATGCGAAGATAGGGTTTCTGAATTAAAGAAATTTCTCTGATGTAATTTCTAAATGATAGACAAACAATTTAACAGGATTAACTAGATTTAAACTGCATACAGTATAATATTGATATAAGCTGGGAACAATAGATTATTTGAAGTACTTAATGTGTGTGTAATCTCTGTTTCTAATGACAGGTTACAGGAAACAGCTTTAGCTAAATACGTCAATCAACTAGATTATTTATTTAACCAGCATACTGGTACCCGACATTACCAGTTTAAGGGACACATACCGGTAATTAATGATCTCTTTGCAGACATTTAGTTATTCTGTTCACAATTTGATTTTGTATCTTTCTTTGTTAGGACCCTCAGTGGCCAAGTAGACTAAAGCCAGTGCTTATGGATCACAGCCTGTCTCCATCTAGGTTTGAACCCTAATCAGGCTAATCCTAGTGTAAGAAAGTTCAGTTCACTTACTGAAAGTCAGTGGTTTTTTCCAGGCACTCCTGTTTCCTCTACTGATTATCTCTATGATAAGTGAAAAAATCTTGACTGGGGCATAAAACATTATTAATCCAATCCAATTTTACCATTAATTTTCTTTATTTCATATTCCAGCTGATGGACACCTTCTAATGAGGCCATGATGTAGATCAACAAATGGAAGAAAATAATTCACGTTACCATGGAAACAAGAAAAAAACATTATCCAATCAACTTCCTTCATCTTACTCCAACAATGACAAGAATAATTTCCAATTTTTACAAGAATCTCGCTCAAGAAATGCCAATGACAAAACAAAACAAGAAAAACATGGCCGGCCAGGTAAATCTGCTACACCTGGTAACGATAAACATAAAAAACCTACTTCAACAGTGTCACGTAGTAGTGAATATGGTTACCATAGAGACACTGAGGATACAAGAGCATCCATACAGAATTCAGAAAGCAGCCAAAACAAAACCAAAGATGATGACAGTAGGAGCAAGTCAACAAAGAAGAGTCGAACAAAAAATGACATACAAGCAAAAAAGTTTGCTTCACTGGATCGAAAAGGTAGACTTCCAGAACAGGATTTGTTTGAGCAGTACCGACAGTTCCATGATGACAGTGTCATTAAAAATACAGATCAAAATGAATGGAGACAATTTGAAAATAATAAATCATCCTCAAACCTACAAAGAAGTAAATCAACAGATATTTCAAACTTACGAATCAAAAGTAAATCCAACAGAAATTCCGAGTTTAAAAGAGAAATTTTGGAACTTAATGACATTACCAAGGATAAGCTTCCTAAAGAAGACCATGTCCCAAAAGTACACTCTAACAAAAAAGAAAAATCTCCAGTGGCAGTCACTAGTCAAATTCCATCAGCTGATGTTCCAGATTTTAGAAGCTTTCCACGCCATACAAAGGTTGTGTCAGTTTCTCTTCCTCAGCAAAGTGGTACTTATACAGCATCTGGAGATATTGATGAAAGCCTTCATCTTGATATTGATGAAAGAAACACAAGTAATGATGTTTCAATTGATATGGCCAGGATTTTGCCAAAAACTGTTGATGATTCTGATAGTAGTTTCGAATTTCCATCGTTCGAAGGTTATAGACGCCATGGTTTAAAACATAGTTTTCCAAGTAAACCATTTGTTAGAATTAAACGTTTTAAAAATGAAAATATATGTTCGGAATTTTTAGGTTTGTTAATTTTCTCATTTTTTGCTTTTATTATTTTTTGTCCAATGGCAGCTCTGTTCATAGTGATAATTCCAATCATATTTTTGTTTAAAAAACTCTGTTCATGTTGTTGTTGCTGTGGAAACAGTTGTGAATGCGGACATCTATTAACTAATTTAGAAAAAATGTGGTACAATAACTGCCCATCTGCTGTTTATCAGTCTGTGATATTTATGGAGTATGGATTAAGCTCAACAAGAATTCGGGATATTATACACGCACGCTTAGTATCAGCCTGTGATAAGAACGGTTATAAGCTTTATCCAAAATTTACACGTAAAATACAGTCCTCTTGTAAAGGTCCTGCATGGGTCCATGATAATGGGTTCTATATGAACAATCATGTATACAATATGCCATCTTCAATAGAAAATATGGAGGATCTTCAGGCATATATTGCTAAAATGGCTTCTCGTCCATTACCCATGGATCATCCACTGTGGGAAATTCAAACATTAAATAATTTTGGCGATCAGCGTGATACTGTGATATTATTTAGAATCCATCCATGTGTATATGATGGTGTTTCATTGGTTTATATTTTGTATAAATCGCTTGTTGATATGGACACAGTAACGACTAAAATGCCTAAATTATACAGAAAGAATATATGTCTAAACAATATAAAAGCTTTTGTTGCTGGGACGCTTTTGTTTTTTCAAAAATTATTATTTTCTAAAAAAGACTTTAATATGCTTCATGGTCAACATGTTCATCTGTCTGGTAAAAAAGTTGTATCCTGGTCAGAAGGTTTTCCATTGGAGGATGCTTCAAGAATTAGACAAGTTACTCGCTCTTCTTTGAATGATGTTCTTTTATCGGTAGCCACTGGATGTATCAGGAAATATTTTTGTTCTAATGGAATTTTGAATCCTTACGATATACATACTGTTATACCTGTATTTTATACTTCAGGAAATTCCGTCTATCTGTTGGATAGTAATCAGTTCTTATTTATGACCATTCCCCTGCCCACCAACACAGAAGGTGCAATTCCTCGTCTTTGGAAGATGAAACAAATAATGAAAAAGATTCAACACCAGGCAATATTTTCAGTGACAAGAGGGGCTATGTCCCTAACGTCATGTATGTTACCATTGCGATTACACTACAAACTCTGGAATTATATACATAATAAGAATACTTGTATTATATCAAATATACCTGGACCAGAGGTCAATTTAACATTTGCTTCGCGTCAGATCAAGTCAATCATTCCATGGATGCCACCCTTACAGCAAGTGGCTGTGTCATTAACATTCTTTTCTTATGGTAACCAAATTAGACTGTCTGTGATGTCTGACCAATCAGTATTACCTAATCCAGAACTGTTGACCAATGAATTTATAGATCAGGTAAGATATTTCAATTTAAATTATTTCATTTCATACCATTTTTGAAGGCTTTAAAAATCTGCTCAGTATATGGCTTGGTTTCATATTCGGCAACTGTGTTATAGTCTAGTCAATCTACTGTTTGACATCAAACTAATTGCAACAGAACAAATTTTGTTGCTAATATGCTCTCAAATACATAAAATGTTTATAGTAAAAAGTCTACCAAAATCTGACAAGGGGAAACAAGTTTTTGAGAAGTTTTAATTTCTTATGGGGATTTCTATAGACAAGAGAGATAACTCCTGTAAAACAGGTGGAGTTTTTGTCCAATTATCTTATGTTTTTTGCTATTTTAACAAAAAGTAAAGCAAAGACCCTGGAATTAATCAATCATAATTGATTCCATTTGTATATTCAACATTTCTGATTTTATTTAAAGTGAAATCATTGGCCCATTTTCATTCAGTTGCATTATTTTAAGTCTTTCACAATTTAATGTTTCTATAGTGATGAGGAATTAATAACAAAAACTCAAAGTAATGAAGTAGAAGTATAGAGAAGTTATGTTTTTAACCTGAGATATACTTATTTTATCATTTCTGTGTATAACAAAATATATTTGAGGTGAATAAATCTTTTTTCTATCTCATCAACACGCCCTAAATCAGCGTTTTGCATAAATTCTTTCAACAAAATTATTTAATTTTTAGCTCACCTGAGCTGAAAGCTCAGATGAGCTATTGCGATGGTTCACCGTCCGTCGTCTGTCGTGCGTCGTGCGTCGTCCGTCGTGCGTTAACATTTTACATTTTAATCAACTCCTCTAAAACTACCAACCCAAATTTGATGAAACTTGGTGATGATGATGTCTGGGTGAAGGCCTTTCAGATTTGCACATATGAAGGAGTTATGTCCCCTTGGGGCCCCATAAGGGGGGAAATAGTGAAAAACTTTAAAAATCTTCTCCTCTGAATGTACAATTGATATACCTTAGTTATTTCACTTATAACATTCTTAGGTCATCTAGTTTTAGATTTGCACAAATGAAAGCGATGGGGCTCAAAATGGGGAAATGGCAAGGAACTTAGTGGGAAAATTGCTAAAAATTATTTATTTGTCACTATATCTTGAAAACTATTAACTTTTTGTATAGGCATTTATATAAGAATATTGTAGGTATTGCGACAACAATCATTTTGATATATGGTTCAAGGTCATATGTTCAAAGGTCAAGGTCACAGCTGCAAAAATAGACTTAAATCGCTAATTATCTTGAAAACTATTAACTTTTTGTATAGGCATGTATATTAGAATATTGTAGATATTTGGACAACGATCATTTTGATATATGGTTCAAGGTCATATGTTGAAAGGTCAAGGTCACAGCTGCAAAAGAAAAGTTAAATTGCTAATTATCTTGAAAACTATTAACTTTTTGTATAGGCGTGTATATTAGAATATTGTAGGTATTGACATAACGATCATTTTGATATATGGTTCAAGGTCATATGTTGAAAGATCAAGGTCACAGCTGCAAAAGAAAAGTTAAATTGCTAATTATCTTGAAAACTATTAACTTTTTGTATAGGCATGTATATTAGAATATTGTAGGTATTGACATGACACTCATTTTGATATATGGTTCAAGGTCATATGTTGAAAGGTCAAGGTCACAGTTGCAAAAGAAAAGTTAAATTGCTAATTATCTTGAAAACTATAAACTTTTTGTATAGGCATGTATATTAGAATATTGTAGGTATTGTGACAACAATCATTTTGATATATAGTTCAAGTTCATTTGTTGAAAGGTCAAGGTCACAGCTGCAAAAGAAGACTTAAATTGCTAATTATCTTGAAAACTATTAACTTTTTGTATAGGCATGTATATTAGAATATTGTAGATATTTGGACAACGATCATTTTGATATATGGTTCAAGGTCATATGTTGAAAGGTCAAAGTCACAGCTGCAAAAGAAAAGTTAAATTGCTAATTATCTTGAAAACTATTAACTTTTTGTATAGGCGTGTATATTAGAATATTGTAGGTATTGACATGACGATCATTTTGATATATGGTTCAAGGTCATATGTTGAAAGATCAAGGTCACAGCTGCAAAAGAAAAGTTAAATTGCTAATTATCTTGAAAACTATTAACTTTTTGTATAGGCATGTATATTAGAATATTGTAGGTATTGACATGACGATCATTTTGATATATGGTTCAAGGTCATATGTTGAAAGGTCAAGGTCACAGTTGCAAAAGAAAAGTTAAATTGCTAATTATCTTGAAAACTATAAACTTTTTGTATAGGCATGTATATTAGAATATTGTAGGTATTGACATGACGATCATTTTGATATATATTTCAAGGTCATATGTTGAAAGGTCAAGGTCACAGCTGCAAAAGAAGACTCAAATTGCTAATTATCTTGAAAACTATAAACTTTTTGTATAGGCATGTATATTAGAATATTGTAGGTATTGCGAGAACAATCATTTTGATATATAGTTCAAGTTCATTTGTTGAAAGGTTAAGGTCACAGCTGCAAAAGAAGACTTAAATTGCTAATTATCTTGAAAACTATTAACTTTTTGTATAGGCGTGTATATTAGAATATTGTAGGTATTGACATGATGATCATTTTGATATATGGTTCAAGGTCATATGTTGAAAGGTCAAGTTCACAACTGCAAAAGAAGACTTAAATTGCTAAATATCTTGAAAACTATTAACTTTTTGTATGGGCATGTATTTTAGAATATTGTAGGTATTGACATGACGATGATTTTAATATATAGTTCAAGGTCATATGTCAAAAGATCAAGGTCACAACTGCAAAAGAAGACTTTAATTGCTAATTATCTTGTAAACTATTAACTTTTTGTATAGGCATGCATATTGTAATATTGTAGATATTGACGTGGCAATCATTTTGATATATGATTCAAGGTCATATGTTGAAAGGTCAAGGTGACAGCTGCAAAAGAAGACTACAGTCACTTTATGCATATTAGCTGCTTATTAATGAAATGTGACTGAATATTTCTGATTAATTTTTTTGGGAGTTCTTGAGTTTCTTTAAATTTTCTGTACTTGATATATTGTCTGTTGCACTTTGTAAACAATTTTGGAGATATTCTCAGGTGAGCATTAAGGCCCATGGGCCTCTTGTTTTACATTCCATTTACATAGTACATTCTAAATTGTGTTAAATTATCTATTTAAAGTCTATGTATAAATTTCCATCTAATTTCTAGGTTGTTCTTCATATAGTATTAGAGAAAACTTGAAGTTTTTGAAAATTTTTGTGTAAAATTTAGGATCACAATACAGAGTTATCTCCCTTTTCTATAGAAAAAGCTATTGGTAACTTAAATTGGCAAAAAACCCAAATTCCACTGGATTGAAATTAATAGATTTTTTATGGTGAATAAAAACACAATTCCTAAAAACAATCACATAAAAATATTTTCTGTTGCAATTACTTTGAGGTTTGACCCTATTTTTTCATAGATTGACTAGACTATTATTGATATTACCATAATTCTGTGTTGAAGCAGTAGAATATTTCAGAAAGTGATGTTGCAAAACCAGCATATGGCTATGGTGATTGTCAAGAAAGCAGCCGGGTTCTTTCTATATGAAATAAAATCCTCCTGTAGCTTTCAAAGATAGAATGTATATTGCATATTACTTTATATAATTATTTCTTTATTTTTCTCCATAAAATCTGAGTTTTTAGCCAAGATGCTTTTTAGAAAGTTTTCAACAGAGAGACACTACATCATAAAATAAACTCCTTCAATTTTCGATCAATTTTGAAGAAGTGCATTTTGCTGTTTGGAATTATTTTTAGATTTTTTACCAAGCTTTGTAGCATGTTTGTAAAAAAAAAGGACCCTTTTTTAAAGTCTGTTGATTTGAAGGTAAAAGCTGCAGTCACTTGCTTTTTTGTAGCCATGATGTTGTGGTTCATTAAATAAAAACATATACTAAATGTATTGTACTGGTAAGACTAATACTTTGTATTGGTGAGACCAGTACAATTAGATTTATCCCAGCCTTTAGCCCTTATTTTAAGGTATAACATTTATACATAAATTTAAATTGTATGTACATTCAACAAGTATGGTATAATATAAAACAGAATGACGTTGAATCCCTGGAAAAATACATAGTAGATTTTTGATTACCAGTAATTTCCAGAAATGCACAGAAGAAAAACCCCCCAAAAAACAACATAATGATATATCAATATAAATCCAATAATTCAGCTTTTTACTATGTAACGGGGGAAGAAAAAATGCAGGGTCGTACTGGGGATCGAACCGGGACCTCCCGCACTATAGGTGAGTGCTCTACCAACTGAGCTACCCGGACCGCTACATGCCTCCCCTGTTATTCTTGAGTTTCCCATGGTCCTATTGGAAATCTCACCCCAAATTCCCTCGGATGGACTTTATATGGCGCGATATATGTCAGTCCATCACTTCCGAGGGCTACATTGGCCACCAAACTGTAACAGGAGGGAGAAAAAATGCAGGGTCAGACTTGGGATGGAACCCGGGACCTCCCACACTATAGGCAAGTGCTCTACCAACTGAGCTACCCAGACTGCTACATTCCTCCCCTGTTACTCTTGAGTTTCCCATGGTCCTATTGGAAATCTCGCCCTAAAATTCCCTCGGATGGACTTTATATGGCCCGATATATATGTCAGTCCATCCCTTTCTGAGGGCTTCATTGGCCACCGAAGTGTAACAGGAGGGAGAAAAAATGCAGGGACGGGCTGGGGATCAAACACGGGACCTCCGGCACTATAGTTAAGTGCTCTACCAACTGAGCTACCTAGACCGCTACATTCCTCCCCTGTTATTCTTGAGTTTCCCATGGTCCTATGGGAAATCTTGTCCCAAATTCCCTTGGATGGACTTTATATGGCTTGATATATGCGAGTCCATCACTTCTGAGGGCTACATTGGCCACCAAACTGTAATAGGAGGGAGAAAAAATGCAGGGTCGGACTGGGATCGAACATCGGACCTCCTGCACTAAAGGCGAGTGCTCTACCAACTGAGCTACCCAGACCACTACAACTACAGTAATTTTTAACCCACTGACCTGAACTGTACTCAGTTGGTCTTTATTTCTCTGCACACTTGAGTTTTCCTCACCATTCTTGAACTGACCAACTCAATATAAGTGAGAGTCTTTACTTGGAAGTAAATCGTCATAACTCCACTTAACTTGAATAAGTAATTTTATATTTAATGACTACACATTTTCTCAGTTATTTACTGCTATTATTTCTTCACAAATAACCCTATAAAACATAAGAAGCCAGTAACCCTTTATAGATACATGTAAATGTTATGCCATAAACTTCTGTATTAAAAAGTAATTTTCTTGGTATCTTGATTTAAACACTGCCAAACAAGCTTTATATAATATATCTTTATATATCTTGATTGCTTAGATCAATCATTATATATATATATATATATATAATGTATATGTCTGTATATATATATATATATATATATATATACATGTATATAGATATATAATGTATTTCAAATGTTTTTGTTTAACACTAAACACTTACAGCATAAAAACTCACTCATGTTTCAATTAATTTTTCAAACTTTTTTTTTTTTTGTATTAGATGCAGAATTTATCTGAACTTTTGGCTAATAGACGCTTACCAGGAGAAGTTCTGACACAAAAATTAGAAGCTTTACAGCATGATTGTGAAATACATGCTGAACCAACCGTAGAACAGGTACTGGTATATAAAAATTGTTTAGATGTTTATTTCATTAAATCCTAATCAGTTATCCAGTCACTTTTAGTTTGGAGTTTTGTGTTCAAACACTTGACTGGAGTTCAATACCTTATTAAAATAATATTGAGAAACTTTTAACAAGTTGGAGAAATTAAAACTGTTCCGTTGCATTTCTCAGGACTCACTTCCTCTGTCTAGGACCACCCCAGTAGCTCAGTGGTAGAGTGCTGATATATATGTCATAGCACTCTAAATATGTACCATTAATGCACAAAGAAAATAGAAATATTTGAACAAACTCTCACATCACCTGAATGTTTGTTGAGATCCTTCTTTGAGATTGAGGGAGATTCGGTGGCTTAGTGGTATAAATCACCAGGCTACAAATCTCAGGGCCTCTCACTGACTATTATTTTGATCCCTCTGGTCTCAGTGCCTCTCACCGCCTGGGTTCCAATCTTACTTGTGGATAGATCCTAGTGTGAGAAAGTTTGTCAGTTCACTTGTCGTAGGTCGGTGGTTTTCTTTAGGCACTCGGGTTTAAACCACCATTTCAGAACCAACCGCATTGAAATAAGTGAAAAAATCTTGACTTGGGCATAAAACACCATTACTCCACTCCTCTTTGTCTGATCCTAGTGTGAGAAAAATTTCAGTTCATGACATCATTTTGTTATATTGATCAAGGTCATATGTTGAAAGGTCAAGGTCACAGCTGCAGAAGAAGACTTAAATTGCTAATTATCTTGAAAACTATTAACTTTTTGTATAAGCCTGTATATTAGAATATTGTAGGTATTGATATGACGATCATTTTAATGTATGGTTCAAGGTCATATGTTTAAAGGTCAAGGTCACAGCTGCAAAAGAAGCCTTAAATTGTTAATTGTCTTGAAAACTATTAACTTTTTGTATAGGCATCTATATTAGAATATTGTAGGTATTGACATGATGATCATTTGATACATGGTTTAAGGTTATATGTTCAAATTTCAAGGTCATATCAGCATAGGAAGACTTAAATTGTTAAATACCTTGAAAACAAGTAAATGTGCATAGGCATGTACATAAGAATATTGAAGGTATTGACATGACCATCATTGTGATATATGGTTCAGAGTCATATGTTTACAGGTCAAGGACATAGCTGCATTATGTATACTAAAAATGGTTAATGATTTGGAAATATTCATTGCACTACATTTACTTTATGCATATAAGCTGCTTATAAATGAAATGTGACTGGATATTTCTGATTAAGTTTTGTGGGAGTTCTTAACTTGAGAAAACTTGTTAAGTTTCTGTACTTGATATATTGTCTATTGCACTTTGCAAACAATTTTGGAGATATCCTCAGGTGAGCGTTAAGACCCATGGGCCTCTTGTCTAAGAAATCATTGGAATGTCTTGAATTGACATTGAAAAAAGAATTCCTATAAAAAAATAAAGAGGAGAGGCTTGAACATGGAATGGCTGTGAGTGGTGGAGGAGGAGGCCATTGTAGTCATCAGTGATGTATACAATCCCAAAATTTCTTTCAGTTTAGCAATTCAATGTTTTCAAAATTCCTATATTTTTCCTATATTTTCAGTCAGATTCCTATAAATTTCCTATATTTTGGAAAAAAAATCCTATATTCCTATATTTTTGACAAAGAAAGTGGGTGGGCACCCTGTTGATGGTTTTTCTCAAGGTAGTCCAGTTTCTTCCACCAATCCAAAAACTAATTGTAAAGAATTTTTACAGGGATGAAAACAACATCATCATACCATTTCACTCTTTTTGAGATTGATAAAATTGTCTGCAAAAAATGTGTTGATTGCAAGTAAAAAAAAGACAAATCACAGCCAACAAAGCAATCTACTTATTGCATTCCTTAAACCTCGGGTGTCAAAGACTTGAAGTCATAAATTGAATTTACTATGATGTTTTGTATGTTAAATGACAGATTGTAGAGTTTTATTATATTTGTAAAATCTCGTAGAATTTTATCACATTTCAAGCGGATTTAATCATCTACTTGTTACAATTTCAGTCATTTCTCAGAAAATCGATTGCTTTGATTACATACATTGGTTTTTTACTGAAAAAGAATACATCATTCACACACTAATCTATTTCCTAGGAAAGAAATTGAAAGGAATTCTGGGAAATTAAGTGAAAATTAAATTTCCATGATCATCAAAATGATTTTTCAGAGCTATTGAAGATGTTTATTTTGCTTCAGGAGATAACAGGAGAAAAAAATAAATTAAAAAAACCTCCTGTAGTATATGACTTTATGTCACAACCTTTATTGCTATAAACAATATTGATGATGTTTGCAGCATTTAAAGTTTATAGGTGTTAAATTGATCAAGTTAAATAAGATAATATCAATGAAAGTACATGGGCACTAAATACAGTGTACACTGTGAAAACTGAACTCCATGGAAACTTACATCTGTTTAAACTGAAATACAATATACCTAATCAGTGAAAACTGAACCCTGACTTAACTGAAAACTTGTCTAAACTGAAGTAGAGTTAAACTTGTAAATACTGAATCCTGGATAACTGAAAACCTTTCTTGATTGAGCTGAAGTATAACCTGTGAAACCTGAACCCTGACTTTTAATTGAAAACTTGTCTGATTTGAACTACACTATAAGCTGTAAAAGAACCTAGCTATTTTTACTGAATTATTGCACAACTGGTGAAAACTGAAACTTTTTTTAACTGAAAACCAGTTTTAAACTTAAAAACAGTGCAATCTAAAAACAAACTGACAAAAACTCAGGAAAAGAACAAAAAAAAAAAAAAAAAAAAACCAGTCTTTAACTGGACTACGTTTAAAACTTAACCTGTTTAATCTAAAATCTGTCTTTAGAAAGGAACATTGTAAAAATCAAAACTAATATAAATAAAACATGTTTATGGAAAAAATGTTATTTTCTTTAAACAGGTTCCACTGTAATGACTTGAAATGATCTAGTACAATATTGTAGAAAATGTTTAATCATGTTTCAAGTTATCTATACATTCATAATTATTCTTATTTGATAATTAGTCATCCCTTATTTTATTTAAGCTTCAAGTAAAGATGTCAATGATACAACAAGAAGTGCATGATCTAAAGATTCAGTTGGAGGCAGAGGGTCGTCATAAGTTTTCCGAAGGAGAGACAAAATTAATGAAGAAAATAGAAGGATTGAAAGAACAGTTTAGAGAACTGGTAGTTGAAATGAGACAAAGAAAAGCTGCAGAGTCAGAAAATGCTATGATTCTGTCTGATGATGATCCAGTAAGTTTATATAATGTTACAGGCTTCATTCATGTACTACCTGATATTCTTGAATGTTTTTAAGGGAGGGAACTCTTATATCAGTTGTGTATTGTACTTTGTTACATTGTTTGATCAGTAGATATTGGCAGTACATGTATTTGATGTATTATTCCTGTAAGAAATTATATTATGTTTATTTGTGTCAGAAACAAGTTTTTTTCACAATATTTTAAAAAATCAGTTTTATTCAAAGCACTACCAAGGGGCCTCGATGGCCGAGTGATCTAAAGCACATGCTTTTGGATCACAGCACCTCTCACTGTCTGTGTTCGAATCCCACTCAAGACAGATTTTAGTGTGAGAAAGTTTGTCAGTTCTCTTGCCGAAAGTCGGTGGTTTTCTCCAGGCACACCAGTTTCGTCCATCATCCCAGAGTGTCTGCCTCAAAATAAGTGAAAGAATCTTGACTGGGGTGTAAAACACCATTACTCAACTCCACTCAACTCCACTCCACTCAACTCCACTCAACTCAAAGCACTACTATATTAGTTCCTGTTGGTCCTTAATGGCCAAGGAGTCCCAATCACTGCTTTACAAATCACAGTGCCTAGGTTCAGTTTGATCCTAGTATTAGTGGTTTTCTCTGAGTACCGGTACTCCAGTTTTCTCAACCATCCCATACCTTACACCCTTTTTACAAATGAAAAAAATTGATTGGGACATTAATTAATTACATCATTACAGTGATTTTGTTTGCCTAAAATTACTAACGAATAAAGGTAGTTTCCCCTTGAGAAATAAGACTAAAATTTCCCAATTTGACAACTAAAATTCCCCAAAAGGCAACAGTGACACACAATTAAATAGTTTAAGTTAAATCCAGTGTCCAAAACTGTTCTGACAGACAAAAAATGTTAGATATTGTCACAATATAAAATCTTTTTCAATGAATTTCAAATTTCTGAGCATAATATGTGACATAAAAAGGGTCCAAATTTTCCCAATCTGAAAGGTAGAAGGTAGTTTTTAAAAACCATAGTAAAATCACTGCATTACTTAACAACATTTGACTCTATAGTAGATTGTTGATAAACATTCTAATAGTGATAGTCACTTTTTACCATTTATTGTTTGTCATTGTCAAGATGTTTATCTGATGCTTCTAAAGCTACCATGATTGATGTAACACAATTAAAAAATCCTCCCTGTTTTTCCTGTCAGTAGATATCAGTAATAACATGCACCTTTACATCCAGATTTATTTAAGATATCATTTTCTGATGGGGACACTAATTTTATTCAATCAATCATTCTGTAGCCCTCTTTCTCCTTAATTAAAAAACAGTTAACAGTGAATTGCATTGATATAAAAAATGGCTTTATTTGAACCATATGGGTTTATATTTAAGATAGAATATCTGCCAATTTGGCTTAAATCTTCTATTTCTGATCTGATATATAATGACTTAGAACCTATATCTTGATATCAGAATATACTACAAATCATACACTGCCAATTTATTTTCAGCCGGTTAGATCTTCAAACAATTTGGACAGAAATTTCATTGTAAAATATACAGGAAATAATCAATATTTACTACAAAAAAAACCAGGGTGCCAATCATCGTCAGTTTCTGAGATACAAGGGCTATATTATTTTCTAAAAATAAAAACATTTGTCAAAACAAATCAACAGCTAGGAAAATTGCCCATATTTGATTTCTGATGGAGCAATTTTCACACGAGTTTTCTTTCAAGATAAAACAAAGACTGTAAAATAGTAATTTTCAAAGACCATTATTTCTGAGATTTTTTCAATCTAGTCACAGTCACTTACTTTAAAATTGTGTTTATGACATTTCTCAACAGAACTTGTGCTTTATTAGACTTTTTACAGGATGTTAAGTTCAGGCAATTTGAGTATGAACATGAAATTTTTTTTTTTTTTTTTTTCTTGAATAAAATTGGATCTATATATGACACTAGGACAGACACTGATGTTTAAGTTGTTTTGCTCTATAATTTTGTATAGATTTCTCTATAAAGCTTTTTTTTTCTTGTATAATGTCTTTATGTCCTGGCTTTCTAAACTAATCTGATTGGTTTGTTATAACGTTTCATTAAGTCTATGTGCGGAGATTATGTAATGGTCATATATCGTATGTATAATAATTGTGATATTTGTAACCAGTCTTTATTTAGTCGACAAGGATAAATTAAATAGATTTGGACAATAACAAAAAATGGATGGTAATATTGTTATCTCCTTTTAGCTGAAATTGTCCATTTGTTTGAAAGTGAATATAGCATAATAGTATGATAATACAGACATCTAATGAACTTAATAATTTACGATTGAAAGCAGAACTTTGTGGCTAAAAAATGTATAGGGCTGTAGTCATAGCAACCATGAATATGTCCAAGAACAAGAAGGAAATAAGAAAAGAAGACACACCAATAAGTAAAACCACTGTTTATAACTCTTTTATCTTTGAAAAAAGGGTGAAAAACACTTTCACATTCACGCACCTAAAAACTTTTGTTAAGAATAGTACTTAAGATTTATAAAAAATATTGTTTCATCAGAAATAGCTGAAAAATTGCTGATGTGACATAAAACAACATTCATCTAAACAAGCAACCTATAATAAAACTTTTAATGGGTACTTGATGTGTTAACAAGATTACATCCAGTGATGGGGTTAAGTACATTTTCTTTTAAAAATTCTAAACAAAACAGTTTTATCAGACAAATCTTCAGTTGGATGTGTTTGGGCAGGATGGTGTTTTATACTTCAGGAATACTTATTTCACTAGGTGATCAGTTCTCCAGTTTTGGTGGAGGAAACTGGAGTGCCAGAAAACATCATGATCTTTCAGCAAACAATTTTTTGTATATTCAGCAAACTAGGATCGGCTTAAATAGTTATGTATTTAGAACCATTTTAACTGCAATGTTTCTGTATAATTGTTTTATGATTTTAGGACTTTGATGATGAAACTGATGATGGCGAGCCTCGTAGACCATTCAGACGTAGAACATTGTCCATAAGTTCAAGGATGTCAACAGCTTCAGTTGCGTCAACTGTTCGTCCCCTAGCTGCTGTACCCACAGTACCTACAGATTTACCTATTGACTTTGATAATATAAGTCAGGTACTATTGTACTTACTTATCTATTTGTATATTGTTTTTATAATACCTCCATTTTAAGGGCTTGTCACTAAAAATAAATTGGTGTTTTATAAAAGATATATTCTTTCATGCACATAGATAACTGACACAAAGTTATTAAGTTGCTATGGTGAGTGGTGAAATATATATATATACCATTTCATTTTTTCATTACCATGTGAGACCTGATTTACTTGATCCTGACTAAACCAGAATCCTACTTTATCTGAATCTGAACTCAATTCAAGCCACAGCCATCAAATATAATCCATAGGCCAGTGTTAGACAAGGGGTTTAAAACTTGACTTCCTTATCACAGTCCCTTTACACCTAGGTATGAATCTCAGTGAGGCATATCTTGGCCTGAGAATGGTAGTTTGCTTGCAAAAGGTTAGTAATTTTCCTGAACAGACCTCGCTAAATATAAGTGAGGTAATCTTAAAGTGGACTCGACAGACTATTACTTTGCTATACTTGATTTTAATACAGAAATTTTAATTTGCAATTTTATGAACCTCTCTGTATTTACTTAACACATAATGACGGAAAAATTCCTTTTGGAGTCGGGCAAAATTGAAGACTTTTTGAAGTTTAGTTTAAATATGTTTCAGTGTATATGTATATACAATGTATATCCAATGAATTTCCAAAAATAAAGTATAATTTAAAGTATATTTTTTGTTTCTACTTAAAACTGACTAGAATTAGCTTAAAGACCTGCATCTTTAAGTCACCTTCAGTCTCCTTGAACTTGTTCTGGTGTTAAAGTGTTAGACTAATGAGATTTGATTAAAATATTAACCTATCTTTTATGTATATAAACATCACATTTTTATGTTTTTATGTTCATTTGTACTAGTACACATTGCTGAACAGTCTCTTGCATGCGTTTAGTCTCTTGCATGCAAACACATGCAAGAAAGGCTGCAACATCATAGTAAATAGAAAATGGTCCACTTCTTGTTTGTAATATAAATATACATGTAATATAAAGTAATCCTTTGAGTGCCCTAAGTGTCAAGTAGTTATTTAGATTTGAAATATGTGTACTTATCGGTGTGAAGTTCCAACAGCAGCAAAAACTTTGAAAAGAATTTACTGCTAGTGCCAAAAACGGTTTGAGAAAAATTTGCTGCTAGAGGCACTAATTACACATTCTATGCAACAAAATAAAAATCAGTTTGAGTACAGTTTTGATAACATTTTAAAACTTTAGTGTTCCACCTTCAGGAATATTTTATTTTAAAATTCAATCTACGTGGGTATAATGACATTTACAATCTTAATTATTGTGCATAGCGATACTCCTAAATGCAACTTCCAGATATAAAGCTCTGTAAAATGTAAGTAATACATTTAATTCTTGAAAAGAACAATAAATAAAAAGCTACTCAAAATATCTTGACAATTAACAAGATAACAAAGGGTTCATTTTAATGGTTACTTAAATTTGCTTTGTCACGTATTATGTTTCTGAATGACAAGACTGAAAACCCTTTACTAGTTAAAAACCGACCTTGATCTCACTCTAGACACGTGAAAGCGGGGATTCATTACAGGATGTACAATGCAATTTGTGTCATCTAATATGATTATGTTCGACGAATTATAAACATTGCATATAAGTTTCACAGTTCAGGACCCTTGATATAAACCACCGTAATATAAACGTAATAACAATTTAATATATCGTTATAATAATGCAGTTTATCATCAAAACGATTCAATATCTATGTCAAGTGTGTCCTTCAGAGGCTCAGCAATAAGTCAGTAACAGTTTGGAGTAATTTAATCTATAAACTGCTTCATCTTTTTTCTTTACAAAGAATTAAACAGTTTCAAAGAAAATCCTGTTTTAAGCAAAATATATTGTTCTTGACACAGAATTAAAATTAACCAACATTGTCATAAATTTACATGAAATGATGAACAACTGAGACTAGTAACTTAGATTCTATTTTAACATTTTACCCCGCTTATGATTAAATTATATTAACAGAATTAGTTTCGTTTGTTTTAGCACGATACAAATCATAACATAATAAAATAAAAAATTCAACAATATTTTTAATTATCTTGACTTAAAATATATCATGTACTATTAACTTAGTGTTATAAATTCTGACACTATTTAATGGGGATTTTGAGTATCAAAACCATTCCCATTTCACCTTTCAACCATTACTTGTTTATAAAGCCAAATATTTCAACAATGCTGTCTTTGTTTAACTTCTTTTGGTTAGAGGAACTACTTAATGCTGTTATAATCATTGAGTTGTGTTCTACTTTATTTTAACTTAATTTCCATGCGTTTTCAATACACAATATATATATGTGACTTTAATAACTCCACGATTTGCACTCTAGATGTACACTGTATTCACACTTGGTCCTGATGAAGGTCGCCACTGACCGAAAGCTTGACCAGGCCTCAAACTAATTTATAAACAACAGCTGCATTAAGCATTGGTGTTGTAGTATTAATTTTCTACTGTCATATTCACATCAACACCAGTATCCACCTGGATCCGCCACTGCAGTCACAACTCCATCTAGAACAACAACCGGCATTGGGATTTGTTTTCTTTCTTGTTTAATCAAGATAAATGTTATATATTAATTGATAAACAATCTATAATAACCTTAATTAACTAGTAACAAGGAACACAAATATACTACAAGTTATTTACATGTCATAACTATAATATTATGGCGTTATACTTTGTATTCGAAATTAGATACTGATCTCTGGGGCAGCAAGCTTATATATTTCGAAATCATTCATACCAAACTGCACATTTGAATATGTAACAGAAAGTAATTTTACAGAAGCTTCTCCAATTGTCAGAGTTCTGTACGCTGACCAGCGGTTTTTCAATAAATGCTAGAAATTGTTGATATTCACTTTTCTGGTTTAGCTCAACATTAATTTGCAGTCCAAATTTATCAGTGATTGTTGTCCATAACATAGTTCTTGACATATCTAAAGCTGAACAAGAACATGAGGCATGCTGGAACACTTATTAAAATCCTGATTACAAATGCAGGGTGCCCACTTCCTATAAAATCCTATAAATTCCTATAAAATTGGCAATTCCTATATTTTTTCTATATTTTCTCAAAAAGACCTAAAATTCCTATATATTTCACACTATTCCTATATTTTCTGGGATGTTTTTGTTTCTATTTGAGTTAGGACTTTTTGTGTTCACTCACACAAAGCAGTGACTGGGGTTGTATACATCATTTTTAGTTTTTCTAAGAAATCATTGGAATGTCTTGAATTGACATGCACATTGAAAAAAGAATTCCTTTAAAAAATAAAGAGGAGAGGCTTGAACATGGAATGGCTGTGAGGGGTGGAGGAGGCCATTGTAGTCTTCAGTGATGTATACAATCCCAAAATTTCTTTCAGTTTAGCAATTCAATGTTTTCAAAATTCCTATATTTTTCCTATATTTTCAGTCAGATTCCTATAAATTTCCTATATTTTGGAAAAAAAAATTCCTATATTCCTGTATTTTTGACAAAGAAAGTGGGTGGGCACCCTGCAAATGTTACAAGTGAATACTGCATTGTTTGGTGTTGTAGTCCATAGTTTCACTACAAACTTTGTAGTAATCAGGTCGTATTTGGTTATTGGAACAATCCAGACAGACATTGGTAGAATGTAATTCACTATATCTAAGTAAGTTCTGAAGTCTTGACTGTCATGTGTGCTGTGTTTCCAATTTGAAGCTTAACAAATGTATATTTGCTGATTGACTATTACTTTCCACTGGTTTTTTGAAGGAAATGTTTAATAAAGAAGATAGTCAGTAAGATAGTGACACAAGTTGTACTTTTTTAGTACAAGTTAAAATTTAGATAGATGAATTTTGATAAATTTAAGATCGACATGGTTTACTGTGTTTTACCAGTTTCCAGAAGTAGCCAATATCACATTCAGTTGCTTCTTTCAGTTCACGGTATACCCAATCATAATACTGTTTAGCTGCAGACTCTAGTTTGTTACAAAACAGACATTTAGCTTTCTTGTAATTGACATATGAAACATACATTTGACCTCTAGGACGTCCTTCTACAACCCATATACGTCTCATGTTTCGCTCATATAAATGTGCAGCTTTTACATCAGCAGTCCAAAGTGGTTTAACATGCGAACTAAACTTGGTGGACGGTATCACTTTATTAGCACTATCAGATAAAATTCTTATAAGTTCACAAACAAACATGTCAATATCACATTTTGATTGTAAGGAAAAATTGTCCAATTGTGATAATTGAGTTGTAACTATTTCCACATAGTGAGATAGCTGCTCACTAGAAGCTTTATGCCATGCAATATGCTTTCCTTTACTATTTGAAAACTTGTGTGGTTTTGAGAATTGATCGATATCAACATTAGTTATAATAGGTAAGTGATCAGATGTAATTCTCAAACTGCCGTCAGTAAGGATTTCAGAACAAGTCAGGGGATCTGTATCTTTACTAGAGAAAACATAATCAAGTAAAGTTTTGTTTTCGATATATGTATAATTACAACCTTCTGTTTTACCCATTTCTAAACCATATACATTCACAAATTCACTGAATATCATTGATTTATACATATTAGTTTTACCCTTGTCACATTGCCTAATACTAGCATTAAAGTCCCCTGCTAGTACATGTATAATCTTACCAAGCTGAGAATAATGTGTGTAAATGTCCTGAAGTCTGTCCATAACTTGAGAATATGAGTCTAATGAACTCTTTGCCAGTAAATAAACTGAAAAAATATATATTTACCTATTACCTAGTAGCTTGAGTTGAATACCTATAATTCTATCAGAATTAGTTTCATAAATATCAACAATGTTAGGTTCATAAGTCTGTTTGTACAAAATTGCAACCCAAGCCTTATCTAAGGTAGTACTTACACTAGATGTATCAATATGTACTATACTTTTATATCTTTGGTCTATACTGCCCCGGAATGTTTTAGAACCTTCACGCAGTTTATGCTCTGATATAAGCACTTTATCGATATCAAAACTAGCCAGCAATTCAGCTATACAAAATGATGACGATATAGCACCTCTTACATTCCAAGTAAGTAATGTCAACATATTAATAACAAGAAAAATACAAGTCATCATGTTAGGTATAATTAAGATCCCTATCTAATAAAGGTTATTACTATTATCAATTTCCGTACCAATCTCTATTCGAGTACCACAGTCTGCAAATGATACCATCTGGCCAGAAGTTAAGTTCGCTTAACATGTGACCGTGTTCAGAACTTACATTTATTTTGGCTGTAATGTGTTTCCATTTTTGTTTGAATAGCTGAATAGAAAGTTTCCTATTCCTGTTTGAGTAGATTCCTGATCTATGCCAGATACATAGAATTTAGATACTTTCTTCCTCTTGACGCCAATGAAAACATCGGGTTCTTCTCGTGTATTGATAATCAGATTAGTTCCTTTTATACCAACACGTACTTTATAGTATACTAGTATATGACGCCAGCCAGCAAGATTAGCATACATAAATCACGATTTACACACTGGCAAATACTACTGACAGAATTTAAGCGTCAAGTCATTAGATGATTGTTGTCTGAAAACAGTTCCCCGGCTGTTCTGAAATCTACATGTGAGGGATTTATGATCATATAAATTTACTAAAATATATATGTATAGTTGTTGCTGTTGAGTGGTAATATGAGGAACACAACATAGCAGTTTTTGTATGCAACTGAATAAATATTTCTTTTTGGTATTTGATGACTTCGAGCAGTGATTAAATAAACAGAAAGTTAGAAAAAAATCTTTAAAAAATACATACACAGCATCATTATGTCATTTGTTTTTGTACTCCAAGGCGACTGTATGGGGGCGGCCATGTTTGCTGGTTCCGGCAAACTTCTTCTGTGTGCTGATTGGACAATCAGTTGCCAAGAATTTCCAAGGATTACCGAAAAGTTATATATAGATATACAAAACTGCATTTTACAGTTGTCGGTGGGGTGAATTTTTGGACCCAATAATGCAGTATAAAATGTTAGAGAAACATTACATTATTTTTTTAATTTTGCGCCATTCTATCAATAATTGACTATTGGGTCTTTAGATTATTGGGTTTTTTGACCTAATAGTCAATCTAAGACCCAATAGTCAATCAAAAACCCAATAGCACGGGTGTTGGAATGACGGTTGACCCAATAATTAGGTGTATCTAACACTAATTAGGTGCATTAGGTGTATCTAATTATATATATATATATATATATATATATATATATATATATATATATATATATATATATATATATATATATATATATATATTAATTGAACACACTTTATCACATATCCGATTATTGCACAGGATTTTGAAATTCAAAACCATTTCCCATGTAGTCTTTTAAAAAAATACATATTCAAAGCATAGTCAAAAAAGTTCATCTCCAGTGAATGGCATAGAAAAATTTCCCAACCCAATCTATGATCCCCAAACAATGCTTATACTGAATTCTGTCACAAAATAATGGAAGGCAAATTATTACTCTATTGTACACTTATATAACATGCACAGATAAAAATTGTCAGACATTTATAAAAACTAATGTACATATGTATGTATAAACTTTGGCTGTTTAGTTTAGAAAATGATTCCTTTGGCAAAACATTTGATGTTTACAGATAAGTATAAATAATGATTTTTAGTGTATTTATAGTTTTGTATATGAAAAGTAACTGCAGTGATAGAATACATATTTATAGACAGTAAAGCTTTATTTCTTTATACAGTATATCTTAAGTTTGTGAAAAAGGGGGAAAAAAAGCAAGCATTGTAAAATCCTCTTATTGCATATGTCTGTCATAGGTTGAAATTATATTATGGTTATTGGAGTTAGGTTTTTATTTTCAAAAACATCCATTTAAGTCCTTTATTTTTCATAAAGAAATTCTACAAAGGTATTGACTTGTTAATGTTTATTATCAGGTCTGAGATATATTTGGCCGTTAATTAATTTCTCATTGGGAGATAATTGTTAAAACGTGCAGGAATAAAGGTTGTTATTTTATTTAGTAAACCTTGTTAATTATTTGTGATGTATTTAAGTCATTGATTAAACATGTTTAATATATCCTTACCTAACTGTGTTGACTGAAATTAAGACATACATCATGTCATTTCTTTATCAAACATGTCATTTCTTATCCAACATGTGATTAACTTATACAACAGGTCATTACAACATGTCATTAACTTAAAAATGTCATTACAACATCTCAACTTATACAGCATGTCACTAACTTATACAATATGGGATTTACATATATGACCTTTCATCTACTGATACAACATGTCATTTACATATATGACCTGTCATTCACTGATACAAAATGTCATTAATATATACAACATGTCATTACAACATATCATTAACTTATACAACATGTCAGTTACTTAAACAACATGTCATCTTCTGATACAACATGTCATTTACTTATACAACATGTCAGTTACTTAAACAACATGTCATCTTCTGATACAACATGTCATTTACTTATACAACATGTCATTTACTTATACAACATGTCAGTTACTTATACAACATGTCATCTTCTGATACAACATGTCATTTACTTATAAAACATGTCAGTTACTTAAACAACATGTCATCTTCTGATACAACATGTCATTTACTTATACAACATGTCAGTTACTTAAACAACATGTCATCTTCTGATACAACATGTCATTTACTTATACAACATGTCATTTACTTATACAACATGTCAGTTACTTATACAACATGTCATCTTCTGATACAACATGTCATTTACTTATAAAACATGTCAGTTACTTAAACAACATGTCATCTTCTGATACAACATGTCATTTACTTATACAACATGTCATCTTCTGATACAACATGTCATTTACTTATACAACATGTCAGTTACTTAAACAACATGTCATCTTCTGATACAACATGTCATTTACTTATACAACATGTCAGTTACTTAAACAACATGTCATCTTCTGATACAACATGTCATTTACTTACACAATCCATCATCTACACTGATTACACATATATATTTATGCTGTCACTTGTCTATGTTTTTAATTTGAAAAAAAAAATTTCATTTATTTCAGACATCATCTCGTCCAGATGGCATCACACCTGTTGGCGGACGCCCACAAAGAAGACCCCACCAAGATGGATTTCAGATTCTAGATTACTCTTATTCACCGTCATTAGAACGAAGATTTCGAACATTTTGATTAATGCTTGAACTGTTTTACATTGATCCAGCCTGATGAAATTGACACCAGCATGCCAATCCTGGTAAAAGAGGTTATGTAAATGAATTCTATTGTTAATCATTGTGAATGCTTTTTATGTTTGATCATGCATTACATGATTTGAAGGCTTAATGAGAGTTTGTGACTGTCTGAGAGATCATTAAAGTGCATTGCATTTTAAACTTAATCTTTAGAATGAAATTTAGAACATTAAACTTGGTTTTTCAGCATACCATGGGAAATCTTTATTGTTTGTTGGAAACTATTATTTCCAATATATATGAAATTAAATGATTTGACATTTTCTTAAAAAATGATGATATTCTAGGATTTTAAAACATAAGCAGTTCTAGAATGTTCTGTACACATATTGGGGGTGTTGATCATATGTTACACTTGAAAATCTCATGTATTTTGCAATATTATTCTTCGTGGTTACAAACAGGTCTTGAACTTTTTTTATTGGTGCTTATTATGTCTACGTATCAGCAGACATCTTGTCGTTACTCAAGACAGATTTTTTTCAGAGGTTTCTCCTCCTACATTTCTTATCTGATCAGGTTGAAATTTTGAAAACTGGTAGGGATTAACAATGGGTAGGTCGCTTCCTCACCGTTTTTCAGAATTCTGAAGGACTCTGGAGAAATCCGGTTAAAACCATTTAATTCCAGAGAGTTCTTTCTTTCTTGGAATTTCCTCCGCTATTTGGAGCACCACTTTAGAGAGCTGATACGCAGACATAGACTTGCTCATTCTAGTTAGGAAATAATTGTTAAATGGATTCTTAGGTTCTTGATTTCTAAAATTGAAAAAGTTTTGAATGGTGCTAATATTTATTTTGAAATAGACAGTTTGATGCCAACATTCTGTTCTTGGCAGCCAAATAAGAAATAAAAATGGCTCAACTTTGGCTTTCTGGTAAACAAATTAAAGCAAATGGTCTAATTATATACATTGTAATTGATTTATTTTATGGTAAACTAGACATTTAGGAGAATTGGCCAATATTTGATTTGTCATTATTGCAAATACACTTATTTACAGATATACCAAGAGTGTCAGATTTTTCTAATAATTTTTAGGTTTTTGTTAGTTTTTATTTTTAAGACAAATATTTTGTTAAACACAGATTCAATTTTGTGGATTTGTTTTTGTTTTTTTTTTTTTTTTTTAAATTACTGGTAAATGCAAATTATCTAAATTAAAGTTCTGCTGAAATGTGCTGTAAAATTAGATGAATTTTTCTGTTCAATATTATATATCTAAAAATAACAAAACATCATGATTTGAAAACTAATCTTAATAGAAATTTTGAAATTCAACAGTGAAAAATTGTGCTAAATATGATTTAGTGTAATTTTTTTCTTTAAACCATTCACAAGCAGTATTTTCTTGGTTTGCTGATTCTCAATCTTTTCCGAAACACATTGCCTCAAAAATTTGTGAAGTACCAGTTTATTTCTGACAAAATCAATTTTAAAAAATTACCTGTATTTGCAGTTTATAGATTTTATGACATTTATATTGTAGCCAATAGTAACAATGAAAGTTTTATGATTTTTTTTAAAAATTTTATTTTAAACATTTGATTTATATATGTGTGTTGTACTTGATATCCTTTATGATTTAAAGTTTTGTTTCAAATTATTTTTTGAAATTCACAAAAAATATACCAATACTTAGCAAAGTAATATTGAAAATTTTGTATTTTAAGTTTGGTACAAGTTGACTAAGGTACCATTTGAGAATAAAAATTCATCAAAGTAATAATGGTAATCAATCTGTAAATGCTAGTTGTTGAACAATAAATAATTTTCAAGTTATATATTGAGTGCAATAATAAATAAAATGTTATCACAAAAATACTCAGAAACTTTCTTTTTTTAAAAAGCATAATTTAATTTTAAATTTCAATTTTGTATAATTTTTATAGCTGCTTGTTAAGTGTGAATTATGAATTGTTGTTTGTTCAAAGGGGAATAACTCTTACTAGATTCCATGACAACATAGATTTGTTAAGTTCAAATTTCCTCTGACCCTAACACAATTTATGTTTGATGACTGTGTGTAGAGTCAGAATAATTGCTATATTGAAAACCTGGGATTTTTTTTATATCGACTGGTGTCAGAAGGGGTGCTGTCCCATTTTGCTTCAGACTGAAATTATTAGTGGAACTGTAGAAAAGTTAATAACCTCAATCGACAGTTGATTGATTTGTCTTCCCAAATATATATTTCAAGATGTCATTGCAGCTGGATATAGAAATTGTTCTGACCCTACACACAGCCATCAGACACAAAGTGTGTAAGGGTCAGAGAAAATTTGGAATACAAGATTTGTACCACAAACTTCAACTACTTACGCAAATATCACAGGTAAAACACACTTCAAAACTACCTCTCCTTCTGCCCTGGGATAACAATAACCACCTGTTCTGTGTTCTGAGGCATTGTATCTTTTACCTATCTTGCCTGACCACTATGTTACCTCCTTAGTTTAAGGCAAGGAATAACTTTGATTCCCTTAGCCAATTCAATTTCAAGGTGGTTTACCCTCAACTTTCCTCAATCACAATTCTCCTCTTGTAAATTATTACTGTTTGAGTCACTGTTTGTGACAGCGAATTTTTATTAATTTTCATAGAAAATAAATTAACTTGAATAAAGTTCAATATTTTTTACTTAGTTGGGTTAGGTCATATCTGATATTCACTATACACATCTGTGATGATTATAAGACAATTTGTTGCTCAAACTGAATGTTATGAAGTGGAAGAAACAGTTATTTGTTTAGCATCAGTGCATGAAGTCCTATCTAGTTTGAGAAGCTGATTGATCTCAACTTTATTTCATCATTCTAAGAATAAGAAATATAAAAATGCATAAAACTTGGAATTTTCTTTTAAATGCCTAAAATTGGAGAATTTTTCAGATGAGCAATAAGGCCCATTACCCCTATTGTTTAAGAATTTTAGCCATCTTTAAACATTTTTTTTTACCTTGACAACAAACAGGCAAGTTGTCTCATACTTACAGGCTCTACTTACAGTAAGCTGTAAGTCTACTGTAACATTTGTTATTCTTTACTGTATTTAATTTATGAATAGCATGTAGATATTTAATATCAAAGTTTTGTTTTCATTTGATAGTTTATATGTAAATATTATTTAGATATATATGTATATTAGTATTTAGAATAACTTATGATTGATACCTCTAGTATATTTATTTGTATATCAAGTATCTGGTATTAAGAGTACTGGTAACTAAAGATCAGTACTTTTAGTATATTATTGGTCTATTCAGTACCTGGATTTTAGAGTAACTGATGATGTCTACTTCTAGTTAGCTCACCTGTCTAAAAGTCATATAAGCATCCAAAGGTCATATGAGCTTTTGGCATAGTATGTATGCATGTTCTTGCTTGTGTGTGTCATTAACATATGTTTTCAGCATCTCTTTTGAAACTACCAGGCAGATTTCTGTAAAATTTGGTCAGAAGAAGTGTAATTGGGTTGGTGCAATTCAGATCCTTTTTGGTATCAAAACTAGGTCATGGTGACCCAGGGATGCAAAAGTCTTTTTAAAACTGATGATTGGAGAAAAATCTGATTTGATATTTGGTTTCTTTAGGGTCTTCAGCCTATGTTCTCATTAATTTTTTAAAATTTTATTTAAAAACAGGCCACATCTTCATGTATAACATTTTTAAAACTTCAAAAAAAGCTTCAAAGCATTTCAACTATTTAAACAGATAATTACATGGAGTTTTCAGTTTTTACATTTTTAAGATCACCTTTCAAATTGGGTCAGGATCATGATCTAATTTTTATCTTTGTGCTTTTATTTTCAAATTTTTATCGGATTTTAATATTTTATGTTTTAAAGCATTGTTTTTCTAAATTAAACCAAGGTCAAAGATCAGGATTATGACCATGATTATGAAATATGCTTAAAAGTGCTATGTCTAAAACATATATAAATATTTCCCACTGGGGTGTCCAAATTTTGATTTTCATGAATTGACCTTCAGAAAATGAGGTTAAGGTTATGACCTCATTTTAATCTTTCTTCTTTTGCTACTTTTTTTAGCCATTTCATAATATTTCAACACAAACTTTAACTTTTTATATATTGAATTATTGTTTTTCTACATCATGTACATGTTTAGGTTTTGATCTGTGTTTTTCTAATTTATCTCTTTTTTTTCTTTTTTTTTTTTTTTCAAAACATTTTCAATGCAAATTTTTTAAATAGGCCAACCCATGGTTAAAGTTCGAGCTCATGACCTCATTTGTAAAGTCAGCCATAAATTGCTATATCTTGATTTATAAATATCTAAAAATTTTGACATAGTGTTAAGGTTACTGTATGCCTTTTTTTTCCCCTACCATTTTTATTGTCAAAGGTCTAGGATAACAAGACCTTGTTTTATTTTGTGCTTTTGTTACCACTTCGATGTTTAATTATATACATGTATATATATTGGAGCAGATTTCTGTTATGTTATGTTGCAGTATTTTCCAGTTTCCTGAATTAGATGTCCAGATATCCGGTATTATATACTTAATGCATTTTTTCTCCCTCACAGAATTTGATTTTTTGATGAAGATATTTGCTATTTTTTAAATTTGATTTTATAAATATAATTAAATTTTATTGAGGAATTAAAGCATTTGGACTTGCCATTATTATCAGGTCACTCTATCAGGCCAATTAGGTCTATTGTATCTTTATTTGTATACTAGTATTAAGTTTCAGGTTTTTCGGAGAAACTAATAATGAGTATATTAAAATTTTTAGTACATTTGTACCAGGTTTTAAGTATGTAAATTGGTATATTTAGTACATGTACCCAGTTTTAAAATAACTTATAAATAAGTACTTTCTATTATATTCATTTGAGTAAATTAAGTACAGTTATAATAATTTGTACATGTTTATTAAGTACATGGTTTTTAGAGTAACTGAAGATGGGTACTTGTGGTATATTCATTGGTAATTTATGACAGGTACTTGTAGTAAATTAATGTGTATATTCAGTACATTGACTTATGACAGATACCTATAGTATATTTATTAGAATCATGTTTTAGAGTAAGTTATGATGGGTACTTCTAGCATATTTATTAGTATATTAAATACCAGGTTTTAGAGTAACTTATGAGTATTTCTAGTATATTAATTGGTACATTAAGTACCAGGTTTAGGAGTAAATTATGCTTGGTACTTCTAGCATATTAATTTGTATATAAAGTACTTGGTTTCAGAGTAACCTTTTTGGTTACTTTTAGTATACTTATTGGTATATGAAGTGTCAGGTTTTTAGAGTAAATTATTCTGGGTACTTCTAGCATATAAATTGGTATATCAAGTACTTGGTTTCAGAGTAAACTTTATGGGTACTTATGGTTTTTGGGCATATTAAGTACCTGGTTTTTGAGTGTACTCCTATTTACTAAGTACTGGATTATTAGAGTAACTTATGGTGATATTTAGATTTTATTTATACATACAGAATATCTGTTATGTCTTTATGAAGGTTTGTTTACAATAAAGTAAAAAATATTTAGCTGTTGCTTTGTTTGTCTTATTTAAATGCCAGTGATTTTCTTTGGGTACTCTGGTTTCCTCTACTGTTCTACAACTGGTCACCTTGATACAAATAAAAGAATCTTCACTTGGGCATAAAACACCGTTGCTTAACTCCCCTTGCTTAGTTTGAGAAACATGTTATATCAGCTAAAAACTTCACAAGACAAAATACTGGTAGACAAAATTATTCCACTATTCCACTTATTAAAAGTGAGACAATACCAATATTATAATCTGATGAATTCAAGTGTTAGGGTTCTTTATCTTAAGCTCATCAAGGCACAAAGCTTTGTAATCTTATTCAAGAGCATTTTGCAGTTTTTGTTTTCTGTACATTGTGCAGAAGAGATCATTTCATATCTTGACATAAGTGACAATTTTTTTTTTTTTTTTTTTTTTTTGGGGGGGGGGGGGGGGGGAGGGGGTAGTAAAACCTAAATAAAACCTAAATTCAATAACACTACTTATTCGGGGAAATTTAAGAGTTAAAAAGGTATGGCGATAAAAAGATGGCAAATAGGGCTTATAAAAAAAGTATGCTGATAATTAAGGAGGCAAAGTCAATGAAGGGCATTAAAACAAGATCTTACTGCAAGACGCTATGTCCTCAACACAATATGAACCACAAATATCTATGGTTCATCCTATATGGTTTTCTGTACAATGATTGAACATCCAAGCCAGCATAAATGTCCTTGACAATAGTCTAAACTACTAATATCAAAGGTTTAATGTATATCAGAATAATTTAAATTAAGTAATTTAATGTGATTTTACCTCGAGTCAAGAATATTTCACTTATTGAGACGTCACCAGCTACAGGTGGAGTGGCAGAAATTTTTACCTTTGTCATGCGCTTAGAGCAATTTGCAGGGAGGGTTCTTTAGCATGCAATGACTGAAAATCTCAGCCAGTGTGAATATCTTTATATCTTTCACAAAATTCTGAACCACATTCGACAGAGGTTCAATGTTTGTTGGTGTAATTCAACTAAATGGTTTGAAGTACGACTTAACAGCTCACCCAGCATAAATACCTGTATATCCTTGGCAAAGGTCTGAACTACTAATATCTAAGGTTTGTTGTATGTTGGTGTAATTCAACTAAATGGTTTGCAGTACAATGACAGAGATGCCAAAGAAAAAAATCAAACCCTTTGGAAGTTCATTTTAAGAATAACAGAAATGACAACATTCCTTTTTAACATTTTATTTAGACAGTATTTCAGTTTACAGATTTTTTTAAAACGAAACATTCTGACAAAAGTTAAAAATATGGTATGGGAATATCAAAACTGAGATAGATCATCCAATTCATTTTAAACTTACCGTAATACTGTTTTAAATGCTACAGAAAACCAAACATTCATAATATTCTTGACTGAAGTTAACGTTTTTAACATAACAGTGTACTAAAATTCACAAAACAATAAATGAATTCAAGTAACCAGGAAACAAAAACTTCGGGAAAACAACAGCATTAATGTGTGTAAACAGGGTTAGCTCCTTGCATCACCAACCTTGTCAACTGCTGGTGACCAATTTGGCTTTTTTCAATTATTTTTGCAACACAAAAAGACACAAATAGAAGGCTTTTTGGCATCAGAACCTGCACACTGGCAACAAAATTCCGCTTCTGTCAATATTGCCCATGACAAAATATTCAGAGCCAAAGCAAACTCTGGTGACAATCAATTATGTCCTTTTGTAATATGCATACCGAATATAACATGTTAGAAAATAGCAATGTGAATGTCGTACATTATAATGTAGACCATCCCAATGTGAATGTCGGAGAGATAACAGTGTAGACATTCCCAACGTGAATGTGGGAGATAACAGTGTAGACATTCCCAATGTGAATGTCGGAGATAACAGTGTAGACATTCCCAATGTGAATGTCGGATATTAAGATGTAAACCATCCCAGTGTGAATGTCATAGATTACGATATAGACCATCCCAATGTGAATGTAAGAGATAATGGTGTAGACATTTCCAATGTGAATAAAAATCAATCACTGCATTGTAAGTATCAGAAATAACATGGTAGTCATTGCATTATTTTAGATGTTTTATTACAATTTTCATTTAAAAAAAATAATTTAAAACAAGAGGCCCATGGGCCTTAACGCTCACCTGAGGACATGGCCAACCTGAGGATATATCCAAAATCATTTGCAAAAATACATAAAATATTCTAATATACTTTCCTACAAAAAAGTTAATAGTTTTCAAGATAATTAACAATTTGAGTCTTTTTATGCATCTATGACCTTGACCTTTAAACGTAAGACCTTGAATCTTATATCAAAATAATCACCATATCAATTCCTACAATATTCTAATACACATGCCATACAAAAAGTTAATAGTTTCCAAGATAATAAACAATTTCAGTCTTTTTATGCACCTATGACCTTGACCTTTGAATGTATGACCTTGAGCCACATATCAAAATGATTGTCATATCAATACCTACAAAATTCTAGTATATATACCTTTGCAAAAAGTTAATAGTTTTCAAGATAATTAACAATTTGGGTCTTTTTATGCATCTATGACCTTGACATTCAAATGTAAAACCTTGAATCTTATATCAGAATGATCACCATATCAATTCCTACAATAATCTAATATACATGCCAATACAAAAAGTTAATAGTTTCCAAGATAATTAACAATTTCAGTCTTTTTATGCACCTATGACCTTGACCTTTGAATGTATGACCTTGAGCCATATATCAAAATGTTTGTCATGTCAATACCTACAATATTTTAATATACATGCCAATACAAAAAGTTAATAGTTTTCAAGCTAATGCACAATTTTAGTCTTTTTTAGCAAAAAAATAACATTTCAGGGGCAACAACTCCTACATGCATTATCATACAGTTACGAAACTTTGTACCTTTTTACATTTTGTCCTGCTAAACATTTTAACAATGTTTTAATATTATATATCTCTTATAATTTGGAAGAAAAAAGCCTAAAACTGCACAAATTACAAACTAGGTCATGACATTGAACTTTGACCTTGACCCCATTTTGAAGGTTATTTCAAGAAAAAGTCAAAACTGAAAACCCCATGTCAATATCTATTCATATAGTCAAGTTATAATAATTTGAAGCCATTTTACGAAATTTTCAAAATTAAACGCAAAAACGCGTAACCTAATTTTTTACCAAATTTCACGAAATGAACAATTTATAAGCTTAAGACCCTAGAGAAGCCAAATATCACATCAGATTTTTTCTCCCATCATCGCTTTCAGAGAAGAAGATTTTTTAAGTTTTTTGGAACCATGGGTCACCTTGACCTAGTTTTGGGAGCCATGACAACGTCACGAACAAATCTGAATTGCACTGGCCCATATATGCATCTGACCAAGTTTCATTGAAATCTACCTCATAGTTTTAGAAAAGAAGTTGAAAATGTAAAAGTTTACGCCGCGGACGACGACGACGACAACGACGACAACGCCGCCGACGGCGACGATGACAGACAAATTTTGATCAGAAAAGCTCACTTGAGCCTTCGGCTCAGGTGAGCTTAAAACTAAATAAGATGATGACATTAAAGAGAAACTACTTGGCTCTAACAACTCAAGTACTTAAGTACATCTGTATTGTTGGTGTCATGTATTTATATTAACTTGTTGAATTAACAACATTCCTTTTCTAATGAAACTTTCATAAAAAAAATAAAGGTGAATATTCTGAAGGAAATTTGTAGCTGAAAATATGAACATGCCAACAGCCATTGTAACCAAGAACAGGAAACAATACAAGAGTAAATGACAGAAACAGCCAAACACAACTGGAATGAACAAACACATACTGGAACCACTGATAGTAAAACTCCAAACTTTGGACAGGCACTAAAACTAATGTCCAGAGGTGTGGTTATAACTGAAATTAATGTCCAGAGGTGTGGTTAAAACAGAAAAAGAAGGTTGTTATTTTACAATCAGTGGTTTTATTATCATGATATAAGCATTTGATTTTTTAATGAACTACTAAACCTATTGCACTAAATGTTGCTGAGAAAAGTACATATAATCCTGTTAAAAAATACAATACAGATATGAAAGAGCAAAAGGCTTCGACAGAATAAAAACTTACAAAAAACAAAAGATGAGGTACTAGTAGATATGATATATCTGACAAAATCAGTTAGAACATCAATCAGTGGATTGATATATCTGACAAAATCAGTTAGAACATCAATCAGTGGATTGATATATCTGACAAAATCAGTTAGAACATCAATCAGTGGATTGATATATCTGACAAAATCAGTTAGAACATCAATCAGTGGATTTCCTCAAACTAGGTATAACTGCAATGAGAACTAGTATGCAAGAAACCTGTAACTTGCATAAGACCATAAGTCAGTTTTACATGGTCAACATGCTGGAGTATCGATTCAGTGATATGCTACATATACAGTCATCAGACACTCCACAAATTATAACAGATAAGTAAAATGCATATATATTACAAACATTCAATATTTAAGTACTGGTAGTTAATTAATCAAATCCCTGTATTGGTAAGATGGAGATATAACTCTTTAAAATTGGGCATTTTTAGTATCCCTGGATCCAGTTTTACAATCATTTCTTAACTGAGATTTTCTTTTACTCTAAATATCGCAATATCGTAATAGCTTTGTTACCTTTTAAGATTTTCAGGAATTTTAAAATGCAATTTTGTATATCACTTCAGGCTTGTAACATTTTTATTTAGTACTTGGTTTTGTTTTGTTTTTTTTTTAATTTTGTTAGTTTTTTTGCTAGGGTATTGGAATAGTTCACTAAATATACTACAGTAGTAAAAAAAATATCCTAACAGTCAGAAAATCATGGCCAATAATTCGTATGGCTAAGTTCTTCCGCACATCCGTAAACATTAAAATTCTTTTTGCAATTTTAGTGCATGATAATTTTATATTTCATAAATTTCTTTAGTTTTATAATTACATTTAATTAATATACTATCCCTTCATTACTTTGCTATTTTATGTATTACCACCACTTATTAAGAGTCACAAAAAAACTGGTTTCTTTGAAACTTAATCCTTTAATACTTCCAATATCTGACTGTCAGAATGAACAGTTCCAGTTAAGGTTGTAATGAAATGTACATCATTACTTTTAAGTAAAAATATTTCATATTTTGTTTTTTAAAATTTCTGACAATCAGGTTTATGAGTTTCATTTAAAAATATTTAAATAGATAATCCTAAAATAAGTAATCGTTATTCCAAGAAATCTACAACTTCATCTAGTTCTCTCTGCCTTGCTTGTTTGTGGGCCCATCTGGCTTCAGCTAGTTCGGGAGAAACTTTCCATTTGTCGTGAAATATCTGTTTTCCATCTGAAGGACACTTTTTACCACCTAAAATAGAAAATTAAAAAAATAACAAATTATCACAATAAATGAATACAGAGTAGAACAAATAACCACTGCGGTAGCTCAGTTGGTAGAGTGCTCGCTCTGTAAGTGGAAGGTCATGGGTTTGACCCAAGACCATAAAGTGTGTAGTGACTGTTCTTTCGCCAAGCACTTGGCATTACGAAATGAAAGCCATGGTTCTTTCGGATGGGAACTTCAAATAAATGAGGCCGCATGTCATGGCAGGCATGGCACGATAAAGAACCCTGCTGTATAATGCCATCAGCACAATGCACAGGCAAAATTTCTGCACTTAGCTGGCGACGTCTCGATATAAGTGAAATATTCTTGACTGGGACCTTAAACACCATTACTCAACTCAACTCAACTCAACTCAAGCAATAAAATCTGCAAGCTAAATGGTCCCCTGCCTTTCTGTATGGTATGTGCTTAAGAAAGACATTTAATTTTACAATGTTTCAAGTTCACTGAGCTGATGAATGAATGGTATCAGAACAATAAGATTTATAAAATATTGTTTAAAATACATTTAGTAAAAAAGTTTCTGAAAGTAAAGCTAAAAGTAACATGATTGCATTATGTCTAGTCAAGAAAATAAAATATGTTGATAACAAATCTATTTCTAAAGTAAAGCTTACAGACACATGATTACACTTTGTCTTGTAAGGGTAACTTAAGAAAAACTAAAGTACATTTATAAAAAAAATTAACGGTTTGTAAAAAGTGTGACTACCATTTGTGTAATCCAAATAAGATAATAATGACACTTTAATAACTCAAAATGCAAGAGACTATAAACCAAGTTAATGCTGCCATATGCCAATTTCAAATTTGATTTCAAGTTCATGAGAAGTTATTTGAGTTATCCAGTAAGGTTTTTAAATTTAAAAACAGCAAAAAAAAATGTTTAAAAAAAAAACTGTCAATATAAAATAATGACTTCAAATCATCCGTAATAATTCTGGAATGCAATATTCAATTTGTAGTCTTTATTTTTCTTTAATTGGAGGTGTTCATCTTGTTACTACCCTGTAGGATTGTCTATGAAAGTTTTTAAACTATTTACCTGCAAATGGTGGTGTTTTCAAATATTTATCTAAACAGCCAAAATGAAATAAATGTCCACAATATACTCGTTCTACTCTCTTTGACTTGTCAGATTGAACTGCCTAAAATAGAAAAAACTATACATAACAAGAATTCCACAGATTGAAATGTCTCGTCTGGTTAGTTTCTGATAGAGTAGAAAATACATTACTTTAACATAAACTTTCACATTTTGACACGCTGCCATTGCTGCCTACGACGACACCAGAAAAGTAACACCTAAGTCTCTTCTTATGGCCATGCCAGGCTAGACAAAACCCAGATGTATAGAGAAAGTTCAATGTAATGATATGTACTTGGTGGGAAGAGCCAAAACCACCAAGAACAGGCAAAAACAAAGCAAATGAATGAATAACATGACATCACAAGAAGAAACATTATTAAAGTCCTGGCCCTGGGCAAACATACAATATGGCAAAATTATCAAGGTGTGTTTTGACAAATTTTTTGCTTTTATAGAAATATGCAGTGGCTTTTTTACATCAATGAATGGACAAGTTATGTAGTTATACAATTCTTAGATATGCCAAAATTTCCATTAGTATTTATGTCTGTATTAAGGCATGTAATTATGCCGGTACTTATAACAGCAATAAATGCCAGTATTTATGCCAGTATTTATGTCAGTATTTATTTGTAATGATATAATATAGTATAGTCTCACCAATGGGTCTGCTAGTAAAGCTTTTTCACTACATATAGGACATGTTTCTGTAGGGTAACGCTTCACACACTCTATCAAATGTTTACACACAGGTAAAACTGATGGTTTTGGTTCAAATGGAGGATCTCTGAAATTAACAAAACAGTGATCATACGTTATCAAATGTTTTTATATACTATAACTACATGTATATAATAATAAAATTTCTTAAATAAATAAAAATACTGGAATGTGTCTTATTTGATATTTTCTCCTTTTGATATTACAGGCAGATTTGAATTTTAAAAAAATATACAAATTTTACTTGTTGTACAAATTCAAAACTTGATATGAATAATGAAATCAACAAAAAGTCAAAAGTATCAGAGATACTAGAAGACTAACATCCATTTATCACCTTTACTCAACAATAACAAGACTGGATGTCTATACTGTTTACCGGCATTGGTGACCAAATGGTCTAAAGCACAGGTTTACAGATCACAATCCCTCTCACTGCTTAGGTTTGAATCCCACTCGGGCAGATCCTAGAGTGAAAAAATTTGTCAGTTCACTTGCTGAAGGTTGGTGGTTTTCTTTGGGCACTCTTGGTTTTTTTGGTTTTTTTTTCTTTTTTTTTTCAACCCTCCTAGACCTGACCAACACAATAAAAGTGAAAGAATCTTGACTGGGGCATAATACACAATAAATTCAATCCAATCTAAGGAGTGGAGCGGAGTAATGGTGTTTTACGCCCCAGTCAAGATTCTTTCACTTATTTCGAGGTGGTCAGTTTTGGGATGGTGGAGGTAACCAGAGTGCCACTGACCTTCGGCAAGCAAACTAACAAACTTTCTCACTCTAGGATCTGTTCCAAATGGGATTCAAACCCAGGTGGTGAGAGGCGCTATGATCCATAAAGGCACGCTTTAGACCACTCGGCCACTGAGGCCCCCTCCAATATAAGGCTAAACAGTACTTTTCAAATTTTGATATCATTGGCTATTCTTTTTTATTCTTACTAGCCTTTTTTAAATTTTGGCAGTGCTTTTAAGTTTAATAGTTCTTCGAATGTAATTATTAAAAACACCTTTTACATAAATTCCTAAAGAGGCCAGTGCTTGCTGAGAGACCCCCTTGTTGTAAGCAGAGTTGATTGCATATTTAAAAAGCTTAAAATTGTACCACAAATGGCTTAAAAAATAAAAAATATTTGTGATGACCATCACAGGGGCTCAGTAGTGTGTCTGTCTGTAGAGCAAGAGGTTGTGGGTTCACACCCTGGCTGAGTCATACAAAAGACTGTAAAAGACTGTTACATACTACTTTCTTGTCTCACTTGGCATGAAGAGGACAGAGTATTAAATGGTTCAACCAGTACCAGGATAATGTGACTGGGTGAGTGGTAAGCTTGTCTGTAGTTTACTGACTTGGTGAGTTAGCACCTTCACAAAAACTGGCACCGAGTGTGTGCTAGTACAAGACAGATCATGATATACACATCTCTCATTTCAGACATACAGAAACTTGTTCTTAGAGATTTATAAAGTTGCTCTCATTGCAAATAGTTGAAGTACTACTGATGTGATGTTAAAGAACATTATAACTATAATTATAAACCATCCAACCAATATATTAGTGTTGATTTACTGGTACTCACTTGGGTTTCTTCTTTAGAGGTGGCTGTACACATCTCCTTGCTATTTCTATAGCATTACCAATAAAATTTACTTTTAATAAATCTGGAAAATTCTGATCTGCAACTTCTAATCTACAATACAAAGAAATGTTATATTTAACAAGATGTCATCTAAATGTGCCACCTGTCACCATAGTGATAAATATTACAAATTTCAACTTATAGGCAAAATTGATTGTTAATTGTTTCTTTACTTTAAAGCAGCAAATGTGTTTGTATCTTGATGTTTTTTTTTTTTTTTTTTTTTTGATTTGTGTCTCTATTTTTTTTTTTTTTTTTTTTTTTTTGCATCTATGCAGTTATTTTTTTATGTCAGTTTACTGTCTCTCACTTGTGTTTATTGTGTATGTCTCTAAATGTGCTTTTTGTCTGTGCATTTATTTCTTGATGTGAATTTATTGTCTCTCAATTTGTGTTTTTTGTCTTGGTGTATGCTTCTGTGTTCTCCTTTTTTTCTCTTCATGCAAAGGGGCCTCGGTGGCCGAGTAGTCTAAAGCGCGCGCTTACGGATCACAGCGCCTCTTACCATCTGGGTTCTAATCCCACTCGGGACAGATCCTAGTGTGAGATAGTTTGTCAGTTCACTTGCGAAGGTCGGTGGTTTTCTCCGGGCACTCAGGTTTCCTCCACCATCCCAGAACTGACCGCCTCGAAATAAGTGAAAGAATCTTGACTGGGGCGTAAAACTCTATTACTCCACTCCACTCCACTCTCTTCATGCATTTATTTCTTGATGTGTATATATTGCATCTAAATATGTTTGTTTTGGTGTCGATATTCATCTGCATTCTTCATTTGATATCATTATGGTATTTTCTTTGTTAAAATACAGCCACTGTACAACAACTTACTGTACTTGTCTTTTAGGATAATCATCTGGCACAGTCACTTTAAAATTCATAAAATAAGCATCTTTTTTAATTTTCAGAACTATTTGAGAAGTTTTTTGTTTTAATTTAATTTCATCCTCTGGAGTTAGCAAGTCTTTTTTAATTACTGAGATTTCTTCACTACACACACATAAAGGATTTTCTTCTAGAAAAGTTTTCACAAATTTGATCATTTGAAGAACCTGCAAAATAAGATAGATATCTTAATACTTTTACAAAACATGTATATGCCATATAAAGAAATTGAAAAAGACAATATTCTACTTTAAATTAGTAATCTGCAAATAAAGTTACTATAAATTAGAAAATATATCTTGGAAATTCATGAGAGTTACCCAAGGCAAAAATAAATATTTTGTGAAATAATAATTTTAAAATTATTCACTTATACTTAAATGTCAATTCTGGTGAAACTTAAGCTACAACAGGGGTAGCTTGTCTGCACATTTTGTTCACAAAAAAAATTTTTGTCAGATGAACATCATGAATAGCTTGTCTGCAAACTTTGTTCACAAAAAAATTCTTTGTCAGATGAACATCATGTCTGCACATTTTTTTTCACAAAAAAATTCTTTCATGAAATATTTTAACATTATGTCCAAAATACAATGGATATCAATTACGGGGCTAAATATTACATAAACTCAGACTAGCTGTTATTTATTAACAATGTTTTTACTAAGGTGGCTGAATAAATGTGCCATTTTGAAGCCTAGGTCTAACTGATATTTGGTTATCTCCCTTGGGTCAGAAAAATACAGATTTCAAGGCTGCTTAATGATTTACAAACTCAAGCTTAATACAAATATCACAACCAAAGATAACAAAACCATAAAGAAGAACCCCTGTTTATAGCTAGTCTGAACACCTAGTACAACATATGAGATGCCAACACTGATGTTCATAATCAAGCTAGTCTGAACACCTAGTACATCTCATGAGATGCCAACACTGATGTTCATAATCAAGCTAGTCTGAACACCTAGTACATCTCATGAGATGCCAACACTGATGTTCATAATCAAGCTAGTCTGAACACCTAGTACATCTCATGAGATGCCAACACTGATGTTCATAATCAAGCTAGTCTGAACACCTAGTACACCATATGAGATGCCAACACTGATGTTCATAATCAAGCTAGTCTGAACAACTAGTACACCATATGAGATGCCAACACTGATGTTCACAATCAAGCTTGTCTGAACACCTAGTACACCTCATGAGATGCCAACACTGATGTTCACAATCAAGCTAGTCTGAACACCTAGTACACCTCATGAGATGCCAACACTGATGTTCACAATCAAGCTAGTCTGAACACCTAGTACACCTCATGAGATGCCAACACTGATGTTCACAATCAAGCTAGTCTGAACACCTAGTACACCTCATGAGATGCCAACACTGATGTTCATAATCAAGCTAGTCTGAACACTTAGTACACCTCATGAGATGCCAACACTGATGTTTACAATCAAATTAGAGATATGACACTTTCTTTTCTACTTTTACAGTCATGTTACATGTAATTGCAACCAATAAGTTGCTCTGAAATATCTGGTTCCAGTTTCACAATCATTCACTCAATTGAGGTACATCCAATTCAAATATTCCCATATTTCTCTTATCAATATTTTTAAAAATTTCTTATGAGACAATGTTTTGTTTTGTTTTGTTCAATATACCTACACTAAACAATTAAAATATAATATTAGATACTTAAATTTAACTGTGTAAAGTCTTTAATGTGGCACTGTGAAATTCCCTTATTTGAGATGAGTGTATACTCAATTGAGTGAATGATTGAGAAACTAGGGCCTGGTTTTTTCATCAGACAATTTCATTTACTCTACAGAATGATAAATAGTCTTTTACCAATATTCTTACTTGTTTCTGTCCACTCCATTTCTTAGCCTCTGCATCACAAAGTTTCATTACACCATCTAGTAGCCGTTCTGATAATGTCTTACTCTTCAATTCTGTTACAAGTGCTTCCTGGGGATACTTTGCTGGAAACTGCATACAAATAACTAGCTGTTTTATTTCTGTTAAACTGTAAAAATAAAAAATAAAGAAATAAATAGTTTGATGGATGGATAGGTGGAAGGATGGATGGATGGATGGATGGATGGATGATTGGACTGACAGAAATAATTCACTCAATCAGTCATTCATATCCTATGTCTGGTTTTCATAATCTTTTTTTTTTTCTTCTGTCAAAGTTTGTCTGAACATAGTTTCAATACATTGTATACCAGAGTCAAAACAGATACATTGTATAACTTGCATAATAAATAATAAATCAATAAATCAATCAATAAACAATGACAGCAAATTTCTTTTGAAATTTTTACAGGTATATAAAATAACAATGACAGGATGTGAAAAAGAGGTGGACCAGAACCAGAAAGGTTTTGATCTCAGTACCAACCAAGGATCCCAGAAATAACAAGACAGATATATCGGTAGCCTGTGTCTACACATCTAGTCCTTTAAAAACCTTGAACAACATAAGATGACACTCACTTGAACTGGGTTTCTTGAAGCTATCTTAATCAATATGGATATATAATGAGTTAAGTTGAGTAATGGTGTTTAATGTTCCAGTCGAGAATATTTCACTTATATCGAGACGTTGCCATCTATAGTTCAAAATGCAGAAATTTTGCCAGTGTGTTGTGCTGATGGCATTATACAGCAGGGTTCTTTATCGTGCAATACCTGCCATGACACCGTAACTCATTTCGTAATGTTGCATGCTTGGCGAACAAACAATCACTACCCACTTTCAAGTCTGGGGTCAGACCCGGCCGGGTTCAAACCACAACCTTCCGATTACGGAGCAAGCACTCTACCAACTGAGCTACTGCAGTGGTTGGATATGTAATGCTTATATTCAAAGATGTTAAGCATTCTTAATCGTTAAAATAGCTTCGGGTTACTTATTCAGCCAAAAGTGCAAGTACCTGCACTTAATGCACTTAATGCAAAAAGCTAAAGTAAAATATATGATAGCACTTCTCTACTAATAAACTTTGAAAACTATGATAATATTTACTAAATAGTGGCTCGAACAATTTCTGGTACGGCTGCAACTAATGTCACCCCTTCTATCTCCGGAGTTTTCTGTTTAACTTGAGCTAGTTCAGCATCAACAAATTGTTCTTTATTCTCAGCTGACATGATGGTGATGTCAAGTTTATTCTTTGTTTAAAACACCTGAAAAACAAAATAACCAAATATGAAATCAATGGAACTTTGTTATGACTTCTATAAATTGTATTAGAAAAGGCAAAACTTACAGAGATAGCCAAGCTAGCCAGCTGCAGATTAATTCTAAGCCTCATGCTCAACCTGTTTTTATATATATGCTAAAGCAAGTGTTTTTTAAAGATTGGTCTTTGGCATGCAATCAAACACAAAATTTAGCTTTATATTGAAAGCTCTCTTAATACTTTAGAATCATTAATATTTGTAGGGTTAAATTTTTGTGGTATTTTTAATTTTAAAAAAAAATTGTCTGGGTGAAAAATTTTGTGAAATTATGCTATGTGAATGTACATACTCTTGGACACCTTGGTAAGTAAAACTTTTCATTGACATTGAATTTCCTGGCATTTACTAACTCAGAGAAATGGTGAAATTTAATCTTCCATTCCCTTTAAACTGATGCAAGTTTTTGGTTAAATTTCAAGAGTAATAAAACTGTTATCATGATGTTGTTTTATATATATCACATCATTATTTTTTTCAGAACATCCAGAACATTTATTATTTATTTGAAGAATAAATCTTTACAAGAGTGACTACTGGTGTGTGACGTGTGTTTTGTGGAATTGTTTCTGATATGCTTTGTACTACTATGTTTATAGTGTTAGACAAATTAAACGTGTATGCCATGTTGCAAACAAACATTTCAGGACACTCAGTCTATTGTAGTAATGCTGAGCCAACCTGCAGAGTCCCATATAGAATTCCTTTCATTTAGGGTCAACCAAGGTAATACCGACAGTAATGAGATGCACAGAAGTTACTTATCAATCCTAGAGATCATTATACATGTATTATCCAAAACTGGAACAAAATTCGGAAATAAGAATTCCCAGGTCATAACGGTTCAGACGATGATTTCTCTTGTCTCACCATATGCATATTTTTTGTTGGGTCATTATACAAATTCCTGGGTTTGACCCCCGAAAATCAGCTGACTTGACAGGTATGATCTCTTAACCCCTCCCTATCTCCAGAGATGTGGTGGGTAGCTTGTGTTGTAAGTATTTTGTTCAGTGTTTGTAATTCAATATGCTACAGATGATATAGAATACATTGTACTCATTACTGTCAAGTTTCTAGACTTTTACTGTAAGTTTATCAGCATATATATCTATTACCAACCGAAATGTCATCACTAACGTTATCTTTATAATAATTTTATTTTGTGATTCTGAACATATGAAAGATGCTGAAATTCAGCTCAATTTAACCTATCTATTACTAACAGATATGTCAAGGATTATCTTTTCCTTATCTATCATATATAATCAGGTAAATCTTGTAAAGATAACCACTGAGTAATCATTAATTATACGATCAGATAATACAGATGAATTAATTCAGGATTAATATTTATACTTATAGAGCTAATTAAAAATGTCAGATTTACTGTATGAATTAATTTCGCCTTATCAGAAATTTGCAAAGCTGCATATTGATAAAAATGTTATCAGTCTAAAAGTACTGTTAAATAAGAAGATTTTTTCTTACATTCTAAAAATTCTGTTATTTAGAAAAGCTTCTAATTTTTATGTGGTTTAAGAGATTAAAGTCAATGGTTTCAATACAGTCCTACTACAAGCCTTTAAAAACTGTTCAATTACATTTACTTTTCACCTCCTTCAAAACTTAAAAAAATACAATGATATAGGTCATTTGTCAAATAGAGGAAAACCACAAATGTTTAAATCCAATTTCAAGTCTCATTACCTTGGATGACCATTCAACACCAATAGATGTCCTGTTGATTCTTTAAATGATCGGGTTTTAAAAATTAATTCAAAATTTGAAATTAAAGTTGAAATTACATTTCCTCAGGTAAAAATTCAGATTTTCACTGATCATTTAATTGGTGGGCTGGACAACTCAATATTTATTTTTCTGATTAATGACATAACAGTAAGAAGGTGAGTTTTTAACGATTTAAGACCTATATGTAGGACTGAATAAAAAAACTTTCATTTTTTAAATTTTATTTAATTGAAAAGATATTTGCATTTAAATTTCTGTTATTTTCAGACAGCAACATGATTAACAGAAAAGGGTTTTTTTTTAGCATGGTCCATGTGCTTGTTACAAAATGCCACAGCAGTACATTGTAAAATCAACACCAAGATTAAATCCTAATTCAACTACAAATTATTAAATTATTAGCAAATTCAATAAATTTTGTTTTACAGTCGAATTATGAGTAATTTCACACTTCATACAGAATACTCCTAATTTTAAAACAAAAATCATTAATTATTCACTACTTTTTTTAATCATTGATTATGAATTCACAAATCAGTCTCTGTCAGTGTCACATGAATCAAATTCGTTATTAAAGATGTTAGTAACATTAATTATACACTAACACTTTGAACTCCTGTTTATTTATTTATTAATATTACTTTGAATAAAAACCTGTATATATATGATATCTTTATCATTTAATTATCAAAACTATTTTATCAATATTTCATAATTTATTAATTTTGATTAACAAACTTGCACATGCTATAAATATTTGTTAAAAGTGTCACATATAACAAATATCAATGTTTCTTACAATATCATTTTATTTTTCATACATGGATAAGAGATATTGGTATTAATCAACAAAGTCTATAAGCGTTATTTATCAACAATTTTAACCTATTAACAATTTGTTAAATGTGGCATTGAATAAAAACAATGACCGACCATGTTTACTATTTTATTTTTTGCGGGCTTTCAAGTGGCGGTGAGTAATACTAAATCAACAGTTTTTACTCATTTTTCATCTTTTTCCAGAATCAAAAAGTGCCAAAAGTGACACTTGAATTAAATAAATGATCATAAGTATTTATAACATAATTTATATTTTCACACTTTGGTAGGGGTGTGTTTAATACCATCTAAAATATTCTCTGGTCAAGAAACATTGTTAGTTTATAAGTAAAATCTTTCTTTTTTTATTATTTTTTTTCACAATTTGTCTTCACCCCTTGATCTCAGTTTTTATTTACTCAGTAACAGTTATACTAACACCAGTTGTCAATCAGTCGCTGATAGTCCAGCTGTCACTTCATTATTTATCTATTATATCACATAGGTATACTAGTAGTACTATTTAACAGTTAATCCCCTGGACTTATAAATCCTCTGTCTAAAACAAATGTAACATGGAGGGATTAGTGTCCACTGGATTAGTGTCAAGTGATGATAAACAAAATAATAATAAATACTCAGGAGTAATTTGTTCTAACACCTTTATAACAAGAGATAATGATATATAAAATAGAATAAAATATTAATAATAAAATTCTATTCACATTTTAACAGTGGTGGGGTGGGAGAAAGTGATTTACATCATTAACAATTTAAACTGTCCCTCAAACTAAAAGAGAAGCTTAACAATGATCAAAATTCTCATCCATGTCTTCTCTCAACCAAATTTTATTCAATGCCTTTTAAATTATGTATTTTGCACCAGATTAGCAATGCTATGAATTTCAAAATACTTAAATCTTAATCTAAAAGAGAGATTGCAACTAACTGTTTCTATAAATATCTAAAAAAAAAAATTTAGAAATTTAAAATAAAAAATAAAAAAATTGGTGTGGTTTATTTTACAGATTTTTAGATTACAGTACTTTCATACTGCATAAAAATTTTCTAAATTAAAAATTAAAAATTTGAAAAGGTTAAGCTGTTTATCTTTAACTTAATCATCGAGAACTTAAACTTTTATTTTCTCCTCAAACTTAGTTTGGATCTGATACCTGATTTGGTGTATTTTACCTGTTTTTGGTAGATAATTTGGATAATTGTCCCTCAAAAACCCACCTAAGTCCAGGGCTCATGAAATAGTTTAAAAGTTTAGTGGACAGTTGGCCCGGTACAGCAACAGAGTTAACTGGACCAATTATTTTACAAAACTACCATAGTCAAAAATGCTTCATTTCATTTGAATTTTTATTAAGCAAATTCATGTACATGTAAAACATTCCAATAGATACCGGTAGTCAAGTTTAAACCATGGCCTCTCTATCTGCCACTTGGAATGACCAGTAATTGCTGTTCATGGTGCTTGAAGTCTTAATTCTCAATAACACTCCTAGTACTTAGTTTCAGATTTACTAAATTTGAGCCCTTCACTCCACCTTTATTTCAGTTTTGTAAATTCTCAAAATGGAAGAAGTTGATGAAAGTAAAACACAATGATATGCCAGATATTTTTAAATTCCAATTTTTTAAAATTTTGCCTATCTTTTATCTTACAATTATAAATATTAAATTATGGACTCATAAATTATTATCTTATGTCTTCTTTAATTTATCAACATGTTATAAACAAACTTCTGGTAGACATTAATAAAATAAACAGTGGAAAGTTAACAAAAGGTGCCGAGGCATGGTAAATTTTTATGAGCTGATGACATATTGTTTTATATTATCCAGGGTGGTAAAGGATTGTCAGAGCAAAGAAACATGTAGTCTTTAAAAAAAATATATATATATACAAATATAAAGCTTGTCCATGTCTACATGTGTACAACTGATCTCCATCTTCAACTCACAAGATTAAAATGTTAGATTAATTATAATAACAATAATTTCAATTTGATGTCCCAGTCAAGGTTCAAAATGATGTATCAGTCACAATTCCACTCGCAGCAAAATTCCCAGTAGGGAAGAAACAATAGAAAATTACTGCTAAATGAAAAGGTGCTGTAGTTAATCAGTTCCAGTTAAGGGAGATAACTCAATTTACAATATATACAGAATACAGAAATCGGAAAATAAATGCGACAAGAAATTAATGCAATGAAACAGGCCTCAAATTTTTGGCATTAATTTCTTGCTCGCACTGATTTACAGTATTTCCTTTAGTTTTCACACCTGAAAGGTGTCACAAAGAGAAGAAACAATTGATGTGAAAGAGCGAGGTGAAAAAAAATATATAGGGTTGGACCAGGATTTAAACCTGGGACCTCCTGCAATACAACTAAGTGCTCTATCAAGAATAAAATTCTTCAAATTTCCTGAGTATCCCTCAGTCTACAAGTGGAAAACTCTAACAAAATTCCCTCATGAATTTGGGTTTATTAGACCTGAAATACATGGCTCCGAACGGCTTTCAGAGCCATGTATTTCAGGTCTATGGGTTTATATGACCAACAATATTCATTCTGTTTGTTCTGAGGGCACATGTGCCACAAAACTGTATCTACTTCCGAGTCACTAAGACAGTGAGGATTTGCAGGGATCAAACCCAAGACTATTGGAAAGTGCTCTATCTATCGAGCTAACTTCTCGCCTACATATTATTGTGATTCTTTTTATACAAGATATTTATCATTCCATTATTTGTTGTCTTTTCTCCATAACAACGATCTCTTTGTAACTTCAAAAATATTTTTAAAGTCTCAATACCAGACTTTAGTGTTGTTTTAAACACAAAAGATATTATGAGAGATAAGAATTTATCAGTGTTTTGTGAACATGTTTTGGTATACCATGTGGACGATGTGTATTTCCTTTCAGACGGGATTTTTTCATTAAAAGTTTCCATAAAGGTCCAAAACATACCTGTTTACCCTCCGATCAAGTTCAAATCACTACAAAGTAAATACAACTAGCCATTACAACAGAAATTTATATGTAAATAAATTTCACCATCAACAAAAATTTCACCATTCTTTGATGTACTTCCGGTCTAGTGATAAACTAATTAGATATTTTTACCGATTAACGTTTTGAATGATTTGATCATTCTTGTTTCAATTTGCTTAATTACGTAGTAACCTGTGCTAAATATTTGTATTTCAGAAATTTTACTGTTTACATATGAAATAAAAGATTAGTATATCGCAAAGAAAAAAACCAAGGGTTCTATATAGTCTATTTCAATAAAGTCTATTTTAGTACTCCAGGTCAGATAACAAATGTACAACTTCGTGGTTTAACTGTTGAAATAAGATATGACGGCCACATACGTTTCACAATCTATTTTTCAAAAATATTTAAAGAACAGAATTGTTTAAATCCTGTTATAAATATAACAAACAGGGAATATCATATCTTATATTTTATGGTTACGATAGCTAACAGCGATGATTGAAAAAAAATGTAATAAATTTGGTGAAAATGGTTAGAGGAGTAATATCCAACCATCAATCTTAGTAGCCTCTTTTTTGCACAAAGATCAATGACGGACCCTATCTAAAGCGCAACTTATGATGCTTAAAAAATAATTGTGACAAGGTTATATTTAAATAACATGATTGGTCCATTGTTTTGTCATAGTGTAATTTTTTCTAATTTAGATTTGCGTGTTTTGGACGGCTCGTTTTAAAATACGCGAAGTGGTTAGGGATTCTGTAGAGATAGTTCTATTCAGTATTGGCACGTAACAGGGCATTTGTTCTCCCAAAACTGTTTCTATCATTTGTTAACTTTTGGCAACTGAACAAAATGAACTTGTCAATGACGCAATCCCCGGGGTACACTTGTACTATTAAGCCCATTCGGCCTCTGATAATAGACAATGCAGACAAAAGAATAAAAAAGAAGGAAAAAAAATCAAATATCTTGCTGAATGCTCAAACGATAAAAAGGTGTCTTTCTTCGTTCGAATTGAGCGAGTTTTACGTCTACATGGGGCAACTGAGGCCATTGTGCAGACGGTGACTAAGTGTAAAATAAATGCTTTTAGTAGTAAGGTATACTCATTCAAGAACGAAGATGTCAGTCCGGTATCAAATTCGGGAGGTCCGGGAGCCGGTTGAGTAAACTGGCAGGTAGCCACTCCGCAAGAACACCATGGGCACCACTCGGCCGTGCCATTCGATTCAGCACCGTGGAGGAGGGTAGTTGTATCCCGGCTGGCCTGGAGGTAGTGGTCGCCGCTGCTGCTTATGTATCTAGTGCTGCTGCTGTTGGTTAAAGGTGCGCAGTTCAGCCGCCGCCATGATTGATAACTGGTTCAATGCATTGGCGACGGTTAGAGGCGGTGAGGGGAGTATCGACCGTCCCCCTCCGCTCAGCGGCATGAGCGGCGGAGGGTTGGCCGGCTTACTCCACCTCGTCTGCTTTGCTAGATACTTTTCTGTCTAAACTGGCACCTTAGCAGGCTGGACAGGCTGGGCAGGCTGGGCTGGCCGGGCAGGCTGGATTGTCGTGACTGGTTGTTCTTTCTTAGTAGGTGGATTCGGTGGTTCTGGTGCAGGAGCTGGTTGAGTCGCCTTCCTCCTCCTGCTCCAGCGAGTTCGGTTTCGCTGGAGTGTGGAAGGCGACTTGTGCTTCTTTTTCTTGCCTTTCTGGTCGACTACACCAACAACAACGTCGTTTGTGGGGCCATTATTACCCCGGCCGGTAGGACTGGGATCGTCCTGGTCCTTCCTGGCCTCCTCCGCTTTACGCCACACTAAGGTAACGGTGAAGCGGTCCTTAGTCTCTTTCATTGAGAAGGTGACTGGTAGTCCTTTTAGGACGGATCCTAAAAGGACGATGAGTGCTGGTGGCAAACTGGAGTTGTCCATGTTCACAGTCTAAGCTCATCAGAGGTGGTGTCTTTCTTAAGATTTACTATTTTTATACGTTGGTATTCAAGCTATCTAGAAGATTTATATAGGTCCTCGGCATCATTACTATTACACTGGCCTATAAAACCGGAGTGGAGTAGAATGAAGTGGGGGAAAGTGCTGTACACCCGTCAGGGTTTTTTTACTTGGCATGTATATGGAGGCATTCAGTTCAGTTTTGGATTGTGAAGGAAACCTGAGTGCCCAGAGAAAGACATACATCAGGAAAGCCGCAACTCAGATTTCTCGGTTAGGCGATTACAGACGCTAAATATTCTGAGCTTTAGATTATTTGGCCACCGAGGGTCATCTTTATTAAAACAGAGGGATCGTATTAAATAAGAGTTTTTATTTTAAAATATATAAAAAATTTGTATGATCTGATAAAATTTTCAAAACCTTTCTTCAAAAGACATTAATTGAATCTAATCAGTTATTTCTTAAGTTCATATTTGAATGCCTCTTAGGACAAATTTTAATGTCCAAGTAATTGATATCGGTTTTTCAGTTCGCATTGACAATGGTTTCATAAAACATCTATCTGTAGATATCCTGGATAAATCCATTTATTTCAGAGAAAAGACAAACTGATTATCCGTATTTATTCTTCTTTAGCATATACTGAGTTACAAGGTGGTCGGTTGGTTGTTAAGGAGGTAATGATGATGATGATGATGATGATGATGATGATGATGATGATTAGTAGTAGTAGTAGTAGTAGTATCATGTGCTACTTTTGAATGTATTATTTCATAAAAATTCAAAAGTAGCACATGACAGTAGTAATTGTTTGAGTTACAATTTTGACAGTTGATTGTAAAGGAATTTTTTTTTTTTTTTTGCCTCAGATTGTTGTTTTTCAAACTATCTCAGTGGCTCAGAGCCTAGAGCCTCAAGAATGGGAGACCATGGGTTCGAATCCCGGATGATAAAACTTTAATATTTGAGATACTGTTCTTGTCTGGCGCTTGACATTAAGAGGACAGTGTGTCGATTGGTTGACGATGTCAGGACAATGTGGCCGGAAGGGTGATTTGCTGACTCCGTGTATTAGCACTATAAAGTCGGCCAACACAGGCTAGTACAAGGCTGAGCAAAACACATCCGACGGTTGTGGCGCACACGATCGTTCTTATCAATTCTCAGAGATTATTAAACTTGCTCTCGTCGGGAATAGCTAGGAAAATTGTTGATGTAACGATAAACAACATACAAAAATACACAGTTTCCCTCCGACGCTGAATGACTACGTAGTTTTCTTTCTTAATCAGTGGGACCTCTGTGGCTGGGTGGATTAAAGCGCGCGCAGTGTCTAGGTTCGAATCCCGTTTTGGCAGATCTTAGTGTGAGAAAGTTTTTCATTTAGCTCGCCGAATATTTATGGCTTTTTATCCGGACACTCTGGTTTCCTCCACCATCCCAGAACAGACCATATTGATATAATCTGGACTTGGACGTAAAACACTATTACGAAACACTCCACTACTATAATGACTCTGGTCTGTAGAGCATTTAAGATGCCTGAATTTAAATAGTCTCTTGTATCTTGTTTGCATGCTTAGTTTTTTTTTTTTTTTTTTTTTTTTTTTTTTTTTTTTTTTTGCCGCTGAAAGAGCGCGCAGAGCTTACGTTTAAATCAATCTCGAGCCAGATCGTGATAAAGTTTGTAAGTTCACTAGCGGAAGGTCGTTGTAGTTTTTATTTGTCTATCTATCTGTCTATCTATCTATCTATCTATCTATCTATCTATCTATCTATCTATCTATCTATCTATCTATCTATCTATCTATCTATCTATCGATCGATCTATCTATCTATCGATCTATCTATCTATCTATCTAATTTTACGGTTTTTTGGGAGTATTCCGTTTTCCTCAAGCATCCCAAAAGAGGAACGCCTCAATACAAATGAAAGAATCTTTACTGACGTAAAACACCATTACTCCATTTCACTTCTAATTTATACTTGCCACTAGTATCATAAAATCCATTTCAGTTTCAATTTGTTTCCAATATCTTAGTGAGACTGGTGTATAACTGAGATATAAATATATAACACAAATACCAGTTAAATTTTGATGTGCCAGATGTGCACATTTCGGGAATTCATTCCTCATCAGTGACACTAAGACCGAAAGGTTTGATAGATAAGAGTAATACCCAAGTTAGATCAAATTAATATGAATGATTTGGTTTGGATTAATTGTGTTTTACGTCCGGGTCAAGATTCTTTACTTAAATCGAGTCGTACAGTCTTAGCCTGGTAGTGGGACCGAAGTATCCGGAGAATATCACCGACATACCAAGGCAAGCGAAATGACAAACTTCAAGTTCTCACACCATGGTCTGTGAGGGACAGTGACCCATTAGCACACATTTCAGGTCACTCGGTCAATACATGCATGTTCCGTTATTAAATTTTCAGCACATATCATTTACAACCAAATTGAACCTAAAAAAAAAAGAAATGATAAGTTGGCATATGAATCCATTACATTTATGCTGTATGTTGATGCAAATCAATTTGCCATGTTCAAAGAATTCCAACCATGGTGTCAAAATCTATTTTTCTCTCAAGTTCTTACGAATCAGGTGTTAATATTGTCCAATTAACTCCACACTAATTACCAAAAACCGGAAACAAAATATTATAATTTTAACAGAAAAGGTGTCCATATCATCTAATAAAATCAATCAGTCTGGGTCCACTAATTATTTCATATCTTCGCACCAGACACACTTTTACTTCAAATAAGACAGCGATCAGTTGTACTATTGTCAATCACATTGTTCGGTTGATTAAGTCCTAATGACCAACGGTCAGTGAACAAGGGTACCGGTAACTTTGATGACGTGATGGTATATGATTGATGGATGTTTTTAATAAAACAAGAAAGTGATAAATGGTCTTATTTATTTAAAATCTCCCCAGGACAATTGAATTTTCAGTTATACGTCCGACCGAGATTTATTGATAGCCCGGGGTTGTTGCATCTGGGTAGAAAATGACCACTGGTCAAGTGCTGAGGATGATGTTATCTGTTCTTAACACTTTGCTGGGATTTGTCACGTGTGCAATAAAAAAGTAGTTTTTCTTTGTTTACACGTCTTGTTAAAATGTCAATATTCTGTTGGAGAAGCCGTTACATCATGGTATAGTTCTCAATTTCTTCACTTGTCCTTCAGGGTTACAACATGTAAAAATGCACATAAAAATTTCTAGAAATTTGTAACCATCAATTTTCGCTTATTTACCTTAAAACATGACATTTTTATGGCCATTAGACAAGTGTCATTTTAAGACACTAGAAAAAAAACAAAAAATGTCACTATTTGTCCCTATTAATAGATTTATAATAGAACGTACAGGATAATTATTTAATTATTAAAAATATTATCATAATGTTTATTGTGAAAATGGTGTTGTATACATTTGTTTATCAGGGATAAAACGAGGGAGTTTGAAATAAAAAAAAAAGAATAATAAAAATATTATGTTCCTTATACAAATAAATTTAATTCAATTTATACTAGACACATGTTCAAAGTAAATTAAAATCGTGGCTTTGTATTGAACAATTATTCATTCATTCATTCATTATTTATTTATTTATTTATTTATTTATTTATTTATTTATTTATTTATTTATTTATTTATTTATTTATTTATTTATTTATTTCAAAACATCATCTTATTAGCAAAATTTTCTCTATTTTTCAAACGAAATACTGAAATAAAAATTTGTACAAAACAATGTATTTTGAACTTGTAAGTGTGAATTCATATTACATCATATGACTGACTACTGTTACATCTGACAGGGACATCGGTCGACCTTTCTTATGTCTAAACCATGGCTTAATATGACGCTGAACTGTGACAAAGGTCTAAAGCATGGCCCACTACGACTCCCTACTGTGTTGAAGGTCCAAGTGATACAAGATTTTGCAGTGATACCACATGTAAAAGTCGCAACAAAATCGTCTTTTTTCCTAAAACAAAAGATCCATTAATGTCATATTAAATGTTTTATGAATTTGAATACTATTTCATACAATTAGAACCTTTAGTTTGATAGAAAAAAGACAGTCGTTAATGATGCTGAAAAAATTAGTTTTTAACGCCTGATTGAACACCTGAAAAAATTATCCTAATTGGAAGAGTGTCTAACAATATTAATTAATACTCAGTTAAAATTTTATTGTCTTCGAAAATATTTAATATTCCAAGGAGCAATTGAATAAAATTGTCTCGACTATAACCATAGGCACTAGGAACACGTCATTTTTAGCGCACGAGAGACTTAGTGAAATCCCGACTTCACAAAATTATGTTCACTGGTGTGTTTAAGTGCGTTTGTACCACCAAAAAACTAGGTGATAGCTTTAACTGTGGGTCAACAAAGTCGCCGCTTCTAGGATATCATTCTTTTAGGCCTAATATCGGGGCTAATTTGTTTCATTTTTTCGTCTTTTTAAAACAAGTCATTCCTTTTTTCAGAAAAGGGTTTTAAATTTGGTGTTCTAAAACAGAATAACCATTGTAGCATGCATTACTATGGTAAAGAACCGTTTATTTCTGCAAATAAGGACAAGACTGTTTGGAAAGTATCTCTAGCAAAACGTCAGCATACAAACCGGGTTCTCTGCAAATAGTAACTTACCATTGTTAATGGCAGAAGTTCGGCTTATAATGATACCATTAAATTTTAGCGATATCTTGATAAATTTAAAAAAGATGTGCTTTAAAGCAAGATTACCTATCAGTTACAAGTACGGGTACATATACATGTGTAACTGTTTTAACACTGAAATGGAATAAAGGAAAATCATCATCACCATCTTCTTCTCCTTCAAAGTCGAAATTCATGCATTTTTATCAAGTATGAAGTAGGTATGATATCTTCACGTCTGATCTTCCTTAAGAACTTTTTTAAATCAATTAAATACATGTATAGTCTAAAAATAAAATTCTGCATTAAAGATTTTTAAGTCTCTTATATCGACACATTTTTTAAATGGTTGCTTACCTGGTCTCCATAAAATCTTACAAATTAAGCTACATAGAAATATGTAAAAAAAAAAAAAAAAAAAATTTATGGGCGTCACTACTCTGTATTCTTTTGTATATATTACAGCGTTTCCTGTGAATTGGAAAAGGAATAACTGTACAAAATGTAAATGTATATAAAAGGCTTGAAGTGACAATGTTACAATGTTTTTGAGCGTCACTACACTTTTGTATATACACATAACGTTTCTACTGAATGTCTTTATTTCAAACACTTTCAAGACAACATTTTAAACTTTTACAGGTATAAAATAATATATATATATATATATATATATATATATATATATATACTAGTATATTAAATATTGTTGAAAGGTTGTTTCTACTGGAGATTACGAAGAAAAGTGGCAACAGTGTTCGGGCCGTTTCAAGCCTGGATATTTTGCTGCTAATGGTTCAGCCTCGCTTCGGAGAAAGATTTTTTCTATGATTCTTCTTTAGTGATGAGTTTAAAAATGGATTAAATTATTTTCTAGATTACTAATATGAACAAGCAGATTAGAGCCGTGGTTACAATTTCACAAACATACTTGTAAATATAGATTCATTACTGAAAAAAATTGTATATCTAGTCTTAATAGCTGACAAACTGTTAGTGAATAATAATCCAGCTACAAATTTATGTTTTCAAGTTTGCCACAGACGTTTTTAAATTTATACACCGAGTCTCAAGTCAAAATACCAGGAGCCGAAAGTAGATTGTTTTGCGGACTTCCGATAAATGTATAAAAATAAGGACTGTTTTGAATCTCCAAACGGTTTCTCTTCTCTTTGATTTGTCCCTTCAGCAGGAAGTTTTTGTATAGTTTCCGCTACAAGTGGGATAAGCTGAGCCGTGCTTTGTGGTGTTCTTCGAAAAATTTAAAGTTTCTTTGACGCAGTTTTTATCCGTGTACTTAAGACTTAAATTCCTTTAAGTATATTGTTTTATATTTTGCTTCTTCTTTAGGAGCACTTCGCCTTCCTTCCTTTACTTAATTGGACTGTCAAGTGGTCAAAACCGTGCGCTACGGATCACAGTGCATGTCACCGGCCAGATTCAAATCCAACTCAAGAATGTCCTAGCGCAAAAAAAGTTGCCAGTTCGCTTGTCTGTGGTCTTCTCTGGTTTTCTCTACATTCCCAAAACTGGCCGTCTCGATATAAGTGAAGCAATATTGACTGAGGCGTAAAACACCATTTTTCAACTCAACCTAATTGTGAAATTGGCTTGGTTATATGTGATTTGTAATATGCTATTTTATGTTCGTTAATGCCCGCATCATATCAAAGACAGCATCAGAATCTTTAGACGTGAAACCATATCAACTCTCAACTTTGTACCTCTTTGATGTGATTGTCATGTAAAAAGATAGATGCATTGCTTTAACATTGTATAACGAAGCCACTTGTTAAAATCCAGTCATTTTTTTTAACACTATCATCAATTTCAATGTTGATACGGCTTCATCTTCAAGAGAATATAGCATAAGCCTAAAAAGAATTGTCTTTGAGTGTAACGTAGAATAATAAAATTTCACTCCCTGTCAAGTTTATTTCATTTATGTCAAGTCATCAGTTGAGATATGGTGGAGGAAACCGGAGTGCTCCAGAAAACCTAGTCCCTTTTGTTTCAATGATTTGTAATATTGTTGTTTTTTTTTCTTTGCAATAAGTTGTCAAGATCCTTAAAATTTCATGTAAAGTATGTGAGCAAATATAATTAACATTTAAACATCCTTAAAATAAAAATGTGCAATTGGAATCCGATTCAAGTAAATTTAATTATCTTCGGATGCAGTTGATATATCTTTTTTTATTTATTTTTTTATTTTTTTAATTTTTTTTATGTTTTGGAAAACTGAATATTAAAAAAATTGTATTGCGACAACTTAAACATTTTTGTGTATTTCTTTCAAATTTCCTAAATTAAATGACATATATTTATTTATTTATTTAAAATATAGAATATCATAAAATATCAATTTAACATATACAAATTTTCTATATGTCACAAGGTGTTTGATAAACAAACAAGCATTATTTGTTTTATTGCTTTATTGGTCTATAAAATTTGACACGTTGTTGTAAAAACCAGACGATATTACCGAATCTGGTTGTCCAGAAATGCAATATCTCGATAACAAGTCCAACAACTGATAGTCACAAATACATATCTGAAATTGACAACATCTTCTCAAAACAATTAAAACAATAGGGCCGTGACATGGAAATATGACAAGCTACATTTTTGTATTGATAACCATACCTTGATTAAATGATTTGTCGGGGGATTAAAAAGCGTTTAATATTAATAGTTCAAACAAAAGCCGAATTCCAGGAGAGGATTATCTCTATTATTCTCCACTAATTATAAAGTTCTCACATCAGAGAGCTAATTGACACGGTTGTTAAGTTTTTATTGTAATTCAGTCCCACCTTTTTGTTATCTTGTTCAGTTTACACAACAACTTGTCAGACTGTACCAAAGACCTGTCATAATCACCTATTTACTAATGACATACCTTAATGCAATTTAATTAGCCAGGTTACTCAGCATTTCAAACGAATTTACCTGATACATGATAAAAACATACAAATTAACAACATTTTTGATGAGATTAATAAATTCGGTATCTTTTTAATTCTTAATCTTGAGATTGTTATCAAATAAATTGAGATCTTATTAAATATTAAATATTTACATTTGAAAAATAAATAAATAAATAAATAAATAAATAAATAAATAAATAAATAAATAAATAAATAAATAAATAAATAAATAAATAAATAAATAAATAAAAAGTGAGATTTACAAATAATAATGAATTTTTCACCAAAGTACATCAAAAAGACAAAAATAAATTAAAATTGAATTTATGAAACGTATGATGATACACCAGTACCGTTGACTTTCAAATTTTTTTTTCTACAACAGGGTATCTTTTTACACGTGAAATCAATAAAGCAAGGGACAAGCAAACATAAGGCATTAAGCAATCAAGCTACTTTTGTAGACTAGGTTTCCAGAATTTTAAAATTATTGTTCGCAAAATGCTTAAATTTGTAAAAAGTATTTTGACACATATTTGCAAAAAAAATATGTCTCTTTTGAAAGGATTTGCCATAAATAAGAAATCGATGGTGATTTTAGCTACCAGGGTAATCTAATCATCCTAGGCACGGTATCCACAAGATACTTCAGAGAGTGCTTGTGCATGGTGCTTGTCTGTACGTTAGGCGTGCTCGTAGAACAGCTCGGAATCACTGATTACTTTTCAGTAATTCAATTTAATTTTACACATGAAATACAAAGAAAATATTTGCTTCTAAATATAGATTAGGATAGGTAGAAACAATTTGACATAACATTTTGACACTATTTGTGCTTTTTAAAATAAATATCGCATTAACAAATTATATTTTGAATTTATAAAAACTAATTTTTGTAAAGTTACAAATTTACATGACTTGGCCTGGGATGGGGTTTTTCTTTTTTAATTTTTTTTCTAAATTATGTATACATGTCGATCTATCTATAGTTGATGTTTATAGAAAACGTACATCTCAAAAAGGGGGATATTGTTACCGCGGAATAAAATCTTTTCGATTACTGTTATTGTCGTCATGAAGTGTTAATGAAATTAAGATTTTACAACCGTGCGACTTTTCTCACATGAATAATGAACAGATATCGTTATAAAGAGCATACAATTGTATAAACATAACGAATAACAATATAATATTAACACCCATCAGGAACATTCGGTGACACGACCTCATACCATTCTTCTTATTGTTAAATGATCAAGAATATGTATAAACTTTGTGGTTACTGGTAAGATTTGGTATTGAAATCAATAAAGGCAAAATTAATCCAAATATCTCGTGCTGATGGTCGTACGATTTTCTTATTTCCACTGATTTGTCACTGATTGATTGATTACTTGGTTGATGGTGGTGATTTAAATAAATAAATAAATAAATAAATAAATAAATAAATAAATAAATAAATAAATAAATAAATAAATAAATAAATAAATAAATAAATAAATGTAAAATTAAAATTTTGCAAAAAGATTTTTTCAGCAAATAAATGTTGACAGAAAAAGGAGAGTCATTCTCATGAAGTAAAATTTTTAATTGGAATTATTTGGATGTTCATGATTTAAAATTGAATTTTACATAGTACAGTTTAAGGTGAGCTTTTTTTTAAACGACAATCACAGTTCAAGACTTGAAATCCAAATTGGTCAGGAAATTAAGTAATCGTGCGAAGAGTGTGATAATTAGTTTCCGATCAAATCCTTTGAAGTTTCGACGATGAAACGCTACCCGGCTGACAAGTGATTGTTTTAACGCTTATCACCACAAGCCGTCAACAATCAGAAACAGACTATAGATTCGGAGAAACAACATGATTCACCGGATATGCTGATTGGTCGAATGAAATCACGTGACGCCGCCCGCCAAATCTCAAAAGCGTGTGTATGGCTGCTGTTTACGTTTGTATGTGTATAAACTTTATTCAGTGAACACGGAAATATTTATTTAATTCAAAAGTAAGTGGAATATGTCTGTATCACATCCAAGATTCGGTAGAAACCGAAGATTTATTCTTAGACAACGTGATGAGAATATTATGAGAACTTTGACATATCATGATTCGGACGGCGAGTCGAGCCCCCATGATGGCGACTGTGGATCTAGCCCTTATACTAGTCCTCTTGTGTCAAATTCAGATCGTATGGAGGAATCTTCGGAGTTTTTAGAATTGGATATATCGACACCATCAATCGTTAGTCCTAAACCGATTCGTAGATTACCAAGGACCAGGAAATTATCCTCGATTCCGTTTAGTTTTGACGAAGGCCACGAAGGAGACATTGACGAGGAGGAACAGCGTGTGCCAGCTACTGGAATTACCGTTTTACCTCCAAGTCCTGGGCCTGTATCACCACCACACAGGAAACTTCGTGCTCTTAGACTGTTTGATACACCACATACTCCAAAATCACTTCTGCAGAAATCCAGAAGACGACGTTTGACAGACGAAAGAAAAAGGTTTGAACCAAAAGTTGAAGCAAATGTCAACCCATTTACTCCCAACAACAACAGACCCGTCTTGTCATGTGGTAAAAGAAACAGATCACAAATGGAAAGGTATAACAAAGATTTTTTTTTTCATTTTTCTTGTACCATATATAATTTTTATCAGAATCTGATAAAAAACGTGATTGTATTTCAATCTATTCATATGGAAAACAGAGTTAATTATTATGCATAATTTAGCTACAAACCAAATGTCCTGTGTGTGAAAAACACACCATTTGTATCATATTGCCTCTTATTGGATTTAAACTGTTCAAAACCGAAAAGAAATCTTTTTGTGTTTAATAATTATTTGAAGACTTGATTTGCAAACTAACCAAAATCTGATAATTTTGTAGAGTTACATTTAAGACTAGATTTGATATTCAAAAACAAATTTTTGCCTTTTTTAGTTATGACTGAAATAGTTTTTAACAAACCAAAAGTCTGTAATTTATGCTGTTTCATTTTTTCTGTATTTTTGTCTAGACCTTAAAATTGCAGGTCAAATTTAAATGAGTTTAAATGACTCACCTCAGAAAGAAAATTACGTAATGCATAATTGTTCATCAAAGATTCTGAGTCATTTCAAATGTATTATAAATTTAAAATTAAAACCATGACCAGGGCTGGCCCTGGAATCTTTTTTGGTTTCGCCAACCCATCTTCTGCGACAATGTACATGTCGCCAGTCTGAAAATCCTTTTCGCCAATATACAACACAAACATTAAGTGATGCTTAACATTTCTTACTTATATGATCAATCTAGAACTGAAGGAAGTGGGACACGATTTCTAAATAGGGGTCAAATCAGGCATATAGGTAGCATTTCAACCAGAGTGCAAATTTCCTAGATCTGTTCAACCCTGTAGTGTTTGCAATTCTAGTAAAGAATTACATTTTTATGTAGCCACTTTTTCCTTTGATAACCAATAAACAGATCGCATGGCACAAATTTTTTTTTTTTTTTTTTTTTTTTTTTTTTTTTTGCTTGCCTTGTAAAAGGTTTGAACTGATTGTTCAAAAGTAGTTTGCAAGTCAGTGTCATCAAACAATTTTTTTATGATTTGAAGATGAATGGTGACGTATAAGTGTTGAAGTACGATAGTTAGCGCATGATCCAGAGGTAAAACTGTTTTTTATCTTGCCCGTCTAAATGCAAAATTTACATGTCATAAAACCAGTTTCGTTATCAAATGACAACCAAGACTTAAAAAAACGATCATCATTCAAACAGATATGTTTCACATCAGATTAGGAGTCGGACGGTTTTCTATAATTTTTCATAGGATTATGTGTTTCAACAGACGAAGAGATGGGTTCTTCATCAGGCTTTTTTTGTTTTGGGTTTTGAATTGAAAAATATTAATAATAAAATGCGCTTCATGTTCCCGTGAATCAAGTAAATAAAATAATTCATTGACTGGTCATAAGAAAGAGCTCTGGAAGAGCTAATTTGACGGTGTTTAAATGCAGATTTTATTAGGGGGCTTCCGAAACTTTCGTAAACACCAACCAAGTTTTAGCATATTCAAAACAGAAACCGATTAGCCACAATTAATTATGGAGGCTAATTCCTTTAATCCAATTAGTGTGTTTATTCATTTATCAACTTCCAACAGTTTTTAAAGGACGCGGTTCAGTGATCGACGATGTATACAAACAGCTACTATAGGCTTACTATACAGAAATGAGGTGCGTTCAGCCGTGAAATACACAACAGTTTGACACAGAAAAGTTAATATTAACATTCGCCAACTGCATTTTATTTTCGCCAGACACTTTCGCCAATTTTAATTTCATTTCGCCAGATTCAAATATTTTTCGCAATTGGCGCCACTGGCGATCGACAGCGCGAGCCCTGCATGACTCACTAGATGTATCACAATCATACGTGATGAATAATGAAAGTCCAAAAACTTTTAAAAATATCCAGCTCAATGAAAACTGTTATCAATAAGGCTTTGATAAATTTGTTTTCAACTTCTAAAAATTCTGTTTGATACCTTTTGAGTATCAAAAAAAAGGTTGGTTTAAACATATTTTATTGCCAATTGTTCAATGCATTACAATGGGATTAAAACTTAAGTTTAAAAACTTATAATTGTCCTTTCCCTATATAAATATATACATACATTGAAATTGACATATGACAGCATCATAAAAATATTTTTTATGCATATATATATATATATATATATATATATATATATATATAATATTTAAATTATTGAGAGAGAGATGGTAACATAATGCATTTAGTAAAATGACATACATAACAAAGAAACTGAAAAAAAAAAATAATAATAATACAATATTGAAAAAAGGTTAAAATATGAATAAGAGATTGACATGTTACAGTTAAATTGGTGCAGTTTTCACAACTGTAATGTCATACTTTTCAGTTTAATAAAAGGGTATCTGGTTCATTCAGATGGCTCTTTAGGGCTGTTCATTTGATGTCTCATTCTGAAGGTCTAAAACCTCTATACGTTGTTATAATAATAATTTGAATAAATCAAATAAAAATTGTGTACTACATACATGTATATTCACTATGGGTTTATTTTCTTCATTAATAATGCAATTATTCCCCGTTTATTATTTTCAGAAGCATATTAGATGAATCTATCGAAGATTTCATTGAGATAGATATGCCATCAACAAAAGTAAGTTATAATTAAATATAAATGTAGTGGCATTTCAAGTTGCATGTTTGCACATTTCTGATCAGTCTGGACCTACATTTACATTTTTAAGTGTTTTTGCATATACAAAGTTTGATATATGGATTGAGAGAATAACTGACCCAATCAGTCACTGTCAGATTGAAAGTTTTTTGCCTTATTGATTAGTAAACAAATGGTGAATCATCTTTAATTTAAAAACAAAACTGATTACTTTCAGTCATCAATCGTTACATTAATTAGTCTTGTAAGTTAAGTCAGTCAAATTGCATCGTTATCCTTTTATAGACTAGCTCTTCAATAATGTTAAGTCTTTAAATATGTAATGTTTTTCTACAATGATCATAATTTTATGGATTTTATCTATTATAGAAAATTGCTCTTCATGAGATCAACACATCCAGATACAACGAAGAGTTTCATGAAGTTTGTAAACTTGGTGATGGAGAGTTTGGCAGTGTACACAAGTGCTTGCATCGACTAGATGGATGTACCTATGCCATCAAAAAATCAAAAACTCCTGTTGCTGGCAGTGTCTATGAGTAAGTGTTACGTATCATGTTATGATTAAAAGCTAAATTTATTGTATAAGATAATGTTTTCTAATTAACTAACAAGAGTAATGATTATTTGGAATTTATTAACCTTAAAGATTTCTTGGATCAAAATCTAGCATCATGGAGTTGTGTTCAAGTTGATATTAAATCTGCTAACAATTAAAGTCATATTTTGAAAAAAAAAGAAGAGTTTTGTTATATTACAATTTATTTATCTTGGAAACAGAAACTTTATTGAGATGTTTAATTCATTATTGTTAAATATGTATTTATAGGAGAAACGCCATGAATGAAGTATATGCCCATGCCGTCCTTGGAAAGCATCAACATGTTGTACGCTATTATTCTGCTTGGGCAGAGGATGATCATATGTACATACAGAATGAATATTGTAATGGTATGTTTATATATATATATATAATATTGATAATAAAAGTTATCAAATGAAATAAAGCATTTTCTGTCTAGTCTAGTTGGGGCAAAATATTATGATTGAAAGTATTAATATTATTTGACATGTTAAACTAAATCAAAGACAAAAACTTGCTGTAATATAAAATTGAACTTTTGTTGTTTCATGAATATAGTTTTGATAATAATTGATTCAAATTATCCAGGATACAATTGAAAATTAAAACTTGCAGTTTTACTATTGGAATTGGGTCAGATTAGATCACATATGATAAGGAAATTAAGATGTTGAATGTACTGAAATCCAGGAAAAATTATAGTTCCTAACACACTGTATATGTGGAAAATCTATTTTGTTTGAAGTACATGTATTTACTTTTAATTACATAGGTGGTAGCTTATCAGATGAAATAGAAGAGAAACAAAGAACTAAGAAATTTATGTCAGAAGCTGATGTCAAACAGATCCTTCTACAGATTGCACAAGGCTTAAAATATATACATTCACAAAATCTGGCACATCTTGATATCAAACCAGGTAGGTTTATTTATTGTTTTGTTTAGGTAGAATCACAAAGCATGGTAAGGAAAATCTTGCCACCTGGGGTATTATTGGAGATGGTCATATATGTCCACAGGTTTTGCACAAAAATGATTATGCTTGGAAAGTAAATATAGAAAATTTAAAGATATTAATGTTTGGAAGAAAAAAAACAATCATGCTTAAAACTATAGTAAATTTGGTAGATTTAATAAGATTATGAAGTTTTAATTTTTATATGTAACATGCAAAATGTAAATAAATCCTAGATTGATAGATTGATGGCTTATGTTTGTTTTTTATCTTTACAGGTAATATATTCATACACAGAAATCCAAAAGTTATGCTTTCACCAGAGAGTGGGTTAGAATCATGTGAAGAAGATGAAGAGCTTGAAGAAGCTGTTGTTTATAAAATTGGTATGTTGTAATTCTTCCAAAATTTTTAAAAGTTTTATGCTTACTATTTGATTGTGTTTTTAAGAGGAAATTTTAATCCATTGTATCATTTACTTTTCATTTTAAATTTGTGTGTGGAAGTGTTTCTTGTTTTCATTTTATAATTTCAATTTTACAGGAGACTTAGGTCATGTGACATCAGTAACCAACCCAACAGTAGATGAAGGAGACTGCCGTTACCTTCCAAATGAGCTTTTACAAGAAAACTTTGACAATTTACCCAAGTGTGATATCTTCTCCCTGGGTCTTACTATCTATGAAGCTGTAAGTAATACAACACGTTTAATTTATCAAATACAGATATAAATGCTGCAAAAGCTAGTAGCTTAACAAAAACTGCTCTTGAAAATTTACTAATCTGATTGGATGTAAAACATGTCTAACAGGTTAAAAAAAACTGGTCTAAATTACAAATCCCAGCAAACACTTATTTCTTTGAATATCTCGATACATGTGAATTTCTAACATGAAACATTGCTGCCTTATTAGATTTTCTTTCTTTACTTATAAAAACAAGATTGATATAAAATCTATAATTCACTATATAAATATGAATGAATTGAAAGCTTGTTGTAATTGTATGATTTTTACATTTATTTTATTAATCACAACTTAGTTAGGGTTTGATCTGTTCTGGAAAAACATTTTAAGTTTGGGAATTGTTTTCTAAATTTTAGTAATGTTAAAATCTAATGTCTGTTATTTCTTTATAGGCTGGTGGATATGATTTGCCTAAAAATGGTCAAAGATGGCATGCCATCAGACGTGGAGAGTTGCCTCCCCTAAGACATTTGTCTGAGGAATTCAACAACTTGTTAAAGGTAAGTTGTGAGAGAAATGTGAATTCTAAATACAATGTATACATAATATATAATTGAACTTTCTAAGTGTAGCGTTCTCTTTTGGGACCTAAAGAAGAGAATTTTTTCAAACATCACAAAGCTTGGGGAATATGTTTTTTTTTTTACTGATAACTTTGTTCTGTCAAATTCAATTTGAAGATGTGGAAAACATAAATGTTGTGCACTTCATTCATTAAAGATTGATAACATAACAACACAATTTTCATCTGCAAAATTATCAGAATTTCAGTTTTGTGGAATTGTAAAATTGAAGTAAAGGAATTTTTTTTTTTAAAGAAAAAATCATAATAAAGACATGAAAATTTAATAATTATGTTTGTAATTGTTAAAATTCAAATCTTAGAAGTATTTTCCCTGTAATGTTTCTTTCTTCGAAGTGTTTCATGTATGTACTGTAAACAAATTGTATTATCTATATATTATGTAACTTTTTTTATTAGAGTATGGTTGATCCAGACCCCAGTAATAGACCTTCAGCTGTTGGGCTAACACAGAACCCAGTACTTTGTCCACAGGCCAGGAAATCTAAAGCTCAATTGAGAAGAGAACTTAATGCTGAACGTTTTAAAAACCAACTTTTGTCAAAGTAAGTATTGAATTTAAACTTTTTCAATGATTTTATAATGAAAAGTGTATTTTAAAGTGTGAAAATTCAAAAATCAACATAGAACAAATAGAACAAGATTGTTGCATAATAACACTTAAGAAAAAAATGACTTAGTTTAAATTGCATTTGTTGTTCCTACATTAAGTTATATGTATATAATAGCCTTGTATACCAGAGCAAATTTATTTAAAAGTTCACTTGACTTTAAATAAGTATCTTTAAGGCATAAAAAGTCAATTTGTTTTTAACAGAAATGTTTTTTTTAAGGTTTCCAAAGCAATCACTTTATATTACTTTCAGACAACATATTTTATCAGTAATAAAATTTTCTTTGTATTTTCCAGGAAATTGATAGAAGCAACACAGTTTTTAACACAGAATACCCCAATAGCATTTCCATCAAAAAGTTCTCGATTAATTGGAAGTAAAATGAAAAGAAGCATGAGCCTATCAGCCTTTTGATTAATTGATAGTGTAATATTAAGTTAGACAATTTATAAACACAGGAAAGTGCAATAAACTGGTGACAATATAATTATCAAATTTCTTGTATAAGAAACATTTTTTTGCCAAATTTAAATGTGTACATAATTATATATCTATATATATCACTTTTAGTGCCAGAGAGGTTTGTGAATTGTTACATCCTTTCTAAATTTAGAGACAGGACTTCAGCATCGGATAATGGACAGTGAATGTGTTGATTTTCATTCCACAATAGTAATAATGTGATAATTAGAGGAGAAAATTAAGTTTAAATTTGATTGTGGATATTTTTTCTGGGATTTGTGTGTGCCTGTTTAGTTGAATCTCTATGTCTTTTTATTGTGTTTGAATTAGGAATCATTTATTTTGTAAACTGATAAACAAAATATTTGTTGTTTTCTATATATGTGTATGCATATAAATATGTATATGATTTTTATACTAGATTTGTTTATTTTTTTTAACTAATTGAATTTGTAGTAAAGTTTTGTCTGAAGAATTAGAAATTGGAATGTCTTTAATTCAAAATTTTAAATGTCAAAAGTAAATAAACTGTCTGAAATTAGGCTAAATTCAAACCCTGATGAAATCATAGTATAATTGAATGTTTCTTTATTGGTTTAATTCAGCTTATTGTTTTTTCAATAGGTTCTCATATCAGGGTTCAAACTTAATGGCCAGTATGCATGTTCATCTTTTTCCCAATCAGAAGTGTAACACAGTTGTATATTTTCTACTATCATATTAACAGAGCACGTTAAAATTTTTGGATTCATGTTGGTTTGCATTATACCCTAATTTCAGACACATTCTTTCATATGGTTCAAAAGTTCAAAATTGATAAGTGAAATTTTATGTTAAACTTTATTTTACAATTATTTCGAAATTTTTCATAATTTTTCAAAATGTGTTATTTTGAGACCTTGCCATAACTTCATGGAAACTAAATTTGTTCACCATATTTTTTGGCATTTTTCTTAATAAGAATATAAAAGCATTATTTTAAATCATTATTAAAGAAATTTCTTTGATCATTTTTTTAATTTTGCAATTTTGATTATTGATGATTTTAACTTACATTGCATTTTTTCTTATAATTTATTTTTCTTCCGACAAAATTTTCATTCGCATTTTTCTGTTACAGGTCAGTTTTTGTATGGTAAATTGATAACGATTGTTATAAAATCCAAGAATGGTGCTCATTATAAATTGTAAAGTTTATATTTTTGTCATTAATAAAGTTTTAGATAATAAAATATTGATGTTATCAATTTTTTTTTTACAAAAAAAATTTGGTGTTTGGACGTAGTGAGGCTTCTATACTCCTAATCCCCTCATAAGTATTGTACTAAAACTATTATTAATCCACCTGAATAAAAAAAAAAAATAAATATATATTTATTTATTTATAAATAAAATATATATTGTCAATTTCAAACTGCACCTGTAATCAACAAAATGATTTACAGGTGTTCATAGTGGTTTATTACCCTTGGTAATTTACCATAATATGGCCTATCTATTTGAATGGAGTTGAATAATGGTGTTTTACACCCCAATCAAAGTTATGTCACTTGACATCAAGACAGTCAATTCTAGGATTGGGAGAAAACCTAAATGCCAAAAAAACCCAACCGACTTTCATTAAGCAAACTGACATAACCTTTCTCACACTAGGATTTGTCTGAGCAAGATTTGAACCTAGACTCTGGTTGAGAGGCAATGTAAACTGTAAGTGCACATTGTAGACCGCTTAGCCAATGCATGTCCGACTTTGATTGAAAATCAGTATAAATTATGTGTGAACAATGATTATATCTTTTATATGCCCGCTTTTCGAAAACGAGGCCCATGGGCCTTAACGCTCACCTGAAGATAAGTCCAATATTGTTTGCAAAGTGCAATAGACAATATATTACGTACAGAAACTTTTTCAAGTTAAGAACTCCCACAAAACTTAATCAGAAATATATCCACACACATTTCATTCATAAGTAGCTTATACAATATGCATGAAGTAACTGTAGTGCAATGAATAATTTTCAAATCATTAATCAATTTCAGTATACTTATGCAGCTATGTCCTTGACCTTTGAACATAATATATGACCTTGAACCATATATGATTGTCATGTCAATACCTATATTCTAATATACATGCCTATGCATGAAATCAAAAGCTTTCAAGGTAATTAATAATCTTAGTATTCCTATGTTGATATGACCTTGATTTTGAACATATAACCTTGAACCATATATCAAAATGACCAATGTCACAATAACTACAATATTCTCATATACATGCCTATACAAAAAGTTAATAGTTTTCAAGATAATTAGCAATTTAAGTCTTCTTTTGCAGCTGAGACCTTGACCTTTCAGCATATGACCTTGTACCATATATTATAATGATTGTTGTTGCAATACCTACAATATTCTACTATACATGCCTATACAATATGTTAATAGTTTTTAAGATAATTAGCAATTTCAATCTTTTTTTGCAGCTTGACCTTGACCTTTCAATATATGACCTTGAACTGTATATCAAAATGATCGTTGTTGCAATATCGACAATATTCTAATATACATGCTTATACAAAAAGTTAATACCGTAGTTTTCAAGATAATTAGCAATTTAAGTCTTCTTTTGCAGCTGTGACCTTGACCTTTCAACATATGACCTTGATCCATATATCAAAATGATCGTCATGTCAATATCTACAACATTCTAATATACATGCCTATACAAAAAGTTAATAGTTTTCAAGATATAGTGACAAATATATAATTTTTAGCAATTTCCCCACTCAGTGCCTTACAATTTCCCCATTTTGAGCCCCATGGCTACCTTTTGTGCAAATCTGAAAATAGATGACCTAAGGATGTTATAAATGAAATAACTAAGATATATCTCTTGTAGATTCAGAGGAGAAGATTTTCAAAGTTTTTCACTCTTTCCCCCTTATGGGGCCCCAAGGAGCCATAACTCCTTCATTTGTGCAAATCTGAAAGGGCTTCACCCAGGCATGATGGTTACCAAGTTTTATTAAATTTGGCCCAGTGGTTTTTGAGAAGATTAAAATGTAAAAAGTTAACGCACGACGGACGGTGGACCATCGCAATAGCTCATCTGAGCTTTCAGCTCAGGTGAGCTAAAAAAGTAATATGTTATCCTGCTGTCCATCTGTTAACATTTAGCTTGTGACTGACTAGTCCTAAAGTTTGAACAGAATTTTAAGATCTGAAGGTGTGCATATTGTAAAACTGATGTTGCTTGAATATTTAATGGAGTTATGCCCCTCTTACACTTTGTAATGTGATATACGATATACGAAACTTGCTACCTTAACTAGTGGTACAGTTTTGAAAAGATTAAATGAAATTTGGAATATGTGCTTGTAGATCTGAAGGTATGCATATTATAAAATTGTGATGCTACTTAAATATTTGATGGAGTTATGCCTTGTTTACACTATTTGTTTTACAAAAAAATAGCAGCCTATTTACGTAGTCCTACAGTTTTTAATGGATTTCAATGAAACTGGTATGTGTGTTTGTAATGACCTGAAGGTAGTGATTTAAAATTGTGATGCTACTTTAATATTTAATGGAGTTATTCCCCTTTTATTCTTAGATTTAATTTGCACAATATAGCAACCTTGTGACCATAACTAGTCAAGGTAGTCCTACAGTTTTACATGAATTTTATTGAAATTTTGGTATATGAGTTTGTTATGACCTGAAGTTTTGAATATAATGAAATAAGCATATGAAATTGAATGACCTACAATATCCTCACTAGCAGATGTACATGTATTATGTACTGCTTGGTGCTACTTTTGTTGTAAAATAATTTGAGGGAATATCCTTTTAATTATTCCTAGCTTTGGATTTAACTAAGTTAAAATCTTTAATTAAGCAAATGACTGCAAATAGGTGATGTTCAAATGTAATGCCCCCAGATTAAATGTAATATGCATTAAATATTGCACAACAAATTTGTAATTTTCACTGGAAGAGGGGTAAATTTGACAAAAAATTTAGTTTTTTAATTGAAGCCAGTGACTTGGTTGGGTGTTGTAAAATTTTGTATGATGTGTAGCAGGTTGCAAGAAAAGTTCAGTTATATATTGAATTTATTTCAAAATGTCAGATATTTTTTTTGTATTCAACTAATAAACACTTGCCATGTAGTTTTGTTGTAAGTCTACAATTTAGAACTCTCGAGTTGCTTGGGTCTTCACTCATTTTTCCAGATTTTGTTTGGGAAAAAAAGGAGGGAGCCAGTTTGATCAATTTCAAAGATGTCTAGAATACCCTCAAGATTCGTGACATACACTGCCATCCATTAATGATTATAAATACAAATTAATATTTGCCATAGCTTTACATCAAGAACATTTTGTCAAATTTTTTCATAGAATTGAAACAATAAGTGTTTGCATTACTGAAAGTAATACTAAGTATCTTAAGTAACTGATCTAAAGGTATGCAATAAATTTGCTTTCATTGAAAATCGATTTTACTTACAATTTTTCAAAATTTTTTGGAAGTAATTCTTTTTGAAGATAAAAAAAAACTATCTTAGCTGAAAATTCTGCAATAATTTTTCCATTATAAAGTGGTTTTTGATACTGTAATATTAAAAATTTTAAAAAATCCATCACAGATACAAAAGAAAAGAGAATTTGGTTGCAATTACCTCCCTTTGACCAATGCTGAGCAGAATCTTCCAAGACACTAATAAACAAGAGACTGCAATTTCATGAAAAAAGATAATTTATTTTTGAACAATAATATTTCTATTATAAATATGCACAACATTTCTGATATACAAATTACAATTTGGCACACAGCCTAAATATTACATTTTTTGCATCATTGTATTGAATTTTATGTTACAATAAAATAAATAACCATTACAAGTATATACAAAATGGTTGGAGACATTTTACAAGCTGATATTCACATGGGACCAGAATAATCACTGGACTTGGGAAGGAACAATAAATAAATAAAAAGAACAACAATAATAAATATTAAGGGTTTTTATGACAGATATGCATGGCTAACACTTCGGAAAATTGACAACCTGGTATAGTACAAAACTAAAGATCTTGATTTTTGATGTGCAGGTCAAGTTAATTGCATTAAAACACACTCTCTTATTTTTTAATGAGCTTTGTATTATACATAGCACCTATACAAGAGTACATTTTTATATATACATGTATAATAAACACAAGAAAAAATCATCAAAATTTGTTTAAAAAGAATTTCAAGGTTTAGTATCTGTTTGATAAAGAGGTAGTAAAGAAGAAAAAAAAAAACAGTAAAAAGTGTTGCCTAAAACGAAATTTATCACAGTTAAACTATCACAACAAAAATTATAAGAAAAAAAAAAATTATGTTAGAAGTCAAATATCCATAATTGGAACCTAACTTTTGAACAAAATTTCAATTAAGAATTAAGCAAACACTGGGGTTTATCAGGGCACCACATGCTTTGAATAACAATGTTTGTGCAGATTGTTTAAAAAAGTTTACATCACTAATTTCCAGCATAACACTAAATAAATTTCATAAGATTTGTTTAAGAACCCAGCATATCAGCAGTAAAATTCTGTAATGTTTGTACAGTACTTTCTTCAGAACCAAGTATAATACTTTTCAAAATTTCATAATGTTTTTACAAGAAAGTTTTACATCACAAATTCCACACATAAGACTGTTTTTATCAACAGAAAAATACCCAATGTTATTGATATATCACATGGTATACTGATGAACTCCATTCCAATAAGTTCTTCTATTCAAGAACCAGTTGGTGAACTGGTGGTTCCATACCAAAATTCTAACACTTAAATGGATGTATCAATATTTGAATAGCATTAGTTTTCCCATTAAATATTTCAATACGGTTGTATAGGATATGTATACAAAGTCCATGTATTCTTATTTGTACAAGGACAATATCTAATCATTAAAAATCACTTGTATCGCTCATCACAGATTGATTGTTATAAAGCTAAATTGTTCATTTTAATAAAAATGTGAATTAACTTCAAAAAGTTTAAATATAACATATATATAATATATAAAATTGACACACTATCACAGAGTCTTTGTTATGTGGGTGGTTGTCCAAAATAGCGGTATTGTGGAAAAACCTGTACTGCAGCTTGTCCTACAGGGAAAAATGATAGCACTATACTGCACAATGCCATAAAGAAAACAAAACCAGCCATTGTCATTCTTAGTTTCTTACTAGCTGTCTCCCACTCTGGTACCACTTCCCAAAACTTTTCAATAACAGTGTCTTTAAGGGTCCTGCAAATACATTTAAATTACATGTGTACTTGAAAATTAATACATCAGATTTACATTCACAGTAATATGACTTGATTTCAGTAAAGTAAAACTGCCAAAGTCAAGAGACAATTATTGTGCTTAAACATGAGAAATACCTTTAATGTCATGATTTTGCTAGCAAAGATTTTTATTATTAAAATAAATGTCTGACCACTCTAACTTACCAAAGCTGTAACTAGGTAAATTAGGCAGTGGATTAGAGATTTTTGCCTTTTTCAACTTAATTAAGGCATCACTAGCTATATTTGAGGTTGCAAAAACTTATACCTATCTACTTCTAGTTTATAAAAATAAAAAGAGGTTTTCATCATTAGTAGTATAAGTTTTTATTATTTTGATAACAATACATATGTTTTAAATGTTTCATCCAAAAGATACATACTTAATTTCATCCTGAATTTCCTCATCATGTTTATCCATCACCTCTTCTAAGTTTTTGTTGATTGAATTCTGTTGTTCTCTTAAAGTAGCCAGCTCTCTTCCAATTTGTGCCTTGTAACCTTGTTCAAACCTAAAAATTAATTAATTCATTGAATCAATATACCTCTACTTCAAAACAATAAATTAAGGCAATTTATCTAAAATCAAATATTGCAGAGCACTGAAATGTACACATCATGATGTTCAATGTCATAGAGCAAAGTATATCTTTTGTCTATGTAATCTATTACATTGAAATATCAATGTAATAAATATATTTTTGCTTTATATTGTTTGTTTTTACACTAGAACAACAACTGTAATATATTAAATAACCTGATATTGTAGTGAATCAGGGTATTTTTTTTTTTTTTTTAAGAAATGCCTTTTTGATCACTGTAAAAATACAATTCATTTCAAATTTTAGGCAAAAATAACCTGAGTTTTCTGAAGTGTACCCCTGTACAATATGTAGAAAAGCAGCTACAGTTGTCGTAAGAATAGAGTATTTCCCCTTGGTTCATTAAAAGTCTCTAAAAAAAATTCCATCATAAAGCTCTAACCAAAAACTCTGGACACCAACATTTAAATTAGCATATTACAAATGATGTAAGCTCTTACTTTGTACAATCAAAAAAAATCTAAAAAGGAAAACATATAACATTTTCATATAAAACATGAAGTTTAATGAAATCATGCTGTTACCCTTTCTGAAATGCTTCCTCTTCTTTTGAGTTCTGTTTACGATTAGATAGAGGTGACTTTGGTGGTTCTGTGTTTTCTTTTGTTATACTGTAAAATGATTTAAATAGAGTGCATGTGTATATATGTTAAATATAGTACACGTGTATATATGTTTACGTAATAAAAGTAATTGTTCATACTATTGAAAATTAAAATAAATAAATAAATAAACCAGCCTTAAATAGACAATTCAAATAATGATGGCTATAACACTTACAACTGTTCTATTATTTCCTTTTATACAACAACCAATAGCCAAGTACAGTGGAATCATATAAAATCTTGTTAACATTTTTTCCTGTACCTCCTAGATATGACCAACAACATTCAGAAGTCTTAAAATGTCCTTTCAAAATAACATGTGATGCTACAGACACAAAAGAGAGAGTCTTAATTTTTACCCCAACACAGAACTTGGCAATTACCCCTCCCCCATATTTATAATTAAGAAAACATTAGATCTACAGATAATCAAACTTTGATGAAGCAAGAATTTGTAACAGAACACTGAACATATTTTTAATTTTGAGACACAATTTCTGACACATATATAAAATCATTTCTGTAACATTTACATATCAAATCTATGAGGCCATTTACTCCTTCACGAACTTTTATTTTTACATTCTTTTATATAGTTCATAAGTACAGAAAGTCAATATCATTAAAATGTGACTTATCGTTAATGCACTATTTATTTACATAATGTGATAACTGGTAATGAAATATTGGTATGATAATAATGTTTACCTATCTTTTGATGATTCTCTGGATAAAGAGAGGTTGGTGTTGTTAGCGGTAGATGAACCAGTTGTAGAGTTAGCATTATTTTTCTCCAAGGAGGCCCTTCTTAATGTGTTAGCAACTGAATTCTTCATGGCTGCTGAAGCTACAGCTACCTGAAATTTGGTCCTGGGATCCTATTACAAAACAAAAATTTTCTTACTATGCATCTAGTCCAGCAAATCACTCTGAATAAAAACTTTATGATAATCAAAAACAATTAAACCAAAAGTATTGGATAAAGACATTTACTCCGACATTCAAATTGATTTAATATACATGTATTGATATGAGACAAGTGCTCTTTTTTATGGGAAACGGTACTTAACAGTATAAATAAACCCCTATTGATGTTCAATTTGAAAAACTGTCACAAAGTAACTTTAAAGTGGAGTGTAGTAATGGTGCTAAACACTGCAGTTAAGATTCTTTCTTTTTATATTGAGGCAGTCAATATTGGAATGTTATTTGCGAAAACCATTAACCTTTGGCAAGCAAACTGTCAAATTTTTTCACAGTAGGATTTTTCCAAATTGAAATAAACCTAGGATGCTGTGATAGGTACTGTAATTCCCAAGTCTGCCCCTTAGACTACTTAGACCCCTAAAGTGACTTAAGTTCATGTCATTTTTAAAATTTTTTTGAACTGGTGGACTATAAGTAAAAATTGCAATGCTTAAATGTAATTGGAAACCAATTATATCAAGCAAGTTTGTGATCAATCTACATGTTAATATCTTTGTGATATGAATATGAAATAAAAAGGGATATACCCATTCTCATCTAATGAACATCTTAAATAAATTGCCCCTCTCTGTCATTTAATTCATGTACCATGCATTTTGTTATTATTGTATGACCTAATGTAAGGATTTGGGTACATAAAAAACACAATTCTTAGCATAATTGAGACTTTTCGTTATTTAGCTCCTAGCTACATGCTGAATAAAAAGCTCGTTAAGTGTAGTCAGATAATGGTTTATTTCCTATATAAAGCCTAGGGAGACAAGGATGAATCAAACACATGCTTAATGTAAACAACTAAAAAAAAATCATATCTGTAAATTGGACATTTTTGAGTCGGTAATTCATTATGTTTCATTATGATGCTCCATTTTGCAGTAAATTGCCATCCTAAGATATGATCTGACTTCCGTGTGGCTAGATTGTGGTTATCATGGATCAATCTATCATGTACTAGGAGATTTGGTTCTGTAAGGTGTGGGTTTGAATCTCAGGGACAGTAACTTATTTTAATAACATTTTTTTCATAACATAAAGTACTTTTTTCAATATAACTTCAAAACTTGGAAGTGCACTGGAGTTTGTTTTTGACTTGGAGTTTCAGGATGTCTGGTTATTGAATATTAAAAAACCTATTGGAACCATATTACTTCAGTAATCCATGTTGAACAGAGAGCATGTGAAATAACGAAATTATCTGTACCATGCCTTCTTTCAGTTTGGTGTTTTTCTCAAAATCCAACAAAAAAAAATTCCCATCTTTACAGTAAAATAACTCAAATAAACTTAACAATTTAAGACAAGTACTTTACTACAATCTCACCTCATTGTCTGACAGAATGAAATCTTTCTCTGGCATTAGTTTATTATCCATGGTGTTATCCTACAGACATGCAAGCAGGTTAGATATATATATATAATAATGATATATAAAAAACTAAAAGAAGCAAGTGCTCAATAAAATGAACCAGCATCAAAGTCAAAAGCTTAAGATAACACAATATGCTTAAAAAAGAAAGAAAAAGAGCTTATTTTTAATTTTTCTACATGTAAACTATATTTCATGATGCATTTCTGCTTGTAGTACATGACTTTACACTTTCTGTAGAAAGTAGCAGACTGATTTGTACTGCATCAATATTTTCAGCTGTTATAATGAACTAGTAGATCCAGAAGCCAAAGATCTATAAAATCTAGAATATTACAAGTTTCAGCTTTTTTTTTAACAGATAAAATTGCATTTTAATAAATTATGCGTATTTTTTTACATGTGTTGATGTATCAATCCAAAGGTTAATATATTCTTATTGATTTATTAAATTTCAAATGTCTGGCTTATCTTTTTTATCTATCAACATTTTTGGCCTCTAGTTTCACTGATGAGGAACGAATTTCCGATACCTAAACATTTAATACACTCTTATTGAATACTAAGGATTAAACATAAATACTTAAACTCTGAGTTTGATGCTGCTTATATTTGTTTAAAAATACATTACAAGAAAGTGAAATTAGTACAAGTCATAACTGTTAAATAACTAATTGCATTGATATAAAACTTGGAAATTGGAAAATAACAAAAATAGAAGAAAATGTTCGAACTTGTACATATATATTACTGTTAAATTATGTATTGGTCAAACCGTTCACAACTGATTTTTAAATTCATATTCCTGATGCTTAGAAAACCAATTACATCAGAGACTTTTACTAATACCATCAAGCCACTGTGACCCTTCTCAAAAAAAAAAAAAAAAAAAAAGAAAAAAAAAAAAGAGAGAGAGAGAGAGAGAGAGAGAGAGAGAGAGAGAGAGAGAGAGCGAGCGAGAGAGACCCATAGACTTTAATATCTCTAAAGGTATACTGAGACAAAGTTTGTACCTATTACCGTATATACCGGTACTATGGTACTTGTCATAAAGATGCTAAATAAAGGTGAAAGTCATTCATCTTTGCAGATTTTGGTAGGGTATCATGCACTAATGCTATAAGTGAAGATTTAAGCTCTACACCTTTTCAACAAGACAAGATGTTTAAAGGTTTTACTACTTTTCACTGTGACCTTATATAAAGATCAATGTCAACCTGCTTAACAACTTGAAAGGTTCAAACCAACAAATATCTCTACAACAACCTATGTTAAGAGAACTGACAAAACTTTCTTTGGGATTCAAACCTTGGCAGTATCCGAGAGACTTTATGGTACTTAAGCAGGCACTTAGACAACTTAAGGTATGTTAAGAATAAGAAACTTATCTTAATGTTAATGGATGTGTTTTTTCTCCATCTTTAATTTTTCAAGATAATAAAAATGTGTATCAAGAATATTCAATGAAGAAACGGTGAGATGAAGAAACAGTAAGTATAAGAAACATGTAAAAGATGTTCATGACAACATAACAAGACATCTTAAACATAAAACAAAGGAATTTGGTTCAGATAAAAAAAAAGAATGGAGGATATTCTAGTTAATAATGGTTTAGGAAAAGTTTGAAAGTTTGAAAGTTTGGGAGAGTACAATTTTCACCAAAAATATTAAATACTTGTAAGTAATATTAAAAAAAAGAAGAATCCCTTTTGTTTTCTGATTTTCAGAAAGTATAATAAAAGAAGATCTTGTAACAGCCATTTCTCTTTCCTAAAAATTCATAATATTACAAATACACTGTATTGTAATTTTGTTACCTCTTTTTAATTTGAACTTTAATAATGGTATAAATTAGTATAATTATCAACATTATATTGTCAAAACTGATATCCTGTTTAAAAGTTGGTCATAAGTTTAATTTGTAATTAAAATGTTTTCAATAGGATATTGTTGCAGTTTACAAGTTGCTAGCCTAGTAATTTATAGGCTATTTCCAGAAAGAAATGGCTGTAATTATTGACATCTAATAAGAGAATAGTTCAAAGATGTTTTTAAACATTTAAAGAATAAAGAATTATACAACATTTAATCTAACATTCTGGCATTCATTTGACATGCATGTCAATAACTTGGTGCATATAATTGTATAGTTTTGTATATACTATTGATAAATAAAGAACTAAACTTTGATATAAATGAATGATTTACACATTATACCCTAGCTGATTTTAACTTGGTATGATCAAGATAAGTTGACAAACTATTAATCGTGGAGCAAAATTATTTCAAGACTATCAAGTACGAGCTAGATTTTGATCTTTATATGTACATGTATTTGAAAAATCAGAATGATCTAGCAGCATAAGTATATATTTATATAGTGTACTATGCAATTTTTTTCACATATAGTGGACTATGTGATCAATATGACCAGTTGTTAGTGCAGACATTTTAGAAAATGTTTATATTGCAAATTTCCGGATTAACGTTGTTTTGAAGGGAGACATAAACTGATTTCACATCCGATATGAAATAATTCTCCTGCACAATTTTTTAAAGTTTCACATGGTTTGCTGAAAAAACACCTATCTAATACACCTGGAGCAAAAAAAAAATTAAACCATGGTAAATTTATTATCTAGTGCAGTAATTATAAAACTAAATTAAATTTCATTTCAAGATTATATTTCTTGAACAGTGGTAAAACCAAAACCATCAATCTTCACATATTTAAAGCTTGGTAGAAAGTATTATAATAGAAACAAAAATTGACCAAAAAAAGGTAACTTGGCAACTTACATCCAACTTCATAACATTTACAATGTGACATTTAATCAGAAGTACAATGATAAATAAATAATACGGAACATAGGATAGAGTTATTTCCAGCTCTGAAAACTCAATAAAAAAATCTACTGATTTCTATCAGCTAGAGAATAATGTGTAAAGAAACTGACTTTTATTTTTTATGTGGTTTTGTATATATATATAAGTATTAACTCACCAGTGAAAGAGTATGTGAAAGAGGTGCTGTTGTGCCCCCACCACCTAATGCTTTTGGCAATGCTACTTCGCTTACACGACGACGAGCACCCTATAATTAAATTAGTCCTTATCATATGTTAAAATATAGTTTTTATTTCTAATTCAGGAATTGTTTTTAAACAGATTTTTAGTTTTAGTTTCTGCCTTTTGATTTATTTATTTATGAAATCCTAAATTGTATATACGGTATCTGATAGATTCAAGGTTCTCACAAGCCAATAACATGTTAACAAACCATCTAGGGTGAAAATTCAAGATTTTTTTCAAAATTTTAAAACAGATTAGTAAGAAATATGTCTAAAAGAGTATTCAATGACTATATTGCCTACAAAAAATGAAAACATAAATATGTGTAAATCAGTAATTTCCCATCAGAATACAGTACCTTAAATGATTCAACTGTTAAACAAATCTGATAAGCAAGATAGTTAATATGCTGAAATTGATATAACCTACCACTAAAATAATGATACTTATTAATCAAGATAATGTTTAGAATTTAATGAAAGCATGTAAAATCTCAATTATAAGAAAAGCAATTTCTAATATAGCTTTTATTGTAAAATTAGTTACGTCAGCTTTATATATTGGTTAGCTGTGTTTTAATAACTGAAGCTGTACATAATCCAATGTACATATGGAAATAACATAAAGTTTTTATATGCTTTAAGTAATATACCATCCAAAATCAAAAGCACTTACCCTTGCTGAAGACATGCCCTGACAAACTGAAGCTGACCTTCTACTCATTGATATACCACCAATATCGCCTAAAATATTCATTTTATGTAATATACTACATGCTTTATTCTACATCAAATTCCAAAATATAATCATATTTTTGTTTTTTATGTTATGTGAGATCACCTTCTGATGGGGTTAAATTAAATTAAATCTGGCTTACACAACAAAGTACTTATCTGTAAAAAGTGAGCTGTCAAAGTGTCAGTAGAACAACATAGCTCAGTTCAACTGCACAAATAATCAGAACTTTAATATGCCTTTACATGTTGGCAGTATGACATGTGCCAAAAGTACCAAAAATAAATTGATTCAAATATCAGAAACACACATGCAACACAGAATAGTATGAATTACAAACCTAGATCAAATGCAGAACCACCAAATGGTTTGTTGTCTTGAATCAATCTCCTAAATAAACAGAAAAAAAATCAATAACACAGGTTAATATGAGGATGAAGTAAATAAATTAAAAAACACACACACACACACACAGATGAAAGGGATGTTCAATGAAAGACTAATGAGAGCAAATATATAGATACATGTACATGTTTACCCCAAAAATTATCAATCTGCTGCAAAAGCAGTAGAAATACATGTTCCTATTCAGTGAGCAAAGGAACTGGGTATGACAATTTTACACATGAGAACAAATGTTGATAAAGCATTTAGTATAAGTTAACATTGTGAAGAATACAAAACTGATATAAAACACATCTTGTTAATGACATAACCATTTACATCCAATTATCTGAGTAAGAAATTCCAATGAACTATAAAATATGACATGTATTGGTTTAAAAAATATAACAACATTTTTATTTCTTCATAGAGAGCCTGAGTAGTGGTAAATTAAGACAGTCATGTATTACTACTAACCTAGCATCTTCTAATTCAGCATGTTCCCTTTCATGTACTCGTCGTAAATTTTCAACATGAGTTACCATTATCTCTATTGCTTTGCTTATTCTCTTTTCCTAAAACAAAATGTAGAAAATTTAACAAACATTGCCTTTGTCTTAATATTAAATGGCTTTTAATAATTCCTTTTAATATTCATAATGCTGTATTGGATTCAGATAGGAACTGCTGAATAGTTTTATAGACAGAAAATCTAAATGAAATGTAGCTCTATGTTCATTGTCAAGAAAGCTTAATTTTTTAGACTTTAACATGCTGACAAAAAGCCTCTGTTGAAGTAATCTAAACACCAAAGGTTGACTGGAGACTCTAAGCCAGGGCTCCACAAACGCCGGTAGGGTCAATCGGCGGTAGGCAAAGGGTACATCAACACCCCCCCCCACCCAACGATCAGCAAAGGGTACCCCCCCCCCCCCCCACACCCTGGAACAATTTTCTGTTTCTGTTTTTTAATAAACACATATCAGACAGGTAAAGAAATAAACATTAATATTTTTATTTGAAAATACGGTGTTAACATACTGCTTTTTATCTTTCCATAACTGTCCAGTTATTGGCAATGCAACAAAACGTTAATAAACAGTTAAACTGAATTCTGTTTGGTACACCGGGATATCTGTCGTTATAATTATAAATTATAAGTCGATGTGTGACAATGACGCATATATATAGATAAATGTTCATAAATACCGCTTATTAATATCTTGTAAAAATCCCATCACTCAGGTAACTTAAAATAGTTCAACATATAACAGATACAAAAACCACGTGTAATGCCGTGATCATGTTGTTGTTAGTTACCCGAAAACGGTCGTTATCAATCTAGTCAGCTCTTGTATATAGAATTCAGGGGAGTTTATTATCTATCTATAAACTGGATTGATCAGGCACGTGTAATGTGTTTGTATACTGTAGTAGAAACGATCTGAACAGGTGAAGCCATTAGTAATCAATTAACTTGTAAGGTATTAGGTAATTACCTGTGAATAGGGAAGTTCAGTGAATCGTGACACTGTCCTGAGTAATTTTAATTAGTAACAAGCCGGTATTAAAGAATTTTTAATCACATTTTGTCTTACTATTATGGGGAAAAAAGCTGATTCGGATATTTTTCAATCGGCTTTTTTAAGTTTGAATCGGCGTTTTTTGCCAAAAATTGGCGTTTGTGAAGGCCTGCTCTAAGCCATGATCTATATACTGCATAAGGTGAGGATTTTATGTCAAGGTCAAATTATTTATTTATTATTTTTATTTTATTTTATTTTTATTATTATCATTTTTTAAAAACATATATCCATGTAATACAGGCTAAATTTGAAGTTAAAAGAAGCTTAAAGTATGTCACAAAGACCTTTTCTCAAATGGATACCAGTACTCAACCTATAACATTAACCAAACATACTTGTTGCACAGCTCCACAGATCAACTCAAACTCTAGTTAAAACAAACACAAAGCCATACATGTTGCCCAGCTCCATAAATCTGATCTACTCAGTACTCTAGGGAAAAAAACCAACAAACAAACCATACCTGCTGCACAGCTCCATAGACTTCTGATCTACTTGATACTCTAGCTGATGATTGTTCTAGAATATCTACATGGTGCTTTATCTTCTGTAGTATATCTCTTACTTGAATGTCAGAAAACATGTGATTGAGTGTCTGATGAAAATAAAGATAAAAGCATGAAATTAGTTTTAAAGAAATAAACTAGTTAGTTATTACTGTAATCTCTAGCTTCAAACAGCATGTTTTTTGTTTTTGCTTTTTTTTTAATTATTGCTTATGTTGTCAAGAAAGACTACATATTCAATAAGTTTATATCAGATGTGAAAGCATTAATAATGCTTAATACAATAATCTATTTATTATCATTGTAGGCTGAAAAAATAAACTGTTTATGAACAATATAAATGGCAATGACAAGTAACAACTATAACAAATTCACAAATAAAATAAAAAATAAGATAAAAATTTAAAACAACCTTCATGACAAGAAGAAAATGAAGATAAATGTGATTTGGCTGACTTGTTTGAAATACAGTTTTTTTTAATCAAAATAAATTATTGGGAATACATATCAAAAGAAAATAGAACATGTATTGATAAATGGAAAGAATGACAGATCTATACTTACATCAACTAGTTCCTTCAGACATTTAATTTCTTTATCAACATTTTGCTCTGCAATATCTCTTGATCTTTCTTGAATTTCTATTCTTTTTTCCAACGTTATTTTATCTGTCTTGAAAGCTAATGCAAGGTTTGTGAACTTGTTCTATATAAACAAAGAATTGACATTTTTAATATGGATGCACATTAAAATTATAACACTTTTTCTGTTCTATAAAAACAAAGAATTGATATTTTTAATATGGATGTACATATTAATAGTCCTTTTCTAAAAGATCACAGATGAGTAATTACATCAAAACTCAAATTAAAGTATATCATTTAAAGTCCAGTGTGTTTGACTAGAAAATTATTGAAGTTCAAAAATTTAACCATTGAACTTTTCAGTCTTAGTGTCACTGAAGAGGAATGAATTTACAAAATATGCACATCTGGCAAATCAAAATTTAACTGGTATTTGTGTTATATATTTACATACATGTATTATGTCTTTGATTGTCCAGGACAACCAAGATTTTGACTTTTTTAAAGTTCTGTCCCAATGGGACATACAAAATCCCCAAATTTTGACCCTGTCCTGGATATAAACAACCTTCCTTCATAGTCTAGTAAGATTCACCATCAAGTTTCATGGCAAAGTTTCTTTATGAAAGGTCATTTGTTTAATTTATAATTGTTACAATTTTTATATACTTATTAAAACCCAAAACAAGAATATAATTTTGATAGAATTTACAAAAATTGTTATAGAAAATGCTTGTTTATGTAGTTTCCAATAGATAAACAAGTTGTGATGAAGACAAGTGAAACAGCCTGACCAGATATCATGTGGCCAAATAGAAAATTTTCATTCTTATAAATCCTTTGAAAATGTTAGAGCTGTTTCTCATGCAGTTAAAACCTTTTAAATTTACTTTTTCCATTAAATTAATTCATTTTTGCATTTACAAACAATTAAATGATGATGCACTGAATTTGGTTTCTGAATAAATATTTTTCCTGACTGTAGTGAAAAATGTTCTGAATTTTCATTTACAATTCTATATTATTTTGTCTAGAGTCCCCAATTTCCATTTTTAAGTTATTAGCTGTACAATTGTTTTTCTTCTCTATACTGGTGTACTTTGATAGTTTGAAAATTACACAGAACATTTATTGGAAAACGTTGTTTCTTAGTCAGAAACTGAGCTGGACTCTTGAACTGATATTCTACATTTTTTTAACTTGAGTAGCTAGGTAAAGACATTTAGTTTCCTTCTCATTTTATTTTAACTATCCCACTGTACATAAGAAAAACATTAAGATTACATTATATATACATATTGTGTAAGACATAAAATGCATAGCAACATTAAATTTACAGGTTGATAATGTGCTCAATTAACTAGATATTATAAGATATAAGGTGGAAAAAAAAAACTTTTGCATAAAGAAGTAATGTTTTAACTAGCTATTTATCAAACATGACAGTGTTTAAATTGAAATAAAAACTGGTTGAAATAAATGGGCTGGTTAAAATATGTAAAAAGATTTTTCATTTTTAATAAATCAGCCTTTATTTTCAATTTTCAATAAGGTGTATTCACTAGGAGATTATATCATGTCTATGTACCTACTGTGTATCAAAATTAAATACAAATAAGAATATAAAATGTGTTTTATATCAGGCAATGAATAAAATATTTATAATCTTATAGGTACTTGACTGGCAGTTAGAAGCTTTGGCAAGGGGTCTGACTTGTAATTAAAAATTCTAAAGCAGCTTTTAAAATGTAAAATGTAACTAAAATCGAAAAAGAAAGAAAAGGTTAGCTTAGCAGAATATTGATTAAACTCTTTCTCATCTCCAGTTTATTTGAGAGATGTCCAGCTAGTCAATCATGGTGAGACATGAAATTAAACTAAGGCTATAATATGTTATGTTACTCTACAGTCAACACCATAGTCTGAATTACAGTTAAATACTAAATAGGTTTTTATCACCAAAATTTGTGATTGCTGTAAAAACATGAATTTTTATCAAATAATACCAATGAAACACTAACCTTTTCTGCATGAACCACTTTTTCATTCATGTAAACCTGATCATATAAGCATGTTTCTTTTTTTATTCAACTATTTAACACACGTTTACAATCAGAAAAAAAACAAATTTTGTACTTTTTAATTCTAAAATAGATAAATTGCTCAAAGATCTAAAAACTATGGATAAAAAAACAAGAGCTATTAGAAGAACAGCACAGCTTGCTTTTACATTTAGTCCTTCAAAAATATGTACCAAAAAATCAATGTGCAATTTTGCTATGCTCATGCTACCAAAGCCATGGGATATGTTCCTCTGTTCTTCGTAAATACATGTATATACATGTATTAACAAAGGCAGATGTATTAGCCAATTTTTTACATGCAGTGAACACTGCAGTAAAAGAGCTAGAGAAAGCATAGTTGAGGAATATGTAACTTCAAATTACAAAGGCACCATGTCTATTTAAAAAATTGCATTTTACCTATTTTGGTATTGGTGATAAAGAAGTTGACTTATCACAAGTATATTGTTGAATAACGACCCTATAAATGTGACAAATAAAGCTAAGTTTGATGATTTAAAAGCTTTATTTAAATACCAATTGTGAAATACTAATTGAGGTGTTATTTTGATCACTGGTATAAAGATAAGAATTTGATTTACATGTGTGTTAAATGTACATTATTTATTTGAAACTGTGATACATTTCTACTGTCAATTTATAGACATTGATCTTTACAATTTAATTTTTTAATGACAAACTACAAGTTTATAATAGAGAGACATACAACCACTATTAAAATTTAACATTAAAATAACAAAAACTTACTTCAACTTCTTCTTCACTGAGATCAGCACAACTGGAAAAGAAAGAAACAAATTAGTATTCTCAAGTACTGTAAATGGCTTGTAGAAGGATAAAGCACAGTTTTATGTGTACATACAGAGTCACCTACATTTTATATTAGGGAAGTTTTATTTTAGTAGAAAGGTCAGATCACGAAAAGCACTGGAAAAAAAACTTTTACCACTTAGATCAATAAATGTGCAGAAAATAAAAACTGTCACTAAAATTTTTCAGTTGACAATATTATCTTTTCAAATGAAATTGAAAAATCTTCTGGTTTTAAAGTGGTTCTCTGTGAATATGGCTTACTTTGTGAATATGGCTTACTTTTACAATAAAATTTGGGTTTTGTAATAAGCACGGCAACTCAAGATAAGGGTGTAAAAGACTTGTATAAGTGGTGTCTTATGAATGATAGTTGCAACAGTTTGTTTTATCAACCCCCAAAAATTATCCATAGATAATATTCCCATGAAAACATATTCAATAAATACTCTTTTATATGCTAATGATATTCATGGATAATATTTCATGGAATAAACTGTAATACTTATTCAGCCAAAAGATTTTACTATGGAATTACCTGGTTTATCCTCTTGGACACAATTTTACACGATAAAAATATTGCTAACAGTCACTATTTAGAAGGGATCATATGAATGGAGGAATTTAATACAGAAAGAATATTTGTGTTAAAATTTCTTGTAAACTAAAAGGATGATTGGAGATAGCCAGCCATCAAATTAATTGCTTAATACTAAAAATCACATGTTACACCTAAGTTTCAGATGGAAAATGAAAATAATAAATAATAATAAATATATCAGATCAGTCTTTGAGTAAATTTTGAGAGAAAAATCTCTCTCTCACTAACTCTGTGTGTGTGTGTGTGTGTGTGTGTGTGTGTGTGTTCCTTGACATTTTTTCCAGACATAAAACATGTGCAATGATACTAATAAAATGTCAGTAGATTTAAATGCCAGGTGTACATAATATTAAATGTTGATACAAACAAACCCCAAAATTTAAAATTTAAAAAAAACAACTGTTACTAACAATGTAGTACATATTTTCACACTTAAAATAATTCAAAATGCAACAGACAATAAATATCCTCACCTCTAGACAGATATTAATGCCTGCTGAAGTTTAACCTTTAATGATTAACTATCAGAAAATACTAAATTTGACATATCCATCAATTTCAATTGTATCATTCTATTATTTATCATTCATGAGGTCCAATATTTCCAGACACATTGTGTCCAATATAACTTACAAAAAATCAATAAGTAAAAAGAACAGAAAGAAGAAGATTGAAAATTGTTATGTAAGTCTGAAAAACAAAACCTACCTTTTATTTTGCTTAACTGCCTGTATTACCACCTGATGAAAAGTATTCATTTTGAACGATGACATTTTGTTTAAAAAAGACACTTTTAAAACACTAAAATTTTCCAAATTTTTAGTAATTTTTTAGAACTGTTTTCATTCATGTCGACATCATTAGATTATTGAAGAAGATAGTAAAGAGGCAGGTCCATGTAGCCAGCTATACAAACTCCTAACTGTCAATATGTATAAACAGCTGATAACATCCAAGTATTGAACAGTCTAAAACCATCTCATAAATCAAGTCTTATTTGAATATTATCAACTCTAACTCTTATTGAGAATTTTATGGTTTAAGTTTGGTGTTAATATTTAATTATCATAACTTGACCCATGTGATTGAGAAATTTAAAAGCATGTAATTTGTTTTCCTCTGGTGAAGTGGTATTTGTGTGAAAAATATATGTCAATCACCTAGAATGCGAACAACCTGAGATAGTTTGAATCAATTAAGAATGTAAAAAATAAAAATAAAATTGAAAAAAAATCAGCAATATACTTTTTAAATCTCAGATATATTTAAAATTTATCAAGAATCTTAATTACAATTAATAAACAATCATGTGATTGTAAAAACAATATAGAAATGGGAGATTTAAATTCTATTTCACTTTATAGATCAGAACTCATTTAAAATTCAATTTTACAGTTGTAAAGTTCCTTGTAAATATCAGCTTACATTTTGTGAACCTGACTAACTCAACTAATTAAAATGTGATTGCAAAGGAATGACGCCATTGTCTGAAATACCAACAAGTGCAAAAATTATAAAATGCATTTCCATGTATTTGCTAATTGTAATAAATATGTGACATCTTTAATATACTTTTTGGTTTACTAATACCTGAAATTTAATTAAAAGGATTTGATTTGATTATTTTTTTGTTTTATTGGATATTATAAAAAAATTAAATTTTACATATAAATTACATAAATTTTGTAGTGTAATACTAGCAGCTACAAACATGATCAACAATTACCTTGAACCTTACAAAGATGAACTTACACATCATATCTCTTTCCTTAAATCATTGTGAATAATTATATCAATCATAGTCAATCAATAACCAATCAATCAATCAATCAATCGATATTTGAAAAGTTTTCTTTTTCCTCATGCAACATGGAAATTAAAGTAATGAAAGCAATTGTTTAATACTGTTTACAACAATTATCTTCCTTTACTATATGCAAGATTAGCTCTTGAAAAAACATTATGGCAGTATGAAACACTTATATTATCTGAATCATCTTGACCTCAACTTAAAACCTGAACAAAGTTTTATAACTTTCAACTTATTTTCCACTCCTGAACTGGCATTACACTCCTGAATTAATACCAGTTTTTGGGTTCAATCAGAAGAAAAAATCTACTTGTCTAATCACGAAAACATAAAACAACTTATATACATATAATTTTTACCTTATGTGTTCACAGGATCTGTATCAGTGTCAATTTGTGTTTCAATTATGACAACATGACAAGATACTGTGTGGCGAGTCATGTCTTTAGAACTAGACGAGACTGATACAAATTGACACAAATCGTGTATATATTTGAGACACAAATGACATTTTTATCTCACAATGGTAATAATTTTTTTTTTTATAAAAGTCATGCTATATTAATTTCACTAAACATTGTATCTACTTTATCTAATGCAAAGGGATATAGTGGTCTAGCATCACAGTTTAAAACTCGGAACACAATTTCCAGGCATCAGTTCATTAAGCATCATTGTAGACCTTGGATGTGTTACAGACAGTCTTAAGATATTATTAATCTGAAGTGTTATTTTTTTGTAATGACTTGTCATTTTAACAGTTTTTATAGACATGTTTGCTTTTTAAAATTCAAATAAAATTGGATACCAACTACCTTGAGAGATAAATATTCATTTGTTAACATTGAATTTAGCACTAATGTAAATGCATTCATCACCATTGCCACAGCTACAATGAAAGTAGTTCTAAAACATATACAAACCTTGTATCACTCAAACTCTGGGATTTTATGATTAGATTATGATAATGACTGATTATAATAAAATTGGATTGAATGCAACTAGATTTTAAGGGCTTGATTTATGTAGTGAATAATCAATGATCAGCCTTTTTCCCTGGAAGAAACTATAGTCAGTGAACAAGACAAAGCAAACAGTAATAGCAGTTGCTCTTCTTTAAAGAGAGTTATTCACTTTCCCTAGACCTAAAACTTGATCAAAGGTATGGCTACACTGGACCAAGAAAGGTTAAAGCTGGCAAATCTGTGATGAAGGAAAACCTTTGACATAAAAAAGGGCAATATGTAAATTATGTTGTGAAGAATATACATTAAAAGGTTATTTTAAAACTATTATTGTGCTTAAAAATGAACAAATGTTTATTTTCAATGCATTTGTTACAAAATCTATTGTTTTCTGAGTTACTTTAGTAATCCCATTGGATTATAAAAACCAACTGATTTCCATCTTCGTCTTCAATCTTATTTACTAGTATTTTTCTATTTTGCAATCTCTTTATGATACATGTTTTTCACTTAATTTTACTGCTATCCTTCATTGAAAGATTCTTTAAATTTTTCACTGAATTTCACTATTTTAGGTTAGAAAATTTCTGTGCAGTATTGTAGTGAAAGTTCATAAATATGATAAAGATCAATAGTGAACTAAATTAAGTTTTCCTCCAAGTAAGCATGTATTGATAAGCCTGTGCTAATCTGTTCTATGTAACTTGGTGGTTTACAAGCTTTATGTAGAACAAAGTGGGCTAAGCTAAATGACATGAAAGTCCTCTGATGAAACCCAGATAAGAAATACAAACTCAATAAAAACATGTTTACAGTTAATTGCAAAATGGCTGAAAAATAATCACTTTAAATAACCAACAAAACAATCAAATTGGAACGAATATATAGTATTAAGAATTGTATTATCAAAACCAGACCAATGTCTTCTTGTCTTGATGTTAAGATTACAATGCATCAATCTAACAAATACATTTGTGGTAAAGTAATGAAATTTCCACTTCATACATAAACTTGGAGTATAAACTTATCAAACTGTCAGAATGTATCTTAATGCACAGACAAAACTGATTAAATTCACAACTGCTGTCCATGATAGGAGAGCAATGTGACATCAACTTGATCAATAAGGATTTGGTATCGTGGTTTGAATTATGGTAGGTATATTGCACGACAAAAAAAATCACCATTATTTTATCTGCATTTGTAGACAAATGGTTAGTTGGTTGCTCCATTCATTTATTTAGGTATTTAGTTCTGGAAAAGTGAAGGGAAACCAGAGTATCTTGGGAAAAGCCAACGGCCTTCAGCAAGTCTTACAAACTTGACCATACACTGCCATAGTAGGATTTAGACCGAAGTGGTGAAAGTAGTTTGGTTTATACTCTATTAGCATGACTCTTTATAAAATATTGTTTAATGAACATAACAGATGAAGCATGGGAAAGTTGTTGATTCTAAGCTTAAGCCAATCCTTTATATGATCATGTCAAAAATCTGATTTATTGAAACTGATCTGATATAAATTTGCATGCAACATTATACTTATACAAATGATACAAGTGATTATTGATAAAGTTTTGGTAAACACTTTAAAATATATATAGCTATGAAGCAGTGCTTAACAAATGGCTTTTCATGGAACTTTAACAACCTTGTTTCACATTTACAAAAAAAAAAAAAAAAAGGAGTTAACTATGAAAATCATGAACTTAAAATAATAAATAAATAGTCCTTTTGAAATTAGGAAATGAATGTATCTGAAAACAGGTACTTGTAAATTCACTGAAATTTTTCAAAATAAGTTATTTCATCAATACTTCACACACAAATTATGTAAATATTATGATAGAGAAAGTAAGTAAAGTAAAGAATTACAAACCACACCTCAGTTTTAATTAAAGTAAATCTACACAATCATCCTTGAGTCAATATAGTCTTTATTTTATCTTTTCATGAGAAGCTTATCATGGGTGTAACATGAAGTCTGTAAAATCAGCCTTGGAATTAGGGAATTCAAAAATATATACTGGTATGAATCTAGAACAAATACATACTGACCTTAAATATGTGTCAAGGGTAACTAGCTTTATAAATCTGAGAAATCTTGGGCCTAGCAACATTTCTGCTAAGTTCCATTGCCATGTATCAACTGGTTATAGAAAAAAAGCATTAAACATATTCAAGCAGAATAGCTCAAAAGTATACTTCATGTACATTACTTGTAATTTATGCAACTGTTACTTGTTCGTGCAAGATGTGTTGGTCAAACAAACTGCTCTTTAACATTACTAAAAGGTAAGTCAGGCCATTGATATCTTTGATGAATATCATGAGTACAATGCAACAGCAAGACTATTACTCTACTGACCTTTCATTTCCTAATAAGGAATTTTCTTAATATAAACATTTATATTATTGAAAACATTTATTAGCTTCTATGCAGTAGTAGTTAAGTTGTTCTTTTCTGTTCAAAAACAAGAACCCCAAAAGGGCCTGTAATGCTCAACAGGCAGATGAAATGCATTGCTATATATGAAACATGGTTTTGACAGAAGTTGTTACAGTTTTGGAAAATGTTTGAAATTCTTGTAAAGGTTTTAACATTTCCACAATTGCTTTTAACTGAAGTCATAAACTGATGTAATAGTAACCACAGCTACCATGGATTTAGGATAAACCTGAAAATAAAAATCTTTAATCTTCTCCACCTGTGGACGACCTTCCACACCAAATTTAGTTTCAAGTGGTATCAGAGAAGAAGTATATTAAAGAATCGGTTATATTTAGCTGTTAATTTGCATGTTGCAAATAACATGCCATGAAAAAAGTTACAGAAAAACTGGTTACATATATTAAATGTCCAGAGTTCTACTTTGTATGTATCAAGTTTGAACCAAATTGATCAGAATATAAATATGTAAAGGTCATTTCTTTTTACAGTAATGGGTGGTCACCATTGATTTAGGATCAACCTGAAAATCAAAAACTTTAATCTACTTCACCTAGGGACCTTCAATACAAATTTGGTTTAGTTTGGTCAAGTGGTTTCAGAGAAGACTAAAGTTCATGCACACACACCTTTGTACTTTGCCATGCCATACCCTCAGCTGGCTGTAGCCAGTTGAGCCTATAATGCATCGATTTAGAATTAAATTTTATGTCTTATTGACAAAAATGCTTAAGCAACTTTAAAAGCAACATAGAGAGTATATAGTCTTTTATAATGTTTGTTAACCATTTTTATCATTAATCTTTTTGGTTCTCAAGAATCTTCATAGGAAATATACTGTTTCCATAGAAAATAAAAACCTTTATTTTTGAATTTCTTAATAAACAGAAAAACAGTAAACCATTTAAAATATCAATGTTACATGTTAGACATCATACTGCTTAAACCAAAGCAATAATATTCTAACAATGGCATTGGGTGCATGTAACATTCCCATACAATTAAATACCAAATGTTTATAAACCTACCTGCGTTGATGTTGTACTCTAGTCTTAACAGTTGCAGAGAACAAGCAACAGAACATATTTTACCAGTTATCATGAACAAAATATGCTGAGACAGGTTTAAATAAGTTGCAAAATAAATTTTAATAAATACAAAATGCCATGAAGTATTGCCTTTCTGAGTTATATGAATCTGCAGCAGTCAGAATCATGAATCTTTGATTTAATATCTGAAAATTATGTAATCAATACTAACCTGAGATAAACAATATATATATATATATATATATATATATATATATATGACAATAAACTATGATGTCAGAATGCTAAAGGGAGATAATCTTTTAAAGGTTTAAAGGGAGATAATTATTAACAGTGTCCATTTAGCTTTGGCCTAAACCTCGTAATAAAATATGCCTCTTTAGAAAGATGTGTGCTTATGTCCAAATTGTTCATTTTGTTAAATGAGAATACTGAAAAGTTTCCTTTAAAAAACATATATATGCACTTAAAGGAATTTGCCTAAGGCTTGGTTCCAGAAATTTGCTGTCTGTGAACTCGAACGTGTTTAGACAATACATTATCAGTTTGGCCAATACAGATTTCTTCACATGTTAAACATTTAATTCAGTAAATGTGTTCACAGACAGCAGAATTACTATTCATGAACTTATATGGAGGTGGCATTTCAGAGATGATGGGGAAACAGGAGTGCCAAGAGAAACCACAAACTTTCTCACAGTAGAACCTGTCCCAAAGTGGGATTTTAAACTTAGCAGTGTGCTTCAATAGAGAGCATTTCTTAAACAAAACAAGACAGGAAATCCCATGTCATTATCTCTTTTTATGAAGAAGCCCATGCTATTAAAACTTTTTATGAATATATGATAGTTTATAGCTTTTTTATGATTTGATTTAAAAAAATTTACACAGAAAATGTACACAAATACATGTACCAAAACAAACAAGTTTGAATAAAATTCTTCATCTTGTTTAAGGGTTAAAAGATTCCACAAATTCAAGTTTTCTGCATGCTGTGTCCTTTCCTTGAACCTTGACCCTTATTTGCCCTCTGCACATGTGCCAATTTGTGAATATGTCATTCCATTACATTCACAGCAAGTTTCATTAAAATTCTTCATACCATTCAAGCTATAGTGCAGACAGAAAAATGTTCAAGTACATATGGACAGACAGACAAAGGACAACACTTTAACATTATACAACTGTATACACTAGCAGGTTTATAAAAACCACAGTCCTTCTGAAAGCTTTAAATTAAATCAAGACTGAAAAAGCTATTACTTTAATATGTCTGTAAGTCATGCAGTGGGTGGCCAGTTGGTTGAAGTGCAGTAGAAAATTCCAAGTAAATATGGAGGACAACAGCAAAATCTGTAAAGACACCCTTTATCTATATTATTAACTCCATTTGTTTGTGGCCATTGGGATTAAGTTTGTTTCATTTAAATCTCAAAGTTGATGAAGTAAGATAAGTTTAAATCTGTTTGTTTGAATGTTCCATCCCACATGTCTACACAAGGACTTGAAATAGATTAACACATGTTGCTGCTTCTGGGATTTTTAAATATGTAAATAGAGTCCAACTTATCAATCAAATTCAAGACATAAAGCTGAGTGTTCTGTATAATTGGATGACATTAAAACATGATTGTCTACAATGTAGTATTATCTTTCTACGAGACAACAGTACCATACTAATAGCAAGAGGCTACTGTGGCTAAGTAATCAAAGCTTTGTAGGAATGCTTGGTCAAATGGATATAAAAACCTGAGACTTCTTATATCTACAGGCAGTTTTATTATCAACCAACGCAACTTAAGCTTTAATCATCAAGTCAACATAACTATTTAACAGGATAAAGATGATCTCCATTGCATATGCCTTTATTTATTTATTGTCAGTGTAAAGCGGTAGAGTAGTAATTTGTAAAATAATCCATCAGTAATGTTTTTTATGGTGCCTCTAAATTTTTAAAAAAAATTTTCCATACCATGGTATATATGGTATCTGAATTTACTGGGTTTATTTGAACAAATAGCATACCAATTTACAGTTTTCTTTCTATATTATGCAACCAACAATATATCAATCTGACAGCCACTGACAGTGTCCCTATCTACACTTTGCAGTCAACAGGATACACAATAACAGTGTCCCTATCTAAAAGTGCAGTCAACAGCATACACATTGACAGTGTCCCTATCTACATTGTTCAGAAGTCAACAGCATACCAAACGACACTGCCCCTACCTACATTATTCAGCTCACAACATAACATGCAGCTAACAACAAGCCAATTGAAAATGTTTTTAATATATATACTATTAAAACTAAATGTATTCTTCAATTAATTAATTAATTATGTTGATGGATAAATGAATCTATCACCGTATTAAAATAAAGCAACTATGATTAACTTTTAAGAATTTACTCACTTTGGAAACATACTGCATTGAAATCTATGGGTTGGAGTGAATGGTATCAGAATCAAGCTACCTGGAAAATTGTATGCTCTGGTACAGAGCCTTTTAAAATATAGAAACTGAAATTCAGTCTCTTTTTTGTAATATGATTTTACCTAAGGTTTCCATTTACTTAAAATTTGTATTCAAAGGACAATGTTTTGGAAAATGTTTTTTAAGGTGTTGTTGTTTTTTTAAAGTCAAACATAAATGACCTCAAATTATCTTTATGGATGGAAGATTTTACCTAAAAATGTTGATTCTTTAACATTTTGTGATCATATGTGTTATAATAAAGCATAATCAAAATGCATGTATAACAAAATTCAAAGATAAAATTTTTTAAAAGCTTCTTACCTTTTATATTGATCAGATGGATATAATTTATTGATTTCATCACAAATTTGTCTAAATTCCTCCATTGATATTAGTAGATCATGCATTGTACTCCATATCATCAGAAGTTAATATGAACTATTTAATGTGAATCAGCCAGAACAATGACCAAGTTAAATATGATGTAAATGCTGACTGACTATAGTTGTTCAATTACAACATTCACCTGCAGTTTCTCACACTTCACATTATGATCAACATAAAACAAGGAAGTGAAAAGACTTTAAAATAGAGATTTGGTACTTTGAAATCGATAATAATCATACATGCAAACAGATAACTGAACAAGAAAAAGGGTTTATCTATCTGAAATGTGACATAATATACATATAAGTAAGGATATATCCTCGAAGATAAATCAATGTACTGTAATATATAAAAATACCAAGAGCTCTTCTAGATCAGAAAATATAGCAACCAGGTTTATATGGTAAAATGTCACTGTCTATCAACTCTCTAAATACATACCGGTATATACAAACAAGAAAAATTACACTTATATCAAGTACCCTAAGATAACATTTTCTAGCTTTTAAAGACCGACTTTTAAAAAGAACACAATTTTTTTATATTTATGTATTCTTTTATTTTTACAATGTAAATTTCCATCATTTGAAATGGGTAATATATATATATATATATATATATATATATATATATATATATATATATATATATATATATGTGTATGTATGTATGTATGTATGTATGTATGTATGTAACTTTTCAATACAGATATTTGTGTTATCTTACACAGTCATAGATATAGGTTATTATGACACAAGTTATTATAACTTCCTACATGTAATATAATTGCTCATTATAAACTCGCCAACTTTCATCAAACCCCAAACAGAAGGAAAGTAATTGTTTAAGTCTATTTTCCCTCTTATATTTTAACTGATAAAATACCTTAATCTTAAGCCTTGATTGGTGTATGAGTGACAATATTATAGGCCACCCACTATAAGCTGTTCACTTCCTAGTAATTTAATTTTTGTTTTGATTAAATACACAACAAACACAAAGGAATGTTCATACAGTTAACCACAAATCTGAGAAAGAGTAATAGTTTAAAATAATTATACATAGTAGCAAGTTTGCTTCCTATAAAAGTTCAACATGGTATTTTTTCATCTTTATATTTATTTAATTATTCATCTATTTATCTATTTCAAATTGAGGGTGCTTGAATTAGAGAATTTTAAAGCCAAATTCTGAAACAATGTTAATGTGCTTGATTTATTAGAAATTAAAACATTAAGTTGGTGATTTATATTATATAATGCAAGATAGCTCTTTGTACTGTTAATATTATAAAATTACAATTGATTGAACATACAAAGCTTTGAAGGCTGTAGTATAATTTACATATGTAATCCAGCTAAATAATTAAATTTCAATTTTGCTATCTAGCTGAATCACTACATTTAATAATTTGCTTTATGCTTTTATTAAATTTTGTCTTAGAAAAACCTTTTTCATTCATTTTTAAAAATTTTAAAATCTTGTTTACATGATTATATCATTTATTTTTTCATTGACCTTTCTGGGTCAAAAAATTTACCAGAATTGATTTACAAACAATACTAGTACATGTATCTATTTTCTTCAAATGCTAACAAAGCTTAACAGGATAAAGCAGAAACGATACTATACAACTGTGCTGTAATCTTTTGTCATTTTAGTAAACAAATTTTGCTTCTAGTCAAAGTTGCAAACATTTTAATAAACATAATGATGTGCCAGCAAGCTTTAAATTGCTAACCCTTCTGTCATAAGTTTATTTCTGTCTGCCATATGATATGTGAAGATGTATGTTATCAATGTTTGATAATTGGCAATAAAATGGTTGAATAACTTGCTGATGTTGAACAGTTTCAGACATTCACATACCTAATTCAAATTTAGTTATGGCATTTTAAATAGACACTTTCTGAGTGCTCTTTTTTGAGGAATTTCAAGTTTTCTTTATATTTCAAGGTCAAAATTTTCTTTTTTACATATGCAACCTTTGTTTATCTAATGTCTGTATAATGTGGGACAACTAAGTGTATGTGAAAATTCATTATGATCTTGTAAACACAAACATATAACTCTTAAGTCTGCAAGTCATGCACAAGTCCTTATAATATGAAGAAAATACGAACACGAAAAAAAATACTTGGCTTGTCTCACCATTTTTATGGGTAAGACAAAATGAACTACCATTTCTGAAAAAAACAAAAAAACTTAAACATCCCGTCAAATTTTCCTAAAAAAGGTGGAAGAAGTTTTGGTTTTGAGAGAGCCGAGACTTGTGCATATTTTTTGAGAGAGTTGAGACTTGTGCATATTGAGAGCAGTCTGCAGCAGCCATAGACACATGTAAAATAGATAGATATAACATACAGGTGCATGATAAGTATGTGCACTTTTTTATCAAAATCATGATATATGTCAGGAATTAAAATATGTAGTAAAAGTTCATTCATTATCTACATCACATGTTGACATAGAGCTGTTATTATGATAACAAGGCAGTTATGCCACCTGCCAGATAACTACCAAAACACTGTGGTAGTAATGGCATGCATGTAGAAGAATTTTATATGATGAAAATTATTTAGGAAATGCCAAGCTTTCATCATTTTAAAGCTCTAACACATTTGCATAAAATATGGCTATAATTTGATAGAATATATCACTTTTGAACTAAAAACTGATCACTACAAAGAATGGAAACTTTAAACTGATATATAACATATTAACAACTATATCCACTAACTTGTTAATGACTATGACCATGCAGATTTGTGAAGCATATTTTCAATTGTCACTTAGAAGGGCTAACATTACTAGCTGAATCAAATACATGTACATCTGAATTCTAAATTTTGTTTGCAGGAAAGTTTTTCACCTGTTGGCCACATATCAAGATATTTTTCAAGGTTTTATTATTATTATTACTATAATTTTTTTTGGTTATTAATACGATGGCAGCCACAAATAAAATCTAACAACTGTTATTAATATGATGGCAGCCACAAATAAAATCTAACAACTGGGATATGAAATAAATTTCTAGAGACAAAAAACTTTTTTATCTTTTTTATTTATTTTTTTAATTTTTTTTTAATGGTTAATCATGAATGCAAAATGACACTAAAAAACTTTTATTTAGTTAGATATATGATCTATTTAACATGATATACAATCTTACCTTGTCTCAGAATCATTATTTGTTGATGAAGTTGGTGATAGACCCATCTTTTCCAAAAATACGGCAGGGATACTTGGAAAAACAACATTTTCATGATTGGATGAACTGTCACCATTTTGTACTTCAGATTTCTCCACTGGAGTACTTTCTTTTACAGATTGATCTTCAGTATTGTTATTCTCCATTAATTGGTCGGTACCGGTACCGTTATTATCCTGTTCCTGAGTTTCAGACAGATCTGGCATCCTTATATGTTTCATCTGTTCTCGCCTTTTTACCAAGTGGTCCTGTTACAGTAGATAAAACAGCTGTATCATAACATAAGAAAAATCAACATACATTCCATTAAGCTGTTATCACAGTGTTTTAATGAATCTTTTAATCATTACCATGCCATTAATCATCGTTTTTCTAATTAAGAAAGTAAAAACAGACTCTTTTTTCATTCCCCAAAAATATTATAACACCTCTATTGTACTAATTCACTATTGGCTTTCTTGTTGGTAAAGTTTTGATGCAGGGATTTCTGATAAGGTCAGGCCTGGGTTTTTTTTTTTGTTTTTTTTTTTTTTTTTTTTTTAACAATATAAATGCTATAAATTAGGCTCTTGTTACCATAACTTAAAACATTTGAATACTGTATTTGTTTTCTATACCTATCCATGGGTTCTTTTAAGGAAGCTTTTGGCTGAACTAGAACTGGACTTGTCTAATTTCTTTAACAACAGCTTTTAGGAAAGCAAGTTTGGCTGATGACTCATTTGTGCATGTCATTAATAAAAAAGTTTTAAAATTGATACTGATGCTGACTATGGCGATAATGGCAAAGTCAAACTTTGTATAAACAAGATAAAAATTAAATTGAAAAGACACCAATCCAGAAAAAGCAGGAAAACTGTACCAAAGTCTGATTATTATCAGAAAAATTATAAATTTCATAAAAATACAAAATATGACTTAATTTTTAAATGATGATATAAAAATATTAAGTGATATGTCTATATAATTTACACATTCACAGATGTTTTTACAAAAATATGTACTACATATAAATGTATATTGTAATAAATAACATGTGGAATGTTACAGATAATAAATAGACTAAATAAACATGTCACTTGGCAAAGTCATTATTGTTTAGCAAAATTTTATACAATATATACACAGAATGTATGACATTAGGAAGTGGAGTGGTAACACCCAATTCAAGATATTTTCACTTGGTATAAATTTAGTTCAGTTCAGGATGGTAGAAGAAACCAGAGTAACCAGAGAAAAACAGACACCTTTAGCAATTAAACTGAAAAAAAAAACATTCTCTTAGAAGAATCTGCCTGAGTAGGAATTATAGCCAAGCAGTGAGAGGCAATGTGCTTTAGACCCTCCATGAAGTTTTGATTGTCAGTTATAATAAAGTAGTCTATATGGCACAAATCACCCTTTACCATAAGTGACTAAACACAGTCTAGCATTGAAATTTATGGTATAATAAAATATAAAACAAGAAGCTCTATGGGCCTTAAAGGTCTCCTGATTGTAAGGAATGTATCTCAAATGCATATTCATGTCAACGCACTTAGTGCAAAGTATCTAGCACTGGTGGGATTTTGTTGTTAAAAGTACATCTTGTTTTATCTAAATTATTCCAATATACATGCGTATACAAAAAATATTAATTTTTCATATAATTCATTTCAGTATCCTTTTGTTCTGTGACCTTGACTTTTGCACTCTTGACCTTAACCTATATATAAAAAATGGTTGTTATAACAATACCTGCAATGTTTAATTTAACATGCCTTTACAAAAATTTGATCGATTTTTAGATAATGAACCATATAAGCATTCTGAGGCACCTGTGACCTTGATTTATATATAAAAATAATGGTTCATTCACATTTATCCAACATTTAAAAATTCACTATTCACACTTATCCAACATTGGATTTAAGCACCACTGGTTTTAAGATTATTTACCTGTGGTGTGATCAGTTAGTTTTTACTGCCAGAATAAAAGTTCCTTTACTTTAAAAAGTAAATTAAAAGTAAATATGTTGAATTTTTGAAATTATTTTTATTTCCTACCTTGATAAAATTCAAAAAGTTATATTTAATGAAAAATATTAAATTTTTAACTAAGAATTAAAAATAACTACTATAAAAAATAAACATTATATTGCTTAATCATTTTGATATCATATGTATTTTTTAAAAATTATTCGATAGTGGTACATGTATTTTTTATTTATGTGATAATGCTTATTGATGTTATTGCTTATTCATTTTGATGTCATATGTATTTTTTAAAAATTATTTGATAATGGTAATTTTTATTTATGTGATAATGCTTATTTATAATATTATTTAAAATGTGATGCAGTTACTGTTACATTATAGTGCTTAATTTCATTTGTATCTTTTAAAAATATTTGATATTGGTTTTAAAAATAATGTTACTGTTTTTTTTTTTTTGTAAATATTGTTTTATTTTTTATTTTTAATTTGAATTAAATAAATTGGGGGCAATGAATATCTTTTAGAATAAAGCTTCTTTTCATTTTACCTGGTATTTTTAATCTTCAAAAAGGTGAAGGTATGAATTTCCCTGTTCACAGTACCCATGCCCATCTATTGTTTCCATTTTCCTTTGATGTCATTTATCCAACATAAAATTTACCTTTTCCTATATCACAATATCAAATGTTGGATAAATGTGAAGACACCAAAATAATCATCATATCAAATCCTACATTATTTTAATAAACAATGCCTATATGAATTTTTTTTTAATTTCCCGTTTTAAAAACATTTTATTTTCATTATCTTCCCTAAATTCCCTTACAAATCCCCCATTGTGGGCTCATTACCAAGATTTGTGCAAGCTTAAAAAAACATGTAATAAGGATGCTAGATATGAAATATCTGATGTCTTGCACTTATACTTTTTAAACAATTAAAAAAAAATCAATCTTTCATCTTTGTTGAGATATAACCCTTTAATTTGTGCAGATATGAACAGCTTTTGCAAAGGCATGATGCATACCAAGTTTAATCAATTTTCATTCGGGCTGTTTAAGAAAACAATATTAAATGTTAAAAGTTAACACATCTACTATTGCAGACAAAGAGTGATGCCTAAAGGTCACAATGATGAGATTTTGTCTTTTTTGTTTTTTTAACTAAAATGTTGGCAAGAATGAAAACACAGGCATAATTATGTAATCTACATTTAGATTTCAATGGTCACCAACAATCACCAAAATCGTTATCAAATTAAACTGATTCCAAAGTTTTTTCTATAAAACCATACATTTTTATGTTAGTAGAAAACTTCACAGAAGGACGATCATAAATATTATGAATGATATAATACTGATCTCATTAAAATAAACAAATTATAGAAATGGCTTCAGTAGTTTATTCAAGTATACATTTATGAAGATATAGATGTAAACAAAACCTAAAGATTTAGGTATTAGCAGAATATGTAACAGAAACATCCTTTCAGCAAGGAACAACAAGTTACAGAGAATCAAACCAAAGACCTTGTTACTTCTTACCTAATTTCATTTATATCCAATCAAAATTGTGGAATATAGAATAACAAGGGCATATTTGCAATTTCAAGGGTAAAAAAATGGAGAAATATATTTCATACTTTCTTTTTACGCATCTTAGTTGTGTGTGCCAATATGTTAACTTTTACACTTCCCTGGTTATGCAAAAAAGTAAATAACATTGGGTTATTCAATGGTGTAATAAGGTGGCCAATGAGTAAGTAAGCTTAGTCAGACCACCACAGCCTATATCCTAAGTTCATATTCTAAAAGTCATGTATAAACATGGTATATGTTGAAATACTAGTGTTGGGAATTGCTATTAAAACTGTGATTCATCATTGTTTTTATTCATTTATAGAAGGTAATTCTATTAAGAGGAATATAAAGTTGATGTATTAAATTCATTTTTCAAAAAAGAAATATAAATATTTCTGAACACTACCAGTATTTTTATTGATAAATAGGCATAACACTAAGCAACACTTTTTCTAGAAATAACTTGTAAAATTGTTTTTTTAATTATGTATTGTTCTGTGTAAATCATATCAATATAGACTTGTTTGTTCACAGTGTTTGACAGTGGCTGAACTCAACCTTGTCTTTTCTCCTGTGTCAAAAATACTCTTACGTAAAATGGTTTAGTCACTATACTGCTCTGAGCCTAGGCAATTTATTGTGTTGATTATGTTCTAGATAACAAGAAATGTTTAAGTGGCTGAACTCCACCTTGTCTAGCCTCATATGTTGATAATGTCTTATGTGGAATTGATAAGAGGCAGAACTCCATGTTGATCAAGACCTCTAGAACTTGATGATAATCAAATTATTGTATTATTAAATGTAAAGTGGTAAAGTGGCTGTAATGCACCTAACATCCTACAGGGTGTCCCAAAACATGTATTACACTTTTAATCATCTATAACTTTGTCAAATCAAAAGCAATTACAAATGTATCTTGCCAACATCTAGTATATTAGTATAAATTTTTTTTCACAAAATTTAGAGAAAAACTGATAAACATTCAAGTAGTTATGACATCATAATGACGTCATCTTAAGATGGAACCTTCAAGTGATCAGCTGGCAGAAACTTCCAAACTTTACTTTGAGTATAAATCTGCTGCTTTAGTCATCAGAACCATGAGAAAACGACACCCAGGAATGAAATTGCTCCACAGAATGCTAATTTACAGACTTGTGAGGAAGTTTGAAGTTAAAGGCATGGTAAATGACAGAAGGCACAATTCTGGCATTGGCAGACCAAAGAGTGCCCTTACCAAAGAGAACATTGATGCCATTGACAGAGTTATTACTGAAACTCCACAAAAATCAGTTAGACAGGTATTGCATGAACTAAATATCACTGCTAGCAAATCTAGTGTTCATAGAATGCTCAAATTTGATTTAAATCTGGTTCCTTACAAGATAAGTGTGATGCAGCATTTAAAAGAGACGGACATTAGAAGTCGTTAAGACTTTAGCCATTGGATTTTCAGTCGACCCGACTCTGAGAATTTAACAGATTCCATATGGTTTTCCAATGAAGCCCACTTCCATCTTAATAATGTTGTCAATAAACAGAATTTTAGATTCTGGGGTTCTGAGAAACCTAATTTTTATGTGGAAAACCTCTAAACTGTGAGAAAGTTAATGTATGGGCTGCGTTAAGTACAAGCGGAATAATTGGCCCTTTTTTCTTCGAAGACTCTGAAGGTCATGCAGTGACCGTATATTCTGCACAATATTTAAGGTTAATGAAGTCTCAAATTCTGCCAGCCCTTAGTCGGATAGTTTTAAATTTGGATAATGTGTGGTATCAACAGGACGGTGCTACGCCACACACTGCAGGTTGTGTTCTTCAGTGGCTTGAGAAAACGTTTGGTGATCAATACATTTCTTATCGTACCGCAAATGTTTGGCCACCGCACTCCCCCGATCTGAACCCCCTTGATTTCTTTTTGTGGGGTTACCTAAAAGACAAAGTGCACTATCCTTCTACACAAACAACAGAGGACCTAAAAACAGCAATTACACGAGAAATTAGATCGATCTCTGTTGATACATGTAAAGTTGTAATAAAAAACTTTAGAAATTGTGTTCAAACAATGTTGAAGGCAAAAGGACGTCATTTGGAACATTTATTGTAAAATGACATACATTTTTTGTGTTTTTCTCCAAAGAGTTTTTGGTCATTACTAAGAAAACTGTGACAAATGTATGCTTAACAAAAAATTTAAAACCTTTTTGTTATATTTTGTAAATTTCATAAATATAACTGAAGGTATTAAAATTTTACAACAGTTTAAAAGTGTAACACATGTTTTGGGACACCCTGTATGACAAGGTTTAGTGTTTGAACTCCACCTTATGTCCACAAATATGTCAATAATGTTTTTTCTTATAATGAAATGGTTCCGTGACTGCCTTCTCCTCTATTCTGGTCATGTGTCAATCAAGTTCTTAATATATTTTATATGAAATGGTTGCTAACTCAAATTTGTCTTCTATTCTGATCATGTTCTTGTCTCTGATTTGATTGTTTTATTTTTTGATATATAGATTTTAAATCTGGTTTGTCATGCAGGAATAAATATTTTACAAATAAGTGTATGATAATCCTCTGTGTTAAGTTTTACAGGCATGAGAATTAAAAGAGTTGTCTTTCTTGATGTAACATTTTACAACTTTAAAATACATGTACCTGTAAATAATTTAACATATGGTTTCAAGTTTAGGAACAGTACCACTCTGCAAAATTAAGAGAAATAACTACAGACCAAAATATAAAAACATTTTTACTCAAAAATTATTAACTGCCAATGAGAAAAATCTTGGAATTAATCAAAATTATCACTGGTTTTGTTTTATGTTCAATATCTTTATCAATCATAAAACAATGTAAATTATACATAAAATGATATCTTAGCAGCAAAGACCATGTGATCTAATATTTGTTGTTGATTGTGATATCATTAAAATCAGACTCAATTAAAGCTACTTCAATAAAAAGCATTTTCATACTTCAGTTTTATATGTTGTGATAATTGGTCCTTGCTGCTTTGTCATAAAACCAAAAAACAATTTGAATCAAAATGATTTTACCAAGTTTAAGCTTAATCATACAAATAATTTTATTAAATGCAAGGAAACCAAGTTTTAATTCTATTTTTAGTAACAGTAGCAATCGGTAAAAAATGAAGCTTATTCTAGACAGATATTCATATTACTGTATACCTCCCATCCAGCGCTCCAGAAATGCCGGCAGTGTCAACGGCAATTTTAGAAAATCAGTAAAACAAGATTTTTAATGCCAATATTTGCGTCCTTGGTAACAACTCCCCCCCCCCTTTTCTCTCTCTCTCTCTCCTTCCCGACTGTTGCGCGAGTTTGTCTGTGTTTGTAATGTCAGTTTCTTTAATTGTTTAATATTCGATAAGTTACCGTTATAGGAAGCCTTTATCTATAACCTAATGTATAATGAACATTTCAAGTCATCAACTGTATATAATAAAGATCAGAGACACCTAAATGGGTGGTATTACGTCATTTCCGGTTGATTTTCTTTCTCGTGGTATCTATCCTTCAATGATCAGAGCAACATCATATGATATAAAACTATTTAAGTACTTATAAATTATTAAGTGAAAAATTCGGTTATTTAGGAGAATTCAATAAATCTATCACCTATCAGGACTGGTTTTTGTCTGAAAGCAAAAAAAAAAAAAAAAAAAAAAAAACAAAAAAAAACTGTACTACTTTTGTTTGTCATTTTCCGGCGAACCTCATTACTTTCTGAGCATCGCTGTTTTTAAAGTAGTTTCCCCAGGTAAGGACACCGATATAACCGGTAATAATAATTTGACTGCAGACAATTACAAGTAGAAAGCGGCATGCTGGTGCACCTCAAACGTTGGGAGTTAATGAAAAAAGTCACGTTGTTTTCTGTAAACAAAATGGCGACCTCGATGTGTATTACTTAGAGAATCATGATTATTGATCAACAAACGCTTTAAAAAATAATAATGAATGAAATAAACAACACAAAAGGTAACTTTTACATGTATTTAATTCAAAATTTTACTTTATCATTGATATATGCGTGGATATCGCTGTTGATAATGTCTTAAAATATCGAGAGGGAACCGGGAACCAAAATCGGCTCTAAAATGTCTCTAATTTTTTGGACACTCTAAATATTCGGACACCCCCAATTTTCAAGATATTTAATTTTAAAATTTCCTCTAAATTCCCGGACACTTGAAATTATTAAAATCTGTCCGAATACATAGAAGGATTACGGTACTCAATCATTAAACCATTCAAGCCATGTAACACGTGTTTTTGCTAACGATGCGTGTATATTGATCACATAATTACAGGTAATTAACGGATTAAGATAATTATCGATCTATCGGAGTATAAGCCCATAGTTCTGTTACGTGATTGATATTCATCTCAATTATTAAGGGTGCAGTAATAATTTATTTTTCGCCGGTTGGATGTTTTCACAACCAGCGTTTTTGCTTGCAAACCGGCGTTTTTTGCCGAAAAGTGCCGTTTCTAGAGGCCTGCTCTCATCACTTTGTGATGGGGTTAGAATGATGGTTTTTTTTCTTTAAAAAGAGATTTAAAGAAATGCAGTTAAATAAGTCCATTTATATATAAATAAAAAGTCCTTAAAAGACAAATTCACAGGTATGTTGTTATATGAGAAGATATTAAATACCTTGATGCTTTCAGACTTGAAATTATCAAACTTGTGATAACAGAATTACATAATGTAAGTAATTCTAGATGCACTAGATATGAAATTAAAAATCTCATCTGTTCCTTCAAAACAGGGATACCAGTATAAATTTTCACACAAGAAAATAAGGTTTCAAAAGGATTTTACTTCTGAGGATGCTGGACCTATAAAATACAGACAACCATAAAACTGACCCATGATAAAGACAAGTGGCAAATCCAAATATCCACATTTATATGTAAGTGTCTGGTTCATTGCAAGTTTGAATGAATCAACACTCTTGGTGAGAAGAAAATTCAGGGCATGGTGTAAGATACTGATGTGACAAACAACAAAGCTTGATTGTTTCTTAATTTTGTAGCCTCTATTTGTCCCAATTGAAATTCTGAAAATTTTTCATTATTTATAATGCATTTTTTGTGTGTTTGTTGTCTCCTTCTGAGGACTCTTAATCTAATGGAAGAGTTGAAGCTAAAAAAACAAAATAAAATGAAAGTCTGTGTGCCTTAAATGTATCATCATAATGCTTGAGTGAGAAAGAATGCAACCACTCAAAATTATAACAAAAATAACTTTCTGTAGATGTTGGGCACTTCATATTCTTGATTATGGAAGGCGAAAGAATAACACATCTGAATCTCAAAACTAAAATGAAGTATGTGTACTCCCAAGGCACTACATCTCAATAAAATATAAGTAAAAATTTGTTTTAATGTTACTGTGATTTATGACCTATCTATTTATCAAAATATTTTGTGGTTAGACTACCTCATATTAAAACAATAAAACAGCTCTCTCTCTCTCTCTCTCTCTCTCTCTCTCTCTCTCTCTCTCTCTCTCTCTCTCCTAATTCTCCTCCTAAAATTTCTTCTGTACATCCAATAAAGGTCCAATATATAAAACTAAAACTGTCACTTCTACACCAAATACACTCACCCCCAACATCTACATTTAAACCTGTAACCTTGAACTTTGACCTACAAATCTAAATGTAATACAAGAAACATTGCCCAATACTGGTTTACATTTCTACAAAAATTGATCAAAATCCATCAATAGATGTCAAAGTAATGGAGTGGACCCAAATTTACAGATAAATGATAATTCAACAGTGATAAAACAAGTAACAGCAGGTACCGGTAAGTTAAGAATGACCCTATTTTTAAAGTCACTGCTCATAAAAAAGAAAGTATAGAATTCCTGGTACATTATCTGTCATTTTAAACGTACTGATTTAAAAAGATCTGCTGGTAAAATGAAAGAAAATCTTGTTGCTACTGGTCAGCAAATCATGTAAAATTCACAATGAAATTGTAAGATTATTCTGTCAAAGTCACACCTCATTAATGAAGGAGACAGGTTAGCTATCATCAGTGATTTTGCTATGGTTTCTAAAAACTACCTTCCACCTTTCAGATTGGGAAAATTTGGACCCTTTTCATGTCACATATTACGCTCAGAATTTTGAAATTCATTGCAAAGATTTTATATTGTGACAATATCTAACATTTTTTTGTCTGTCAGAACAGTTTTGGACAACTGGATTTAACTTAAACTAACTGTTGCCTTTTGGGGAATTTTAGTTGTCAAATTGGGAAATTTTAGTCTTATTTCTCAAGGTGAAACTACCTTTATTAGGCAAACAAAACCACTGATCATGGTCCCAATAAACTATTTTATCTATAAAACATGCCAAGTGTCAGAGACAGGGAAAAAATACCAAAAATCATATTTAGATCTATGTATATTATTATTACAAATAAATAAAGCCCTGTGTTAGATTTATATCATGATCACTGTTTTATATACATGTACAATGTAATGTCATTTTTAACACAACATATTCACAAAATTCAACTAACCATAATGTGGCCCTTTAGCCATGTGAGCTTCAGATTATAAAAGTTTCTTATTTATGCCCTGAGTGAACTGTACCATTTATAAATAAATGTTAGACATATCAAAGTTAATGTTAATTTACTGCCTCCTTAACTAAGCTATACACTTATCAGAGAATTGTAGGAGGAATCATGATAACAATGATTATATATACAAAACAAACAGTAACAGTGTTATATTCTTCACATACAAATACATGTATATAATCACTAGCTAGGCTTCTTTGTTTGTGAAACTCTTACTAGTAATTTGTTAGTGAAATTCCAATCTTGTGAATGCAATGCTGTCTAAATTAATCTTGTTAGTTAATATTGTTAGTCCATATAAATGGTCATCAGAGAAGAAGTGTCAATTTTGCAAATTGGATTTAGCTAAAAGCAAAAATAATTTAGGTAGCTGAAGAGAAAGCAAGTTTGAATGAGACTGGTTATGAATTGAGTTCAAACCTTCAATAAGTTTAAATGAGAGCTTAAAAAATAAGTGGCATGAAATTGTGTGTAAGATAAAATTGACATGAGTTAGTAAACAAGAAATGGACTTAATTAATTAAATTGATGTGGTAGAGGCCTTCAAAAATATACTTTAGTTTGAAATGTTTTTAAATGCTTTTAAATAGGACTGACTGATTTCAGCATTAGTGGGTAAACAAGAAATAGACTGAAGTATTTAAACCACATTACTTCATACCATTGTCATTTTATCCAGCATCTGTTCCAAGTCAAGAATTTCATAATCAGTGCTTTGCTTTCTTATTTCATATTGTGGTGTTGTTGGTAAGTAACAGCATTAGGTGGGTGTTTGTTACAAATTTTAGCTACAAACCTCAGCTAAAACACTAATGTCCAATACATTTGAGTAATTGCTACATCAAGATGGTCAGGTTATATCAGAAGAAATATAGGATGATGCTCCAGTTTCACAATTATTTCTTAACCAGGATTTTTCTTAACTTAGTTTTGGCAATTTTAAAATTATAATAATTTTATTGATTGTTTAAATATAAATTTATGTAAGGTGTCATTTTGCAAACTAGTTCAAGCTTATAACATCAGTTTATATTTAGTTTTATCAAAAACACTTGCACCAAGTTCTAAAAAATATTGGCAAAATTTCCAAAATTTAAGTTTAGAAAAATCTTAGTTGAGGAATGATTGTGAAACAACATACAGTTACAAAAGTTATATAACTAGAAATTTACGGGAATTCATTTTGACTTCATGTTCACGTGTTAAAGTTTTCATATTATAAAGTTAAAACCATAGGGACAGAAAATAAATGGGAAAATCATAATATCTGAGAAAATGAGGATTGAGTGATTCATACAAAAACAGAAGGAACAGAAAGATACTCTTTGTTTTACAAATTCAAAGTTCTGAGAGCAAATTTACTTTATCTAAATGCACAGTCCATTTAACAACATATGCATAAGGCCATAAAACACAAACTCTGTTTGCATACCATAAATTAATAACATTCTTTAAATTCTCCTCAATGCTAAGGTTTTTATAGATCTGAAGAAGAATGACAGAATTGTTTTTTTTGTCAAGTTGCTAAGAAACTGGCAAATTAAACACTTAAATGTTTTTCCTCCCCACCCATCATATTAAAGTAATATAAAATTCAAAATTTACTAGGTATTGTTTTACCAGTACTATAAAAAATAAAAAGAATGAAAAAATTATCTCAAGCAAAAGTGCTAAGAAAAAGTGGAGAGTAAAAAAAAAAAAAAATCAGAAACAATGCAAACTCAACTAAAATGTATTTCCAGTTTTATCTTTTTTTATAAATGCTACACACACCTATGCAGAGTAGTGAATTGAAGAAAATGTCATTAGCCATCTAGTTGGTCACCTTGTATTTGTTTATCTAGTTTGCCACATTGTATTTACTCACCTAAATGGTCACTGTAATTGTTAATTCAGTTGGTCACCATGTATCTATTAATTTTATTTTTTCATAAAGTTTGCCACATTTATTTTTTTTAAATTTATTTTTTTCTATCTTGTATTTGTTAATTTAGTATGTCACCATGTATTTGTTTATCTAGTTTGTCACCATGTATTTGTTTGTCTAGTTAGTCATATTGTATTTGTTTATGTAGCTAGTCACCATGTATTTGTTTATCTAGTTAGTCACATTGTATTTGTTTATGTAGCTAGTCACCATGTATTTGTTTATCTAATTAGTCACATTGTATTTGTTCATGAAGCTAGTCACCAAGTATTTGTTTATCTAGTTAGTCACATTGTATTTGTTTGTGTAGCTAATCACCAGGTATTTATTTATCGTGTCAAGCCTGATGAAGATGTCCCCACAGTTGCTTCCCTCTCAGCTCAATATCAAAGATATCTCAGAAATTTTCCAGCCAAGCAGGCCAAGATGGTTTGGCCATGTAGAGTGCAATACAGGATGGATATCTAGGATCTGTACACTGAATGTTACTGGTCCTTGGGCCTCTGGTAGACTATAACTGACCTGGGGTGACCTAGTGAAAAGAGACTGTAGGTCCCTAAGAAAGGGTGATACTAACCCACTGGATTGTCGAGCATGGAGGGGAAGACTTCTTTCTGGACTAGCCTCACCCTTACAAAAAGAATAATCAAAGGCCTGGACAATCTAAACAGGATGATGATGATGATGAAGATGTATGTCACATTATATTTTTTCATCTAGTTTGTCATTTTGTATTTCTTCTCTTCTAGCTAGTCACCATTTATTTGTTCATCTGGTTTGTCACCATGCATTTGTTCATAAAGTATGTCAACAAGAATTTGTTTTTTTTAACTAATTTGTCACCATGTATTTTTTAATCTTCTTTGTCACCATTTAATTGTGTCAATCTGTAATTTTAAAACATATTATCCTACCTTGTCAAACTTGTATAAATCCAATCCCCTTTTTTCTAAATCTTATCCTTTGTTTCCTAATTCTCCTTTTCTATGAATATTTTTACTGTATCAGTTAAAGTATTGCAGCAAGTATTACATGATTTATATACTGCGATGACCAGTCAAAGATCATTTATCTATTAACACCAGTAGATCCAATGACCTTAACAAGGATATATAATGTAAGGTACATACTGATAATGAAAACAACCTGATGTGTTTTGCAGATGTATTAATATAACCATGTTGCTCTCTACGATCATTATGTACTACTAATGAATGTTCAGATAATTCAAACTGATTTGTTTTGTTTGCAATGTACAATGGATATATTTTCTATATCAGTTAATCAAAGGTTACCTAGCTTAAAAACTGTTGTTTTTTACACTCTATATTTATTTAAAACCAATTTTCTACAAGGTAATATTAATGCTAATAACTATTCAATGACTTTATAAGCCAAAAACCCTAACCTGAAAGTTAAAAGGGTGTGTTGCTCATCTGGTTGCCACAACATTTTAAAACTTATTCAATAATAATTAAGAAACAAATATTGTAATTAATATGATTGAAGCTTGTTGGTATGTTTGCTTGGAATGTTCATGTAGATTGGATTGTAGTGATGGTGTTTACTGCCTCTGTCAAGATTCTTTCACTATGTCAAGGGGGAAGTTGTGAGATGGTGGAAAAAAATGAAATGCCAGGATAAAAAATGAATCTTCTGTAAGCAAACTGGTTATCTTTCACAAACTAAGATCTGAACCTAGGTGCTAAGACGGGCTGTAATCCAATGACTGATTATCTTTCTCACACTAAAACATGTCCAAGTAGGATATGAACCTAGGTGTTAAGATGGGCTATTATCCACCGACTGATTATCTCTCTCACACTAGGACCTCCCAAGTAGGATTTGAACCTAGGTGCTGAGATGGGCTGTAATCCACCGACTGATTATCTCTCTCACACTAGGACCTCCCAAGTAGGATATGAACCTAGGTGTTGAGATGGGCTATTATCCACCGACTGATTATCTCTCTCACACTAGGACCCTCCCAAGTAGGATTTGAACCTAGGTGCTGAGATGGGCTGTAATCCACCGACTGATTAACTCTCTCACACTAGGACCTCCCAAGTAGGATATGAACCTAGGTGCTGAGATGGGCTATTATCCACCGACTGATTATCTCTCTCACACTAGGACCTCCGAAGTAGGATATGAACCTAGGTGCTGAGATGGGCTGTAATGCACCAACTGATTATCTTTCTCACACTAGAATATGCCCAAATAGGATTGAACATAGGTGATGAGATGGGTTGTAATCCACAAAATGAATATCTTTCTCAGCCCAAGTAGGATTTGATCATTGGTAGTTTAATGGGCTGAAATCTACAAGTGTGGACTTAAGGAATCTTTTGGTGGAAAAACCAGTGGAAAAAACAGATAATTATTTAAGCTCATGACCACATACCTTTCTCACATAAGATTCATTATTATTTACCATTCATAATTTTGTTTGCAAAATGAAATGTATTAAAATTTTGCCTTCTTTTTTTAAAAAATTGATATTACAAAAAATATTCAGTAAATTTTAGTCAATGAGAGGTTTGTTCAACATGTGTGTGTTTGCCTATGCATGAAAAAAATTACCTTAAGATATACAGAAAATTCTACATTACAAAATCTCACTAACTGATATACTGAGAATAATTTTGTTATCAAATAACAGTTGATAAAAGGATAGACTAAGGAGCCTTAATTGAAGAGAAATATGGAATATAAATATTGATCAAAGTTATTATTTCAAGACTTTACTGCCAGCAGCATGACACCATTTAATATTTCTGTTTTCATTACACAGTTATTCTTATAACAAAAAAAAAAAAAAAAAAAAAAAACAAAAAAAAAAAAAAAAAAAAAACAAAAAAAAAACCATAATCATGCACAGATCTGCTATAGCTCTATCTGACTTTTTGAACTAGTTTTCTCATTAAACAGACAACTTATAATTAGTGAAGTATGAGGAAATAAGAAATAAGAGTTGATGTAGAGTTACAGATACTGAGATACATTCCATAATTATTATCTAAATGTGAACTGGTGTAAAAAGTTAAAAACTAAACATGCAAATTTCAAAGAAAAAAAACAAAGTTCAACATATGTACAAAGTACATGTAATTCTGATACTGCAGTGTATAGCAATTTAGCTATTTCTTTTTTTTTTTTTATAAATGCTTTAAACAAGTTGATTGCAGTGCAAGATATGTGTAATACACTCAAGGAACCTGTACAATTTGGGAAAATGTCAATTATTTCAAGATTTATAGAGAATACAGTAAATGGGGATAAGAATATGCATGAGAAAATAATCAGAAGGGAAAAGGAATTCTGACGACTGTTTTTTCTTCTAGCACTAAAACATGGTATTTAACCATTATTTAGAACTTACAACTTCAAAATCATCATGTATTTCTGTTGATGCTACAAAAATCTAAAATCTGCTAATCATGTAATATTCTCCCCTATACAAAAATATTTGCAACATAATCTGACACCAGATTATAAAATTCTTGCAAAGAATAACAAGTAGAAACACTAAAATTGAGTTAATTGGCTAAAAATACATATCATGGTGTGGTCACCAAAATTTCTTTCAGTTTCAAGCTTCATTTTCCTTGATTAAATTTAATCTTATCAAGTTTCAGTAACTGTTGACAGGTCTTTCTGACCTGATGGATAACTTTTGTCCTATAGTTATTCTATAACTAAATGGTATATACACTTACCAACTTATGTACATAAGTATGTAAAACACACACACCCACACACACACACACACACACACACACACACACACACACACACACACTTAATCAAACATCTTGCTTCCAAATGACTTACATAATAATGAAAGTAACTTACTATTAATTAAATTAATATTATCTTTAACAATTAATTTAATATCTTAAATTACAGTACCACAAAGGTTTTCTAGTACAAAAACATAAATTTGAACCCTGCAATGATAACAAAAAAACATGCACACCCTCTTTCATTTCTCATTTGCTTGGCCCTTGAAGATCAAAGAAATTTACAACCATAAAATTTAAAAATTTGAAGGAGAAACATCAGTTCTGAAACAGTAGCATTGAGATATAAATCATAAAATATTTTACCATATACACTTCACCACTACATAGACACAGGGAAATCCAAATAAATCATTTATAAATCCCCAGCCACTATGGAATCAGTTTTACACTAAAGACAGACACAATTATATACAGCAATTGGTACTGTCACACTGAAATGCACTTCCTTCTTCTTAAGACTTGTTATGAAACAAGAAATAATAGGGATCAAAAAGTTCAAAATTTAAATCTGAAAGAAATCCAAGGGTTGAAACTTAAATACATTTTAAATGTATAAGGTATGACTACTTGTTAATACAGGTTTAAGAAAGTAGGTGTACAAAAACCATTTAAAACAAATAGAATTAAAGGTAGATTACATCAGAGTAAATATACCAGTAATTCATCTTCAATCTTCTCACCAACCATATTGCAGATATCATGTTGCCCTGTTCATTAACAGGAAATAATTGTTTTAGACTGATCACTATCATTGCTGTTATATCCTCCAATCAACTGGTTAATTGAATATGTATTAAACATAAATACTAAATGGAATCAAGTTCATAATACAATTATCTATTTTGGAGATTTTACCATGGCTGATTAGATAGACGTGTATTCATATTACAAAAAGAATCAAATTTATTATATAACAATCTATTTGAGTTGAAACTACTGCTAAGAGTTTACTTCGAATGGTGTAAGACATCTGCAGACAGATGATATATGTACCAGTACTTAATTTACCCAGCAAATATCACCAAACATTTTTTTGTTAGACCATTTAATTTGAACTGCACTATATTAATTTATTACCCTTTTTACAACAGACCTAGATAGGGGTCAGAAAATAGTTGTTATGAAAAACTTTTTAAAATTTAGACACATTGGTTTATAAATATTAAAATTTAGACAATTGGTTTTATAAATATTTTATGGCCAAGGTTCTTACATATACATGTACAGTCAAATCTGCCTTAAAGGCCACCTGCATATAAAGGCCAATAAAATTTTATCCCAGTTGCTCTTTGTCTATATTATTTGAACTTGTATATAAAGGCCACCTGTCCATAAAGGTCACTTTTATTGATTCCCATGGGTGGCCTTTATAGACAGGTTTGACTAAATATATATACTGTATATGATTGTTAAAAGGGAATTTTTGTTCTAAATCAAGAAATGTTTTTAAATACAAGTATTCTTAAATATGTCACCATTAATAAGTGAAGTTACATAAATTATATGTATTTATTTCAGGGTAATAAAAGAGTTAAAAGAATTAACTGTTTCCAAAAATATTTCAAACAAGAATTTCTCATATTCAATGTTTCAGATCTTATTATTCTATAGTAAGAGGTTTCTTAGCTAAAGGGAAATAACTCCTAAGAAAATGATTAACTAATTTAAACTTGTTCAAGATATTTTGCTTATAAAGTTATATTTTGAATTTCAAACCAAAAAATCCATTTAAGATCAGTCTCTAATAATCAGAATACAAATGTCTCTTTATAAACACAACTTAAAAACTTAAAAAAAAATACATCCTTTTTTTAAATGGGATTGTTTAAATATCCCATTCAAGCCGTAATCTGGTCAAAATCTTTCTTGGAAATAAAAAATTTATACAGGTCAGATGACTAATTTCAAATATGATTTCAAATATTTTCTGAAATTACATAACTGTTTGGTTTAGATAAAGAACGATGATTAAGTAACTTGTTATGCAACTATTTCAATCTACTGGTCTCAATTTCAGAGATTGTACAGATTAACTAAACAAGACTAACAAGACTGTAAGTTTCAAAGGATGTTGAACACTTTTAAAGAGAGAAAAGAGATAATGAAAGTTACACCTTCACAAATGCTTGTATACTTTAAAACATACTTCAAATGAAAATACCAATATAAAATCCTCTTTGACACAAAAAGGTGTGTAGCCTGGTTTTAATAATCATGTATTTTAATTAATTTAATCATCTGTATGAGATATTAATATAAAGTTATTTTACTGGTAGTAATTAATAGCCAAATGGAAAAAATGTGAAAAAGTTAACTTTGAAAAAAGGGCAAGACATAGAAAAATAACTGTACCAAACAAACTATAATACTATATACAGTATAACCTGTTATAGCGTCCACCTCTATATAACGTCCACCTGTCTATAGCGTCCAGTCTAAAGTATACCCAATCAATTTTACTATATAAAGACCCCCTGTATAGCGTCCACCTGTCCAATGCGTATAGCGTCCACCTTTTTCAGTCCCGATCGGCATTAAATTTGTGTATAACGTCCACTTTTCGGTTGATCAAGGGGCATAACTCCGATTTTTCAACACAACCGGAAGTGTTGGTGTCAGAGATTTTCTTCTTTCAAGTTTAATTTCAAAGCGAATTAATGTGTTTGACATGCCGACATTGTGTTTATTATCGCCAACTGGGTTCTGGAAGAGCGTGGATCGATTAATTACAATGGATATTATGACTCCTGGATATGTTTATAAAGATGAATGGCGAGAACTGCCGATGTTTTCTTAACAGTTAAACGGCATGGTCTTGATTTACTCAGCCTGGGCATGTCAAGGTGTCAACTGATTATCCTTTGTGATGTATTAACAGGATAACAATCGTTTACATCATTAGCCAATTAATAGAGTAATACTGTAATAGCGAGAACCACATATTTTGAGAATTTTGAAAATGTCGAATCTCCGTCCAGCTCGGAAAGCTTTAACATTAGAGCAACGTGTTGAAGTAATCAGGTAGATACGACAATTAAAATTTTTAAAGCATATACATTTTAAAAAAGTGGTGAGGTGTAATATACATCGAATTAAATTTCTGTCAACTTTTGTTACAATTTAGTGGTAATAAAATTTATTTAATTTATATTATTAATATTTTTGTTTTTTTATTAAATCTGTTGAATTCATTTGTAACAAGATGTTATCTGCAACACCTACAATGGTTAAAAATGTTTATAATTTTCTGTTATGCCCACTTATGGTGCTAATTTTCATGGTCAAGATTAATTCACTTAATATCAAGATGCAGTTTAATTGAAATGATCAAGTCACTTACTAAATCCAAAACACTGTAATTTTTTTTTAAAAGTTTTATTTGCTTAAGTTAATAAGTTAATTTAAGTAATATCTTATGTAGAATGATTGTGAAATATTCTGTTTTAAAGTCCTTTGTCAAGCACTGGTATAGCAAATTTCCTTTGCGTCATTTGTGACCCTGTATATAAAGTCCACCTGTCTATTAAGGACACTTTTGCCAAATCCTGTGGATGTCCTTTATACACAGGTTATACTGTAATACTATAATACTTTGTTTTAAATGTGTGTGCATTATTTTTCTCATAACATTCTTTAGAATCTGCTTTGAGTCTGCCTAATGGATTAAATTTATATGTGAGAAGAATAGAGTAGTTTACCTGCCTATCTAGTCCATAAAAAAACTTTCACCAAAAATTTTCAATGGTTGATATTGATGCATAATGACAATCGCACTGGCAATGGTAGTAGGGCTGAGAGTTTTCATACAAGCTTTTCAGCATTATGTGCATACATACTTAATGTGCTACTAAATATATCTATTGAAAGTAACTAACCATTTGTTCATTATTTTTGTATCACTCATGGTTTTACAGACATTGTGGAAAGGGTATTTTAATTGCTGTTTCCATAAACCTATTTCCTACAAAGCAATACCATTTAGTTAAATATGGTTGCTAGTTTAGATATGTTAATTTGCTTGTCTCTATGAAGTTGATAAATTTTAGAGCAGTTAACATGATATAATTGTATTGTCCTGATGTTCTCCTTTTGTGAAAAAATTAAACAAATACAGGTACAGGTAATCAAACAAGAAAGTTACACTACAATAAAAATGTTATTCTTATATAAAGATTGATTTAATTTTCCATTGTCATCAGTAGTCCTGTTTGATATTGTATTTTTGCTTTGAAAAAAAAAAAAAAAAAAAAAGATAAACTTACCTGTCTGATCTTATTCATTTGACTAAGACTCAGAAAAGTTTTCTTCATGGTTGTTTCTGTCATATCATCACTACTCTCAACATCTATAGATTTATCATCCAATGTCTACAAAAATAGAAAAAAGAATATCAATTTATAATTATATATATAATTTGATTTGAAGTAACTTAATTCAATATGTTTACAGATATTACAACAATTCTATTTTCTAACCAAATTACAGATTTTCTGAATTAATAAAGATAATCCTATTGAGGAGACTTAAACAAATATGTGAAATATCTTTTTATATTATGTTCTATCTTTGAATTTCTAATTTTCTTTGATGTTTTTCTTTCATACATAGCAAAATTTTAATGTATGGTAATTTTTTTTAATGATAATTTAACTACCGGTATACCATATCACTTATTCACTGCAAGAGGGTTAAGTTGATTGCAGAGAAGTGAAAATATAATGACCCAGTCAAGACAAGATTCTTTCACTTTAAAAAAGCTAGTCCAAGTTGAGGGGTGGGGGCGCTAGAGTGTCAATCTTTTACAGAGGAACTGACCAAAAAAAAAAAAATAATAATAAAAAAAAAAAAAAAAAAAAAAAAAAAAAAATTTAACAAGAGGCCCATGGGCCTTAATGCTCACCTGAGGATATGGCCAACCTGAGTATATATCCAAAATCATTTGCAAAAATACATAAAATATTCTAATATACATGCCTATAAAAAAGTTAATAGTTTTCAAGACAATTAACAATTTGAGTCTTTTTATGCATCTATGACCTTGACCTTTAAACGTAAGACCTTGAATCTTAAATCAGAATAATCGCCATATTAATTCCTACAATATTGTAATATACATGAAAATACAAAATGTTAAAAGTTTCCAAGATAATAAACAATATCAGTTTTTTTATGCACCCATGACCTTGACCTCTGAACTTATGACCTTGAGTCACATATCAAAATGATCATCATATAAATACCTACAATATTCTAATATATATGCCTATGCAAAAAGTTAATGGTTTTCAAGATAATTAACAATTTGAGTCTTCTTATGCATCTATGACCTTGACCTTTAAATGTAAGACCTAGAATCTCATATCAGAATGATTACCATATCAATTCCTACAATATTCTAATATACATGCCAATACAAAAAGTTAATAGTTTCCAAGATAATTAACAATTTCAGTCTTTTTATGCACCTATGACCTTGACCTTTGAACGTATGACCTTGAGCCATATATCAAAATGTTCGTCATGTCAATACCTACAATATTCTAAAATACATGTCTATACAAAAAGTTAATAGTTTTCAAGCTAATGCACAATTTTAGTTTTCATTGGCAGAAAAATAACATTTCAGAGGCAACAACTCCTACATGTATTATCATACAGTTACGAAACTTTGTACCTTTTTACATTTTGTCATGCTGAACATTTTAACATTGTTTTGATATTATATATCTCTTGAAATTTTGAAGAAAATAGCCTAAAACTGCACAAATTACAAACTAGGTCATGACCTTGAACTTTGACCTTGACCCCATTTTGAAGGTTATTTCAAGAAAAAGTCAAAACTGAAAATCCCATGTCAATATCTATTCATATAGTCAAGTTATAACAATTTGAAGCTTTTTTACGAAATTTTTAAAATTAAACGCAAAAATGCGTAACCTAATTTTTTACCAAATTTCACGAAATGAACAATTGATAAGTTTAAGACCCCAGAGAAGCTAAATATCACATCAGATTTTTTCTACCATCTTCGCTTTCGGAGAAAAAGATTTTTTAAGTTTTTTGGAACCATAGGTCACCTTGACCTAGTTTCAGGAGCTAAGACAATGTCATGAACAAATCTGAATTGCACTGGCCCATATATGCATCTGAACAAGTTTCATTGAAATCCACCTTGTAGTTTCAGAAAAGAAGTCGAAAATGTAAAAGTTTACGCCACGGACGACGACGACGACAGACAAATTTTGATCAGAAAAGCTCACTTGAGCCTTCGGCTCAGGTGAGCTAAAAAAAAAAAACAAAAAAAAAAAAAAACTAGACATTGCATTTGGGCAGGGCTTGATTGCTGGGAAAGTCACCCCCAACAGTGGCAACCTTGTACATTAGAAAAGAATTGAGTGTTAGTAGTAGCAATGATTGATGTATTTGAACGAAGATAAAGGTATAATAACTTCTGGAAATTATTGTTTATGCACAGATGCTATATCATTATGTTATTATCTCCCTTTCTATTTTTAACCAATCAGACGTGACCCCCAAAAGGCACAAGTACATGTCATAGGGAACAAGTGTACAAAGTTTCATTACATTCTATCAAATGGTATTTCAGAAATGCTGTTTACAAACGTTCATTTAATAACTCTTAAAATAACAAAGAAAATCACTGGACCATGAAAATAAGGTCACAATGTCTGACTTAGTGGTGCAGCATGTAGAGCATCTAAATTAGTACCTATAAAACAAATTTCATCCAGATTAGACAATTAGTTTCTTTCCTAGAGTGCAAAATCAGTAGAGTGTACCATCATTATTATCTACCTTTCTTTTTCAACCAATCAGATGTGACCCCAAAAGGCACAACTACATGTCATAGGGAACCAGTGTACAAAATTTCATCTGATTCCACCAAACCATTTTTGAGCTATGCTGTTTACAAAAGTGTGGCAAAAAAAGTTCATTCAATATCTCTTAAAATAACAAAGAAAATCACTGGACCATGAAAAAAAGGTCACAATGTCCGGCTTTGTGGTGCAGCATGTAGAGCATCTAAAATTGTACCTATAAAACAAATTTCATTGAGATCTGTCAATTAGTTTCTTTTCTAGAGTGCAAAATCAGTAGAGTGGGACATTGTTATTATCTCCCTTTCTACTTCAATCAATCAAACATGACTCCCAAAAGGCACAACTACATGTCATAGGGAACCAGTGTACAAAATTTCATTACATTCCACCAACCATTTTTGAGCTATGCTGTTTACAAAAGTGAGGCAAAAAAAGTTCATTCAATAACTCTTAAAAAACAAAGAAAATCATTGGACCATGAAAATAAGGTCACAATGTCCAACTTTGTGGTACAACATGTAGAGCATCTAAATTAGTACCTAAAAAACAAATTTCATTGAGATTGGTCGATGAGTTTCTTTTCTAGATTGCAAAATCCGAAGAGTGGGACATTGTTATTATCTCCCTTTCTATTTCAATCAATCAGACATAACTCCCAAAAGGCACAACTACATGTCATAGGGAACAAGTGTACAAAATTTCATTACATTCCACCAAACCATTTTTGAGCTATGCTGTTTAAAAAATTGTGGCAGAAAAATACAGAATAATAATAATAATAATAATAATAATAATAATAATAATAATAATAATAAAGGGTAAATCAATAGGTAACCCAAACAATGTTGGAGGTGACTTAAAAAAAAAACCCCGAGGTGGTTGTCAAAAAATTAATAATCCAATGGCTCCATATGGGTCACTAGCGAATCAATTTAAGTTGTAATCAGATCATAATTAACATCCAAAAATTAAAACAAATTAGAACTTCATTGGTACATCAGATTAGACATGTCACATATCCATGTTACTATAGACAGAATACTGAACAGAATTTCCTACACAAAAAGAGTCCTAAGTGTGTCTTGAACAATGCACATAAAGCTGTTAAGGTTACTGGTGGCTCATCTGAAAGGCCAAAATTGAACAAATTTATACAGCCCGAGTTAACATGTTTTTAATTCCATCTAAAATGTTCAAAAAATTATTTATTTACAAATTTGACAACAATTATTGTAATGTCCAATGATTTATTCATGTTAATATGTTCAAATGCATACATGTATATTAAGCCTAAATTGAGTTAATTTTCCTTTCTGAATAAAAAGAAAAAAAACACATATAACCAGGTACTGAATTTTAATCATAAAAAATTGCAAAATTTTCATATATATTAAAATATTTTCATAAAACCTGGCATGTTTATCCAAAGGCTGTATCTTGTATTTACTCCTTAAGATGTAAAACATTAGTTTATATTCCAAATTTTGTAGAACGATGTTAAAGATCTTTTAAATTTTAAAACTTGAGTTTTTGTCAATGATTCACAACCATAACATCACTATGTTGAAGTTTTCAATAATTTACAAGATGTATCCAATAACACATTTTCCTTTAACTCTTGAATATATTATATATCCAGACAGTGATGGTATTATTTATGTCATACTGATGATAATATTCACTTCAAATGGTAAATTCCAGGATATAAAACCTGCAAAAATAAAAAAGAAATAAGTTTGTATGATATAAAATAAATAATTTTTATAAAATTCACAAATTTATATAAAGGTGCCCCAAACTTTTTAAAATGAAAATAGGCCCGTTAAAACCAGTATATACAAATGTACCAAAATTTTATCTAAAATAATAGATATGACGATGAAAAAGATTTTTTTTTTTTTTTTTTTTTTAAATATCTCTCTCTCTCTCTCTCTCTCTCTGGGGATTATTATTATTATTATCATGATCATCACTGTTCACATTCAATAAAATTCCTGTCACATGGACTTAAATTTCAGTCAAAAAATTAATACATGTAAATGTTTTAACTTGATGCAATAGGAATCATCCCCACCTTATCTCTCTCTCTCTATCTCTCTCTCTTTCTCTCAAGAAAGAGAAAACGAGAGAGAGAGAGAGAGAGAGAGAGAGACATATTATGCATGATACTGTCCTAATAGTAACTGACACAGACTCGGTATAGAGCTATCATGTGTTAGACCTTTAAAAATTGACTGGCCAATCTGCTTTTTAGCTACAAGGTATAATTTTTTTTTTTCAAACATCAATTTTCTAAATTAACGGTTTATCATGATATACTAGTCTAGGCACCTGAAGTTAAAAATTCTCTTTTTCTCTTTCTCATGTTAAATTTTCAAATCAATGCAGACATAACTTATGTATGTTGAATCTTGTCATTATTGACATCTAACACATATATTGAAAACAGTATACTTACATGTCCATCAGAAAACAGAATTTCCCAATGATTTTCTTTCAACCAGTCATTCCTATGGCAACAACAATGTCACGAGTTTGTCCCCATTCGCAAATGAATATGTGTTAAACTCTTCATTTTTGTTAGAAACACATTGTATAATTAATCCAAAGACAAAGTAATCACACAAATTTAAATATCAAAGAATGGAATGAACCAAATTTATGACTTTATAGATGGCCAAACAGCATACTCATTCTGTACATGTTGTTGACCCGACCTTCACCTGAATCAAGAAGGACAACTCTGATGAACAGGAAGGAGCACACACCAGATTGGTAATGGCAATAGTTCGGGACTCGGCACGCGCTTGGAATAACTAGCCCTTGCAACAGCTGTGTTACAAAAAGATGCTTTAAATTACTAAATATAAAAGTCTAAAACAATTATGTCTATTTAAAAACAGAAATTTACAGATGTAAAATAAGAATATGTAATTGTAATATCAAATGCTGAAAAATATCCAGGTGCATACAATACCAAACTAATATAAAATAATATACACATATCTTAATCGAAACTCCTGAATTTGAACAAACATCAAATATAATAATGAACTGATATCCAGATGTGTGGTTAGAGTACTTGTGTAGGCCCTAGCCATCCCATTTATTTTACAAGTGGTCATTAATTACGTTTTGGTTATACAATAATCACATAGAGCGAACTCTTAACACTCTTTCATGTTACATTTTATTTCACAACATTTTCCAATATCCTGGTATATGTTGATGTATGTACATATATTGTCATCTCTATGTTATTTGATTCCCTGTAAAACCATTAAGAGAGTTTCAAATTGGATTTGTTTAACATTACCAGATAAAATCAAATTACCAATCACTGACATTATAAACAATTAAAGGACTAGGCACTAGAATATTACCTAAATACCAATTTATTGATCAAAATCAAAAGTCAAACTGGGATTGACTTTGGCACTTATATGTGCATACTAGATTATATCATTTAATAGATGTAGATTTCTTGTAGCTTACTATATAGTCTTGCTACAGTTTTACTTTTAAACATAGGGTCTCTGTAGTGGACTGGTTTAAAGCATGCTCATACAGATTAAAACCAGCATGTTCATACAGATTAAAACCAGCATGCTCATACAGATTAAAACCAGCATGCTCATACAGATTAAAACCAGCATGCTCATACAGATTAAAACCAGCATGCTCATACAGATTAAAACCAGCATGCTCATACAGATTAAAGTGCCCATGAACACCAAATTCAAACCCCACATGGGCAGGTCCTAGTGTAAGGAAGTTTGTCAATTTGTTTGTCAAAGGTAAGTTGTTTTCTCAGGGCACTCCAGTTTCCTCCACAATCCAAGAACTGACCACCACAATGTAAAGAAACCAATCTTGACCGGAGAAATTCCCATATGTTATGTGCCAAGCAAGTGACATTTTGAGAAAATGACAAAGAAATTGCACACATTTCCTTAATGGATTGAAACACTTGGTTTTTTTTTTTATAATTTTTGGATGTATTTTTGAATTTTGCTGCATATTTTTTTTATCAACATCAACAATCCACATCTTTAAAATTTTAAATACATTCAAAATTGTAAATATCATAAAAAATTATTATTACTGAAACTTTCCCAGTTGCTGTGAAATTGGGTTATAAGAGAAGCACAAAAAGTTGACTGGATTGAATTAAAAGTAGGGCTGTCACGGTTACCTGTGTACCCGATATATGGGTAGGTTAGATGCTGTAACTGGTTACAAAATCATTAACCGGGTAACCGACGATATACTGCTATCAATGCACATTCGATGTATCTTGGTAAATTTTGGATCAACAGTGACACAACTGTAAGTTCAGTGAGTTTTTTCAATGAAAATAAACAAATAAAAACAAAGTATACTTTCAGTTTGTAAGTGACTGGTCCTGTTGACCTACACTCAAATTTATTGGTCCCGAAAATTTTAATTTCTAAACCAAACGTGTATGCTGTCTTTCTGGGATTCTGAAAACCATGCCTGCGACAATTTGGAAATTCTTCGAACTGTCGGAAGATAAAAGGCAAATGATATGTAATCTATGACTCTGTCATACTGGTGAGTGTGAAATTAATATGATCTTTTGGGTTTTATTTTCAAACATTAAAATTTAGAAATGAAAGCGTGCAAACAAACATATATGGAATACGGAAGTTAAACTCAAACAGAATGGTAAACATATAGATTTAATTTTATGGTTAGTTTATTTAAAAACTATAAACGTTTGTTCAATCCATTTATGAATACAGTAGATTCCGCTTAATTGCATAGTCCGTTTGTCAGAAAATTTTATGCAATTAAGCGGAATATGCAAATAACCGAAAATGCCCTTTGGGCACAACTGATTGATGGATACATCGGTTGGGGCCATTTTAGTACTTGTGTAGGCATCATAGTACACTGTAGAAACAACAGAAAATTAGTTATTACTTTGAAATTAAAAAATGAAATAAATAATTCAGAATAAAAAAATTTAAAAAATTATTTTATTTTATTTGTATAATGTTTTAAAAATTCTAGCTGATCGATTGACGGATACACCCGGTGAGGCCGTTTTTTTTTTTTGTTTTTTTTTAAAGTAGACATCAAAGTCGGTGTACTGTAGAAACAGTAGAAAATTTGTAATTCCTTTGACATAAAAAATAAATAATTAAAGATAATTGAAAAAAATAATTAATTAATTAAAATCTCAAGACTTGTAGTATATTTTCTTTACTAAATAAAGATTTAAAATTCTAGCTGATCGTTTTAAACCTCGTATTTACATGGGGTTCCAAAATATGGTATAGGTGGGCTTTTCTTACTGACCATCGATCTGTGTTTAATCCTAGAAAATGTATGTAACTGGAACATCTGTTGGTATTTAATTCATTATTCCTTAACACTCGCGACATTCATATTTCTTGTTTATTTACTTCTTTTTTAAAATCCACGTGTTCGCACATGGCACTGAGTTATATTGTTCGAGTTATCTCCCTTTCACGGTACGATAATCTATTTTTAAATGTGACATAGAAAAAAATCCAGTTGCTTGACAACGTTAAATTTCAAACAGATTTTGTGTAAATAAATTGAAAGATGTCTTATCTTGTTATTTATTTTATAAAAAGTTATATTTTAATTGTTTATTGACCAATTATTCGATCAGTCATAAATTGGAAATTCCCGTTGTTATGTGTAACTAGGTCTGATCCAATGAAATTAATGAATAAAACGTCACTTCCTAAAGTGAAAAAATGTCTTTGATGTTGAATCTGTATACCGACAAAACTTGCTACATAAAGGGTTTTTCAGCCGTAAACGATGATTTCATCCAGTTTATCTTCAAGAGGAAATAATAAATAAAGAATAAAGCATTTGATTGAGGTATGATTTATTGAGTTTACGCTAAAAGAACTGTAAATACGCGTTATCAAGCTTGCTCTGGGATAACAGTCAACGTACATACACATTCCTTAACCATGTTAACAAAAACATTAATTTAAAAAAAAATGTTTTTGGTTTTATTTAATCTTTGTTTAAAAGACCCAGCACCGAAGTTACTGTAAAACCATGTCTGGGTTTAGAAAATGTAATGGAAATAAATTCCAGTTAAAAAAGATCGTTATAAAACTTGTGTGACCCGGGTACAAATTTTTCACCTGTCATAGCCCTTTTTAATTGGTTTAACATAATTAATTACGTTTCCTGACAAACGCGTATTGACAGACCAATTGGATGACTACCCTACAAAGTGAACACTAATTAACTGGCTTCATATCTCACCTGGTGTTAGCTGTACACATGTTATATAATGTAAACAGCTCTCGAAGTTACCTTGCATTGTCGGCAAATATATTTTGTAATCATGAAACTTCAGACCAAGATCGCATAATTTTCAGAATTTTTTATGCAATAAAGCGGAATTTAGACTTTTGTTTATGCAAATAAACGGAATTTTTTACATTGTTTAAATAGGAAATGGTTTGGTGCAGAGAAAAATTATGCAATTAACCGGAATATGCAATTAACCGGTATGCAATTAAGTGGAATCTACTGTAGTATTATTGTATTTCGCAACACCTATTCCAAATAACGGTTAACCGGTTACGGTAATGCATGTTGGGTACCCAGTTACAAAAATCACTAACCGTCATTGTTTTCTCCACTTTTCTAAAACAGGGGGTCATTGATGACCCCCTTACATCAAAAGAGGGGGTCATTTTTCAAAATGAAGGGGTCATGAATTTTTTGGAATAAAAATTATTTTTTTCAATATTTTAAATAAAGGAAATATTTTGTTTGTAATTAGAGGATCTGTATTAATCTCTTTGTCTATGTTTAAATGTTTTATTTCAAATGCTACTTATATCTATAATATTTGAAACAGTAAAATTGCGACAGTATCCCAAAACAGAAATTACTGAATGTTCTTCCATTAACCCAAGTCAAACAGACCATTATCATTCATTATTATTATCCACCCCTTCCGATATACCTGTTTTACATATGATTTTATTATTTTCATAAATCATTAAAGGATATTTGTTTAACCAACTTTTATTAAGATCTCGATTTACATAAGTTTTTTTAATTTGACTGTGAGTCGTCTGCAAGTAAGTTACTACCAGATGCCGCCTGGTCATGTTCAGAGCTCCGTGCAGGACTTTGACACAAATCGTTTAATGTTTAAAAATGTTGTCAAACGAGATCGTTTCGACTTTTCTTTTATGCCTGATGTAAAAAGCGCTTATAATGACTATATAAATTTAGCGTTCAATACAAACATTTCAAAGATTAAGAATATAGACAGGTTCCTATATTAACAATTAGCTTCCTTTAATATGGTACGATAGTCATGGGGTACGACAATACGGAATATATGCTCAGTACTTTTGTATTCATTCTCGACACCTTTTATAATTTACAGTAGCCGATTTCAATCCATGTAAAAATGGTTGCGTCAAAAATAACGCAACAGCAAAACCAAGTTGCGCCATTCATAAAAAAATTGCGTCAGAAACCCACTCTGGAGAAAACACTGAACCATGACAGCCCTAATTAAAAGTGTTTTTCACTCCGGTCAAGATTATATCACCTTAAGGCAGTCAGTTGAGGAATAATAGAGAAAACCAGAGTGCCTGGAGAAAACTACTGACCTATGACAATAAACTGACAAACTTTCTCACACTAGGATCTGCGAAAGTGGGTTTTGAACCTAGGCAGCAAGAGGCACTGTGATCTATAAGTGCTTAAGACCACTTGGCCAACAAGAGCCTGCACAAAAGCACATGACTTCAAAATCAGCACAATTTTTGGTGATAAGCACAATGTAATATAATGATTCTGTAAATAATAAAAATATTTCATTTATATCTAACAGATAACTTAAATTAGAAATTTACCTAGTTTTAGTCAGCAGAAAGATCATAAAATCAATAAAATGAATGGTAAGTGTAGTTTTTGTCTGACATATTACATATAATTCTATAATTATACAAAAAGTACAACATCATGGTAATCATTTCATGCTAAATGTCATAAATCTTACTGTTTTTGTAGCAGGTGTGCATATTCACTCAAAGGACAACAGTATGGAATTCATTTTCATTTCATAATTAATTGTTTTATTTTAACAAATTTGCTTCCATATGACTAAATGTTAGATGTTATAAAGCTTACCAGTTTTTCTAGCTGGTGTGCCAATTCACTTGTAACACTTGTGGCAGAAACATTGTGACTCTTATCAAGTGATTTGTTGTCACAATTATTCTTCTTTATATCCGTTTCTGTATTTAATTCTGTTAAAGAATAAAGATTATATTACTCTTTACTCAAACTGTAATTTTCCTAAACAAGTTTACAAGATTGCAAAAAAATAATTGAAAGTATTTTTTCTAAAGTCACAGACTACATTTGCATGCTTTATGGACTTTATTGCTACAAACCAAAGATTTAACTATGTAGTTTAACAAAAAAAGATAATAAAATAGAGTTTTTTACTATCTCAATTCACTTAGCTTGTAACCTTTTTAAATCAATGAAATCAAGGTCTAAACAAAATACACAAACTTCCTTTTTCTGTATGAGACAGGTATTTTTTCCTCATATTACCTTGGAATTCTAACTAATGCACCTCAAAGTGAAGTGATATACTACACATCATATTATTTGATTGTGAGAGAAGGTTTATTGTATAAGTTTAACATAAAATTGAAGACATTAAACATAAATTATCTTAAATATCAAAGGAAAGATAAAAAAACCAAAGTAAACAACACATGAAAATGATAGAAAAGTACAAATAGCTAAATATTCATAACGAATGAACAAAAGTGAAATGAGCAGAAAATTTAAATTTTCATAGAAGATTAATATCAAAATATTTGTGTCATATTTACGTTTCTACCTACCTACCTATCTATCTCCATAACATTGAAAGCTAGTTTATGTAACACTTACCTATATTTTCAAAAGGTAACACCCTATTTGTTCTATTTGTAACATTTCCCACTGAATCAGTAACATCGTCAAAATTCTAAATGTTAAAAAAAAAAGTCAAAATAAATTTTTCAAATCTAGTTGCCATAAATCACAAGTTATCTAAATGTTTAAGAAATATAAAAGAAATATAAAAAATTAGCAAATTTACTTGATATAAATGTATATCATACATGAATTATTTCAAGGTATTACCAAGGTTTATTCATATAATGATGTCTTCAATCTTATTTAAATCATTATTTAATCTTTAAGTGCATTAAGCAAAAATCTTATTACCTTCCATCAGTTACAGGTAAATAAATGTAGAGTAAAGAATTTTATTACTTTAATAGACGGAAAGATTTCACACATGAAAGTTAAATTAAAGGTGTTATCAAACATCTAATTTAAATGATTTATACCTAAGTAACACCCACAATAAGCACATTTAATGTGGAGAGGATCATTACAACAGCTATTTAAGGCTTTCAGAAAATGTGCCATGAGAGTGTTTCCTATTATAATTATTCTATTAACATCTTTATTACTGACTGATATCTATCTAAGAAAGACAAAATATAACTTAAACTTTGTTAATTCAGATACAAATACATGTTTATATAATTCCATGTTTAATATACCTAACCTAGAGAAATGTGCCACAAAACAGTTTTAAAAAAACCCTCTAATATCTATTGTTTAATGGATAATAAAAAACATCTTCACAATATCAGTTTTTTTTACCTATTGTTTAATTAAATGTCAGTTATGCTCTGTAGTTCTGGCTCAAATGTTAGACTTCAGCAAATACATATATTTTATTACCAAAAGTACCCATCATATAATAATAATAATATTGCATTAATATAAATTCAGTTAAGAAGGTTTGTACCTTTAATTTCGTACCCAGTTGTAACTCTAACATCACAGATTAATCATGTCAATGATATTATTTTATTTATTGTGCAACAACTCCATTTTGATATATTATAGTTTTTATTTTTTATTATTTGTATAAAAATTATGCTTTCTTGTAAATCAATCTATGTCAGTGTTTACATAACACTACATTATAAGTTTCCCCATTTTTTAAAAAAACAAATTCAAGTGCAAATAGTCTGATTTTGTTATTAGTAACCAATTATCTAGAGGTGGATTTCTATGACTAAATCACAAAAGCAAATGGTAAAATATAAAGAAAGGCAATAAACTAAAATACATTTTTTTCCAGTGAAATGTGATTTTTATATAAGACAATATCTAAAGCATGTACTTCTAAAACTAATCTTTTAGTTTGAACTCTGAATAATGAATAAATATGCATTGTTTTATTTTTCAAAGCTTTTTTTTATCAAAACATTATCTACACTATTGGACCTCCAAAAAAACCTGTTTGAGCAGTAGAGCTGATTGTTCCTGTACCCAGAAATCCTTAATTCACACAGATCACAAGATGAGACTTAGAGACCCTATATCATTTACATATTACCTACTTTTTGTTCTAAAAAACTATAAATCTGTCAAGTCCCATTGATGATTGATATATATAAAGCGGGTGGAAAATGATGGCCTCCTATATATTAGATCTATCCTGTGAATTATTTACTAATAGTCTAGACACGTGCAATAGAAAAAAGTCTCAAAATCTTAATTTCTGAAGAGCTGGTCATAATCAATCATATACAAGTACATGTACGTGGTTCTAAGTCCAGTCAAATGACAAAAAAAACAATCTTACTTACACAGCTGTCAGAAGAAAAGCATGACTCACCCGTAGATATTTTAAGCAGCTTTCTTGAAAAAAATCTGTTTACAGACAGATAAACATATGGATAGATGAAGACAGGGATGAAAACACTTATTCCTATATACTCCCATAAACTCTGTTTGCAAGGAGGGGGGGGGGGGGGGTATTGATCACTGATCACTTAGAGAGGTTTTACTCACTTGTAAATTATCTAATTCTGTTTCATTATCATTGCATTCTCTTATTCTTTTCTGACCCCTGAAAATATATAAGTCATAAAGTACTTCCTATCATTTTTCTCTAAAAGCAATTGAACTATTTCAAGCAAGTGAATACAAATTAAAACTTAATATTACATAATTTGTTAATCACTTTTACATTTGAAACACATCACTATTAAATTGTCTATTGTTCCATATACTACATGTTTTTAATTATGAAAAAAGATATTAGTAAGTTTAAGTGGAGACTGACAAGGAACACTGCCATGTTGGTACAGTATCGTGACTGCTTTTATTTTAATGTGCAACTACAATATTCAGGGAATATGAATCTATCATGTACCCTTGACAAAGACATTTTAAACTTTACACTGCACAAGTCTAACAGGCTTAGGTTAATTATCAGAAACCAGCAAAATTGCCAGGGGTTAACCTTTGCAATGTATCTGTATTCCATCACAGAAGTTTTGTAGTCTCACTTCATGTTATTGATACTGGAATGAGCATTAAACCAGTGCACAGCCAAAAGGCTTTGGACAGAATTTAACATGAACAAGAGCTTAATGCTCACATGAGGATATGTCCCATATCTTTTGCAAAGTAACATGAATAACAGTAACAACAGAAACTATCTAGTAAATATTCCAGTTTGGACCTAAATGCTACAATACTTAATCTGAAATATCTAAGGTCTAGTCAAAGTTCATTTGTAAATATCTGAAGGGCATGTAGAAGCCAAAGTACAGTGGATAATTTCCAGAAGATTGACCATTAAAGTCTTCTCATCCAGCTATGACCTTGACCTTTGAACTTATCACCTTCAATTTTCTGACATATATGCTCATACAAAAACTTGGTAATTGTTTTTAGATAATTAACTAAGCAAATTTTCAAATGAAGCTATGACCTTGACCTTTGGTCAATGGCCTTGAATCATATATCAAAATAATTGTTATATCAATATCTATAATTTTCTAAAATACATCTCTATACAAAAAATTGATACTTTTCCAGAAAAGTTACCATTTCAGTATTCAAATAGCGCTAAGATCTTGACATTTGATCCAATTACCTTGAGCCATATCTCAAAATTATGTTATATCAATGCCTACAATATCCTAAAAAACATGGCTATATAAAAAGTTTATAGTTTTTATGATACATTGACAAATATAATTTTTCCTGCAATTTTTCTACTGAGTGCCTTACCATTCCCCAAGGGGATATAATTCCTTCATTTTAGCAAATCTAAAAGTCCTTCACCCAGGCATGACAGTATCCCAAGTTTCATAAAATCTGGCAAAGTGGTTTTAGAGGAAAAGACTAAAATGTTAAAAGTTTATGTATGACAAAAGATGGACCATAGCTCATCTGAGCGAAAAAGTTTGTGACAATGCTTATTTTAGCATCTTTTACAAAGGTCACATGTTGCATAGAAAGATGGACCATAGCTCATCTGAGCTAAAAAGTTTGTGACAATGCTTATTTTAGCATCTTTTACAAAGGTCACATGTTGCATAGAATTCAGTCTTTTCTCTACATCAAAAGTATCTAAATGTTTTTCCTTCTGTTGGAATGATTAACTACACAAATCATTTTATTACATAGGGCACAGGGTCAAATGAAGACAATCTGGTGAACCACATACAGTGTGGTTTGATTTGTAGAAAACATGGGACACAAGGTGAAATGAAGATGATTTGGTGAACCACATACAAATTGGTATGATTTGTGGAAAACAGCTCATAGCTATAAAACTATGCATCTGTCATTGAAAAAATTAAAACACTATTTGTTTGCTTTTACTTCTCCAAGCAGTATGACAATATTTAAGATTAATGATTGATAGTGGTTTCAACAGAAGACATCAACAACAGAAGTTGTCTGCTACTATAGTAATATCAAATTCTGTGATGGTATCTTCTCTACTACCATGAAAGGGTCAGCATAGTTGTACTGTTTGCATTGAGCACTAATTAACATATCTTTCATGCCAAGGGTTGGTTTTGATCATAATTTTAGATTCAATAAAGCTTTCTAAATTGGGACTGAATGATTTTTGTAGTCAAAGTATATATGTTTTTTTTTTAAAACTGGTGAATTATTTCAAAAAAAAAAAAAAAAAAAAAAAAAAACCAGTTCCCAAAACTGATAATGATTATAAGTATTTATGTACCTAAGTAATAAATGTGTCAATAAAATTAATCATTAAAGACAAACTATTTATGCGTGATTACAAGTGCATTCTGTAAAATCATTGAGTTCTGAAAGTTGTTATCCTGATCATACTTTCATCAAAGTTATCATGAATTATATGTAACGTAACAATCCTGTATGTTTAAATACATGTACTTTATATAAATGTTTTAATTTGATGATATTTATTATTACAAGATGTTAATATATTAACCACATACCATGAGGAACTAAGGATAGTACACTCTTCAAGTAACAGATCTATTAAACTGATAGCATTTATTTTTTGCTTGGTTTAGAGACTGTAATATCCCTCATCACAGTTTAATAAATTAACATAATCTTAAATAGCTGATTACAAAGTGTTTAGAAAAATCAATTACCAGATTTAAAGTAACTATGACAAAAAAAAAAAGTTAATTTTATATATATATATATATATATATATATATATATATATATATATATATATATATATATGTATATAAGATCACCTTGTTCCAAATTTTACTACAAGTAAAAGGTGAAAGGGAAACTGTTCTAAATCTAAATACTAGTAATTGTTCATTTCCATTGAAAGACCTAACTGTCTAAAACACAATCAGACCATAAATATAGAAATCTTCAGACATTTTCAATCCCAGAGAAAACTTTTTTTATCATTAAAAAAACCAAAGTAAATAAAAGAAACATAAATGTCTGCCAATTCTACACAATGTTTAAAACACAGATTTTTTTACCAGTGCATCAGCTTGAACCAATTACTATGGAACAATAAAGTTATTTCCAATGACCTGCATTTCCTGTACAAGATGAAAAACAGCAAGAAGGGAAATTTTACAAATGATAGAAATAGCTTAAATTAACAGAATTTTTTGTCTGTCAGTGAGCAAAATAAATCCAAGTAATAATTCTCTATCAATCTTACTTCAAACCACACTGTCAATAAATATAGCTTATATCAATGGAAGATATTTATTTATGGCAGAGTAAAATTTTTATATAAAGCAGCTGCTCACACACAATGAATACAGCCACAGGAATTATCAAGTTTTCACACTTTTTAGGATTACATAATTAGACCTGTATAATCCATACAAAAACTCCCAATAATAGTATATTATTAGTATTAGTTTATTAGTACTATCATCTCATCAACAATGTCCTTTTTGAAAAAAATTTCCTCATTACAGCAAATTGCCATATTTGTTAAAGTCAAAAGATCAAGAAATCTTGTTATTCACATACTTTTAATTTGAAATGTCTTTTATTTGTGATATTTTGAGTCTAAACTGGTGGGTTTTAATTGAACACATTCAACAATAAACTGCATTAAGATGACTAAGGAGTTATAACTTTTGTTCAATTTTGCATTAAATACATAGAATTATTTTTCCATGAGGTGTTAAAACTTATATATATAAAACTCAAAAGAAGTTAAATCAAGGTTCAGGATTTATGGCATATTGAACATAAAAATGTTAATTATATTAAATATAATTAAGCTCAAATTCATTTAAACTATGTAGTGTTGATTTATCCTTTAACCAACTCTAAGTTGACAGTGTGATGGCTTTGAGGGGATCTAGTCCATTAGAAAAAGATAATCCCAGTTTTATCTCTATTGGACACTGAACAAACAATATATTCAATGGAGGAATGGAGATAAATGTCACAGTATTTTATGATTATCATTGACCAGCCAAGATGATGTTATAAACTGCAACTAAAATGATAAACTGACAATTAATTTACCTAACTTCATCATTTACAGAATTTCATAAAAATTAAAAAGTAAAAAAAAATGATAAAAATGAAAATATTTTGCAAAAAAATAGCTTTCAGAAAAAAACAGCTATTCATTGAAAAGAAAGAAATTAGAAATACAGATATAACAGACTAACCTAAACATAAATGTCTGTTTGACATTACATGTTTCATAAGAAAGGGGGAAATATTGTTTTTATTTATTTTTTTCCAAAAATTTTAAATTTTAATACCAAGTCAAAGTTTTTAAATACAACAGAAATATAATTTAAAAAAAAAGGAAATAGCAATTTCCAATTTTTAAATGCACATGTCATATAAATATCTTACCTGAAACTATAGATAACTGTATATGGAATATTTGTCTTATATAATATACATCCAATAAATAAGCTAATAAATCAGTACATGTATTTCTTATAACGATCAATTATAAATATAATCATTTTCTTACCTGTTATATAAGGAATGTGATGTAATACAAGATTGTTCGAACTCATTATCTGTACTATCTCTATCTGTATCTATCCAGCTGTCAGTTGCAGTGTTATTGTCAATCTTAGACAGATATGTCAGATTTTCTTCCTCTCGATTGTCTTCTTCCTTCAGAATTGGCAGCTTTCTCTCAAATCTCTGATTAGATTCCCTGATTTAATTATTATCAATAAATTATATCTACATAGAACCAGTCTTATTATATTTAAGCATTAGACATACCAGTTACAAATTATTTCAACATTAATATCGTTGGAGGGAATACAAGATCTAATTCATTCCTGTATGTGCAAGCTTAACAAATTTGTTCCTCTAAATATCATCAACATGGCAAGAGACTAGAAAAACAGGATACCAAATGATCATGAAAGCAGCATTAAAACAATTAATGAATGAAAGAATTCCCATCATTTAGTGTATGTTAATATTTCTTTGGTTTGGATGGTATCTGGTTTATCATATTATCTGTTCTGTTACTGTCTGGTGTTTATATATCTGATATATATATGTAGTAGTATGACTATTCAGAAAGAATTTACAGTACTGTTGCTAGAGTGTTTTAAACAGTTTCTTTTAATTTATTACTCCTACTACAGTAAATATCATCAAGGTAATACACATTTGTAAATGCTAACTGGTCTGACATTAAAGTTCAAAAAATTTATTTAAAAAATAGGTACGATTACAGGGGCCCTTGATCCTAGACCATCAGATCTGTAAACATCAGAGTTTAATCAGCTTTTAAATTATCTGTGATTAAATTTTTTTTTCTAAATTTTAATCAGCATTTTGTTTTTGAAAATTGTTATTAAAAGTGTTGATTTAATAAAATAATTTGTTTCTGTTAAAAATTATATAAATTCTGATATCTTGTCATACTTTTGAAAATAAAGAGAACTATTTATTTTGGTATAGAAAATTATAAGTTTAGGCCACTCTTTAAAAGATCCTGATCATATGGATGGGTTTGTCAGCTCACCTGTTTTATACTCTTTCTGTAAAGGTTCTGTTTGGTAAAAAGCTCATCACTAGTATAAAATATGACAATTTTACTTTTTGGAATATCACAAAGAATGTCATACATTTGAAATTTTATAAATGTAGGACCCTTTTTTAGCAAACCCAAGTGTTGTTATTTGTTCAATATTTTCACTATTATTCATTTAAAAGACATGAATATGCAATTAAATTAAAGTTATCAACCAAAAAACAACAACAACAACAACAACAACAAGACCTTGACGCTTAAGGGTAATCCATTAATCAACATCTGTGATTTTTTTTTAAAAGTTCCCACATGTCACTTCATAAATCATATAAAAATCTATATCATAAATCAAAGTGAAGATGTAAATGACCAGACTATTATTTCAGTCTCATGAGTAAGGGATAAACAAATTTATATCCAAACAGAAAGGATGAATAACATGGGCTATATGTTTTTTAAGGTCTTTTCAAAAGGACCTTGTGACTTTCATTTCTAAATGTCAGGTACTTGGAGGAAGAACAGTCACTACCTATTTTCAAGTCTTGGTCACCCTGGCCAGGGTTCAAACGCCCATCTCCACCATATGAAGCCAGCACTCTACCAACCAAGTTACTGTAGTGGTATAGTTTGACCTAATGCATATTTATATTTTCTTAACAGTTTCAATGAAGACTGACAATACAATTTGGTCTTTAATTTGACCAAGTGACCTAATATTTTTACCCAAATAATCAATTATATAAAGAGTTATATTGAGAAAACAAATCTGGGAGAGTTTGAAGAAGATTAAATTACCTCTGGACTGTCAACAACATATTGCTATGATTGGACTTAGTGACCTAACTTTTGACCAATATATAAACCCTAACTTAGCTATTGTTAAGAAGATAATTCTAGGAAAGTTTAGATAAGATTGAAATATAACCACCCCCCCCCCCCACCCCCCAAGGTTTTTCTATGATATGAGCCAGTAACTTACTTTACCGGCCCAAAAATACTATAAAATGTTTAGGGGTCTTCTTACAAATCCTGGTTGAGTGTTGAATAAATCTATTTTTATACCTTTCTTATCAACCTTTGGCAAGCAAACTGACATATTTTCTCGCACAAGATTTGCCCTCAGTGGGACTTGAATTTGGATGGTGAATGGTACTGTGATCCATTAGCAGATGCAAACTCTGTGATTGACATTAGCAGACATCTAGTATTTAACTGCAGGTTTTTTAAGTTTTAAAAAGATGACCAAAAAGTTTTCATTGTCAAACTTTTTCCTACTATCTGTTTGTTCTTACAACATAATACAACCTGTATGAAGACACCATTTGTTAATATGAAAGTCACTTATACAGTATAACCTGTAATAGCGTCCACCTCTATATAACGTCCACCTGTCTATAGCGTCCAGTCTAAAGTATCCCCAATCAATTTTACTATATAAAAACCCCCTGTATAGCGTCCACCTGTCCAATGCGTATAGCGTCCACCTATTTCGGTCCCGATCGGCATTAAATTTGTGTATGATGTCCACTTTTCGGCTGATCAAGGGGCATAACTCATATTTTACAACACAACCGGAAGTGTTGGTGTCAGAGATTTTCTTCTTTCAAGTTTAATTTCAAAGTGAATTAATGTGTTTGACATGTCGACATTGTGTTTATTATCGCCAATTGGGTTCGGGAAGAGCGTGGATCGATTAATTACAATGGATATTATGACTCCTGGATATGTTTAAAATGATGGATGGCGAGAACCGCCCATGTTTTCTTAACAGTTAAACGGCATGTTCTTGATTTACTCAGCCTGGACATGTCAAGGTGTCAACTGATTATCCTTTGTGATATATTAACAGGGTAACAATCATTTACATCATTAGCCAATTAATAGAGTATTACTGTAATAGCGAGAATCACATATTTTGAGAATTTTGAAAATGTCAAATCTCCGTCCAGCTCGGAAAGCTTTAACATTAGAGCAACGTGCTGAAGTAATCAGGTAGATACGACAATTAAAATTTTTAAAACATATAAATTTTAAAAAAGTGGTGAGGTGTAATATACATCAAATTAAATTTCTGTCAACTTTTGTTACAATTTAGTGGTAATAAAATTTATTTAATTTATATTATTAATATTTTTGTTTTTTTATTAAGTCCATTGATTTCACTTGTAACAAGATGTTATCTGCAACAGCTACAATGGTTAAAAAATGTTTATAAAATTCTGTTACGCCCACTTATGGTGCTAATTTTCATGGTCAAGATTAATTCACTTAATATCAAGATGCAATTTAATTAAAATGATGAAGTCACTTATTAAATCCAAAAATCACTGTAAATTGAAATAAATTATTATTTTTTTTTACAAGTTTTATTTGCTTAAGTTAATAAGTTAATTTAAGTAATATCTTATGTAGAATAATTGTGAAATATTCTGTTTTAAAGTCCTTTGTCAAGCACTGGTATGGCAAATTTCCTTTGCGCCATTTGTGACCCTGTATATAAAGTCCACCTGTCTATTAAGGACACTTTTGCCCAATCCCTTGGATGTCCTTTATACACAGGTTATACTGTACTTTCATCTTTAGTAGACTTTATAGATATGATTAACTGTAATTTTAAAATAATTATTTTATAAATATAATTTTACTTACATTTTGTCTTGGTGATGATATTGGTGATGGTGGTGTTGATGGACTGTGTTTGATGGATAAGTCAAATGAGAAAAACTGTAACTAGAATACATGGACTCCACACCATCATTGTCATAGTAACATAAGTTATCATTCCAACAATAACCTTTATCATTAGAATGAGAGTGACAAGCTGAAGCATCTTCTGATGAATTAACATGACACTGATAATCCATCTCATTTATCGATGGATCTTGTCCAGTTTTTACTTTAATATCACTACTGTCCAAAAAATGTCCTTTTTGTGCCAAAGGTACGTTTGCTGAAGAACATCTATCTGGTAATCTATCACTATTGACCTTGTTCTCTGTCATGTCAATTTCAGCAGAAGGATTATCAGATGGACTGTCTGGAGAGGTGTCATCAGTACTCATTGATTCAACTACTTTTAATGAAGTATTGTCCGAGGGAGTTTTCTGTCCACTTTCTATTGCTGTCAAAAAACTAAGGCTTCTGCATCTTGGAAAAAGTGCATAATTTCCTGTAACACCATTCTGATTGGCTATTGCTGCTCTAAAACTCCACCTCCTTAGGTAATTGTCAGATATGCATGATTCCAAATTGTCCAAAACATCACCACCTCCTAAATGTGAACAATGTAAAGAATCAATATCTGTCCCACCAGTATCAGCAATGTCACCTTCCTGTCCTGTCCTGTCACCTATACTCAAATCTTTTAGGTCGATTTTTAAATCTGAACTTCGTAAACTACATGAACTAAGGTCAAGGTCAAGGACACCACTGGTACTAGAGCTGGTTGATTTATTAATGCCCTCTTGTACACTATCAACCAAGAAGTGTGAATTTTTATAATTATTATTTAACACTGGGTTTGATGATGTGGCCCAGTTTCTACAGCCATGACAAGAACACCTATGAATACAGTTCTGTGCTACAAAGTTTCCCTCTGAATCTGTCACACAACTTATCTTTTTGCTTTTACAGACTGGCTGATTACCATTGAAAAAATCAATAGTTAATGCCTCTGAAAAAGATAAATTAACAATTAAGTCATTCTTTCAACAATAATCCATGCAAATGATGGCAATCTATGGTAAACTCTAGTTAAACCATAACCATTTTCATTGAACTTACTTTGTTACCCTTAATCTTTAAAATGACAAACAGATAACTTGACAGCAATATATATTTTTCCTTTCAGCAAAATGATGACAAGATACAGTCATAACAAGACAGCTATTAACTTTAAAAAAAGAAACAAAGATAATCCATATGAAAAATGAATTTAATGTTCATTTTACATAAATTGTGGGCAATTAGCTTTGTCTCCAAATGCATTTTCTATGCATAAGAGGAACAACTCTACGAACACAATGATATGGACAATTTATTATCATATGAATTGCCTGTTACTTGACATTACCTTATTATGCTATACTTTGCTGTTGATGAATTTTGTGATATGAAATGAATGACTCTGCAGATGTTGAAAGTAACAATCACATTCCCAAAAGTGAAGAACTTGAATTGTTACCATAGATTTGATATTGCTAATAACTTATCCACAAGTCAGGAATTTGAATTGTTACCATGATCTTGATAGTAACAACAATAGTGAAAACCACTTACCTACAAGGATGGAACTTGAACTGCTACCCTTATTTGTTAGTGACAATCACTTACCCACAAGTGGGAAACTTGAACTGCTACCCTGATCTCGGTAGTGACAATCACTTACTCACAAGTGGGGAACTTGAACTGCTGCCCTGATCTGGATAGTGACAATCACTTACCAACAAGTAGGAAACTTGAACTGCTGCCCTGATCTCGGTTGTGACAATCACTTACTCACAAGTGAGGAACTTGAACTGCTGCCCTGATCTGGATAGTGACAATCGCTTGCCCACAAGTGGAAAACTTGAACTGTTACCCTGATCTGGATAGTGACAATCACTTACCCACAAGTGGGGAACTTGAATTACTTCCCTGATCTTGAAAATAACAATCACATTTACAATCTTCATTTAGAGGAAGCTTCTGTAGAGTGGTTTTTTTATTCTTAAAAGAAAAAAAATAAAAGTTCACACAAATTAACTATTATTGTGCCTCAAAACTTGACTATCGAATTAGATTTTTGGATATTCAGCTAAAACTTGAATAATAACTGTTGAGATCAACATCTTTTGTCCAGGTGTCAATCTCAACAGTTAATTTTCAAGTTTAAGTTAAAAAGAAATGAAATTTTACATGTACATAGCTATAAAACTTGAGAGTAAACTACCTTTTCATATACACAGCAATAAAACTCAACAAGAAATAGCACCTGAACTGAAGGAATTGTGAATAAAACTGATACATAAATCTCATTTTCCACAATTTTATCAGTAAATTATCATTAACAATTGAAAACAGTTAAGAAGGAACGTAATGCTTCATTAAGTTTTTGTTGTCTGATAACTAGTCATCAACAGGAATGGCAGTTATATATTTAACATTTGAGTTTCATATTTCATGTATTAGTGCTGAGTTGGATAACATGATAAAATCAAGATTATTTTACTTATATCTATATCTCCCCAACTATATCTGAGCAAAGCAAATCAAGGCTAGTTGGAGTGAGAGTTATGTTGTACTGTTATAATGAGAATCAATTTAAGGGTGCATTCAAAGTAGTTCATTTGCAAATGAGTGTGTGCCTGGCAAAAGAATATTTAGCACATTTTTTTGTGACTTGATCATACCTGGTTAATATACAAATCCAACTTTGGGCAAAGACACTTTTAATATTAAGTTTGATCAAATTCAATCTAGGAGTCATGTTACTTTATCTATCACTATGACCTTGATTTTCTCTTCCGAAATTTAAAAAAAGGTATATTTACAAATACAAAAACTACTGTTTTACACCAACAATGTTGGTCTTCATAGTATTTATAGATAAAACATTGGAACTTTAACAAACCCAATTACAAACCAGATCTATAAAATCTAAATACCTACCAGTGCGTCTAATTCTGTCTCCCTTTTTTGGAGTTGTGTTTTCAAACTGAGGATCTCATTTGATATTTTTTCTTTTAATTGACATGAACTATCCGACAAGATGTTTTCTTTCTGAAATCATATATAAATAAATCATATGGCATAAAATAAATAAACACATATATATTTATTAAAATGTCACTGAGCAATCTGACTATTTAAATATCGGAATTGTGATCAGTATGTAACATGTGTTAAATTATTGTACATCTCTTCTCTACTGTAACAGGTGTATTCTCAACATTATTCTGTTTGTTTTATTGTTTTACAGCTCCCTATTGTAGTAGAGGGATGGTGAAAGAAACAAGAGTACATGCAGAATACCAACTTTTCAGCAAGCAAACTGACAAAGACCTTCAGCAAATAAAATGACAAATATTTTCATGCCTGGATTGCCCATGAATGAAACAAGAGGCCCATAGGCCTTAACGCTCACCTTAGGATATGTCCAAAAGACAATATAATTGGTACTGAAACTTTACAAGTTTTCTCAAGTTAAGAACAGCCACAAAACTTAATATATCCACTCACATTTCATTTATAAGTAGCTTATATAATATGCATGAAGTAACTGTAATGCAATGAATACTTTCCAAATCATTAACAAATTTCAGTATACTTATGCAACTACACCATGTATGTCCTTAACCGTTGAACATATATGACCTTGAACCATATATGATTGTCAGGTCAATACCTACAATATTCTAATATACATGCCTATACAAAAAGTTAAAAGTTTTCAAGATAATAAGCAATTTATGACTTCTTTTGCAGCTGTGACCTTGACCTTTGAACACATGACCTTGAACCATATATCAAAATGATCATTGCTGCAATACCTATAATATTCTTATATATATGCCTATAGAAAAAGTTATCAGTTATCAAGATAATCGCCAATTTAAGTCTTCTTTTGCAGCTGTGACCTTGACCTTTGAACATATGACCTTGTTCCATATATCAAAATAATCATCATATCAATACCTACAATATTCTTATATACATGCCTATACAAAAAGTTAATAATTTTCAAGATATTTAGCAATTTAAGTCTTCTTTTGCAGCTGTGACCTTGACCTTTGAACATATGACCTTGTTCCATATATCAAAATAATCATCATATCAATACCTACAATATTCTTATATACATGCCTATACAAAAAGTTAATAATTTTCAAGATAATTAGCAATTTAAGTCTTCTTTTGCAGCTGTGACCTTGACCTTTTAACATATGACCTTGAACCATATATCAAAATGATCATCATGTCAATACCTACAATATTCTATTATACATGCCTATACAAAAAGTTAATAGTTTTCAAGATAATTAGCAATTTATGATTTCTTTTGTAGCTGTGACCTTAACCTTTCAACATATGACCTTGAACCATATATCAAAATGATCATCATATCAATATCTACAATATTCTAATATACATGCCTATACAAAAAGTTAACAGTTTTCAAGATAATTAGCAATTTGTTTTCTTTTGCAGCTGGGACCTTGACCTTTGAACATGACACTGTACCATATATCAAAATGATCGTCATATCTATACCTACAATATTCTAATATACATGCCTATACATAAGGTTAATAGTTTTTAAGATAATTAGCAATTTAAGTCTTCTTTTGCAGCTGTGACCTTGACCTTTGAACATATGACCTTGTTCCATATATCAAAATAATCATCATATCAATACCTACAATATTCTTATATACATGCCTATACAAAAAGTTAATAATTTTCAAGATAATTAGCAATTTGTATTCTTTTGCAGCTGTGACCTTGACCTTTTAACATATGACCTTGAACCATATATCAAAATGATCATCATGTCAATACCTACAATATTCTATTATACATGCCTATACAAAAAGTTAATAGTTTTCAAGATAATTAGCAATTTATGATTTCTTTTGTAGCTGTGACCTTAACCTTTCAACATATGACCTTGAACCATATATCAAAATGATCATCATATCAATATCTACTATATTCTAATATACATGCCTTTACAAAAAGGTAACAGTTTTCAAGATAATTAGCAATTTGTTTTCTTTTGCAGCTGGGACCTTGACCTTTGAACATGACACTGTACCATATATCAAAATGATCGTCATATCTATACCTACAATATTCTAATATACATGCCTATACATAAGGTTAATAGTTTTTAAGATAATTAGCAATTTAAGTCTTCTTTTGCAGCTGTGACCTTAACCTTTGAACATATAACCTTGAACCATATATCAAAATGATTGTCATATAAATATCTACAATATTCTAATATACATGCCTATACAAAAAGGTAACAGTTTTCAAGATAATTAGCAATTTGTTTTCTTTTGCAGCTGGGACCTTGACCTTTGAACATGACACTGTACCATATATCAAAATGATCGTCATATCTATACCTACAATATTCTAATATACATGCCTATACATAAGGTTAATAGTTTTTAAGATAATTAGCAATTTATGTCTTCTTTTGCAGCTGTGACCTTGACCTTTCAACATATGACCTTGAACCATATATCAAAATGATCATCATCTATACTATTCTATTTATACATGCCAATACAAAAAGTTAACGTTTTTCAAGATAATTAGCAATTTATGTCTTCTTTTGCAGCTGCAACCTTGACCTTTGAACATGACACTGTACCATATATCAAAATGATCGTCATATCAATACCTACAATTTTCTAATATACATGCCTATACATAAAATTAATAGTTTTTAAGATAATTAGCAATTTAAGTCTTCTTTTGCAGCTGTGACCTTAACCTTTGAACATATAACCTTGAACCATATATCAAAATGATTGTCATATAAATACCTACATTATTCTAATATACATGCCTATACAAAAAGTTTATAGTTTTGAAGCTAATGCACAATTTTAGTATTTATAGGCCAAAAATAACATTTCAGGGGCAACAACTCCTACATGGATTGTCATATAGTTACAAAACTTGATACCTTTTTAAATTTTGTCATGCTGAACATTTTAACAATGTTTTGATTTCATATATCTCTTAAAATTTGCAAGAAAATTGCCTAAAACTGCATAAATCACAAATTAGGCCCATGACCTTGATTTGTGACCTTGACCCTTTTTTAAAGGTTATTTCAAGAAAAAGTCAAAACTGAAAACCCCATGTCAATATCTGTCCAAATAGTCAAGTTATAAAAATTTTACCGAAAGGTCAGGAAGAAACTAAAGAAACACAGAGACAGGGCAAAAAATATACTATAAATCTTTAATTTTTCGGCAATCACATTCTGTTTCTTGAAAAAATCTCCAAATTGTGGTAAAAAGCCCTGTATTTTTCCTTAAACTTTTTAAATTAATTTTATAATGATGCTGACACCATCATTTATTTACTTATAATATTTATTTGTCGTATATACCTGCTCATCAAGGAATTCCTGTTCAATATCAGCATGTACAAGTCTCCAGAGTTCTTTTAGTTCTAATTGTCTATCCAGTTTTACTTCAGCCAGTAATTCCTGTAATCAGAAATAATGCAACACTCATATCTTATATTCTGGAATTAACAACAGTTTTTTTTTTTTTAATCAAAATCACCAAAATATCTCAATGGACAATCATCTACTTTTATGCTATTTATATAAATTTGTTGTTGAAATCAGTCAGAAAAACCTCAGATCATTGATTCAATGTAACTCAATATTTGTATTCCTTTAATAATCAACAATTTTCATTATTCAATAATTTTTTTCACTATTGTTTGTCACATTAACATCAGTCACAGCCATTTTAAACTGGGTTTGGGGCCCTTATTTAGATTTGAAAAAATAAGTGTTAATTCTTTTCAGAAAAGTTCACCAAAGCATATGGGAAAAGTAATGTTTTAAACCTTGACATAGGATCCCATTTCCAGTCCCAACTTAAGCAAACTGACAGTCTTGATTAATGTTCTAATACTTTGCTTTTATGGTTTTTACCATGTTAAATAATACAAATTTAATAAGTGTTCCTATTCTGCATTACTTAATCCAAAAGATAGAGTGTATTACTGGCTAAGTGGTTGAAAGCAAAAGCTTATGGATCACACTGTCTCTCGCCACCTAATTTGAAATCTAACTTCGGCAGATTCTTGAGATACAGGCAGTTTATATGCTTGCATGTAAAAGGATCAGTGGTTTTCTCCAGATGCTCTGTAACAAGTCCATCCATTTTTTTAAAAAACAAGATTTGATAAAATTTTGTTTTATAATCTAAACAACATATATACTAGTTAGTACCTCCATTTCCAGGCATTTCACCTCTTTCTCCTTCAGTCTATCTTGATTTTTCATTGCTTCTTCCTCAAGCTCCTCAGATTTTACTACAAGATAAATTCAGTTAAATGAAGCCAAAACAAGTCATGATAAAACACTTTTGGGCTCTTAATTAATTATAGATTACTGGTAGAACATTTATTTTATGGTTCATGATGTATTATATTTATCTTCAGGTATAGTAGAAAGAAACAAGATAAACCCCCATTACCTTCAATGTTTGAAAAGAGATGCTCAGGAATTCACAAACTCAGTAACTAAAATAATAATGAGGGATATTTTTTAATATATTTAAAAATGAGATAATTTCATATATTTTTTTTTAAAAAAAAAAACTGAAATAATCTCTACTATTGTCAATTCAGTAATTGTTCAAACAAGGATTTCAATCAGAAAACATTTGAACCTGTTGACAAACTGACATAAAAGTAACAAAATTCTTTAACATCTCTCATCTTGAAATAAGCTATTGCACTAAAAATGCAAGTAGAATGGAGATGCAATATACATTTTTTACTATTTTGACCAATGAACAACATTGGCCTATAGACTATTACAAAACTTTCCTTATGAGTATTTTGGGATTTATTTGATTGAAAGGATCCTATCCATTATAAAATAATATCTGGCAATCAATATATTTTATTGAAGAAACAATTTGTTTGCTTCTTAAAACCATTAGTGATATAACTATAATTTGTATTACTGTAAGTCTATATATCAATATAATCTTTTAATTTACAGGAGATACTCTTCTCTGTACACGAGGTCTGGTATAATAATTTTTGTCCACAGTCTAACTAGAAAATGACTCAGTGAAAATGGCCAATCTAACAATGTACCCATTTTTGCATGTTACAAATTAAATTAATAAACAATGCATAGAATGAAAGAGTGGGTCTTAATGTTTATGAAAATATAGCAAATTAGTATCAGTGATGAACAAATATGAAACTACCACAAAATATTTTAGCAATTGCCATTTTTTGACCAATATTTGGATTGCATTTATCTTGAAAAAAAAGCAGAACCTGTCATTACTTTTATTACATGATTAAAAAGTGCTTTCTATGTTCTTTCCATTGATATGATAGTTTTGACTCTAATTTATACTTGTGTCATGTGCTACTTTTTTAACATTTATAACAAAAAACATTAAAAAATAACACATGACAAATTATTATGTGCTACTCTTTGAATGTTATATGTTATAAAAATTCAAAACCAAAATTCAAAAAGTAGCATATGACACTGGAATGCATCATAATATGGCATGAAAGTGCACTTTTTAAGATTTTTGTAATAAATTTTGTAATACAAGTAATACATCTCCTTGTCCATGGTAGCCCTTTGTTTCAACTTTAACAGTTTTTTTAAAACATGTTAGATTTTTGACAATCTTTAAGTCTTTTGTGGTGTGTGTATGTGTGTGTGTGTGGGGGGGGGGGGGGGGGCAAACAAATGGAGTTCGTTTCAAATAATAGCCAATTAATTCAAATTTGAAATATGTATACCAGATTTTCAGATTACAAAAAATAAAGTGTCTTAGAAACTCCTGTATGAACCCTAAGGTGTTTAAATGTTATAATGTGTTTGTACTCTGTTTCCTCCAAACAGCATTAAATATGCATGTATATTAGATACTCACATTCAGACTTGTGGCATTTTTCTGCCAATTCTGCATTTGATCTGCAAAATGAAAGAGAAAAATAAAATACATATTTGCCCATCTCTGATTATATGTAATATAAACATAAATGTGGATGTAGAATTATTGTGTATAAGTACAATTAAAGATAAGAATACATGTACCTGATACTTTAAAATCATTAATTTATACTATAAATATATCTTACAGAAAGTTTAAGACAAAGTCAGCAAACCTAAACCAACACAGAAGGTTACAAGGTTTTGAGTCAAGTTAGTCAAGCCAAACAAAGGCATTTTTTTTAAATCCCTCTTTCAAAAATTTGCAATTCTATAGTCATGTCTGAAAAATTAAAAATTAAATGTTTAGTACTGTATTACCGTAATATACAATTTCAAATCACATCAATATTTTTTAGATTTTTATATATGTATTATTCACCTTTATTATTTTTATGTATATGCCATTGTATGATCATATATAATTATCTTACTTTTATGAAAATATTTTTTTCCCTGCATTTTCAATTAAATACCCACAATTTTAGTATATTCTCATGTATTAGTTGATTACAAATACATGCATTGTTTTGCAAAACGTTTTAACTACATACCATGTAAAATTTAGAAATTGTTTTTATGCAAAATTGTTTTTCTTGCAAGGATACATAAAAGTACAAAATCTAACAAAGTTTATAAAATGCCAATAGTCAAGTTTAAAGATATAGCAGACAATGATCATATAGTTTTTGTCAACTTTTGATTTTAATTAAAGAATCAGTAAATAAAACACTTTAAAGTGTTTTCATAACCTCTAGTACTTAAATAAGCCTGTCCAATGTATGATTGGGAATTCAAGCATTTCTTAGTTTTTAGCTCATGATAATGGACTCATATTTCATGTCCCCGGTATGAGCAGTTGAAAAAATAGTGATTTACTCCAGGAGATTCTTTTACTTGAAGCACAAATTCTTGGTGGAGGAAACCAGTGCCCACAGAAATCCAATGACCTTTGGCAAGGTGACAGACACACTTTCTCAACTATTTTTCTCAGATTTACTCTGAACAGCCAGATATGCAAATGAGCTACCGGTATGTTGTTGTTCTAACACCTCTTGTTAAAGTAACTGGTTCCAAAACCACATAATACCTGGTACCTGACAAACTATACAAAAACAACAACCAATCACTGTGATATTATCACATTACAATGCTAAGACCCTATAGGAAGTCAAGTTTAGTTCAGTTATTATATGATTGAATTAAGAAGAACACTCTTTACAAGTAATATAATCCAATAAATCAATATCTAATATAAACAAAATCTTATCCTAGCACTGCTATATATAATATATATATATATATATGTGTGTGTGTAGTTCTATTTTACTTCATAAAGTACATGGCATCCAGCCTTTGTCATCCATAAATGTCAAATGTGCATTAGAATATTGTTGATATAAGCTGCAAGACTTTTCAATTTTTACACTAGACAGTAAATCATTACTTATCATGTTATGTTACAGAGAGCTACAACACCAGTTTTCAATTATAAACACTTACTTAATCAAATTGTCCGTTAACAGATAATCCATTCAGAATTCTGTATCAATTTATCTGCGGGAATTTTAGACGCAGACCAATTACAGATTCACTACTTATGCAATGTATATCTATGCTTAAAGAAAATCCCCCAAAATTTACGTTCAAATCTGTAATGTTACCATCTCTGGAGACCCTAGTAATTCCATATAAATCAACCTTTTATATATCACAGAGTTGTTAAATTCTAAAACTGGAATATTTTATTGCAAGCAGAAAAAAATAAGGATAATCAATATTCTGGTCAATAGACCTTACATCATCAGGTAGATAGTAAATAGTAGCAATCCTGTATATATAAGAAATTACTAATGTCTGATGATCAACAAATATAAACCTTTTGATATGATCTTATTTTATATAAGAAATTGAAAAGATGCTAATCACATGTAAAGTGCATATCAGGGATCTCACTGGGCTTGATTTGGGGCCGAAATTGAGCCCCATTCCCAATGCAAAAAAGGCTGTTTTTTCCCAATTGGAACCTAGATTTTTCCCAATTCCAAAAAAGAAAGAAAAAAAAAGAATTGTTGTGACATCAAAATGATTTGTTAACATTCATACTTAAAAAGTTTGTTCAAAAAGATAGTTATTATATAAAATAGTCTTTAAAATAATAGATATTGTCATTAAAGCAAATATTAAATAGTTTTTAAACACTATTTGATATTTTCCCAAATCAGTCAAAACGATGCTAATTTTCCTAATTCTAAGGGCCCCGGCCCCATTCCCAAAATGAGCTGTGAGAGCCCTGCATATTCACCTTTAAATTGTTTACATCACATCTGATGACAGTTAGTTGTCAAAGGATATTTAGAGCTACATCAATAATATGCTCAGACATTTGTAACCTTATTAATTTGTATGTATTCTCAGAACATGATTTTGTAGTGTATGAGTTTGTTTCTATAATAGTATAGGAAAACAATGATGGTAACCATATTACTGTCAAAAATTGTGACCTCTCATTCTATAGATTAAAACTCAATACTTCTTTCTTTAACCTAAGCCTACAAACAAATGGTCATAATATAGAAAGGAGGGAAATTATGATATTTAATGCCAAAGTCAAGGTTCTTTCATCTATATCATGGTGGTCAGTTCTGTAAGCAAACTTATAAAAATTTCTCAAACTAGGAACTGTTTGATTGGAATTAAAAATAAGGTGTTCAGAGGCACTATGATCTGTAAGCTTGTGCTTTATCCTACTCAGCAATAGAAGCTCCATTATCCAGGATCAATTATCTAGGAGAGAGAATGATTGATTGCTTAATAAAATTGGGTTTTAAATGACAGTCAAAATTATGACATATCATATTTTTGACATCAAAGTTTGATATAAATGTATTTGCAATAGACTTGTTCCTAGATGTTAGGAGTGGGATGTGATATGGGCGACAGACAAATTTCAGTGTTTATCAGGTCAGTCTGATTTTGAATTAAATATAAATTTTATAAAATATTTTTATCTCTATCTTTCATTGACAAAACATTCTACTGGAAGCAAGCACTCTAAGGTTTGGGAATAACTCTTTAATCATTTGGCCACAATTCCTCTAGCTGAGCTGTTTTAAGTTCAAATAAATACATATGTATCACTAAAGAACAAAATTTACATCGCACTAACTGCCCACACAGTCACTGTTACACATCAAATCAAGATTAGAATTTTTAGTTTTGTTATTAAGATTAAGTTATAACTCCCAATTGGTCTGACTTTTATCTTTTGAACAGCCTTTAGAACAGTGATGAGACAATTTAATTTGATATTTTGTGGACTGTCAAGAAACAATGGACAGTAAAGCAATCATCTAACTCACCAAGGACAAAGTTAAATCAAGAATCATAAAACAGAAAAAAATGTTAGAAATCAACATTATTATCTGTTTATCTATATTTCTTCAGCATCCAAAAACAGATAGTTATCCTTGTTTTAATATGACATATTATATGTACATATACTTTATATATACATATGTGTGTGTGTGTGTGTGTGTGTGTGTGTGTGTGTGTGTGTGTGTGTGCACACTTTAAATTAGCAAAAGATTGTTGAATTCATTCAAATGGTTTAGACCTTTCATAAAGTTCCAAACTACTAAGTGAAAAAAAATTTATGTATGTAATTCCAACCAAAGCCAATGGGCCTTTTTGCTCACCTGAAGCACATTTAAAATATCTTTGCTTCTTGCAGTATTAAAAACAGTTTTCATAAATCAAAGGTCCCTTAACTAGTTCCCCTTTAGTTGTCTAACAGCTTTAAACTATACAGATTACACACTACTTACCATATGGTCCCTTAATAGTTTCCCCATTAAAAGCAAAAAACAACTAAGATTGTGCAAAATCAAATACCCGTAATTAATAGATGCTATAAAGAAAGTGATATGATGTATTTCATGTCTAGCCTTTGTATGCTCAAAACTGAGAATATCTGAGTAATTTCCATGACCCTTTTCTAAAAAAGGCCCTCTACAGTCTTCCAATTTGGGACCCCATAGAAAGGGTTTGTGCAAAATCAAATACTACTATCACCAAGAATGCCAAATCTAAAATACCTAAGGTCCAGCTATTGCACATAATGTAAGATATGGTTTTATTGGGCCCAACTATATTTTCCTCAATTGGAGCACAAATTAAATACTATTTGTCTTCAGAATACAACATCTAAACTATCTAAGGTCTTCATGTTGTATGTAAGTCAGATATGATTTTTATATCACTTACAGCCATCAAAGCTTCCCCAATTGGGGCCCAGGCCAAGAAACCACATGTCATAAGGATAATATCTGAGGTCTAGAACTTATACATATAACTCAGATAAACTTATAAATCTTGGAATGATTTTTTTTCTAACCAGAGCAATCAATACAAATATGAGGCAGAGCTGTTAAGGAGTTTTTATTTATAGCTTACCAATGACTTTCATAAGTTAAACAATCACAATTTTTTAACCCAACAAAAACCCAACATTACTCCTTCTGAAGTACCAATATTACTATTGATCAGAATTTGTTTCTGAAACACAAGATGTAATAAAGTATAATCTATTAAAATGGAGAAAATCAATCAAAAATTTTCAGGAGCCCAAATTTTAATTTTCAGTTACCATTCTGGAAATAAAGAATTCTGACAATTTATATTGTTTCTCTAGACATTTTATATGAATGTCAGTAGAGAAGTATTTAAATGTGTGTAGCTTGACCGTGAGACATTACTGATAACTGTATATTTAATCTTATACATGTATTTCTTGGTTGATGTTTACTTCCATAATTTTAAAATTCTATGCTTGAATACAAATTTAAACATTTTACCAAGTTTAAAATATGTTTTAAAGATGTATTATGTAAATTCTGAGTCCAAACTGAATTTGAATCTTGTTTGATTGAGTATTAAACATCTGTAATTGCAAATTTAATATTTGTGCAAATAAAAAAAAAAAAAAAAAAAAAAGGTGATTTTTTAAAGGTGAATTGAACTTTGATGAGACTGGTTTATATTTATACACACACTAACATAAAGTTGGTAATTTTTTAGCACTAAACCATTACAAAAGTAGCCAAACCCCATTCCCTGCACAACTAACTAAATTTCTATCAATATTATCTAACTAAACTAATTTAATAGAAATTTTATGAAGTTTGTTTGCACTCAGGATCCTCACCAAAGGATAACACTATGTAAAGCATTACCAAACAATGGTCCTAAATTGATGAAAGATGCTTCAACAAAATATTGATGTCACCGGTCATTAAAAATGGGTTGATATAAATTTAAAGTTCAATCTGATGCACATTTGTTTTCTGGGAACCAACTGAGGCCCTTACCAAAAATCCTTCTTTAATGTACTCAAAACATAAATCTCATGATTGTTTTTATAGGACTAAGATTGCTTATAAATACTTATTTTAATAGGATTAAATATTGAAATTTTACAGATTTTAGACAGGGAACATTGTTTATACAATTGCATTTGTTTTAATATAACAAACCAATTCAACAATTAATCACTTCAGCAATAATATTATTAGCATCTGGATGGAAACTAATAAAAAGAACTTATGAATTCAATACACATGAACATATTTTCCAGTTCTGTTTCATCAAGATTCTAACAACTAAATTGTAATGTGATTTTTGAATTAAAATCTTCCTTTTCTAAATTTTGTATCCAAAAACTTTGCAATAGTTTTAGCAATATTTTCAATCCTATTAAAAGACATCTTCTAAAGAAATCCTGATTGATTGCTCAAGATTGATTGTAGGGAAGTCTTTTATCAATTACAATTTTTTTTATTTCATCAACAAAGAATAATCGAAAAATTAACTTATTATTTAGCTTAAGTATACTTACCGCTTGTTGCTATATTTAGAAGCATAAAAACTGTGCTTAGATGTACATTTACCCATTCTAAATCCATAAAATTATTTGATTATTTTTTTTTGCACATATATTAATCCACAGTGTGACCTTAATAACTGAGCAGTATCATCTCTTACTGACTGACATAAAGTCCATAAAAGATTGGATAAAGAACTGTTAAGCCAAAGTGTATTCTGGCTGAATTACATTCTGGTATTGATTCATATACTATAGTTTGATTACTTCTGCAGTTTTGTTATCAAAACTGTCATTACGCCCGTTTTTAAGAAGTTATTACAATACATCTTATTTTTTTTTACCAATTCCTTTTCCAACAGTTTAATGTTCAATATTCATTTTCAATTTAAAATATCCATTCACTGTCAAAGAAAGAGAAAAAAAAAAAATCTAATGGCGTATCTAAAATCTGTTAAAAGCTGATTTCATTAAGGGAAGTAAATAGCACATTTGAACAAATAAATATAAAGTTAAGATAGAAACATTGACGTTAAAAGTTGATCTATAGAGCCATGGAGGACCAATATATAGAATTTAATAGATTACATCTACGTAACAATCTATTTCTGAACTATGAAGGCATTATAGTAAATATAATTCTAAAATTGACAAAAGTTATTGACCAATTTAACCTAACATATGGCCTTTTTGTATAAAAAACTAAATACTTGCACTGAGATGTCACATTTCATTCTAAATTGGTTTTCTTCTGAGAAAAACTATACATACAACTTGGATTACTATAGCATTGTTTTCTTGATTATCAGAGATGACTCTGAGTCAGTATTTGTTCCGTTTTATTTTCTTCTAAGTTTTTTAACAGCTCATTGTGTTGAATTCAAAATCAAAGTCTCACGCAATTTTAGTTTTACTGTGAATCAGAATTTTTTTTCTAAACTGAACAGATTATTATTTCCCAGATATATGGCTTATATTTTAAGCTACTAAAGCCCATATAAAATGCTATCAAACCTTTTAAGTTAATTAAAGAACAACAAGTTTGTTAAACATGGTAGGTTATCATTATATAATGATGCTATAAACTGATATTCATATATTATGAAGTGTTTCCTGTCCTAATGCTATATATAAATCATCTAGCTACTAGGTCTATTGGTTACAAAAGCTGTTTTTAGTTTTACTATATCTGGTCATTACTACTTTAAATGAGGTTTTAGGTTAATCATCTTCACAAACTTAGTGGGGCTTCATGCACTGAGTTTCAAACTTCTGTCTTGAAGTTGTTCAAAAGTATTATTATTTAAGATCACTTTGGCCTTGTATTGGAAGCGGGTGTCAAGGTAAACCAACTTTGCAAAACTGATGAAAGGATCCTGGACAAACACAATCTCTATCAAGTTTAAATATCATTGGTTTACTGGTTCTAGAAAAGTCTTTAGGGAAAGTTTTTAGAGATAACTCATCTTGAGCATTTTAAATGAACTAACAAATATAACTTATCTTGGGCAATTTTAGATGAACTAACAAATATAACTCATCTTGAGCATTTTTAGATGAAGTAACAAATAAAACTTATCTTGAGCAATTTTAGATGAACCAACAAAGATAACTCATCTTGAGCATTTTTAGATGACCTAACAAAGATAACTCATCTTGAGCATTTTTTTAGATGACCTAACAAAGATAACTCATCTTGAGCATTTTAAGATGAAATAACAAAGTAATGTAAATGTAAATTCAGGATTTATATATTTATCTGTTTCGTAATGTGGATGCAATTTTAGTCTATGCTTCGAATTAACCAGTTATCACCGAATGGTGCTCCTTTCCAAACTTTAGACTGGATTTACCGTTTCGTTTCACTAACCAAATCTGTAATATATAGTCATTTCCAAAGATGAATACGATACAAACTTAAAGTTCTGCTATACATGGATTATCATTTGCTGTAAGTCGGTTACACTGGTCTGCAGAAAACAGTTTAAGGCAATTATATATAATAAAAACCTTAAAGAATTGGCAGGTGATAACATTTCTGTGCGAATCAGGGTTCAAATGTGAAAAAAACAGTTGAAAATGTTCCGCACAAATTTCGGGCGGAATCTGCCACGCAGATTTTTTATTCAATTATAAGAGTCCGACGTTGGCACAGTATCAAAAAATGTCTTGCCAGTGTCTCGGACTCTTATTTAATAGGAGTACACATCTAAAGCATTTTTAGATGAAATAACAAAGATAACTCATCTTGAGCATTTTTAGATGAAATAACAAAGATAACACATCTTGAGCATTTTTAGATGAAATAACAAAGATAACTCATCTTGAGCATTTTTAGATGAAATAACAAAGATAACTCATCTTGAGCATTTTTAGATGAAATAACAAAGATAACACATCTTGAGCATTTTTAGATGAAATAATAAAGATAACTCATCTTGAGCATTTTTAGATGAAATAATAAAGATAACTCATCTTGAGCATTTTAAGATGAAATAATAAAGATAACACATCTTGAGCATTTTTAGATGAAATAATAAAGATAACACATCTTGAGCATTTTTAGATGAAATAAGATATAGTTATGTTATCTGATAGCTCATCAACAAACTTATAATAAATGTGAATTTTCTTAAGAAACAGAACTTAGCTCTCTACATTAAATGAAAGTGTTTCTTACTTTCAATAGTGGACTCATTCTTTTTCTTCTTTTATCAAATAGACCCAAATTCATTAAAATACTAGTTTCAAAGAACTCCTACAACAAAATTCTGAATCTTTCTTGATATTTAAATATTCTTTATCAAGTTATCTTATGGTAAAGATAATTTACTTAGTCTTTATATTTCAAATCCTTTGCAATGTCAAAGAATCTGGCCAACACAATCTATGGCATTCTTATTTCTTCAACCAGAACTTACAATCAACAAAGCATCTACATATATCAGATACCATTATACCAGAGAAAGAATGGGTGAATAGTATCAAATTTTGTCAATACAAATTCATTTCTATGAATTAAAGGCGTTTATAAATATTTCCTCTTGTAGTTGGAATATCAAAGTTTTTTTTATTACTTTTTTTGTCAATACAAATGTACTTTATAACAAGGCAAACAAATAAAAAAAAAAAAGTTATAAAGCTGTTTAATATTACAATACCGGTAAGTAAAATAAATAAAATCTTACCTTTTTAACATTTGGATTTCATTCAACAAGTGTGAAGTTTTGTCCATGTGTCTAATCATATCATAACTATCTTTAATCTGAAACAATCAAACAAGAAATAATGTAATATATAGCAGAATAAGTACTGATAAAGACCTTTGATAGCTACAACAATATTTTGTTTAAAGCCTTTCAATTCTATCACAACATCAAAAGCCAAATTGAACTACAATTATGCATTTAATTATCAAAGTTTTACAGTATCTAGAAAATAACACAATGCACACATAAAAAATTATTACCAAAAATTTAGGAATTTTATTGAAAAAATTAGTAATAAGTCACATTCACCTTTTGGTTTTTATTGTGAATTGCTGCTAATTTAAAATGCTCAAAATGAAATAGTTTTAAAGTTTGACTCATTGAGTCAAATTTTAATTTTCCTTCATATAACAAATTATAATCTAAACAGAAATTGTCCCCCCTTTGATTTTACATGCTTTACATGGATATTATTGAAAAATATTCTTATTCTTCTTATTTTACATAAAAAATTGAGAAAAGTAAAGGTGATCCTACCTCTCTCTGAAGTTTTTGTCTGTGTGAGCGTTTCTGATCTAACCTGTCCTTTAGTATTAAAAGTCTTTTATCAACAGCATTTTCCATCTCTCGATCTGAGTCTGCTAGAATGATTTTAGACTCCTCTGTTATCTTTTTTAACCTCTGATTCTCCTCTGAAAAAAAGTAATTTGAAAAGAAGGAGACTACAATTATTGGTTGAATGTGTTTTAAAATCGTATTGTGGTATGAAACATTTCATCTGTTAATAAACTGGTAAAGAAGAAAAAAAAAAAATAATAAGTACAAGTACTTTTAAATGTTTTTCACTCACCTTTTAATCGCTGTTTTTTCCGAGATAGAAGATCCAACCTAAAATGAGAGATAAAACAGGGAAAATAATGACCATACAACATCTGCTCATTTAAGTAAGTACTAAAATCAGAAATAAGTATCTGTAAATAACTAATTATGATTCAAAAGACAAGGAAGCTATCCATGTACTTATGTTCTGTTTAAAGTCGCAGGATTCTAGGAATTTTGGTTCATGATTAGCAGTCGATTAAATGTTTCACCTATGAAATAAGATTACTGTGTCTTTAAAAGTGTTTATATCTGTTTTTAAACAAGATATCACTGTTGAAGTGCATGTGAAATGGGCATATATGGTGGGTAAAAACATTTAAGTTAACTCTTCCAAACCAATGTCACATTGTACAAACAAAGATTTTAAAGAAATTGTCAAAGAAAAAGAAAACATCTTTCCAGATTCCTGCATGAAATTGACAAGAATCACTTTTTATTGATGAAACACTAATGTCTGTATCAGAAAACCATTGATTTTTTGTAGTGGAAGAAAAGTGGCATTTCCAGCACAGAAACAAAATATAGTTTAAGATATATTTACAATAGCACCCACTTTCCGCCTATTAAAGCTATTTCTCAACATTATCGAAAATTTGCTTCATACGGCTATGAAAACGTATGTTTGACCTTTTTGAACTGATCCAACAGTACTGCGTAATCACCAATACATTACGTCACAGACCCTTACACGACAAGTAAGTTCCCACACTTCTGGTGTATTTTCTAATTCTTCTTTTTCCAACTGTACTTTTAATTTAAATATGCAAATGTAGCTGTTAAATATTGTCAAAATTTAATCGTTTAATTCTGTCATTAAAACAACTGTATTCCATTTAATTGTTATATATTTAACGGATTAGTTTTTTTTTTTTCATCAATGGAAGTAGGCGGGGTCACTTGTCATCCCACTTATCAATGACGTCATCATTTATGGAGATGCGATAGACGGGTTCCACGATGCACTAAAACAAACGGAGGTAGTAAATAAACAAAAATTAAATGCAGTATAAGTTTTAAGTCCACATAGCAGATTAGATGTAAGAAATAAATTGTAAATATAAGAAATGACATTGTTTTGGGGGCACATCATGCTAGTATGATACCGGGTATTCCGGGTACAAATTGCAAGAGCGAAGCATGAAGTGCCCCCAAAACAATGTCATTTCTTAAATGAAACTTAGGGTTAAAATTTCAATGAAATGAAAAAGAGGTAATGTTTACTTTTTATCAGCCATATCTTTTGCTGTGGCCAGCGTTGTAACTCTCTGAGACATTTCTTCCATTTTGACTTTAAGGCTGACTTGAAGCTGATTTGATACATCTTTAGCTAACTGCGTTCCTGGTACTTTCAAGAACTTGTCAACTTCATCCATAATTTCTGCTTGCTTTTGTCTGTATTTTTCTGTCTATAATTGCCATTTAACAATATTATGATAATGAGACTAAATTTAACTTGACACAATAATAATCAATATGTGAGCATGAAAAATATCACACAAGCTTCATTTTAGACTAAGTTATCAAGTAAAAATTTAATATTTCAAAAACCAAAACTTGACATTCATACTCAATGCTTTGATTTGAGCCGTAACTTTCAAGGATGGGTAGATTTTTTTGTTAAATCTAAATAGTCAAACTATTTAAAACAATTATTGTATAAAATTATTTTTTCAGTCAAAATGAGTCTAATAAGCAAAATAACACACAAATTTTTTACATCCAAGAACAAACTGTTACAAGCTTAAGTTATGGTTATTTATAGCATTGTCTATATAAAACTTACAAATTTGGAAATTTCCAGTGTTAATTCATCTTTAACTGATACAGAAGAGTTCTGATCACCATCCTGCTGGTCACTGCTGTCGTCATCATCATCATCACAAAGTGGTGTTATATCAAAGGATAATTCATCATGAAATTCTTTTGTACTCAAAGGAAATGGCATATACTTCTCACTCTCTATCTGTAATGTTTAAAATTGAGCATTGAAAGTTGATTTTGGTTTTGAGTAACTCAGAATTACATTTGTAAATGATCACATCTAGGTCAAACTGTGTTTCTCATAAAACATTAATTTTAATTCCGAGTTAACAAAGTTTTTCTGTGTCAAATGCATGTTCAAGAATAACACAATCATTTTCAGAAAACAAGTTGCAGCAGCCTGTGTTAATTCATCCCTTGATCCTGATTTTTTTCCAAGGAAAAACAAGTGCAATGAATAAAACTGTTTTACAATATTTTCAATTCAGCAATTTGATCTTTAAAAGCCCTCAACATAACGATTTCCATGAAGAAAAACAACTTACCATTTGTTTGAGTTCAGCACATATAGATATGTTACCCTGTTTGATTGGGGTACTACATGCTAGAAATGCTGATACTTTTCTATTAGGAGAAGAACCAAGTTCCTGTTCATCTTCTGTATCTATTCTATCACTATTGTAATGTATGCTGGTATTATCCACTTTGGAATGTAAACTAATGAAAAAAAGATAAATGAATTACATTAAATTATGATGAAAAATTAAATCAAAAGGCCATTTAAACAGAAATCTGTCCAACTTGAACATGATATAATAATTTTCTAAACACAGATTTTAAAGTTACTTTTCTGATCTGAAAAAATATTATAATCAAACAAGAAAAAAATTTGATTAAGTTGATTCTTTTATCAAAACACACCTTTTTCTTTCAAGATTAGTTTGTAAGCAAAATAATTTCAAGTGGTTTCAATTTCCTCAAACACTACAGATGTTAAAAATCTATTTGTTTTAAGTTAAAAAATTACATACATTTTAATTTTACATTAACCGAGCTGGAAAGAGTATTAAAAAACTTGCACAAATATAAAAAGTCAACAAGTGCATTTATTTCATTTTCAATTTTTTACCAGAGCTTATATCAATGCAAGGCTAAAATGACAAAATTTAGAAGATCAGAACTATTTGTTAACTAGTATATACCACAAACCTGGCACTCTCCATTTGTACTTGTGAAAGCTGAAGTTGTAAACTATTTTTTTCTTGACGGAGTTCCTGAAATTTAAACAAATTTTAAAACATGTATTATTATTTTAATGATCAATGCCTTTGAAGATAAACAGAAATGATAATCTGTACATGCAAACACATATCTAACAATCTTAGAAATAACATAAAAACTGACAACAAAGAGAAATAATTATAGGTTATTGTAATAATCAAAATCTTGATGATACAGAAAAAGGTTGTTAGTATTTACTAGAAAATTATAGGAAATCTAATTTTTTTTTTAAATGAAAAGTGTTTCAGATTATTACAAGAAGACTTTCATCTATGTGAAAAATATAAAAAAAAATGTTTTTGCATAAATAAAGGCTTTAATTCTGAACAAATAAAATAGGAAAATAAATTATCTCAAGTGACTACTGGTAAATAAGAGTGTAGCAACTTTATTCAATTATAAAACTGATAAGACCCATGATTCAATAAAAAAAATTATAAAAATTGACTGAAATTAACATTAATCACTCTTGCAGTGAAGAGATTTTGAAAATGCAAATTGATATGTATCCAACTAATGTACTGACAAAGTGGAATTTAATATATGTATGCCGTTTAAATTGTTGTTGTCAATATTTTTATCTTCTTATATCCCCTTATAACAGTGCAAGAAACATATTCCTCAATTCACTCAATCTGCATATATGATTATGTATTTGGTACAAGAAAGGTTACAAAAGATAATAAAACAGTAAAGCTATAAGTCTGATAGCAATTCATCAAGAAATGCTAAATATGTGCTCCTTGTTCCCAATTTTGCTGGTAAGGTAGGGTCAGAATTTGCAAACTGGTAAATAAATGTTAATGTCATAAATTCTGATGTTCAAGATCACTATTAAACACCTACAGTTTACATCGATCCTTTTCAATGTGGCAGGACAAAAAGTAATCATAAGCAACAATTAGCTATAATAGAAAACAACAATTCCCAGATTTCTTGAAAACCTCACATATTTTGATCTTCTGGTTATTTTTATCTAATTTTTTCTTTGAACATTAAAATATGTCTGATTAACAATTAAAACAAGGACAATAAATGTCAACAACAATATTTTTTATAATTTTAACAGACAGTACAAACCTCTACAATGTGTGATAAACTCTGAGTTTTCTCTTTGAGATCTCCAATTTCTGTAAATCTCTGAAAATATTGATGTTCAATAAATATTTATCAAATGCATAAAAAATATGGTCGACGTGTTATGGATATTTTAGGATCTAACTTTTCTGCATTCTTCTCCGATAATGTGTGGCGTCAGTGGCCAAGTGGTCTTAAGTGTGTGCTTACTCTCACCACCTAGATTTAAATTCCACTCAAGTAGATCCTAAAGTAAGAAAGTTTGTCAGTTTGATTGCTGCTAAAGGTCAAATTTTTTTTTTTTTTTTGGATGACATTGGACTCACATTTCAAGAAAACTTCAAAACTAAAACCCCTTTATCATTATTATATCACATATTAAAGTTAAAGCAATTCAAAGACATTTTATAAAATTTAACACAAAAACATGTACCTTTTTGTTGACAAAAACTGTTCAAGACAAAGTGAACAAACTGTATGCTCAAGACCCTTCAAAATCCAAACACTGGATCAGATTTCTTGTTCAATTACCAGTTTTCAAAGAATTGTTTGAGGTTTTTGATTTCATATTAAGGATGTCATGAACAAATTTTAAATGACTTGCAATAATGATGCTTTCTACACCTTTAATTGAACTCTAATCATTGGTTTCTGAAAAGAGGTATATGTAGAAGTTTGGACAAAATAAAACATGTTTTGTTTTGTTTTTTGTTTTTTGTTTTTTTTTTTGCAATAGCTTACATTTGTCTCAGATGAGCTAAACTATACTGGATCACCGGAACACTTTCAAATGAATGATGTCAACTCTCATACTTGAGATATAATTAAGATTACTTTTATAAAATTGGGTAAATCATGTGAATATTTTACCTCAGATAACTGTTCTTCTTGTATTGATTTAATATCTTGTATTTGTGAAAGTCTGTGCTAATTTAAAACATTAATAAAACACAGTAAATACATGTATTACTAACAAAATGTAATCCTTAAACGATGCATGATAATACTTCAATAATTTATTTTAATTCCAATAATCAATAAATTCAATCTAGCTATATGTTTAGTATTTAGTTGCCAAGCATTTTAACAAAAAAACTGAATAATGAGGAAAATTATCCATTTATGAAATAGTAACAAAACAATTAAAGCATATTAAAGTTTACACTACAGTCTAAGCAGCATATTATATATGAGAATGACACAAATGATAATGACAATAAATCAATAATTTACCGGTAATACAAAAAGTTCTTCAAATAAACAAGTTAATGTAACAATAATAATCTACATATACATGTATCTACTTCAAATATTTTTTGACACAAATGATAATGTTTTACAATAAATAAATAATTTAATACAAAAAATTCTTCAAATAAACAAGTTAATGTAACAATAATAATCTACATATACATGTATCTACTTCAAATATTTTTACACCATAACCAAGACATTTTTAAAAGTTTAATATTTTCAAACAAGAGGCCCAAGATGGCCCTAATTTGCTCACCTGAGTTTAAATGTAACTGGTATGTCTTGATAATACCTGGTAATTCATAACATGTTGCCTCAATAGAAGTGGTTTCAGACAACCTAATTTTTATTGTTTTGGTTTTTAGCTATATAGGTCACTGTGACCTACTTTTAGTAGCCAAAGCTACCAGAAACACAAATGAGAATGACAATGGTCTGAAGGTCTATTGACTAATATGAATGAAATGTGACCAGTAGTGTCTGAGAAGAAGTCTTTTGATGGATGTATGAATGTATGGATGGCAGAGTTCTTATCCATAACAAAAGCTCACATGAGCAATTTTCAGATCCGGATTAAAGACTTTACAGATTTGACACAATAATTCAAATATTTCAAAAAAAAAAAGGTAAAATTCAACTGCAAATTATTTTTAAAAAATTGTTCAATTAATTTAAATAATGTCACATAACAATGACTTTGTAAAACAAAAAAAAAAAAACAAAAAAAAACAAAACAAAACAAAAATTCAAGGTTTTAGCTAAATCTTCATATCAGTATCACATGTATTTCAAAAATAATAATTCACTAAAAAAGTAAAAATTTATAACATCTCTTCCATGCACCATTGCATTGTAAGTCATAAAGTTCATGAATTCTGCAGAATTAAAAAAAAAAAAAAAGTAGCCTCAGTGGGATTTGAACCCTCGACCCTTGGGTTCCTAGAATTGAAAAAGAAAAAGGTAGAAAAAAGCGACTTGTATATTACAGAATTTCATGGAAATTGTTAAACATATGTTTCTTCACATAAGAAAATGATGTTTGGAAAAAGAGTTCACCTAAATTTATTAATATTGTAATTTTGGTAAAAAGTACATTTGTGTACTATTTACAATGTATAAAAAATAAACGCAAAAACATGTAACCTAATTTTTCACAAAATTGTTGGAATTCACAAACTTGGTTTATAAGATGCTTTAGATGCCAAATATCAAATCAGATTTCATCTCAGTGAAGTGATTTTGGAGAAAATATTTTTTTTAGGTTTTCAACTATTTAGGTCAATGTAGCTATGGCAACCTAAAAAGTAAAAATTCATAAATTTCTTCCATGCACCATTGTAAGTCATAAAAATTCAGAAAAAAAAAAAAAAAAAAAGAAAAAAAAAGATGTGGCTCCACTGGGATTTGAACCCTCGACCCTTGGGTGGCAGTATCACATGTATTTCAAAAAAAAAAAAAAAAAATTACACTAAAAATTCATAAAATCTCTTCCATGCACCATTGTAAGTCAAAATATTCAGAAAATAAAAAAAAAATTTAAAAATTAAAAAAAAAAAAAGTGGCTTAACTGGGATTTGAACCCTCGACCCTTGGGTTGCTAGAATTGAAAATGAAAAAGGCCAAAAAAAGCAACTTGTGCTTTACAGAATTTCATGAAAATTGTCAAACATATGTTTCTTCACATAAGAAAATGATGTTTGGGAAAAGAGTTCACCTAAATTTATTCATTATTGTAATTTTTGTAAAAAAATTTACAAAATACAAAAAATAAACGCAAAAACGTGTAAGCTAATTTTTCACAAAAATTATTGAAATTCACAAACTTGGTAAATAAGGTGCCAAATATTACATCAGATTTTATCTCCGTGAAGTGGTTTTGGAAAAGAAGATTTTTTAAAGTTTTTAACTATGTAGGTCATTGTGACCTACATTTGGTAGCTATGGCAACCAAAAACACAAATCTGAAAGGCAATGTTCTATAGATGCTTTTGACCAAGTTTAAACAAAATGTGACGTCGTTTGAAGCAATTGTTGACGGACGGACGGACGACGGAGGGTCTGCCTCTATTGATACCAATAGCTCACATGAGCACTTTGGCTCAGGTGAGCTAAAATCCCAAAACAAAAAAATCAGATACAACTATCTATAAAGCAATATACAAAACACCTGAAGCATGTAACTTGGTACTCATAATATCTACAACAACCTGATGAAAATCAAGGTGAAAATAATGAGATTCTACAAGCTACAATGTTACTTGTCAATTCAAAAACAGAAAGACAAAGATTCCCATAAAATTTTTTATTTTTTTGTTAGATATTGCCATATTGAAAAAAAGCCATGTTGTTTAAAGGAACTGAGAAAAGCCTTGAAACTGGTTGCTAATTGAATTCTTGTTAGGCTAATGAAAACTCATCATTTTCTTCAAAGCCATAATAATTATGAAAAGATTCACTTAGTCATTCTAAGGTATTAAAGCCATAATTTATGGATAATGATTAAACAATGCTCTCAGTGTGGAGGGTCAATCAAATTGGAGCACATACATGTAATGTATAAACAATTACACAAAATAAATAATTACTTTAGTTTCTGCTAAGTTGTTTCTTAATTCCAAAACTTTACAAGAAGCTGTCTCCAATTGGCTACTTAGTGTTTGTACCTACACAACAAAGGAATATTATGTAATAATAATAATAATGTATTTGAAAACAATATAATAAAATTATGGAAATAATACACGTATGGATGGATAAATATCACTTGTGAAACTGATTTTCTTTTTTTTTTAATTTGTATACTGATTTCTTCATTAAGCTTTCATATCAAGTAATCATCATCCATCATTGCAGGTTCCTAATTTCTTTTGTGGGTCCTCAGTGGTTTAGTGATTTTAAAATGTGTGTTTTTTTTATCATGGTGCCTCTCCTTGTCTTGTTTTAAATCTGACTTGGACAGATATTAGCATTAGATTAGGTTTATGCTTTTTTTTAATTAAAACTGTCATCTTCCATAAAAAAGGGTGCCTCAATAAAAGCAAAATAATCTTGCTCAGGGCAAAAAACAATATTTTTCCAACTTTTCAAGAAAAATGTCAAAATCAAAGTTTTTAGAAGTCTAAGTGTGATGTAAATATCCAATTCAATCAATTTATTTTTTCTTGTTTTCAGAGACCTCATCAATGTGTCACAAAAAACTTATTTGTGATATATAGACATTTCCTATTGTTTGGTCTCCAAATGAGCCACTGAATTAATAAGATTTTTTTTCAGTGGTGTACCATTAAATGCAACTTCTATGACAATTTCTATGTCAAGTTACCTTCTTTTCTAAGTCTGTGTTTCTACTTTGATACTGGTTATTTTCTCTTTCAATATGATTGAGTTTATTTTCTAAATCTTTTCTTTTATCTTGCAGCTTAGAAACAGCAGATTTCAAATCTTCATTCTCTCTTTGAATCTCTTCCTTTAAATCTACCATTTCTTGCAAACTATAGTAAAATATTTTCAAAAGTAACTAAAAAATTGCTTACTAAACCAGTTGAAATTTATTCTAATCATTGTAGAAGTTGGATATGTTTTTCTGATTTTTGTTGGCACATATATCAGCCATTTCACATCCATTTCACACTTACACTTAAGTCCAACATGATTTAATGTTTAATACTAGCACTTTACATGTATAGATTTGTCCATTATAGCTGGTGGTTATATCAATGGGATGATAGTTTTGCTTCACAATTTTAAAACTAATTTTGCCCTTACAAATTTAACAATTAAATTTTGAATGTAAATTTATTTCAATTGCTGTTTTATCACTTGACATGGTTATAATGTCAAATGATAAAGTGTTATACATTATTATCAATATTATTATTATTGATTCTGATAGACTATTGGTTGTTGTTGTTTTTTTCCAGAAAGAATTTACTTCACAAATTCCACTCTTTCATAACATTTTGTCTAAGGCCCAAGAGAATTCAAATAGAACAACATTTGTCAATCTTTTGTCAACCAAGTGACAAATTTTTGGTTGCATTATGAAACTTGACTAAAATATGCTTTTGATCAATTTTATTGAAATCTACAAGAGGTAGATAACAGTGGTAAACAAACAGGCACATGTGTACAAACAAATCCTGTGATATGCAATAATCTGCAATTATTTTAAAGCTGTGATGTTTTAAACTTTTGATTTTTCCCTGTAGACTGATAACTTCAGTAAACATTAGATTTATGAGATTTTTATCATGATTTTTTAACTAACCCTTTTTTTTAAAATCTGACCTTTTGATTTTCCTCTGTAGACTGATAATTTCAGTATAATTAAGATTTATGAGATTTTTATTATAATTTTTTTAATGAACTTTTTTTTAAATCTGACCTTTTGATTTTCCTCTGTAGACTCATAACTTCAGTTGATGTTATATTTATGACTTCTTCCTGATGATCAAGTTGTTGTTGTAATTTACCATTGTCTTCCAATAATTTCCTGTTCTGGTACTGTAGATCTGCCAATTTATTTTGCAATTCTACTGAATCTCTGACAGAATAGAAAATTAAATGTAAAATGATGAAGTATATATTCTGAAGACAATACTATAAGAATTAATTTTCAATAAGATCTGTAACAAAGAAAAATTTTGTTACCCCAGAGAGAAGTAAGGTGAAGTTCCAGTCAAGATTCTTTCACTTATATTGAAGAGGTGAGTTTGTAGATGGTGAAGAAAACTGCAGTTTAAATTTACAAAAACTGCCATAAATAAAGTGCTATTTTTGGTTATTTTTGATTGAAGACAATACAATTAATATGTCTAACCATCATTGATAAGATAAAGTACAATTATTATACCATTATTGATAAGATATACAATACAATTAATATCTATACTATTGGATTGGAAATAATAAATGTGAGTTGTTAATAGTTATTGTTAACTTTAGTCCTAAATTGTTAAAGTTTGCCAGGAAAACTTTGTGTGTTATACAGAAACTAGTTTATGAATAGTACTTCATTGTACATCTATGTAGACACTGGATATGTTATCAATTATTTCAGGACATTTTGAATCTTTGGAAATATGAAGATGGTTATATTTTTTAATGACATATTAAATGGTCAGTTTATATAATTATTTGTGCATCTAAAATTAACAAATACATGGAAAACTTCCTTGACAAATGAATAGTTATTTAAAGAAATGAATTTTGTGTACTGAGGAAAATCAGATTTTGTACTTAAAGATGATTAGTTTCATTCATTGACAATTTACTGTAATATTTTATTTGCAATCATTTCAACAAAACAGAAACTTAAAAAAATCTGGGTCATTGTATATACAGTAGAACTTTGATGGCTCGAAGTCCAAGGACTTCGACCAAATATTCCAGCCATCGGGGGGGTTCGAGCGATCGAACATTGAGATAAAATCATAGGCTCAGGTTCTCGTGATTATCGACAGACAAAGAATCTTTAAATTTGTAATACAGATAAATGTATTTAAAGGTCAAATAATAAATGTCCAAATTAACTGGGCTACAGGGCTAGAACATGGCACTTTGTTTTAATTTCAACAAGTAATGATACAAAATAAACTTACTTTAAGCTGCATTAAAATTTTCAATTTTCTGAATTTTTTTTGATTTTCTAAAAATATATTTTTTTAAAAATAGTTATCTTCTAACCACGATCCATGAGATTCATTTTCTAAAATTTCATTTCTTTTAGCTGTAAATAAATGGAATCCTCTGACCGGTTGGTCAATGTTTAACGATGGTTATTATGAGCTTGGAGCATGTGCATAGATGTACGGAAAAACCCATGAATCGAAGGTGAAACATGACAAATCGCATTAATTGTCCTTTATTAATATCCAGATGTATTTGAAATGGTGTTATGTATCCCTTACTATGTCACAAATGACAAATTCAACGAAGTTCTGTGTTTAAAATTATTGTATTTTACCGTTTTTAAAGTTGTGTTTAAATGACCCGTATTTTGATCACGTAACCATGTTCTAATATTAGATCCCAAATGCTTCATCTCGCTGGGTAAATACTGTAATTTCTGTATTTATTGGAGCTTTTATCGTTGAACCAAATGTAACATTGTTCATTAGGAACATCATTAATTAGATTAGCACCGTTTTAATTTTTCTTTGGAAAACTTTATGCAGCTTTAATAACAATAAAAATTCAAAGTTATTATCGATCATTTTAATCACAGGAAATAACAGTAATATACATTACTCTACATACTTAAATGGCATGTAAATTACAGAATCCTATGTGCAATTATCAAGCGTGTGCGACTGAGGTGTTTTACCAATCAAACACACACATGTCGTAATTGGATTAAGAGATTAGAGAACTGTGTATATCGAGCACTGTCTCATTAGGTTAATTAATAATCTTGAGTAGCACTCAACATTTAACCAATTGTTTCGTTCCACTCTATTACTTTTGATGAAATCTGTAATATGGCCTCAGCTTGTGTTTTGTTTACAATGACCCAGGTCACATGTTGTTCTGGAAAAAAAGGTATTTGAGTGAAAGAAGTTGAATTTGCACTAACTTTATAAGTTTGAAAATATATATTTATTGTTCGAGCGAGCGGGGGTATTCAAGTTAAAGAAGTTTGAGCCACTGATGTTTATTAACATAGGCTATTATAGGAAATTAGTCGGGACCAACAGATGACTTCAAGTTATTCAGGGTATTCAAGGTAACGACTTTCGAGCGATTGAAGTTTTACTGCATGTATATCATTCAATCTGAAGACATCATTACAGAAAACAAAAGCAGTCTTTAAATTCCTGTGACCTTGTTTCAGAAATATGCCTAATACAGAATTTCATACAAAACACTCTTGTATCAGCCAAAGAATGTATATGGGATAGACATTACAGAAATGCTGTATAGTGTTAAATAACGTGTTAATGTTAATGCATCAATGAAAATCTGTGATGAGAACAAATAAATAACTATAAATACTTAATATCTGTACCTTGAATTCATTTTGCTAAAATAAACAAAAACTTACTGTTCATACATTTTACTGCTGCCATTAAATGTTTTCAGCATTGTAGTGTGGCCATCAGTTTCTACAGAATCTAAAATGTATTTTAATTTAACAATAATAATAAACATCTACCAGTAATTCTATATATCTCTCTACCCAGCTATTAAATAAATGGATGCTTTTAACTTTAAATGTAAGATATCAGTCAGTTAGCATATACATACTTATATTTAATTGCTTAGATATGCTTGTCTGATAGATTTAAGTAAATCTAGAGCTTCATCTAATCCATTAAAAAACCTAGCAAAAACCTCTTATACTTGGTGACGACACCAGATCCTTACAAATAAATGTCATATAATATATTAATGGGATATAACAAAAGCATTTATTATTTTTCAAATGTCATAACATCTCACATATCTCATTAAATGTTTCACTGTAATCACTTTTAGTAATATTGGCTTTTAACCATTGCCATGCTTTTTTTTAAAATACGTAAAAAAATAACTTATCTTATGGCTTAAAAACTAGATAAACCAAATATAGATTCTGTCTCAAAGGAACAAAACATATAGTAAAAGAATTTACAAACAAAAAGATATAACATGAATTTTCCATCCATCTTATTCAAACTGTAAAGTTACAGCAATCAATAAAGCAATGCTTTTATAGTTTTAAAAAAGTATGTAACTATGGTATATTTGTGAAAACTTCATAGTTTTCAATTTTTAAAAGGAAATTGCATGAAAGGGGAAACCAAAAGTGTGATGGGAAGCTTATGTAAGGGAGACAACTATGAAACACAGAGGCAATTCAGTTTATGTATCATTTTCAGTCACATGGTTATATTCTCTGAGTAAGAAGTTGAAATATACTTAGATTTAATCATAAAAAAATTTCATCATGACACTGATAACTACAAGAATTTGGTTTCCAAGTGAAGAAAAACTATAGCCATCATACAATAATTCTTCTGTTTTTAGTTTTTATAGTTTTTATCAATATTGTTTCAACACAAGTTATATTTATTATATTTTCAGTAAAATTGATAATGCATTTGATGAAATTTAAAAGGGTGCATATAAAATTATACGAACAAGTTTGAAAGAATTAATATGATCATTACTTTAAGCTCATTTTACTTCCAAAAAAGTCCCAAAATCATGTGTATATGAAACCATTATTCATAAATTTTCTTCCAAAATGTTCATGTAGCTTTTGTTGCCAACAATAATAGCATGCAACTTCTGGCAATAAATAATTATTATTGAGAGCATATCATTATTGTACATGACAACTTATGTAGCAATAACTAGATAAAGCCAAATGTTTCACAATGTTTTTGCTGACAAAAACTGTAAGAAAATGGTGTATTTATTGCCATTTTCCTTCAAAACTACAATAAAACCAGTTATACTACTACTTATAATAATAATAAATGAATTTAAAACGAATCATAATCAGAAATTTTATATTTTATGGATACCTGTCAAAAAGATTGTGGGTTAAAATACTAAAGCTGAAATCTTGAAAATGAGTTATAATATTTTTTTTAATAATTCAACTTACCTTGCCCTAATGTTTCATGAGATGATGAATGTCCTTCAAACACTGTATCATCTGTTTTATTTACAACTACAATATCATCCATGTCACTGAAAGTAGGAATATAATCAGTCTGTAAAAATATAATTCTGACAGTCTTAGTATGTAAAATAATTAAAAACCTGTAATAACAACATGAAATATTATTGATTCAATCTGTATTAATTTCACATAAACCACACTTTAAAAATATTCATATTTTGTTATTATGGAATTTATAAATAGGTATGATACATTTTACTATTAATAAATAAATGAAATACATGACAAATAATATTTTGCTGTTAATTTTTATTTTCTAAACAAATATTTAGAAATCAAATCAAAATATACCATAACCATATGGATTTTACTATTAAACTCTACTGATAATGGTATTAAGTTTAAATTCATAAATCCCTACATAGATATGAGAAAACCAATCACAGTATACCATAAGAAAAGTTATTATTACCAATCTTTGAAAAGATCGAGAATTCCAAATTAGTGAAATAGAATTATTTCAATTTCTTATTTCCATTTTATCTTGCTTTGCAGTAAATTATCATCTCTAACAGAAGTATTTATTTATACATATCTCTTTCTTTACTTATATACTATGTCTAAACTTTTTTAGTACATCACATGTTAATTTGTTGAATAATCATTGGATAACTACTAAATACTATTTTATGTTGAAATCATCTGTCCTATACAACGCATAGCAACGGGACTATACCTGACTATACTAGGTATAGTCCCCCGACATCCAAGTATAGTCCCTCGCCTGACCCCCTGCAAACAAGATCAAATTACTTCCCACTGTTCAGGTGGCGCTCTGTTTTGTTGTCGTCTGATACAAAATGGCTTCTGACGACCGGTTTACAAATATTTATTCAGGAGATCTGAAGTTAATAGTTAATTTGAAAATTAACCTGTTGTTTCGGTAACTATACCTCTCCAGACAACACTATAGGAGAACGGTTTCATCAGGAGAAGTCCATAATAGATAAATAGTAAACAAATAGAGGTTAGCTGAAATAGCATTATATGCACCAGTCAGGTTCGTTTCAGTTATATAAAGGAAGTCAGCTTTGGAATGGTGGAGAATACCAGAAAGCGCATTTACGAGATTTTACAAGAACAGTTCATAAACATAATGAATTTTCTAAAATATATGATATATAACAATAAAAGTAATTTAAATATGAACAAAACAAGCATTCTGAGAGTATTGCAAAACAATACATAGTCCCCTACCGGTCGCATATTTCACTAATCCCAAAGTTTTAGGTAATATGTACCTTATTATATGGTACAAAGATTTATAGTTATAAATTTTCAAAGATCAAAGGGCCATAACTCCAGTTGATCTGTAACTCATCATGGTAGACTCATATACCAAAAATCAGTTCATAATCTAAAAGCAATTAGAAAAAAAAGCGGAAAACTGAAATTTCAGTGAATTTTCAAAGTTCAAAGGGCCATAACTCCCGTGAAAATTTGCAGACCAGAATGAAATGATAACTTGATCTGCAACTCATCATGGTAGAGTCACATACCAAACATTAGATTCATTACTGCAAGCATGTAGAAAAAAGTGCGGGAAACTTAAATTTCTGTGAATTTTCAAAGATCAGAGGGCCATAACTCCGGTAAAAATTAGCAGATGGAAACGAAACGTAAACTTAATCTGTAACTCATCATGGTAGACTCATATACCAAAAATCAGTTCATTATCTAAAACCTTTTAGAAAAAAAGAGCGGAAAACTGAAATTTCAGTGAATTTTCAAAGTTCAAAGGGCCATATCTCATGTAAAAATTTGCGGACCAGAATGAAACGATAACTTGATCTGCAACTCATCATGGTAGAGTCACATACCAAACATTAGTTCCATTTCTGCAAGCGTGTAGAAAAAAGTGCAGGAAACTAAAATTTCTGTGAATTTTCAAAGATCAAAGGGCCATAACTCAGGTAACAAGAATAGAATTCCTGGGTCCCCCGCTGGTCAAGCTGTATACTAGTATACTGTATATGAAATTGCAATATTTTCAAACATTCAGGGCTGTTCCAGAATTAAATGTGTGGGGAGGTTGGGAGGAACATTTTTTTACCCCCACCACCCATTTTTTTTTTCTATTTTTCCTGTCGCAAATAATCAAAATACTAAAATCTAAAATCAAACAAATACCTATTAACATATATAAGTTTATCTAAAATGTACGAGACAATATCACTGTACAGTTTTTTTTTTAAAAATCATATTCAAGTTTTATACTCTGGTTTACATACTGTATAAAATCACATACCTTATTGCAGAGATATACATGAAAGAAAATGGTCAGAACAGGGGACAGGAAAAACGCAAGATGATGCCTCGTCATCTGTTGTCAATATCTGGTTAAGATTGTTCCCATGAAAATGAGTTGCCTGATTGTAGGCATGAAAGCACTTTCAAGGTCAATTTTTGATATAATGAATAATTATTGTGGTCAAAGTCCCATAACTCCAACAAAAAGTATTGACCAAGGCTGATTTAGGAACTTGACCAAGGTATTAGTGGTAAAAACATTTGGTATAAATTTCATGTAAATCCGTCAAAATTTGTAGGCATGAGAGCGCTTACAAAGTCACAAAGTCCCATAACTCCAACAAAAAGTATCGACCAATGCTGATTTTCGAACTTGACCAAGGTAATAGTAGTATAAACATTTGGTATAAATTTAATGAAAATCCGTCAAAATTTGTAGGCATGAGAGCGCTTACAAAAAAATGTGATAAATCTGTCAAAATTTGTAGGCATGAGAGCGCTTAAAAGGTCAATTTTTGGATAAAACAGAATCATTATTGTGGTCAAAGTCCCATAACTCCAACAAAAAGTATCGACCAATGCTGATTTTCAAACTTGACCAAAGTAATAGTGGTATAAACATTTGGCATAAATTTTAATGAAAATCCGTCAAAATTTGTAGGCATGAGAGCGCTTACAAGGTCACAAAGTCCCATAACTCTAACAAAAAGTATCGACCAATGCTGATTTTCGAACTTGACCAAACTAATAGTGGTATAAACATTTGGTATAAATTTAATGAAAATCCGTCAAAATTTGTAGGCATGAGGGCGTTTACAAAAAAGTGTGACAGACGGAAACACAGACGCATGGACACACGGACGGACGGACGCCCGGCATTTCTATGTCCCCGCTCCTCGTTGCAACAGGGGACAAAAATTAGCAGATGGAAACGAAACGTGAACTTGATCTGTAACTCATCATGGTAGACTCATATACCAAAAATCAGTTCATTATCTAAAAGCATTTAGAAAACTAGATATGTTTCTTTGAAACAGATGTGTCGCCTGACACTGCATAAAATTCAATCAAAGGGAAATAATTCAAAAACGAAACAAGATAGAGTTGTGGTTCTTGTGCACTGCACTTTGAGTCATTGCCAGAAACATGTACACCAAGTTTGGAGTCATTTGAACATACTACACCAAAGTTATGCTCCGGACAAGAAATGCTCTATAAAAATCAATCAAAGGGAAATAATTCAAAAAGGGAACAAGATAGAGTTGTGGTTCTTGTGCACTGCACTTTGAGTCATTGCTAGAAACATGTACACCAAGTTTGGAGTCATTTGAACATACTACACCAAAGTTATGCTCCGAACAAGAAATGCTCTATAAAAATCAATCAAAGGGAGATAATTCAAAAACGGAAAAAGATAGAGTTGTGGTTCTTGTGCACTGCACTTCGAGTCATTGCCAGAAACATGCACACCAAGTTTGGAGTCATTTGAATGTACAACACCAATGTTATGCTCCGGACAAGGAAATCCGGACGCTGCATACAGACGCCGCGAGAGTAATACCTATATGTCGCCCAGTCAGGCGACACAAAAAGTGTGGAAAACTGAGGTGTGACAGACGGACGGACGGACAGACAGAGTGCAAACCTATAGTCCCCTTCAGCTTTCGCCGGTAGGGGACTAATAAATGTGTCGATATTTATAGACTATATTTCATGTTCTTTGTCTAAAATGCATGTGCACATTCTTCATGGTTGTTGCATCTAATGGACTCCTCCTGATGTACAGTGTTATAGAAGGGAATTTTTGAGTCTTGAAATCAACTGAACAAAAATATAACAATTGAACTGTTTTAAAAATGATGTTCATTGTCAATATGAATGCAAAAACTTTGCAAGGCAAACCAATCATAATGTGTGTTATTCAGTTTGCTTGCAAAGTTTTTCATTCAAATTGGCAAAGAACTTCATTTTTAAACAGTTTAATTGTTAAAATCATGCCATTCCTTTTAAAACTATTTTACTAATACTAGATATAAGTTCAGTAATGGTGTTTGACACCTCAATGAAGAATATTTCACTTAAATTGAGGCAGTCAGTTCTGGGATGGAAACCAGAGTACCCAGAGAATTCTGACTTTCAACAAGCAAACTGACTAACTTTCTCATACTTGAGTCTACTCAGAGTGAAACTCTAACCTTGGTGGTGAACAACACTGTGATCTGTAAGTATGATTTAGACCATTTGATAACCAAGAACCCAGTATGAGCTTTAAATCTCAATGAAAAGATTTCAACAATTTTACTAATCTTGACAAAGACATCATTGTTTGCAAGTTTTATTCAAATATTCCAGAATCAAGTTTTTAATATAGATCTTTAAAAGTTTAGGTTGTATTTTTGTTAAATAAGTTGTTTTTTCTAATCTTGCACTTACATCAAAACTCACAAAATTAAAAGGTCAAGAAACATATAAGTTATGTTAACTTATAGAAAACATAGAGTCAAAACCAATGTACCAAGAATTCTTCAATAACAATAGCAACAAAATGCCAAATATACAGGTAGACAAAATTATTACAGATACATTATACATGTACTACTTTCATACAATTATGGGTATGTATTAAGAAAAATCATAATGTATGCACCAGGAGTCTGAAATACAAAATTAATTTTCTTGGTTTGTAATAATAAAACTAATAATAAATGTTTTAGATTTTTAAATTTAAGTCAGTCCAGTTGTCCGAGATATTACCTTCATTTTGTTTGGCATATATAATGTTCATTATATCCAGCATCTAGATTATATTCTACACCAATAATAGGAATTTTAAATTTTTTAGAATTTTTAGAATTACTACTAGAAGTTCAATCAAACTTTTGACACTGCTTCTAACCTGCAATTTCTTTAAAAGAAAAGGATCATAAAAATCAATCAATAAATACCATACCTGATTTTGTCATCAATTCTGACTTATATTATACTGTCAAGGCATTTAAATGCAATCTGCTTCAACACCAAAATATCAATACATCAATGGTCCCTGACATTTTATACAAATACTACATACCGTCACAATTGTACATGTTATAGAAATACTTGATCACTATCATTAGATGTATAGGTACAGTTATTAGAATCAATACACATGCACTATTTAGTATTCAAACAAACTTGTAACGACATTAAAAAATCAACATCCTGATGTGACAGGACTTTTATAAGCTGACAAAGTAGAAAATGATTGAGAATATATCACTTATAAATATATGAAAGATGAAAGAAATTTCTTTTCTGTGACTTTTTTTTTTTCTTGAATGAAAAAAATAATCATCAAGGCAATATTTTTATCATGTAAGAAGACAATAGAGTTAGAGCAGAATTTAAAAAAGAATATTTATTAGCAAGCCTAAATTTATCAGCTTTACTAAGTAATATTATCTGTGGTATACCAAATATAATTGACCAATGAATTTACATGTCAAGAAATACATGTAGTATAAACATAAAAAATATATTACATTGAAAATTTAACTTTAACAGAGCTGCAAACTACAAACTTTCAAACCCCAACATAGTAATATTTCTCAGAACCACAAATCTGACACTAAAAAGTGAACATTTCACAGTATTCTCTTTGAAAAAGCTACGGCCTGGCAATCCTGATCTAAATTTGATTATCAATTGAAAATTATGATACTAAGATCACCAATATGTCTCACATTTTACATTCAACATTGACGAAATTGATATTATTCATCTTTCAAGGCTCTGTATATATTTCTACCTTGTTTAGTGTTTTTACCTATAATACACTTCAAAAGCATTTTTCACACTTCTAAGCATTTCTAAACGTTTGTATGTAGGAATGTCCCAGGTCAGTCTTTGAATCACTTTGTAAACTTACATCAATGTCTCTCTGTTAGTATTATTATAAAATTTTTATGCTTGTTATCCTAGGATATGCAAGGGTACATTTCATGCCTCTTTATGGCTATAGGAAATGGTTCTCACTAATAGGATATTTATTATTTCATACTACAATACATCAAATATCAGATTTACATTATAGAAATGCTGCATACATCTTTCCAGCACATGCTTAAATCTAAGAATTTATTTCACCAGATGCCAAAAACTGAAATGGTCACCATATTTTTAAGGAGTGACAATCTATCAACCATATTTCAAAAATCATTTATAGCCCTGTCTCTAGTAGACATATTAGGCGAGACTATAAACTTGCATTTTAACCAATATTAAAATACTTCTTACCTGGTTTTCCTCATAAGATGAATCCAAGTCGCAATTCCCTGTCTGTATCTATGTAATCCTACTTTAAGATCAACTCCATCTGGATCAAGCATTTGTGTTAGTTCAATCAGAGCTTCATCATTCTAAAAATCATAAAGGTTTATTCCAAATTTAGTTTTCAATATTAATGGATTAATATTCAAACAAATATATCCCGCAGCAACTCACTTTAAATATAACAAGAATAAATTAAAATTTTAAATCTGTAACACAAATTAAATCACCATAACAAGTCAATAAACTCAAATTGTAACTGATAATAATGAAAAATGTCAAGATAATGGAAAACCACATTGAAAATGGTCTTATTCTTTATCTCAAATTATTTTGATAATAAGTGAAAATGCCAAGTTAACAAAAAACAAGCCAGAAAATGGTCTTCATGATTTCACACCACAGACTAGTCGGGAAATATGAATCAATTATAAATAATTAGATAAACAAATTATAAAATACATTAATTTTTTAAGTAACTAATAACCCTAATATTTCTTCTTTTTTTTTAAATGTTTGAAATTTTGTAAATTTTTTCTTCCAAATTAGTAACAGATTAGATTATAAAATTCATCATGCTTTCTTTGTACTGGAAAATTAGAAATATAACCTACCACACAACTGCTATATAAAAAAAAAATGCTCAAAATATTTTAAATAATCAATTATTTTGGAACAAATTTTATTCAAATTGTCCACAAGACCAACAATATACACTGGATGTTTCTATCTATCAAGTGAAAAATATTTTGGAGTCATGACATAAAAAGCTAGGATAAATGGTGCAAAGTGTTATACTAGCACAAGTATTATGCTGCTGAACAAATTTCAAAATACAAATATCATTTATCTTTGTTTAAATGAATGAATGCAACCTACTATACCAGGAAGTGTCTCCAGAAACTATGTTAAAACAGTGAGTCATATTTATTATGTATGATCAATACATCTGACATTGGGATACACTGAGGAATTTTATTTCTGAATTGTTTATTTATTTTAATGTACAACTATTTTAAAACTATCTTTGAAATTTAAGCTTATATTAAAATATTGATAATTAGCTTTTAGTTGTTTGAAAATATGTTCTCATATTTTAGCTATAGAAACAGGTAGATTTGTTAATGTTAAAATAATATAGTCTTTGTAATAGTTGTACATGCATGTAATATACTCATCACTGAAGATTAATATTTAACAAAAATACCCGTTTAATTTTGATGTGCCATATATGCACATTTCAGAAATTCATTCCTCATCAGTGACACTAAGTGCCAGAAAAGTGAGAGATAAAAAAGTAATCCAAAAGTTTGAAAATTAATGAATCCAAAGTTCCAAAAATTTATGAATCCAAATCCAGCTAAGGAATGCTTTCATGAAGGAACATATCTTAGTTTCAAATAAATTTCAAAAATTAAGAAAGCTGAAAAATTTACTAAATGGTACATTTTCTGACAGAATAAAGAACAGCCTTCTGAGTTATGGATATCATTTATTATTAATATGTCCTAAATTAAGACATCTTAGACATTTATATTTCATTTATTATCGTTGGAATGGCCTAAAAATTTACTTTCTCCAACTATAGTCAAGTTATACTGAAGGGCATACTCAATACAATGTTTTAAAATGCATGCATATATTTTTCATGAAGCTCTCAAAAAGTCTGAAAGTGTATTGTCTAAAAGCTGCTCTTCCATTTAAAAATTAACACAATTACACTTCTGTAGTTTTTTTATTGCTTCCCCTCAATACATAAAAAAATTTAATATCTCATGTTAAACATCATTTTCTTTGCTGGAAGTAATATATTACAAGTGCTTTTTCAAAAGAATCTTTTTTCTGTCCTATGATCATCTTAAATTGCATTGTGGAAGCCTCTGGTATTATAAACAAGAGGCCCATGGGCCTAACGCTCACCTGAAGATATGTCCAATATTGTTTGCAAAGTGCAATAGACAATATATTAAGTACAGAAACTTTAAAAGTTTTCTCAAGTTAAGAACTGCCACAAAACTTAATCAGAAATATATCCACTCACTTTTCATTTATAAGTAGCTTATATAATATGCATGAAGTAACTGTAATGCAATGAATAATTTCAAAATCATTAATCAATTTCAGTATAATTATGCAGCTATGTCCTTGACCTTTGAACATATATGACCTCTAACCATATATGATTGTCATGTCAATACCTACAATATTCTAATATACATACCTATGCATGAAATTAATAGCTTTCAAGATAATGAATACTTTTAGTATTCCTATGTTGATATGACCTTGACCTTTCAATAAATGACCTTGAACCATATATCAAAATGACCAATGTCGCAAAACCTACAATATTCTAATATACATGACTCTACAAAAAGTTAATAGTTTTCAAGATAATTAGCAATTTAAGTCTTCTTCTGCAGCTTTGACCTTGACCTTTCAATATACGACCTTGAACCATATATCAAGTGATTGTCATGTCAATACCTACAATATTCTAATATACATGCCAATACAAAAAGTTAATAGTTTTCAAGATAATTAGCAATTTAAGTCTTCTTTTGCAGTTGTGACCTTGACCTTTCAACATCTGACCTTGAACCATATATCAAAATGATCGTTGTTGCAATACCTACAATATTCTAATATATATGCCTATACAAAAAGTTAATAGTTTTCAAGATAATTAGATTTAAGTCTTCTTCTGCAGCTGTGACCTTGACCTTTCAATATATGACCTTGAATCATATATCAAAATGATCATCATGTCAATACCTGCAATATTCAAATATACATGCCTATAAAAAAAGTTGATAGTTTTCAAGATATAGTGACAAATATATAGTTTTTAGCAATTTCCCAACTCAGTGCCTTACAATTTCCCCATTTTTAGCCCCATGGCTACCATTTGTGCAAATCTGAAAATAGATGACCTAAGGATGTTATAAATGAAATAACAAAGGTATATCTCCTGTAGATTCAGAGGAGAGGATTTTTAAAGTTTTTCACTATTTCCCCCCTTGTGGGGCCCCAAGGGGACATAACTCCTTCATTTGAGCAAATCTGAAAGGGCTTCACCCAGGCATGATGGTTACAAAGTTTCATTAAATTTGGCCTGGTGGTTTTGGAGGAGAAGATTAAAATGTAAAAAGTTTACGCACAACGCACGATGGACGATGCACGACGAACGATGCACGACGGACGGAGATGGATAGCAACAGCTCATCTGAGCTTTCAGCTCAGGTAAGCTAATTACACTGAACCATTCATACAAATTGTTACAACTGACAATGCAGGTATTGATAAAAATAACTGTTATAAAAATATCTCAACTTGTAACTGAGTCAATAAGACATAAATGTCATAATAAACTAGAAATAGCCAGCTTCATTAAGTAGAGAAACAGTATATATATATATATATATATATATTTATATTAAGTTCACATTTTTTTTAAACTTTGAATTGGCATTGAACCCTTTGAAGATTTTACCAAACAATGAACCACCAGTGGTGCATGTATATTTTGAAAGGTAATCACAAAAATCTGTTCTATGTTTTATTTCTCCCAATCTTAATGTATACACAATACAAATGTTGATAGTACAAAAAGAAGACATTTTAAGACCCCCCCCCCCCTCCAGTGTCACTTACACCTTAGGCTTTATGTTAAATTGCTGGTTTTTTATCAAAAGATTACAAAATGCCATCATAAAATATATGACATATGGTAAGCTTATTTTCTAATTAAATTGTTGCATAGAATATCTTTGAAAAATCAATGAATCAATGACAGATCCACTCTAAATTTATGCTGGGTATACAAGAGTCCAATTTGATTATTATTATATGCAAATGTACACATAAATTTGGACCTATTGCCATATAAAATGATGTTCATTTGGAAGCAAAAGCAATGGTATTCTAATTAACACTTGTTTTCACTTAAAATTTTGCTCATTTTGCAGAAAAAGAATGCCTTTCTTGTTGCTAACTTTGTAATGCACTCACACATTAAAGTCCAAAATAGTGACGGAACTTAATGGACATCTCAGTCCTACAGAATTATTAAAGAAAGATATTATCTGATTATATAACTGTATGGACAATCTAGTCCATCAAATCAAAACATTTCATGATTTCTTTACATACCTGTGTATTTGTGGCAGTGGTCAATTTCAAATATTCAATTAGTTTGGACACAGCAACTTCACCAGTCTTTTCAACATCACATTTGTAAAATAAACTGTCTATTAAATCATCTTCTGTTACCAATTTACTAACATTTAAGTTTTCCTCAGAACTATTCATATCATCTTCAAACACTGTTTCTATCACCGGCATCTACATGTCAAATAACAAAATTAAAAATTATTAAGATTTCAAGTTTTGTATATCCACAATTCCACATATGAAAAGCCAATAAAATCAGTTCTTACATATGAAAAAAAATTACTTGGTCACAAATCTTGAAATATTCAGCCAGGTACTTAATTTACATTTGAACTATCCCAATTTGGTTAAATATCTAAATTTGAATGCAAGACTGTGACAAAATACTTCCTGTGTTTGATTAGTTTCCTATTATAACAAAGGCATTAATGCATTTTATTACTTACCTGATAGTGTAACAGTATAAGGTTAATAGCCTCACAAAGAAAATCACACCATCTTTCTAAAATACTATGATTCTATGTTATACAATCAATGTACATTATGGATAAATAATGCAATAGATAACTTATTTTTATATTATAGGAAACATACTTACGTACATATCATATATTATAAAAAATGATTCAATATCATAAACAAAAGTCATAAATTTTAAATATGTGACTTTTATTTATAATACAGGTATCGAGTGTGATTAGAAGTACAGCTTTAAGGAGGCATGACACTCATTTATGGGTATTTGCTACATAACCAAGATATACACATTTACTTCAGTTCTGATACAAACTTATATATGTGATGTAAGAAACCAAACAAAGATAAATAGCAAGAAATCCTGTGTTATTAGGATGAGCTTGTTTGTTTTAACTTGACCATGATAAAAAGTTTATATACTGGACAACAGTTTATAACCCACAATATGTTCAGATTTATAACTGTATTCTCTTAAAAAATATTTTAAATATTTCAGCCCATATTAAATATTTCTGTATTTTATTTACATATTTTATATTTAAATGTTTTTATGTTAATATTTTATTTTAAAAAAGATATTTGAGAGTTACAAATTTAATTTGTTGTTATTTCAATTCAAACTTTTTTTTCATTTACTATCAAATGATTGAAATAGACATATCAATGGATGTTTGTTTTTGCAGACAGTAGATCTAACATTTCAACAAACCAGAGTTCAGGCCATAGCAGGTATTTGGTTTTCCCATGAAATTTTATGTTGTATAACATGACTGTATGAAATATATTTTCAAAAGATCCATTTGCAACCAGAAGTAACTTTAATTTTGACTGAAAAAAGTAATTCAAAATTATTCAAAATTTTGTTATACGAAATGAGAGACTCAACACCCAGCATGTCATTTCAAATTCACGGATGTATACGGATTTCTTGCAATCGGGCCATTTATAAGTTTAGTCGGTAACAAGTTCACATTAACAAAGTTGTTATTAAAATTTAATATTGTCCAAAGACAGTGAGTTTAATTAACTGTTTTTGATTACGGTAACCGACAACAAAATTATGTTGAAGATCATGAAGGTGACAATGCGGCGGAATGCCCCTTGAAAAAACATTTGATTTAGAATACAAACCATGGCATCGATTTTTAAAATCAACTATTGAACTTCAGTTTAAACTTACTTTGAATTAAATTTTAAAAAAAAATGCAAATTCAACGACTTGGATTTTGCGGGTCTTTTCTTCTTTTTCCTGTCAGGCTGTTGTGTAAACAACACACTAGAAGCAGAAGTCGGAAAGTCGCGTGCAGAGGACTTCCGGTGAAATGTTGGAACACCTTCCGCTTGGTTATAAAGGATCGTTTGGACCTAAAGGGTCTCAATCTGTACCCGTAGTTAAAATGTTTTGAAAGACTGACTCTAATCTTCAAAATTTTACACGCCTTTTTGACGCTTTCAGTATATTTTCTGTGTTAAATATTTTAAAAGAGAGAGGGTCTACGAAAACTTTATTTGTTCTCATTGCAACGACATGAAAAATAGTCACATATAACAAGAAGATATCAAATATCTAAAGTAAAACATCTCGTTATTTTTCATTTTTGCTAAACCAACAATTGTGGTAAATGGCTTTTAATTATATTGTTTTGGCTCCTAGGAAAATAGTTCATTATACTCAATTTATGGTATTTTAGCGACATAAAATTATATTCAGAAAAAATGGAGGAAAACAGACAACCTTTAGAACTGGATGAGCTACTTTTGAATTTTTATGAAATAATACATTCAAAAGTAGCACGTGAATTGGCATGTGCTACTTTTGAATGTATTATTTCATAAAAATTCAAAAGTAGCACATGACATTTCTTTGGGAAAATGGATAAAAGAGAACTGTTGCAAAAGAAATTAATATATAAGTAGATCTAAGTAAACATGTCATAAAACACAAAATAAGTAAAGAATAAGTTATATCTGCCACACTTAAATCGTTTAAATGTTGATTGTTATACAAATAATAAATACGGTATGCGACAATTCAGTCAGAAAAGTTTTAATAATAGGTAAGTAACATTTAATTGTTCTCGCGTGACCAACTTTTATGGTTACTGTCTCTGGAAATAATTTTAAAACCAATCTCTACGAGTTTTCTAGAAATAAGTTTTTTATGAGAAGAAAAATCATATTTTGAAAATTCGGGAAAAACAAAACTGACCGCTGAACATGCAGACTCTTGCTATTTTTGAATATTACGAAAATGCCAGGGTAAGCGAGGTTGCCTTTATGACATGAAGGACTTCCATGGTTTTAAATCCAAACCGAATTTTTTTTCTTATCTTAGTATAAAATTTGCCTTTTCTAGAATCTAAAATTTTGAGCAGAGCTTTTTAATTTAATTTAATTTTATTTTATCTCATTTTACTTTATTTTATTTTATTTTATGTTATTTTTAAAAAAATTTTTAGAGATTATTTTCAACTAAAAGCATAATTGATAAGAGACAATCAATCGGAACATCACTTGGTACGTGAGGTACGATGGAAAAGTCCGAGCGAACCCATACTCGACATTTTTTTTTTTTTTTTTTTTCGGTCAAACTTTTTCAAAAATCAAAATGGATAAGAAGAAAATAAATCTGTCAATAAATCAATCTACATCAGCGTTATTTTCATAAATGAAGATTTTAAATAAATTGTGCTAACTATGGCACCTTCTAACAAGAGGATCAATCAATGAAAAATAATGAAGGAATTCAAAAGAAAAACATTTAATTTCTATATATTAATTTGAGACAATATTGCTTTACTGACAATTTATCATACAATTTTGCTATACAATTGTATTGTGAGCATCTATAAGTTATTGTACTGAATAATAGCCACAGACACTATTGGCATCATGCTCATTCCTGTAGCGATCATGTTCTTTAAAAAGGCAATTTGTACTTGACAATAGCCATCATATACGACAATGGACGACAATAGCTATCATGTGTTTTACAATAGCCGTAATACTTGCTTGACAAAAGCCATTTTGACTTGACATTAGCTATCATGCTTGCCGAAAGGATAGTAACTACCCTTTATCAAATTTTGGTCAGACCCGACCCGTGTCTGAACCCCGACCTCCTACATACGGAGAGCAATCTACCAACGGAACTATCATAGCGGTAAAATAAACTATTCGCAACAATAAAAATACTTCTTGGTATTTCGACTACTTCACTGTATTATATTTGTCTCAATGGGAAGAACACAATCAGATACTACTCTGATCTTGGTTTTCTATTGGACAGTCAGATAAAACAAAGTCTGATATCTTTGTAAATCATACCTGATGTAAAATAAATTTTAATTAAAAAAAAATCTCTTTAGTGTTTGTTCCTTAAGTCTGAATGGTAAATAACAACCTTTATATTAAGCATTGGGTTATTTAACTTTTAGTTTTTTTGCATATTGCGAAAGATGAACGCATGGAAACGCAAAAAAATATTGCGTGGGAACGAATTATCATTGCGTGGGAACGAAATACTAAAGTGTGCAAATGCAATCATTACTATTGCTTGGGAACGAATTATCATGGCGTTAGAACGTAAGTTTTATTTTGTGGGAGATACTTATCGAGGGAACAAAATACCCTTCCTTGGAAAGAATAGCTATTGCGTGGAAACGAAATCCTAAATTGCGGGAAAGCAATACTTTTGTTTTGGAACGGATTAATATCATTAATACTTTCGCGTTGGAATGGGTTATCATTGTGTGGGAATGAATTAATACATGGGAATGCAAAACTATTGCTTAAGAACGAAGTGTCATTGCGTGGGAACACACATATATTTATTTCATGGGCTCCATACAAGAGGGATTCAAATCTAGCTAGTGAGAGGAGAGTCGATATGCATGCATATGTTTCAGACCACTCGTCCACTCTTATAAAGATGTGCTAGTTATGGATTTGACATGATATTCTGACAGACGGAGTTTCTAAATATATATCCTAATCTTTGTTCACTGGGTTGTAATAATGTAACTTCAATCAATAACTTTTGGCGTCTTTATACATTTTGACTTTGATGTAAACCCTGTCTCAAATAATGCAACTTGGCGACTGAGGATGCTTCAACATAGGTCATCATTTTCAAAAATGATGATATAGTTATATTTCTTTATCTCATGTTATTACAATAAATATAAAGGCTTCCAATATGAAAGTATGTTACATGCTTTAGGAACTTATCCACATGTGAGCCACAATTGGTTTATTGACGTGCATTTTTGTTGGGTAATTGATAAAGGATGTTTGTATCTCAGTATAGGTTGATCTTGTCTTTTCTCTTCAAACATTTCTGTCACATTCTTGGTTGCTATGGCTTTCAGCAAGTAAGTGATTTTCAATGATCTATTTTCAAATTCAACTCTGCCATCAGAACTTATTTATAAGGTAGAAAATTGTGAATATTCATGTTTGTATCCAACACTTATTCTTGAATAATACTTTTAAGTTGTGATTGTTTTGATGTAAAACTTTCTCAGTTATCTTTCATTTATAACTTAAAGTGACTTGATAAGCATTCAAATATTCTGAAAACTTGAACTATAATATGCAGAGTAAGACCATATAAGTAAAGATAGAACTATCACAATGTCTGCCACATTGTGGTTGAGATATTACTAGAATGCTTGAAAAACGGTGGAATATTTTTTCCTTTACAATTTTTACTGAGAGAGAGAGAGAGAGAGAGAGAGAGAGAGAGAGAGAGAGAGAGAGAGAATGAAAATACAAATGAGGTTGTCCACTGTAACACTGAATGACTTATTCTCTGAATTATTCAATGAATATCGTATACTGAATAGTTGATTGTCTAGAGTAATCTTGACCTTGACCTTTGTCCTACAAACAAAAGGTTTCATTCTTCCAATACATATTTGTTATTTTGTGGAAACCCTCAATCTATTTATAGTAAATGGTAACAACCTTTGACCTAAAAATCAATAAATTTCTTCCCTTCAGTGTATACAAAGTTATTGTGCAGAAATCCTAAATCTATTTATAGTATATGACAATGACCTTTGACCTCCAAAATCAATAAGTTTATTCCTTTCAGTTCATACTGTTATTGTGTGGAAACCCTTTATTTAAAATAAATGGCAATAACCTTTGACCTAAAACAAATCAACAGACTTATTCTTTTCAACAATATTTTTCAAAGTACATGTAAAGTTTGATGGAATTCCATCAAATCAATCTTTAGTTATCATGTGGAAACCAGTATATTATGTACAGATAAGTAACATATTACAAATAAAACAAAACAAATCAAATATCAGTATATGCTTTACTTTACAAGTGGAAAATTAACAAAAGCACTTTTGTTACATACATGTATTACTATGGTAATAAATCCTTAATGCCTACTGGCCTAAAGGTTTTGGTCTGTGTTTTAAGGCATAAAACATATGTCACCTGGGCATAACCAATGTCGCCCCACAGGACCAATCAAAAAACGTATTATAAAGAAAAATAAACTTTCCATTTCATATTTATACATCTATCATATTTAAGTACAAAAAATTAATATAACAGTAAAATTTATCATCATCATGTATAACATGCAAAAAAAATTAACATACACCACTACAGTTAGATAAATCTACTCGAGACTCTACACAACACAATTCTTTACCAGTATGTAATAGTTACCTCTATACAAAATAAATAGAAAGAAAATAATACATGTAAAGATTAGGTAGTATTATAAGATAATTTAAATAAATCTGATTTTCACATAATAAATCACTGTGAGAAAATTCAAACCAGGTCATAGAGAAAAAAAATTTGCTGTAAAATTTTAAATATTTTAATTATGTGACAAGAGCTAATTCAATATTACAAGACAAAATAAGATAAAGTTTTTAACAAGAAAAAAAAAATAATTTGATAAAAAATATTCTTGTAACCAGAATCATGCTTTTTTACTGACTGATATAAACTTATGAGTTAAACAAAGACCGATATTTTTATACAGAATTTAGAATTTTGTGCATGGTTTTCATATTCTCTAATGCTTTCCTGCCTACACAAAACAAATTTATGCCTTCAAGTTTGTAAGTGGCATCTATAAATAATGCTTCCAACATTTTCAAAAGTGTCAAAGGGCAATAAGTCTGTAGCAGAAGAGAAAATGACCAGTTATAAAATATATACTGAAGTCCAAGCGATTACTTTAAAACATTAATTTTAAAAGAAAGGATTTACCAGAAGTTTTAAAAGGAATATTTTCATCTAACCAGAAATTCAGAAAGTTTTGTTCAAATGGATTAAAGACTCTAGAGAAAGAGTCTAGATTATGAAGGTGGAATATTAACAAAATTTTTCAGAAAATTAAGAGTCTAGATTATGAAGGTGGAATATTAACAAAATTTTACAGAAAATTTTCATCAAAATTATCAATTACTTCTTGTGAAGAGCAATATAAAGGGGCAGTGGATACAATGATATTAACTGATTAATATAAAATTGAAAATACCAAAAAACAAATGTAATGATCTACACATAAGCTCAGTGCACACCAAAGTTAATAATAAAAAGCAAGGTAATAATTGGAAAGGCTTTCATAATGCAATATGAGTATGCATGAATTTTACAAATATGTTTCAGGTATGCATAACTGAAAGCTGTATATATTGTAATTCCAAAAAAAAGTAAAATGAGAGTTTACTGATGAAACAAAAAATGACAGCTGTTACATTGCATACCGTAGCACTAGTATGAGATGTTGATTAATGCCCTAAACATTACATAATACATGTACATATGTATGTATACATGTATATCATAGATTTTGGAAGTGACTTTGTCTTAATAAAGAAGTATTCAAAATATAATAATAGTGTTAAACTTTTCAAAAACTGAATTTTTTCCCCAAAGGTGAAATGGAAGAAGCAGAAAATCAGCGATGCTCAGTTCTAAAAACTGGGATATCTTAATTCCAATGAAAATGGCAGAATCATCTGTTTTATGTGTAAAATACAATATGCAAAATCGGGTTGTAATAATCACTTTTTTCCAGTTTAACAGGCTTATTGAAGAAATAAATTGCAACTATATCACTGGATGAAACAAATATTCTAAGTTAATAAAAATCTTAATAATCAAAATCATTCAAAATAAAAAACTTCCCATGAAAATTCCACTATTTTCATTCAAACTTTAAACAAGTAGTAAAAATTTGTAATGTTTCTGGTTATTCTAGCATTTTTTTTTTATTGAAGTTCAAACTTAGCACTATATATTTAAAATTCAATCTATATAGGGTTTAACTTTAAGTACATTAGTATCAAACAAATCAAAATGTACTTTTTTAAACGGGAAAAGATTTTTGGGGGATATTCATACAACAATTGTACATATAAAAAATCCCCAGAAATGAGAATCACATGTAAAACCACACTATGAAGAATAACTAGTTATATACAACATTAAAAATGTATAGATGTTTTGTATCAAACTGTTTTTCTAAGTTATTTTTCCTTTTACTATGAAACAGTTGAGTGCAATGTCAACATGTCACAGATAAACATCACAGACCACTCAGTCCACTATGCTTGTATCAAATATCTGAATAAATTTTTTTCATGTTAATCTCTGCTGACCATTGAACATTTAGAAGATTGGTATTGTCTATGTAACATACATTGTAGATGTGTATCTGTACTAAGATGTTAGCAGCCTACAAGAAACTTAGAGACTTATTAAAAAATACAGAATGAAATGTAAAGTAGGTTGTTCATGATGGCTAGAAATTATACTTGACTACCTTGTAAAGGTATAAACAAATACAAATTTTATATAATAAAATGCCCAAGAGCAACTTCTACAACCTCTGAGATGTCCGGGCCTAGCAAGCCGTAACGAGTTCACTCTAGATTCAGGGAAAAGGTGGGGGCATTTGGGTACTTAGCAACAACAGTTACAGTATCTTTGATGAATTTATATTTTTAAAATTATTTTTGAGAATCCTTGGCTGTTATTCACAGAATTACCAGCAATATTGGAGGAAATTAGACAAAGTTGCCACTTTTGTTTTTGTTTTTTTTTTTCCTTTTTTTTTTTTTTTTTTTTTTTTTTTTTTAAAAAATTACTCTGCCTTTACATTTCTAAATACTTTTTCTTTTCCTATCTCTTGCAATTCCAGACAAAGACTTTGTCTTGGGATTGTTTGAACACTTGAAGCTGGATGTTACAAAAAAGTGCCATTGCAGCCCGGATTACTGGTTCTGCCAGGAAATTAATATTATGAAGTTTTCATATTAAATCAAAATAAAATTTATGTCTTGTTGTGTTTGTTAAATGTTAAATACAATATTTCCCAAAGCTTGAACTTAAAGGCAAAACTTGTATCCATGGTATGCTTCTCATCATAACTTGATATTCATCTTATGCAGTTAACTATATGTACATCAAGTAAAATTCAAGATACATAATGCAATTTCAAAAAAAACTTCAATTAAGATTTTTTTTTTTAACCAAAAATAATTTCTAAGACTTTCTAAAATAACACTACATTATAAAGACTTCAATACCCTATACTAGTACTATATTGTACACATTCCCGCCATTTTTTTTGATCATTTTTTTTATTTATGTGATCAAGATTTCATAATTTTGATTCTAAATCATGAAATGCCAACAAACTAAAATCACACAATTTTTTTTAAAAACTAATTTTGACAAAGAAAAACAAAAATTTTATGTTAATGGAAGGACAAGAATTGTACACATTCCCATCATCTTTTTTATTCATGTGATCAAGATTTCATAATTTTGATTCTAAACCATGAAATGCTAACAACTAAAATCACACATTTTTTTTTAAAAACTAATTTTGACAATTTTTTTTTTATGTTAATGGAAGGAACAGATACATGGGAAGAATATGTACAATTCAAGAAGTTAATGTATATCAAAGTGCAAAAAATATCAAAGTTGTACATTAAATACAGTTTGTAAAGGTATGTCTCTAAATCCTTTCATATGATGTGTGAAACAGATTTATATGACCTTGGCTTTTAAAGAATCCAGCTGATTTTGTAACATTTTTTTTTTAAATGGAACACAATACCTAATACCTACAACTACAAATCAAGAAAAAACTGATACTGATCACAATAACAAAATCTATACAAATCTGTTTATTTATCAATTGTCAGATATGTGACAGCAATGGTCATAAAAAACAAATTATAGTCATTTTTGTATTTAAAATCCTTAATTAAAAAAAGAAAACTTAGTAATTTCTTAATCGTTATCTCATTTGAACTTTGTATACCTTAACTAGAATACCAAAATAAAGCCATTTCTATTTCTATGATTCATTATCATCACTTCAAAACCATAACATATCTGAAGTTTTGTACACTGTGTTTGTGTCAAGAACAAATGGAATTATCTAAGAAAATTTTTTTCCCTTCTACAAAATTCATAAATTTTATCTTAAAAGTGACAAAATTTGGTTATTTATACCAATAATGAAATTGAGAGAGAGAGAGAGAGAGAGAGAGAGAGAGAGAGATCGAGATCCCCATTTTTGTTATATCTTCAAAAATGTCTGGGTTCTTAAGAAGAAATTTAAGGATTTTATAAGCCAAGTACAAATATGGGATAATTCATCTGGTTATTCAAGTATGAAAAATTCTTCTGTTTTTATCAGATTTCAGCTGAAGTCTGTTACAAAACAGGAAAAACATGATTGAATACGACATGAAATTTCTTTGAATCTATCATAAATAAACTACAATCTAAAAAAAAATGCATGCTCTCTACATGTAAATGTATAGAAATATTTCAAAATGTGTGATATTTTTTTCTTCAAATATTGCAAGAACAATTTTTTTTTTACTAAATGTGAAAACAAACATTTAATATACATTGAAATTTTAACTTCTAAGGTGATAGACATGAAAATATTGATAGGAAAAAACTCTGACCACCAAAAAACAAGTTAATAAATATTTCTAAAGCAAAGATCATATACATTGGATATGATTTTATTATATTGTCCGTTTACACAGAAACTTGCACCCTGCATAGCAAGGATTTAACAGTATTATACTTACTTGAAAAATACCTGCCTGATCTCTTAAAGACAATAAAAATGATTTATTACCTGGATAAAACATAGTATTTATACAGAAGATAGAATTAGACAAAACAAAATTTAAAAAATTTTTCTTTTCTTTTCTTTTATTCAATGTGAGAGTAACTATGAAGATCAGATTTGTCATTTGTTCATTTATATTTAGACTAGTTGCTCGAAAGAGACACAGTTAAAATTACTTACACGCCACTATTATAAAATTTATGAAATCAAAAATAACAATTTGAAAATTTAAATTTCCTTAAAGATTTCAAACCTTAACTCAAAATTTAAGTTTGCTTTAAGAATTAGAATATTTAACTCACAATTTTAAAACTTTCTATCATGATTTTTAAACAAAATTATTTTTTGAAACACAAAAAAAATTCATGTCAAAATAATTTGTTAAACATTTTAAATGATATGGGGTGGTCTAACATAAACAATTCTCAATTTCAAAACTTGCATGATTTGCTAATCTCTCAAAATATAAAATCATCCACAAACTAAGAGTTCTCAACTTGATTGGCACTATAAGTGTATATATACACTGCATCCCTTTGGTTCTGAATGTTACAAATCACTTCATGTCACCGCTGCTACCAGTCTCAACATCTGTAAATAATACAACTTTATCTTCTATGATAGCAGCTAGTTTTCTATTTAATAACCTTTCAAAATGTTCTGATATACTTTTATACTTCCTGACGGGATGTACAAGAGATTCTGTAGGTACTGTGGCTAGTATACCGGCAAAGTCGTGCACAAACTGACACCTAAAATAAAATATACAAGATACATTATACAACTATTAGCATTACGAGATGAATTGACTGTACTCAGTGTTAAGTAATTTCCAGTTGTAAGTGTACTCTAACTGACACCAGCAAAAGTTCCTTTTGTACCTCCTACTTAAAATATACTATATACACCATATTTTACCCGTGTATTATATATTAGTGTATGTTTGAGTGATGGGGTACAAAAAGAACTCTTTCCTTGACACCTTACTCTTTTTGAAAGGAGCCACAATGGTAGTGTCTAAAGTATATGCTGACAGATTAGAGCACCTCTCATAGCATCAGTTCTTATCACAAATGGGAAAGATCTTGAGTAAAAGAGTAGATCAGTTCACTTGCCACAGGTTTGTTGGTTTCTCTTGGCAATACATTTTACTCTACCATTCATGAATTAACTGCCTTGAGATAAATGAAAAAAAAAAAAAAAAAAAAAAAAACTTTGACTGGCCATAAAACTTCATTACTTCTTTCAACTCATACTCTTTTTGAAACTTACAAGCCTTTTGTCTGGAAACCATAATCTGAGTTTTGAGTCTTATCTATATAAATCATGCTTCACAGTAAACAAAGAGCCTGTATCTTTGCCCCAAAAAAAATCTACAGAAAAAAATTATTCAAGTCAGGGGCTATAACATAACCCTTTGGCTAGCCCTTACTTACCAGGTGGTTTGATGCTGACTGTCTAGATCTAATGGCGATGATGTGGTATAAATAATCTCTCCACGGTGAAGTAGGCTACATATCACAGAACTTCCAAACTGAAACAATCAAAAAATTTTAGACAGTGCAAAAATTGACTAATCCAAAATTAAAATTATGCAAAAATTATGTCTATTCTTTAAACTTAGTAGAAAAATATAAAGGCAGCCTTTTTTCAGAAACAAAGTTAATTAAATTGGGTAATTCTAATTATGTAAAGATACAAGTTCATTTCATTTTTACCAATTTTGAATTGAAATGTGGGTGTTCTTATCAAATAGGCATTCTTTGTGAAAAATCACTCATACATGAATCTTTTTTACAATTTGAAAAACATTATGTTTTAGAAAAGGTGCAATAGAGAAACCTAGATAACCTGAACTTTTTTAGTCTCAGTTTTCATGCCTGTATAGTGCCTTATAATGGACAATCATTAAGCAATATGATATTTGATAAACATATATCTTCCGATCTTACTTGATATTGCTTCCATTCTGTGAACTTTAACAGGCACAGTGACTAAAGTTAAGACATACTTACTTTGTTTTGAATGGCAATGGCGACAGTTTTTGATTGACTCTGAGGACATTCGTGCTGTAATTCTTCTGAAAATCTAACCAAAGTTTCTAAATCACAGTTATCTATAATCCTTGATATTGTGTCGTACAATAATATTAATCCCTGTAACAAATAAAGAATCAATATTAGGAGAAAAGTCTACAAAGTTATCCCTGGATATTTGATTTAGATTTGATTTAATGGAGTTTTACGTTCATGTCAAGAATATTTCACTTGGATCAAGAAATCACCAGCTATAGGTGAAGTGGCAAAAATTTTAACCTTTGCAGTATGCCAAGAGCAATGTGTATGGAGGGTTCTTTAAAATGCCACACCTGTCATGACATGGGGCATCAGTTTTTAAGGTCTTCTCTGAAGGACCTGGTGACTTTCATTTCTAAATGCCGAGTGCTTAACATAGAATGGTCACTACCTATTTTCAAGTGTTGGTCAGACCTGGCTGGGCTTCGAACCCCGACCTCCCACATATGAAGTGAGCACTCTACAAACTCAGCTACCATAGTGGTATATATCTATAAATAGCTAGCTAACACAGTTACATTATATAGCTTATACAATAGCCTCTTTAGCTTTCCTGATTAATATTATGATCATCTGACCTACGAACAATGTAAAATTCAGAGTTACACAGTATTTTGAATAACTGATAATACCATTTTCCTTACCTTTACATAAAAAAATTACAGTAGAAAATTACATATCAAATTTTGAAAGAATTGGATAAATAAAATAAATAACTAGCATTTTTTCTGAAAGCTTTTTAAAACCAAAATTCATCTAGATGCTTTATTTTTCTGTTATAAATGTCTCCAACATCTATTTTAACATTTATCTCTGATTGAAAAAATGAAGGTATTAATACATCTTGAACATGTTTGTGTAAAATATTCTAAACTACATTAAATCAATAAAATTAAAAGACAGTAACAATTTGATAATATAAACAATACCTCATCTCCTTGATCCTTCTTGATCAGTGACTGTAAATTTTTCAGTAATAACACCACTACATTCTCTGCATGAGGCTGTAAATATATGAACAACAATTTTATTATTGCGATTCCCATTAGTACAATGTAAAGCCTCTGTTAGCTTGACCTTTGTTATTTTACCGGGCATAATGATCCTGAACCATGGAGATCAAATCAGTGAAGTTTCATAATATTCCTCCAAAGCAGTAATGAGATACACACAGTAAGGAGGTATAATTACAAAGAATTTTTGTTTTACATCATTATGTAAGAATAATTTTTCACCACATTTTTAATTACAATGTATGTACCTATGGTTAATCAATCATAAAACAAAATTATTAAAACTTTTTAGATGTTTTGCAGGAGTAAGACGAAGTACTAGTGTTTTCTGTTCAAATCAAGATTCTCACACATGTATATCAAGATGGTCAGTTCTGAAATGATTGAGGAAACCAGAGTACCTTAAGAAATTCATCAACCTTCAGCAGATAAACTTACAAACTTTAACACACTGATCTGCTAGATTGGGATTTGAATCTAGACATAGAGACCCATAAACAGGACTTGAACAGCCAAGGATATGTTAGGTCATACAGGTGGAAATTTTTCCAATTTCCCCATTGAAAAACAAGAATTCCATGGATTTAAATGCACTGCCTGGTTAGTTTTTGATCGAGTAAAAAAATTACTTTATCATAAACTTTTACATTTTGACACGCCACTGCCGCTGTCTATGACAACACCGGAAAAGTAACACCTAAGTCTCGCCTTATGGCAATGCCAGGCTTGACAAAAATTGTTCAGTTTCTCATGTGGTTAGTCATTTCAGAGAATAAATGTTTTTATTTTTGAATGTTTTTAATGGCTGAATCAAATTACCTTCTCTAACAATGGAAGAACTCTTGCTACAAGTTTTCTCCCCTTCTTTATAGACATAATGGAAAGGAAATATTCTGCATGATCTTCACACAACATATATCTGTATAAACATAGTAGCATCTGTTTTCTGTCCTCAAATAACGGAATTCTGAAAATATACATAGAGGTCAAAGTTAACTATCAAATAATGGAATTCTGAAAATTTACAAAGAGGTCAGTTAACTATCAAATAACGGAATTCTGGGAATATACATAGAGGTCAAAGTTAACTATGTACGTTCAATAACAGCTAAACAACATGTTTGTTTTATTGTAAATTCACTTGCTTTGTAATAATTTATGCATGAAAAAACAAAATATCACAAAAGTTTTAAAAACAACCCATGTAAACTCAAACCCTGTCTACTGCTAACTCAAACCCTGTCTACTGCTAACTCAAACCCTGTCTACTGCTAACTTAAACTTCAGTCAAGATATAATTATTTTACGCAGGCTTTACTGTACATTACAAATTTTAGATTTACACTGGCTATCATGATTTATTGGAAATCAAAATTACTTGTCTCCCCCCCCCCCCCCCCCCTTCTCACTCTCACAATTAAGTATTGCAGATAGTAATGGCAATAGAAGAATGAAAATCTTTTGCAGCCAGTCTTTATTTTGCAACTTCTCATTTATATTGTAGAAAAACTCTTCATATCCAGAGATAAAAAAGTGCTGGCTGTGTGGGTGGTGACAACAGGCCCAAGGGTACATAAGACAACAGACCCATGGAAGCATTTATAGTAGTTTTTGTCAACAAAAATATTCATGATAAGGCAAGAAATGAAACATTTCAGGATAAAATAATAGTGTACAAAAATCTTTATGACAAGGCAACTAATGTAACATTTCAGGATATAATAATAGTGTACAAAAATCTTTATGACAAGGCAACGAATGTAACATTTCAGGATATAATAATAGTGTACAAAAATCTTTATGACAAGGCAACGAATGTAACATTTCAGGATATAATAATAACAATGTTATTTTGCTGAAATTGATTCCCTGCATTCACAAAGGTTTAAGATAGCAAATTAAGGATTGTCACAAAGCTCAATTTGAAATACTTGCTTTACAAAATCATATGATAAAGTTATATATTGTATTATTTAAACAATATTACCTTGCTTCTTCAGGTAAGGCTAGTGCCTTTTTCTCTATGTCATCAATATCTAACAGCAAGTCATAACCCTGTTATATACAAACAAACAATGATGACAATGCAAAATGACAATTCATTGAATCACATGAAGATGTGTGTGTAAGGCAGATTAGTGACACAAGGAGAAATATCAAAGTTCTAAATAAGTGTAAACTTGTTAACTGAACAATGATAATAGTAGTTCTAAAAAAAATGTTTTTTACTGCATACATATAAACTGCAGGAATATGGATCATTATTTCAGGTTATGTTCTTTTTATAAATACTCCATTTCATGTACAGCATGGTATATACATGACTATGTAACAATCCTGAGAGATTTCTTCACTGTACTGTTACAAAAGACACAAGAAATTTTAATTTCATAACTGAAAATGCATGGTGTTAAGGTTTTAATTGAAATGAATACATAAATATTAGTTTAGATAAAATAATTACCTAATTACCTCTAACTTATTTATGTTAGTCAAAAAATGATTTTTTAAAAACAACTCTTATGCAAGACATTCATCTGTGATTCTGTGTCAGGTTAGGCATACATGTAGCCTCTCACAAAATGGCTTTTCAAAAGGGTATGTATCTTACCTTTTCTATTTCCATCAATAATTGGCGAGATTTGCGTAATTCTTTGCTTACACCTTTAGTGTCAGATTCATCTGCAGGTAAACCTTTTGATTTGATATCAATGATTTGTCGTGGATTATGTACACTGGAAGTAGTAAGTCGACCAAGGGAACCTTCAAACTGAGCTGAAAAACAGAAAAAAAACTTGAAATAATCTACATTGTAAATGTTGGGTTTAGAGAGAACCATCAATATTTCAATATACGCTTTAATACATGTTAATCAATAATTCAATAAAATACAATGATAATGTAATGTCATAATCAATTAATCAATAAACAAAAATGTATAGATATACATGTATATAACTTCAATCAAAAGACATTAAAAACGTATAACTTCTCAATAAAATTTTTTAAAACAACTATCCTTAAAACCATGGACACCTTTTCAACAGAAATATTTCTAGGTAAAAGAAAGTATATAATGGACTGTTAATATCCAAAATTTTTATGTGAAGGAAAAATGCCACAAGGTTATCTGCAATGAAAAATTTATAACATGACAATGCATTTCCTTGGGTTAAACAAATGGGGAGTTCTAAAGATGGTATTTATAAAAAGTGCCCCTGGTTATAAATTACATCATGCATGTTTATAGAAAAAAAAAAAACAACCAAATTTCTAGCTTTTATAACAAATGTTTCTTAGCCCTATGTCTTTTCAGTAGGTAATACACACCTGGTCTATACTCTTTGGTTTCTAATTTGGCCATAGCAGGTATAACTAATTCAGGATTATTATCACCGGTTTCATTTACTCCATTCTCTTGTTGTTTGTATCTTTCTCTTGCTTTCTTCTTTAATGTAAATGTCTAAAATGATACAAATACCATGATTTATTTTATGAACCATAACAAGAGGCCCAATAGAGCCTGTGTAGCTTCACTGACACTTAATTTGCATTTGTACATGTATTTCAGGTGGCCATGCCAGGCAAAATTCTTAATAAGTATTAACCAAGGATTTTTCTAAAAGACTATTTAGTTTGGCCCAGTTGTCATAGATGAGAAGATTAAGAAAGGCCTAGTTAAAAAAAAACCCACCTTACTAGCATCCTAAGAATATGACTTCTTAGTAATGAAAAGAATATGACTTAATGGTTATAAATAGGATATGAATTCAAAGTTATCTTCAGAATATGAACATTGAAGTTATAATTCAAAACTTATGAATAGAATGTGACATCTAAGTATTGAATAAAATATGACTTCTTAGTAATTAAATAGAATATGACTTTCAAGAGATCAATAGAATGTGACATCTAAGTATTGAATAAAATATGACTTCTTAGTAATTAAATAGAATATGACTTTCAAAAGATCAATAGAATGTGACATCTAAGTATTGAATAAAATATGACTTCTTAGTAATTAAATAGAATATGACTTTCAAGAGATCAATAGAATGTGACATCTAAGTATTGAATAAAATATGACTTCTTAGTAATTAAATAGAATATGACTTTCAAGAGATCAAAAGAATGTGACATCTAAGTATTGAATAAAATATGACTTCTTAGTAATTAAATAGAATATGACTTTCGAGATATGAATAAAATGTGACATCTAAATTATAAATAAAATCCAAACCCTTTAACATATGTGATTAAGGACCAAGGTTACCGACAGATAAGAGTGTTGGCTTTCAAACTCAAGGTATTTTAATGTTGGTGGTTTGACCCCAGTAGACTGCGAGTGAGAAGGTTTTTCCTTGTGATAGCCCCAGGACCAGTATAATGAACTGGGTTTGACCCCAGTGCACTGCAAGTGAGAAAGTTTTTTCTTTACGACATGCCATTTCTGGTTGCCTCGTGACCAGTATCATGAACTTAGTGGTCTGCTATGTTTTTTCTGCAACGCTGCAGGCAAGTGTACTGGCACTATACAGGTCATTGTAAGTGCACACTGGTGAAATTCAGACCTGAAACAATTGATAACTGTATGGTCACACTGCATAAACTGGTCAAATCATGAATAGCTTAAAAGTTGTTGTGACATAACTCTAACAGACATATGAAACTGAGGTAGTTATACTTACAGTATAATAATAATCATCTAAGTATGGGTTATCTGTCTGTAACTGTAATAGTTGTATCTTGATAATCCAATCTTTTTCTCTCTGTGTCATTAAGCCAGCGTATTCATCCACTGTTTGTCGCTTATGTGCTTCCTCATTAAACTGGTAATACCGACGTTTGTTAAAATTGTTGTTGTATGGTCGAGAATCGTTACGATTATTTCTGAAATTTAATACCAGGTAAATAAAACTGAAACAAGAACTGTCATAGGGACACTATAGTTTCTTCTAACATACAGTCCATGACTTAAAAAACAAAATATAATTTTGAAAAGAGTGTTATTAACTAAATACAATAACTCTCTTGATGTTTTTTAAAATAAGATTTTAATTTTTGTAACTAATCTGGCCTTGGATAAATGCTAATTATTATCACACAATAAATAATCTATATTATATTCTGATTGAATTCTTTAAGTGCAGGACGTGGACTTTGTCAAACAAAACAATATGTTTTATAAAAAGTTGATGCTAATCATGCGATAGCTCCCTAGAAACTGATTATTGCACTAATACCATGACTTAATCACCTGACTAACCAACTACTTTTGGTTGGATAAATACCTTACCACGTGACATTCACGCACCGCTATACTGATGAAAAAGGGAAATTACTTTTTGGCTAGTCAAATTGCTAATAGAGTTGCTTACAGACACATATAATGCTTTCACAAACTACTGTTTTATTCCAGTAATCCTAGCAACTACTTACTGATTTAAATTTCTGTTATGTCCTCTTCCTCCACGTCTAGGGTCATTTCTATTAGGGGTGGCCATTCTGTAACACAAAAAAATACAATAACTATTTTTCTCTCTTGCTTCAAGATAAAAGACAATAATATCATGTAATGTCCAATTATTGAAATAAAGACAATTTTGCAACTCATACTTGCCAAATGCTGTCCTTGTCTAACCTAAAACTTTATAAATCTTAAGATATTCATCAACAGTTAAAAACAGCAGTCTCCAGACTACCTACTACAAACAACGCACTTCAAAGTTTTTATATTTGCTAACATATTACAAATCATGTGGCAAGCATACCATTATAATCATTAAGGCTCTTGCATAAACAAATTCACAAAAATGTTTGTATAATTTTAGGGAAAACTGTTACATGAATTAACAATTATTAAATGTTTTGATTTAGATGTCCCAACTTGATAGTACACTACCGGTCAATCTGATTTAAAGTCATGACAGAAATTAATGAACATTTAAGGATTGAATGTCATTTTGAATGTTGTCATTGAGGTATGACAACATCAGACCATGTTCAAAGTAAGTGAATCGCGAAGCAATTCATGTAACTTTGAACACGGTCTGATGTTGTCATACCTCAATGACAACATTCAAAATGACATTCAATCCTTATATTTACATTTTTTTTTCTGAAAGGGGCATTGTAAATTACCGATGTTGCTGATGAAGGCAGTGTTTCATACTTCAAGCAAGATAACTCGCATTGTTGACCGACTAAACAGAAGAGCCATTTTTTCAATAGTGCAAATTGTGTATTTTTTTTATCTTTGTTCGTTCTTTCTGAAAAAAGTATCTTATCTACATTAATATTCCATAAGAAACAACTTCATTTTTCCTTCGTAAATTCTACTTCATTCTTCTTGCACTGCCGACAGCGGACTTACAAAGAATGGTGAGACTGTTGACCTAGATATGTCGTCATTTTCGAAAAATCAGTTAACGGGTTGTTTACTTGTACAAGAACTGAAGAAGTGAGATGACAGCAGGCTGCAGTTGTATAGACATTAACTAATTGGTATTTAATTGATATAATTGTCCATATACACAACCCGTGTTGCAATACTGCATTTTGTTGCAATTTATGACTGAAATTGTGAAATTATGAATGAAAAGGTAGTTCCGTGGTATTCATTCGCCATAAAGTGATCAGCGCTCAGAAGGAAGCTGATTGGTTGCAATTCAAATGGGCGTGTTTTCACTAAACTTAGCGTGTGATTCGATGTTGTCATCGAGAAATAATAACATCGGTCGTTGGCTCAATTTATGTAAGGCGATAACATCGGTAATGTAAATATTAATGGTTATTCTAAAAAGTGTCAACTAGGTATCCTCTATGACCTTCTGCTGTAAACTTGTAGTTGTATCATAAAACATATATCAAGTTATCATAAAGCACTGATTTTTATTTGCAGAATTCTCGAATATATAAATACCCTGATCCTTCAATGTTTTCTGACCCTCTATGTTTTTGGACACCCTAATTTTTAAACTTTAATAATTTTTTAATTTCCTCTAATTTTGGACGGCAATTTTTTACCTCAAAATCCGAACACGTTTTTGCTGAAACTCAATTGCAGCATCTGATGCAGAGTGCTTGAAATAAAGATTTAATAAAATCAAGAAGAAACTTTGTTGTTTTCAATTATTTTAAATAAAAATTGTTGTTTTCACACGTTTATTTCATTGTGTATTGGCACCATTGCATTGTAACAGGAATCAGGTATGTGCAATATATTAACGTTTTTATGTTATCTCAATAAAAATTTACATGTTTTACATGTATACAACATGAATATTTAACACATGTGTAGATGTATATTTCACAAACCTTGGTCCAGCAGATGGACTATTGTATGGACTATGAAGTGGTCCATTTGGACTATTATATGGACTTGACTGATTATTTCCTCGCTGCATACCTCTTGGTATACCTATTGGTGGTGTTGCCATTCTATTACCTAAACAAAATATAAAGGCATATCCATTTAAAACAAATCAAAACAAGACGACATTGTCATTCAGATCCCCTGCTCTACTAACTTTCTATTTTCTAACAATAGTTTCAGTGATTACAACTTCTATTCAATATCATGTTAAACTTATACAGTCTTTTGTTATCTTAACAATGACTGGAAAACTATAATGTTTTTAAATGAAATTTCATATTTTAATCAAAATATCAACAAAATCCATAAGTAGTAAACATTTTTCATCAGTAACACATGAACAGAACTTGATTCTTTTTCTCATGAATTTTTTCAATTTTTGTTGTTGATATTGTTGTTGTTGATGTTGTTTTCATTGAAAACAAAAATGATTATAAGCTATTTAGGTTTAAATGCATATGTTAAAATATACAACATCATTTTGAAAAACAGGAAATAATCAAAGAGAAAATTTGTTCATCATCATCAAAGAGACAAGTTGTTGGTTGAAAAATTCCACATGTAATATGTTATTAATGGAAAAAAAATATATATGTGACAATGTAATAATTACTATTATATATCACTAATTTTGCTCACTTAATGATTTTCATTAAAAGTATGTTCAAGTGTATGAAAATCATCAAGAGCAAGTTTTCATCATCATCAGCATCATCAAAAACACCATCATCATCATCATCATTAAGATTATTCAACATCATCCCTAGCATAAATTCAACATCATCAGCAGCAGTAGCATTATAATCATCATCCCTTTTTTTTTTAAAAAAAATATTTGTATAATAAATAATAAATGTATATTTTTTTCAGAAAAAAATCCTACACCAAAATACCCACCCAATATAAAGAACTCCATCAAAGATAACAGTAAATTGATAATAGCCACAAAAAGAATTTTCTCAAAATCAGTGTTTTCTTTTTAAATTTGACATATTTACCCCAAAAATACTGAACCACTTAAAATACCATGTATATATATATATGTTAAACTTCTTTAAATAATTACATGATATCTAGAGTTTCTACAGAAAATCCTTTAAAATAAACAAGCAAGTACATTTTCTCAAAAACCACTGCAGTAGCTTAGTTGGTAGAGTGCTCGCTCTGAAAGTGGAAGGTCGTGGGTTTGAACCCCAGTCATGTCTGAACCAAGACTTGAAAGTGGGTACTGACTGTTCTTTGGCCAAGCACTCGGCATTACGAAATGAAAGTTATGGTTCTTTTGGACAGGCATAGCATGATAAAGAACCCTGCTGTATAATGCCATCAGCGCAACGCACAGGCACAATTTCTGCACTTTCGCCTATAGTTGGCAATGTCTTGATATAAGTGAAATATTCTTGACTGGGATGTTAAACACCATTACTCAACTCACTCATTTTCTCAAAATGTACATTTTTCATATAAAATATGCATTTTTACTAAGAAATACTAAAATTGCAGGTATTAAAATGTTGCAGAGAAATATGTAAACACTTTTGAAGTAATAGCACTATTTCTTTTTGGTATAAATTTATTATTATTAACTTGCTATTCTTAAATCATAATATAAAAACATGTAAACTTTAATGCAAATGGGTAACATTGTGTTCTAGATAAGTTTTCTGGTCAATAAATTAAGTAAAAACATATACACATGTTTAAAAATAATTAGAATAATAATTTCTTTAAATCAGAATGAAAAATTCAGAAGAATTTTAACTGTTTGAAAAACTTTAACGGAAAAACTTAACATTGTACTTGTGACGGACGGAACCGATTTCTATATCCCCCACAAACTTCGTTGGAGCGGGGGATAATAATAATCTAATCATGAAATATTGTATAGTTAATACTCATACTTCAAGGTGAATCCAGGGGGCCTCATTGGCTAAATGGTCTAGAGTGCATGCTTATGGATCAAAGTGGCTATCACTGCCTAGGATCAAATCTCCTTTTGGCTATTCAAAGTATGAGAAAGTCTGTCAGTTCACTTGGTGAAGGTCAGTGTTTTTTCCTGGGAACTCCGGTTTCCTTCCATCCATGCAAGAACTGACTGCCTTGATATAAGCAAAAGAATCTTGACTGGGACATAAAACACCATAACTATCCTTCATTCCAGCTGAACTGAAATTTGAATATAATTAAACATGTAAATTGTTTTTGATTTAAAATTCTTGAAAGTTAACAATCAGGAATAGAAGTTGGCGTCCAGTATAATACAGGATAAAGTTAATGATAAATTATAAGTTACTGGTGCAATACTTGCACCATGTGCTAATATGTGAATTCAGTACCTACCCATCATATTAAGAGGTGGAGGCATGCCTCTACCATAGGGTGACATCATTCTGGCTTGTGTTAGTGGTGACACAGCAAACTGAGGAGATGAAAAGTTAGCAGGTGGGGGTGATGGTGTTCTGTTGATAGGTGACATTCCTGTAAAGGCACAATAAATGATTGTAAATGTTAAAAAAGAAAAAAAAAGACCAAACAAGACAAGGAGGAAAGACATAACAGAAATGTAAACACACACATAAAGAGCTATTTGCAGACAAGAATGACAATTTTTCTCTTTCTGATATAGGTCTCTCATCTTTTTCATTGGTGACCATGAAAGAAATACATTAAAGCAAGAACTTTCCAGCTTTTTAAATCCACACAAGTGAGATATTATTCTTACTCATCCAAATGTCTTCATACCAAGCCAAAAATGCATTGATCAAAACATGCAAAGAACACAATCATGCAGATTTTTCTGGCTGGTTATAGGTCTGAGGGCAGACCCCATGAAGAAGGATAAATAAGTGCCATTTAATGCTATTTTGAAAAAAATTGTAATATTGAAAATAAACAACTATAGTAAAATGTTTTTCTTATATGGAAAAATTCATCGACATATGACAAAATACAGGTAATGAACAATAAAAGGGTCTATTTTTCATCTTAATTTTAGTAGATTTCAATGGATATAATTTAGTATTTTCTAAGAAATTGTACAAAGATATTTTTCATAATAATTAGAAATAAAAATCATGTATCTCTGGTACATAAATGATATCCATTCTGTTGGCTTCATTACCTGATGTTAGAGGTGACCTTCTTTGTAACATTACAACTGGGGATATTCTTCCACCAGGGGGTGCTGAGCCCATCATAAGCACTGGTGATATACGACCTTCTGACAGTCTCTTAGCTTGTAAAACATCTGTAATGTTCATTAATGGTGATTTCCTTCCTTCTACAAGACCAGACATGGGTGGTGTACTATTTGGAAGTCCAGTAAGTGGTGATCTGCGTCCATCCATAGATATATGCCCTGATTGAAATGGATGGTGTGGATCTGTAAGTGGTGATCTTCTACCATTAATCAGCTGATTGGTGGGTGGTGTAGATCCTCCAAATCCTGCTGCAGGTGACCTGTGGTCACTGACCATTTTATGAGATAAGGGACTATAACCAGGAGGCACTCGCTAAAATATTTAAAAAAAAAACATACACGTACTGTTGAATCATTAATATTCAATGAGTTAAATTTCATAATTTTTTAATTTAAAACAATAATTTTGGGAGAAAATTTGTGGAATTGAAACTTAATCCCCAAAGGCCCTTTCGTGATTTTAAAGTATTTAATTAGGAAATTTTATACCTAACAACATGTTTTTATCAGACAAGTCAAAAATGTAAGCTAGATTGTGTTATTTCTAAGTGTATATAATTAAAGGGAGTTGTGCTTTTCTTCAATGTACAAACATGACAAATCATTGAGACAACATATTCTCAACTAGGAATGCAAAAACAAAATGCACAATAGAAATATCATTTTGGTATAATCTTAACTGTGGTAAGATTGGGAACAATAGAAAAAAGTCACCAATTTATCCAAAGGCATCCTACAATGTGCATTCTAACCTACTCATGGTAACGGATCAACACACATAAGAAAAAGTAATTTTTAATAAAATAACTATAATATAAAATAATATAAAAGGTAAATCAAACTTTAGCTTCATTTGAGATTTTACATTAAAGACAATATCTTTGTTTTCATGACAATTATAAGCATCTTACAGCACACAGGATTTTCAACATGTAAATTTCCATAACTTCCATACATTTAAAATCTGTCCAAACATTTAGAAAAATTACTAACACATTCCATATATGAACCAGAATTTGTGCTTTTTAACAAACAAACTACATTTATTGCTTTTAAGAAACCATTTTATTAACACAAGAAAAAACTCTTACCTGGGATTGTGGCGTTTGTGGAAGCTGAGGTGCAGGTGAACCTACAAGATGCTGAGGGGGTATTCTTACAGGATGATACGGACTTCGGACATCATGCGGAGGTAGTTGTGGTACCCTCTGGTCACCGGCTGACTCTCCCCTTAACTGCCTTTCCAAATCTTCTGCTGTCATTACTTTTGGTGTATTGGCAGATTTATGCATCAACTGCTGTTCTAATTCTTCTACAGTTTTCACTTGCTATTAAATAAGACATATTTATATAAATATTTTCTTATTGAAATTCTTATTATTTAACTCCTAACATTTCAAGGACCAAGCTTATCTAACAATTATAAGGTAGCTTTACTTGATAAATCAAAATATATTGTTTATATACTTGTACTTGGTAATCCAACAACAAATACATGTGTTAAATATATTGTTTATAATGAAATTATAACTGCTACAATGTAGAACTTTAAATCAGAAAACTTCAAACCAAAAATTTCAAAAGGGGAAATTATTATTATTTTTTTTTTTTAGAATATAATATATAAAATGTTTCAGAGATACATAATTTCTGTAACAGGGAAATTCTTTGAAACTGATTATTCTTTTGGAATCATAAGGATTGTATTGCGCTGATGGCATTATACAGCAGGGTTCTTTATTGTGCAATGCCATGACATGGGACCTCATTTATTTTAAGTTTCCATGCTAAAGAACTGAGACTTTCATTTCGTAAATGCTGAGTGCTTAGCGAAAGTAGTCACTACCCCCTTTCAAGTCTTGGGTCAGACCTGGCCGGGGTTCGAACCCACAACCTCCAACTTATAAAGCGAGCCCTCTACCAACTGAGCTACCGCAGTGGTTTTGAATCAGAGTGAGATTATGGGACAGAAAACACTTACCCGCACATTAGCCCGAGGTGTTTGTTTTGAATTTTTAACAAATTCAAATAATGTTTGTATGTTGTTGATTGTTTTAGGTGGTACATGAGTTTCCCGTACTGGTGATCCCCATATATTTCTACTTGTCGGCGACACCTGTTGTAAAATGAAATATCAATTAATGTACAACTACAACCACTTTATAATTATTTATATCTTTTTAATTAATTAATTTTCTTTAGGTTAGAAATAATAGGAAATAGCAGTGAAACACTACTAATAGAATGACATTGCATTTTATCTTGCTTTTCCAAAGAATATATTATGAACTTTGTTAATTTATCGTGAACTTTGAGGTATTTTGTTACATAGTCAGCTTCAAAAAGTTGGAAAAAATACTTTACAATTGTGAATATCATTTCAATAAGGAGAGAAAAATATTTTCTGAAAGAGACTAATACCCCTGACCTCAGAGTTGTGATTTTCAAACGTCTATTCTCCATTACCTTGACCTTTAATATTTGACCTTGGTTTACTGTCATGACACATCTTAAGACCACTGAAATCATATGCAGGGCTTCGATTATTCACTCGTCCTGACGAGTGAAATGTGTACTTGGACGAGTGATATTGTTACTACCACTCGTCACGGTGCCGAGTTTAATTTATCAGACATATTCATTAAGGGGCTTGTTACAATTAATAAACAACAGATAATATAGTGTTTGTCAAGAAAATCTTGTATAAGGAAGTCAATTGTAACGAGCCCCTTTCTAGACATCGGCCAGTCAATCAACAAAATCGTTTAAACGTTTGCATCACATGCGCAAACCTATTGTTTCACATTCGGAATTTACTTAGTGTAATGTAAAATCCAACCAATGTTCCAAGTGTTTATATACTTCTCCGTCTGTTAAGTATGTCAAATAAAACTAAACAAACTGTTTTATGTGACTTTCTAAAGACAAACAAAGATGAAACAGCTGATAAAGAAATTTTCAAAGACACTGATTAGACTACCTCTGATCCTGACGACCAACCAGTTGCAGGTAGAATCATTTCTAAACCTGCCACTTCAAAACGAAAGTTACTGGTTACTGAAAGTGGAAAATCCAAAGTTCGTGAAAAGCTTAAGAAGCTAGTCAGAAAACATATTTATTGGTACAAGCTCTGGTGGTAGTTTAGAGAAGAAAGTCTCGTTTTCATGTAGTGACTGTGCCGAGTTAAATTTCAGTGATGAGTGGTTTTCTTCTTTAACTAGGCACTGTGTCGAGTGCCATTAAAAATTCTATCTAAGGCCTGATATGTATTAAGATTCATGAGATTGGAAAAAGGACTTGATATTTTTGTATATATTTAAGACACATAGGGTAAAGTTAAATGGGTTATATATTGATAAATCTTACAAGATGTTCTGTGTCCAGAAATCCAGGTGGTGAGGCAGGACCAAACAGATCATCTAGATCCTGCGCTCTCTGTAAAACAACAGTTAATGAAATTTATTTACAAAAAGATAATTTTTAACATTCTACTCAAATATATGAAATCCTTTATTCATTATTGTTTTGTCTAACAAGCTATAGATTGATACTTTATATATTTTCTTTCCACAATTATTCAAGCAATTGCATGTAATTTATATATCAACCTTCGTATAACACACACAGCTGAATGTAAGCCAAACAGAGTGAAAATAAAAAAATGCTTATAGTTTTTTTCTTAAAGTGGTCTTGATGTACCCTTAAAGGCTTTTAATACAAAATGCAGCAAGGACAACAAATTTCTCCTCTGTAATGCTGTTTACCAGGAGACTTTAAGGTGGAAGGGGGGGGGGGAGTGTTTAACAAGAAATTAATGATAATGTATTCAAATATAGATTTTTAAAACAATGAATCATTTAAACAACTTATAATTCAATTTATTGAGACATCAATGAAAATCTAACGCCCCCCCCCCCTTTAAAAATAAACAAATAAATAATATCTGATAACCCATCATTACAATGGCAAATCTTCAACCATATTTATAACTTACTTTGGGTATAGGCTGGCTTTTGCTAATATTTAGAATAGCTGGATCATCTTCTATTTCATCATCTTCAACAACCAACTGACTTATACTCTGTTCCATATATTCCTAAGTAGGTAAAAAATGTATATAAAATGATAATAAACCAAGAGGTCAAAGCAAGTCTGTGTCACTTGTCTGGCTTTTTTTTAAAGAAATGATGGTTTATATTGTGCATTTACAAAACCAATAAAAAATTCTAGAAAAAAGGGGCCTCATTGACAAGGTCGTGTTAAGTTTGTGCTTATGGATCTTACCACATACATGTAGGTTCAAATTCTGCTGTGCGAGAAAGCTTGACAGTTAGATAATGCTGGTTTTCTCTGGGAAGCCTGGTATCCCCCGTCAAACCAACAAAGTTTATGGTCTTTACTATATTAATGCTTACTTTGGATGCCAGACCAAGTGGGTTCTCTACTTACATGTTACACCTTTCAAACCAAATATCACTCCAATGAGGGCATACTACGTTTTAATCCAACTTGTACACATATTAATACAAAAATGTTTGTCAGTTTGCTTGTTGAAGGTAGACGTTTTCTTTCTTTTTTTAGCATTCCTTATTTTGACCTACCTCTTGTGACCTATAACTTCTATCTGTTGGATAATACCCAGAGTCCCTTGTTGGATACCAGACCAAGTGGGTTCTCTACTTACATGTCACACCTTTCAAACCAAATATCACTCCAATGGAGGCATACTATGTTTTCATCCATCTTGTACACATATTAATACAAAAATGTTTGTCAGTTTGCTTGTTGAAGGTAGGTGTTTTCTTTCTTTTTTTTTAGCATCCCTTATTTTGACCTACCTCTTGTGACCTATAACTTCTATCTGTCGGATAATACCCAGAGTCCCTTGTTTTATTAGCAAAGTTCCTGCTTGGATCTTCTTCAAGCTCTGCAAGTTTTTCATGTTCTTCCTCCCAATCAAAGTCCTCTGTAAAATTAAAACAATGTTATCAAACACAAAGTAACAGCATTCCATTACCTGACCACAAACATTTTTACTGATAATGTAAGTGAAAAGAAAATGAAATTCTACAAATTCTGCAGACATTGTCACAAATACAACCTTAGTAAAGGTTGTTTTACTTAATGATAAATATCAATTTTCAGAAATGACTTGCAATCTGTCTTGACATAATATTTCAATACCAAGCCATAAAACCATGCAGTTTTCAATCTTGCAATTCAGTTGGCAAGTCATCTTAACCCAGGCCTTGAAAATACAGGGGCTATTTTAAATAACTCCATCTACATTATATTACATGATGCATTATATATTAAAGGATCAGTAAAATTGCAAGAGGAAGAAATGGATTCATTTAATACTCTTTAAAACTAAAAAAGGCCAGGGTTTGTCCAAAGATTTTTTTAATGGGACTGAATTTTTATTTCAGATTCAATGGCACATAGGCTCTTTTAGATTGAACACTGAGCAAAATAAAAACCAAAGGCCTTGTTGCTCATCAGATAGCATGTTTAGTATCTATTTTTGTAGATCAACAAAATTGGTTTTCAAACAAAAGATTCCAGAAATTAATCAGTTATTGCTATTGTCATAAACAAATAAGAATAACATCAATCTTATCATTCATCTACATTTTTTCAAAACCAACACATTTTTGAAATTATAATTTTTACTCTTCCATTGGTTTGCAAAGATCAAAGGAAACAAGTTAACAAAATAATTTCATACCATCAATGTTGTCTCCAAAAGTTTCATCATTCATCAAATCTATATCTTCTTCTTCAGGGGCCTTCATCAAGTCATTCTCATTTTCCAACATCCCTGCGCCAAGCACCTGTCAAGAACAGTCAAATTATTATTGATGCAACCAAGCCTCTTTTAATGCCCAATTGAAAACTTTGACACCTATGCTTGGTATCAATTATAATGCAACTAGTCAAAAAAAAAAAAAAAAAAAAAAAAAAAAAAAAAAAAAAAATACATTAGTTTTTTAGTTCATGTATTTATCTACTAGCATACAGAAATAGATCTGTTGGTTCATGCCAAGTTTAATTTTTGTAACCCTAATGATTTTTATATGATAATGTACTTAAACTTGGGTTGGTTGTCTTTTCTCAAAAAATTCTCTATATCATATATCGATTTTAAAAAGGTTGAATTATTTTTCATCCAAGATGTACTTTGGTTTTTAAAAATTACCACCTTAATTCAAACTAAAAGACATATCTGCAGAAATCTGATTCAAAATTTTTAAAAATATGTTTGAAAAATTAATTGAGGGTATACCAACATTCATTGAAAATACTTAATACCCTTTACATAAATATAATAAAAATGAAGATTACTGAACAAAATTAAATGAATACAATTTTGACAAGGATTTTTACTGCAGTTCTGGTCTTAAATTAGACCATACATAATTTTTTACAATGTTTTATGTTTATCTTCAAAACAAAAATGTTCTCTGATGTGAAAATTAGTATGTAATTACATAAATAGTCATTTCTTCATTCACCATAAATTTCATAAAAGACATCACCATTTTGTAAAAACTTTTACAATTGAAAACACCCCCAAAAATATTTTATCGCGACTTAAGGAGAAAGAAAAAAGGACTTTTAGCAACATCTTAGCTCATATAATGACTCATAATTTATCATGCAAAGGTTGAAATCATAAAAATATCTCCATTTTCTTCGACAAGGTAAATAGTAAAATTTATCACGTAAAAGATTATCAAGCAATGTTTACGAATCACTTAATTTGTAAACGAGAAATTCCTCTTTACTTTTTACAATGTACATGATCAGAGATTAAAAAAGAATCGTTCTTTAAAAATATCTAAACGGTTTCTGTTTTAAATAACTTTGGCTAGTTTCTCCAATCGTTACAAAACGAAACTAAAAATTGATTCTATAAAATAAAAAGATTACGAAGGGCTAACCTGTTAGAAACAAATGTTATTAATTTTAACAAAGTTAGAATGAAAGAGGGAATAATAAGATAGTTCTGTAACTAGAAGTCACCTATTTTACATACAGGGATGTCGGCCCTCAACCCAAAAAACGTGTCTGCCATTCTCTTCAAGTCATTTTCACTTTGACCAAATAATCTCGACAAAATAGTTCCACTACATTTTTGCGTATAAAAATCCATGATATATCAATACTGTTAGAAATCCCAAAAATTGTATTTAAATTTATAAAATAAATAAACAAACATTAATTTAAACTTATTTTTGATAACTTAGTGAAGAACTTTATATTATACTTTTGTTTGCGAGTACTGTGTCAAGAATACGCACTTTTCCGCCATACTTCGTAAAACAACGGAAATCTCCGTTATGGACATGAAAAAGAAGAAAAATATGCATATTTCGTAGGGTTTTAAGCTTGATATGATAACGTTTACTGTTTTTTAATTATTGAACTTTTAATTTGAGGAAACAGTATGCTGTTTTACACTAAGATGGAGGTTGAAATGCTATGAACAACCTTCGTGGCATTTCCGATATGTCTGAAGTCGACATTACCGAAGACCTTCCGAATGGTGACGATTCGGCGTTCTCAGACGATCATCAACAGCATAATGGAAGTGGAGATGCACAACCTGTACAAGCTGCAGCAGCTGCGATTCAGGCTAATCATGGCGCCATCTCATCTGAACATGTTTTTGTTGCGACATCACAAGGTCTTTTGTCTGCAGAACAATTCCAAGAGGCAACTGCTGCTGGAATGAAAACAACCCACATAGTTATCCACGATCAAACACTGACAGTTGATTCTGGTCTTAAAACTCCCACTACACCGGTACCTCCTCCAACACCCGCTACCCCATTAAGTCGAGAAAAAGGTTTCAGATATCAATGGGACGACTCGGTGCATGCTGATATCCTTCCAGTAAGATGCAAAAACACAAACGGGGAACTTCATAAAGCAAAATTCGGTTCAGGTATTTTATAGCAGACGACGTGGTGTAACATTGTAAACAAGCAGTTGGCTACCCTGTTGCCTTCACTTTTTTATCCTGCATTTTGAGCACAGCCAATGTAGAGAGTACAGCAAATTGTTTTGGCACATTTTTACAGTGATTTAGTTATTTAGAGTATTAAATACATTAACAACAAAAAAGGAAAAATGAGATATAATTTCACTAGATCTATTACATAAAGTTGCATTGTAGAAATTTTAAGCCTATTAAAAACTTGAATCAGATGAATACTAAAATCTGTTCTGTGACAGGGTAAAATTAGATAAATTTTATTGTAGGTTGTATATATGAAATAATTATGTTCTAGTAAGTTTCAAACCTAGCATGTTCATCAGAGGCAGTGATCTGTAAGTTGGCGCTTTTGTTTGTTCTGCAACTGATAATTTCCTAAAGTTTGAAAATCCAAAGAAATGTTGTTGAAAAAAAAAGACTCCAAAATTGGTTTCATTATTATTGTTTTCTGGTTATATGTAAGTTTCCCAATACTTTTTCTATAAATACATTATACAATATCTAGTTTCAAATAATTCTTTAATGTAGCCTATTTCTGTGATGATAGGTGGAAGAGGAAGATGTATAAAGGCTGAAGGTGAATGGTTTACACCGAATGAATTTGAAGCACGTAGTGGCAGAGCTAGCAGTAAAGACTGGAAGAGAAGTATTAGATATGGTGGTAGAACCTTACAGTGTCTCATAGAAGATAATATACTCCATCCTCATGCAACGTCTTGTACATGTGCTGCTTGTTGTGATGATGATTCCGTAGTAAATATTTTCTTTCATAAATTTACATTCTTGCTAAATCCCCATTGCATAAGTTTACAGTCCACCAACCACAGAACTGATCAATGCCATTAAAGTAAAATACCCCTATTGGACTTGTTTATAAAACACTTTCTTAGTCTGCTTAACCTTCTGTACATCAACTGTTTGTAATGATTCAAGACATACAATATTTAGAGATAAATAACATGAACATATCAAAGATGAAGTAGGTGTTAAACTTTCAGACGGTATGACATCTTGGTAATATTTTTCAAAACTTTTAAAAAACATGAAATGTCCCAAAATCACAAAGCTGATTATGGAACCATGATTAAGTTTATTAATTTGATCGATGGAACAATGTTCTTTAAATTTTTAAAGTTAAACATGCATGTATAATGTGGTTTTCAGGGGTCTCAAAATAAACCTTTTATGTTAAAGAAAACATGTATATAACAGTTTTAAAATATACTTAAAACTGCATAGTCTGAGAAGATTCTTTTATTTTATCATAGACGGGTCCAGTTAGATTATTTGTGCCATACAAACGAAGAAAAAGAGATAGTGAGAGTGGTCCCCCATCTCCAACACAGCCTTCACAGATACCAAAGAAACCTAGAATGAATTCAACAAAATCTCCAGGACCACAAATAGCTGCAGCTCCTATAGGCCCAGTTGTACCAGCTTCATTAGGCAAAGATCAAGGTAATTTAGTGTTATTTCATTAACTGATTTTGTTGCATTGGTAGTTTTAGTAAAACTGATCTGATGATTAAGTAAGCTTGTTATAGGCAGAATTTGTCATTTTAGGCAGTCTGGGTGCCAAATACTTATTTTTCAGTCTGATCTGTTGTATTTTGTAAATTCTGTGTTTTAATAAGAACCTTAGAGATTTGGTCTAGTTTAGAGTTTCATATAATTTTTAGATTCATTTCAAAACTTATTTATTCATGCATTTTCTAACATTATAGATTTAAAATCTACAGTTCATATTAATTTAAGGAGTTGAGTAATTGTGTTTAACGTCCCAGTCAAGAATATTTCACTTACGGTATATTGAGATGTCGCCAACTTTAGACGAAAGTGCAGAAATTTTGCCTGTGCACTGTGCTGATGGTATTATACAGCAGGGTTCTTTATCATGCCACACCTACCATGATACAGGACCTCATTTATTTTGAGTGCCCATCCGAAAGAACCTTGACTTTCATTTCGTAATGCCGAGTGCTTGGCGAAAGAACAGTCACTACCCACTTTTAAGTCTTGGTTTAGACACGGTCGGGGTTCAAACCCAAGGCCTCCCACTTACGGAGCAAGCATTTTACCAACTGAGCTACCTCAGTGGTACATAGTAATTTAGCATTTCAATTAAAAAAACATAATATTAACAAAAATGCTAAATTATTTATATTTGTCTACACACAATTAAACACATAGATTTTCATTGCATGATGTTGTGTTGGCATAAAAATTATTTTAAGATTTCAAAAATTACTTTCTCTCACTCTTGGGTGGAATTGTTAGATGCAATGATGAACAAAGTCACTCAAGCCAGGAACAAATGTTCATATTGTTAAATTAATTAAGAATATTTTTTTGTAATTTAACTTTTAAGGCAACCAGCTGGATGTAATTTTAGGTTATGTTGTGTAAATCTTCATTTGATGCTGTTCAATTGTCACAAAATGTTGACAGAAATCATAGTGATCATGTTTTTTAAGACATCTCATCTTTAGATTAACTTTTTGCAATTGGCAGCAATAATTTAATTAGTATGATTACAAATACTGTAAAGAATATGCAGATATAGAACATTCCTTTATTAAATCCTTTATATTTGACATCTTTTCAATATTGACTCTTGTTTTAGAAATAAAATTGTAAGAACTAAATTTTGTTTAGGGTCTGAGGAAAGAAGCTAAAAAACTTTTGGAACACTTTTTCATGATCCTGCAATTATACAGTATGTCAAAAGCTTTTAAGTGGACTGGTATATTCCATAAACAATTTAAAATTCAGTCATTGAAAGTATTGTTGGTTTGTTTTTACAGGAATGGTAGTTTCTATTGCTGGTACAACAGCCACAGCTCATCCAATCAAAATGTCTAATGCTGATGGTGAAACTGTACAGATATTTACTACTGATGGAGCTGGAAATATAATGACTGGTGGTATGTTTTCTTACTATTAGACATTGATTCTCACTTTTATTTATTTGTATATCTTTATTTTTTTTTGTAGTAATAGTCTTAAATGCTGAAAGTGACAGTTACTCAGACAGAATCAGAGTTTTAAACACAACAGAGAAATTTGTTTCAGATAAAATTGCTTAACCTAATATTTTTCTTTTGTTTTACATGATCTTGTTTCACTTGATGTTTACATGAGATTGATCTTACATGCACTTTGCTTCCTGCTTCCTGACATCCATTTTATGGTAAAATCAGTGATTTTGCTATGGTTTTTAAAAACTACCTTCCACCGTTCAGATTGGGAAAATTTGGACCCTTTTATGTCACATATTATGCTCAGAATTTTGAAATTCATTGCAAAGATTTTATATTGTGACAATATCTAACATTTTTTGTCTGTGGACAACTGGATTTAACTTAAACTATTTGATTGTTTGTCACTATTGCCTTTTGGGGAATTTTAGTTGTCAAATTGGGAAAATTTTGTCTTATTTCTCAAGGGAAACTACCTTTATTTTGTAGTAATTTTAGGCAAACAAAACCACTGAAAATGAACAGTGTATATCTAGAGTACTCTCCCTTTCTCTGTTCAGATGAACCAGAGGCTTGTTGTATGTTGATGTATGTTTTGACTTTGGCTAGCATACTCTTAAAAAGTGAATGTTCACACAAATGCATGTGAGCAAATGTTCTCCTTAGCTCTAAGATGGGGCCCCAGGGACAAAGTTAGAAAATAATCTTTAAGCCAACATGCATTTCAATTTCTTTTTAGTGCAAATGTATAGTATCATTTCTAGAAGGGATTTGAATGATATAATTAGTCAAAACTTGTGTACAGATGCCGAATTTAATTTAAATTTTAGCATTCTCCAGTTGGTATCTCTATCCAAATCTAAGGGAGATTATTTTTAAAACATCTGGATGATTGTGATTTAGATTCAATTTAATTTCTTACATCTGGTTAGTTGACACACAAATTGTTTGCGCAAATGCAGTGGAAAACACTCACACTGTTGAACATGCATATTTGAAATGTTCTTGCATTTTTTTATTACAGTTGTTTGTTTATGCTATTTTCTGTTCACTCCTGATGAGAAAATAATCTTAGATTTGGATATCATTTGTCTTTGATCTCATACATAAAAAAAGAAACAAGATTATTTGATCTTATAGCTAAACTCACAGCATGCAGATTTGAAAACAATTTTTAACCCTTTAATTTCAGAAGCAGTAGTGATGACACCAATCCAAGTTGCTACAAAAGCTCCCCAGTCTGTTGTTTCAGTCCCAGATGTTTCAGAACAAAGACAGTGGTGGCAGCTAGAAGAGGTAAATTGTTTTGGGAATAAAAAAAAAATTTTCTTCTGAGAATAAAAATAAAAATAGAATTTATTCATAAAATTTCAAAGAAATTTTTTTTACATCCTAAAATATCACATGAATACTCAAATATTTCATACACTAGTAATAAAGACTTATTGTTTACTGATAGAAAACATTTTTCTGTTTGAATTCAGCCAGACATAAACAAAAAATCTAAATTTTACATCAATTATTATTGACAAACCCAACTTTAATAAAATGAGATTATAAGAATCCATTATGAGTATCCATGTAGGATAGGGAAATCTCACCCGAGGGGTTGAATATTTCAGTCAGAGACAAGGCTTGCAGAGTCTCTGACTGAAATAATAAAATCTCGAGGGCGAGATTTCCCTATCCTACATGGATAAATTCGTAATGGAGTATTTTTCTTCCATATAATGGAGATATTTATGCTTTTGCGATCTATGGGTCTTGACACATAAAAAAATCTAACTTTTTATTTTGACTTTTTTTCATATTTAAAAATGACCTGAAAATCCAAAAAGACCGTGATTTTAAAGTACCTACAGCATGTAGGTACCATGAAAACATATGGCAATTTGCTTTGTTTCCTAAAATTGTTTAAAAAAAAGCAATTTAAATTTCACTGCAAAATCGTTCAGAAATCATTCCGCAGACACTGCTATTTTTGGTACTATGACCTATAATGTAATTTACAACTCAAATAAAAAAATAAAGTTATTTACACTTTAATAAGGTAATAACAAAACAAAATCATGTTTAATACTGTCCACATTGAGTCATTCAAATGCTCCATCTATAAATACATATTGCACACTTTTTTCTTTTCTTGGATGTACATTGTATATACACCCGGTTATCCGGTAAATACATGTTATTCAGAATCTGTCACTGGACATCATAGATGATGCCTCGACCTTTCGACATTATAGCTTTCAACCAAGAATTCCTGAAACAGTGAGGCATTAGCAAATGTTTTCCTCAAAGTGTTTAGGTTTTCCTTTTGCTCAGTAAATTCTGTGATATTAGACTGGAAACGGGAAGATATGATTGTTTGTTTGTCAACAACGCAGATGAAAATAGTACCAGAGGAAAGGTCACATGTTCATGTGAGATACACATTTCTCACATAGGGGAAAACCCTATCTCACATGAGCAGATATGGAAGAAAATACAAATGTGTATGGTTCTAAAAGAGTCTACTTATAATAAAAATATATGTATTATGAAGCAGATTATATTTTTGAAACGATTTAAATTTCATTAGATGATGTTGAATGACCTTTATTATAGTGAAGAACTACTTTTGCTTATTATGCATTACTCTTTTTTCACTGATTAAGATTCTTTGCTAAACTGCAGCTTTTTTTAATGCACATGATTTTGTTTGAATAGGCACTTTTTGCAATGTTTGAAATATTCATATAAAAATGGAAGATTGTGAAAATTTATTTTTTAAGCCATAAAGCTTTTACAACAATAAATAAATAAATAAATAAGGGTAGGGGTAATTAATATAAAGCAACATAAAGCAATATAAAGCGGTTTTATTTTCCTTGTTTTTGGGTTTTTCCGTTGAATTATGGTTTCTAACAACATATAACACTGTTTAAAATAAATTTCAATCAACTTTATAGAAGAAATATGCGCTTTATATTCATTTTTTTATCGATATTACAATATTTGCCGAGCCGCCATATTTCCTTCAGTGCGCACGCTCAGTTCGTGTTTCCTTATGAATGAACTACCGAAAGATGGAACACCTTTTTTCCTTTAAGACTTTCCTGGTGCCGTAAATAATTAATAATGTGCACTAAATTTATAATAATAATTAAAATAATATTAATAAAAATTATAATAATAATAAAAGTAATAATTTTGCTTTATCATTTTCTTATGCTTTTCGTTTCTGTTTTTTAATAATTAAAATTATAAAAAAAATAATAATAAATAAAGTTTTTCACAGGCTTCCCTTTTTTAAAAAAAGAAAATTTATTCAATTTTATAATTTTTTTTTAAAGTTCAGTCTGGCAGCACCAGAAAAGTTTCGACCCCTTTTAATACTTAACTAAAGTTATTAAACTAGTGAAACTGAAATAATAAATGATTTATAAGTTCTCCTGGGGACCAAAATATTTACATAATATACAAAAAGTATGATACAATATATACATAAAAATTATCAAGAAAGAGTCGGGTTTCGCACATATGTGCATGTGCTACAGGCACAGCACCCGGACCAGTATGTTAAAATAAAAATAAGTACTGAATATGACAGATGGCCTTATGGTAACAGATAAAATAAAAAAAAAAAATAATAAAGTCGGGTGGCCCACATTTGTACGATACAATAAATAACAAACTTTTAAATCCTAGCTATTTTGGATAGCGAATTCTTTTTTTTTTTTTTTGGATCGAGCTCTTCGTTTCTGACCCGGTTTAGTGGCAATGACACTTGTTTTAGGGACTTGTAATAGACCATCGGTTGATGTGACCAGTTTTGAGTTTGAATGCTTGAAATCATAATTTTTTTTTAAGTATGCTATCTTTCTCATGTTCCGATTTCCGTTCCCAAACAGTTTCTTTAATTTTTATGTACTGAAATTAAGGAGCGAGTTCGAATTCCCCAATGCCATGAATCGCTATTTTAATTAAATTTTCCTCCCTTTCTAAAACTTTATCAAATCCGGACACCTTTGAGGTTTCCACTTTATAGCAGCTTTTAATGAATGATTTATCGACTCGCAGTTCAGTATTATTTTTCTAGGAAGTTGAAACTTTCCCACAAACCTGTCTTGTTTCGAATTCAAGATTCAGAAGTTTTAAGATCAAAATCTAAAAGTGTATTGGAATTAGATAAACCATTGTCCCCGAACAAATTGTCCGTAATAGGCCTAATTTCCACACCTGACATGCCGATTTTACGACGAAGATGATATTAAACGTTATTAGTGCATAACGTCATATTAACCCAGGGAAAGGCTGATTTTAAAGCCTTGATAAGAGCTTTTTCCTCATCTGTTCCTATTACCAAATTATCCAAACTTATCTCGGTATGGTTTATTTTTGCATTAAGAACTCCCGAAATATTCGAAAAAATCTCTGGTTTGATGTGGACTCCTCATCCCAGTGTAAAACGATCGGCCCTAGAATGACAGGACAAGTAGATTTAGACCTTTTTAGCTCACCTGAGCCAAAGGCTCAAGTGAGCTTTTCTGATCAAAATTTGTCTGTCGTCGTCGTCGGCGGCGGCGTTGTCGGCGTCGTCGTCGGCTTCGTCGTCGTCGTCGTCCGCGGCGTAAACTTTTACATTTTCAACTTCTTTTCTAAAACTATGAGGTAGATTTCAATGAAACTTGGTCAGATGCATATATGGGCCAGTGCAATTCAGATTTGTTCGTGACGTTGTCATGGCTCCCAAAACTAGGTCAAGGTGACCCATGGTTTCAAAAAACTTAAAAAATCTTCTTCTCTGAAAGCGATGATGGGAGAAAAAATCTGATGTGATATTTGGCTTCTCTAGGGTCTTAAGCTTATAAATTGTTCATTTCGTGAAATTTGGTAAAAAATTAGGTTACGCGTTTTTGCGTTTAATTTTGAAAATTTCGTAAAATGGCTTCAAATTATTATAACTTGACTATATGAATAGATATTGACATGGGGTTTTCAGTTTTGACTTTTTCTTGAAATAACCTTCAAAATGGGGTCAAGGTCAAAGTTCAAGGTCATGACCTAGTTTGTAATTTGTGCAGTTTTAGGCTTTTTTCTTCCAAATTATAAGAGATATATAATATTAAAACATTGTTAAAATGTTTAGCAGGACAAAATGTAAAAAGGTACAAAGTTTCGTAACTGTATGATAATGCATGTAGGAGTTGTTGCCCCTGAAATGTTATTTTTTTGCTAAAAAGACTAAAATTGTGCGTTAGCTTGAAAACTATAAACTTTTTGTATAGGCATGTATTATAGAATATTGTAGGTATTGACACGACAAACATTTTGATATATGGCTCAAGGTCATACATTCAAAGGTCAAGGTCATAGGTGCATAAAAAGACTGAAATTGTTAATTATCTTGGAAACTATTAACTTTTTGTATTGGCATGTATATTAGATTATTGTAGGAATTGATATGGTGATCATTCTGATATAAGATTCAAGGTTTTACATTTGAATGTCAAGGTCATAGATGCATAAAAAGACCCAAATTGTTAATTATCTTGAAAACTATTAACTTTTTGCAAAGCTATATATACTAGAATTTTGTAGGTATTGATATGACAATCATTTTGATATGTGGCTCAAGGTCATACATTCACAGGTCAAGGTCATAGGTGCATAAAAAGACTGAAATTGTTTATTATCTTGGAAACTATTAACTTTTTGTATGGCAGGTATATTAGAATATTGTAGGAATTGATATGGTGATTATTCTGATATAAGATTCAAGGTTTTACATTTGAATGTCAAGGTCATAGATGCATAAAAAGACCCAAATTGTTAATTATCTTGAAAACTATTAACTTTTTGCAAAGGTATATATACTAGAATTTTGTAGGTTTTGATATGACAATCATTTTGATATGTGGCTCAAGGTTCTACGTTTAAAGGTCAAGGTCATAGATGCATAAAAAGACTCAAATTGTTAATTATCTTGGAAACTATTAACTTTTTGTATGGCATGTATATTAGAATATTTTATGTATTTTTGCAAATGATTTTGGATATATCCTCAGGTTGGCCATGTCCTCAGGTGAGCGTTAAGGCCCATGGGCCTCTTGTTATTAAATTCGTGATTAATTCTATTCGTCGGTGCATGGCTTCCCATATCCATTGTAAATCTCCTTGTATGCAATTATATCTAATTAATTTAATTATCTAATTATAAAGGCTATAGGTTTATGTAAAAAATAAACTAAATAAATAAAGAAATGAAAAAATAAGAAAATAAATTAATTTATAAAAATAATATAATATAAAAATTATAAATAATAAATTATAAATTATAATTTTATAATTATAATTATAATTTAGATTTATTATATACAAATTATAATTGAGAATTATTATATACAAATTATAATTTAGATTCATTGTATAAAAATTAAAATTTATATTCATTATATAACTATTATAAATTATATTTTTTAGATAATAAAAATTGTAAATAATATTTTATAAATAATAAAAATCATAAATTATATTTAATAAATAATAAAAATCATAAATTATATTTTATATATAATAAAAATCATAAATTATATTTTATAAATAATAAAAATCGTAAATTATATTTTGTAAATAATAAGTATAAAGTATTTTTTTTTAAAATAAAAATCATACAGTATGTTAGGGCTGTTCCAGAAAAAACTGTATGGGTGGGTTTGAAGGCACTTTTTTGAAACCCCCACCACCCACAATTTCTTTTTTTTTTCTAATACAACCACCCGTAGAATTTAATTATTCAGAGATACCACCACCCATATAAATAAATTAAATCAATAATAAGTTTTAGATCAATACAGGATGTATCCTCATAAATGTGATATTACAATTAAAAGTAACAATTCATACAAAAAGTTCTGAGGAAATGGAATCAACTCCTCAGATGCAGTATTCCCCACATGCAACCTCCATTTAACTTGTAAACTTTGCAATTATCACAAATTACAGAGGTCCCATAAAATATGATTCTTGCTTGACAGGAAAAATCTCACTTTAAAATATTATGAAACCTTGTATTCAGACTATATAAAAGAAATTATACCATCTTTTTTACTTCTCTAACCTTGTTAATCTTCCACATTCCATGCCGTATGGTATTACTGGTGAAACACCACAATGTGCCCCCTTGCACTAAAGGTGAATGGACAGGATTCTCTGTCCCACTGTATACAAGTTGGACCTTTTTAAGTAATGTCTCTTAAATAGCTTTCAGAAAAGCTTAGTACCCTGATAAATGCCCAAGCCATTATATATTTTGTTGTACATGTATATCCATATGTACATTTATAATGTTGAATTTTTATGGACACTGGGTACTTCAACCAGTTATTGGGATAGTTTTAAAAAATTGAACAAGGATCATTTTTAATTTTTGAAAGTATATTTGTACATCCCAAGTTGTGCAATGTATCGAGCTTTTAATTCTTTTGTTTATGCTATGTTTCCTTTTTGTTGCTTACATTTGTCAATTTTGCATTTTTCAGATGCAAATAACTGCAAATTAGGCAATGAAAAATAATTAAAAAAAATTTTTTTTTTTTGATATGCATTTATTTATAGCCTAGTTATTAACACCACAATTACTAATCAACAGATAAAATGGACTTAACTCTAATACTGAGATAATAATACAAACTGTGTTCAGTTTTTCAAAATACAAACAAAATTCAGTTAAGATTATTCTTTGTCAGTACTTACAGTCAGGTAACATTTTAATCATAAAATCACTGCAATATTACAAAAATTTCTACGTAAATGAGAGAAAAATTTATGGCTAACGTAATTCCCTATGGGCCTCTCACTCTCAGACGTTGCTGACAATGCTGGTTCATTAACATTAAATTTCGACTGGAGCTGAATGAAATAATCCTTACAGTTGTCAAAAGATAAAAGATCGTTTCTTTATAAACCGATATCTTTATAAACAGATAAACATTACTAAAAGTCGGCGATATTTTGCTCCATTTAATGGGGGAATCCCATAAACAGTTACATTCGCGTTCATTAGCTGTTACGAGATAGAAATTTATTAACTTTAATTTGATTGGCTCAACCATATTCTAATTTTAACATTCGAGGGGTATTCCCGGAAATTGCCAACATGTTGGCGATGTTTGATCAGGTTTAAACTCAAATTAACGTTAAAATTTAAAATCAAATATGTACCGTTTGATCAAAGACAATTTTAAATACAGGTATGAACCCCATTATGCCAGAAATTAAACACGATCTCTTTGAACGCGAACATAGCGGTATTTCAGAGGGGGGTGTAGAAATGCATGGTCTTCCTTTTATTTCTTAGACGTATCAATCATTTCTAATAATATACTTGACACCTATGAATGTATTTTTGTATTCTGTCAGCCCGTTCTGCTCCAACCAAGCGCAGACGTCTTCAACTGACCTCGGCCACATGGCGGAAATTTTCTGGATTAACACAAATAAGCAGTCTTCGAACCGTCTTTATGTCGGTACACAAAACAACAATACAGGGGAGCTAACTTGTTTACCTTTTTTTTGTTACCGTGATGTCATATAAACGATTATTTCCTGCAGTTTAATTTGTTTAGAGGAGAGGCAAGTTTTCGCGACATAAAAACGACAGAAATAAATTAAAATAATATAAATTTTGCGACAACCCATAGAATTTAATTTATTTGAGATACAACCACCCACAGAAAATAAATGTCAGATACCCCCACAACCCACAGAAAAATATATCGTTTGCCGTCAAAGGGTACCATGTAATTTTTTCTGGAACAGCCCTTAAATATATCCTTTGATCTTTTGATCTTTCATTTTATTTTAATCCTTCAGTAATCACAAGTGCGCGTGTCTTTGAGGAAAAAAGGTGTTCCATCTTTCGGTAGTTCATTCATAAGGAAACACGAACTGAGCATGCGCACTGAAGGAAATATGGCGGCTCGGCAAATATTGTAATATCGATAAAAAAATGAATATAAAGCGCATTTTTCTTCTATAAAGTTGATTGAAATTTATTTTAAACAGTGTTAAATGTTGTTAGAAACCATTATTCAACGGAAAAACCCCAAAACAAGGAAAATAAAACCGCTTTATATTGCTTTATATTGCTTTATGTTGCTTTATATTAATTACCCCTATCAAATAAATAATAATGTAATAATAATAATAATAATTTCAAATACAAAATGTTTGAAGTTAGAAATATTTCTGGATGGATACGTCATTATCCAAAAGTTTAATATGCATTTAAATTATTTTAATAGTCATTTGCTACCTGTAACACTCAATTAAAATTAAAATTACTGCAACTAATCCTGTGTGAAAAGTTTTCTTGAATAAGGTATAACCTTGTGATACAAGAATTGAATATTTTCAGTCTGCATTTCATTAATTACCTGTACATGCAAAATGATATATTTTTATGTTCAGCCAAGATCCTACATAAAAGCTAACATAGATCAAAGTTTTCATTGGAGTTTTCACATTTAAGTTTAATGCGTTTAAAATTCATTGGAATTAAATGAACTTTATTTTTAGTTAGCTAATGGTTTACTAGCTCAAGCTCAACAGTTAAAAGCAATGATAGAACAAGCTAAACAGCAGAGCCAGATGTCCAGAGATGGTGCTATACAACAACTCAAACTTCAGATGGAGAAAGAAAAGCAAGAGGTAAATATTTCTTCCATGTTTTCTTTTGATAAGGTTTTACAGAAAATTATATATATATATATATATATATATATATATATATATATATATATATATTGAAATTTAAAGCTAAAAACGAAACAAATTTCTTTGACAATCCTTATGTTTTCATTCATAAAGTTTTAAATGTAGAAATTGTTGTATAACAAATGAGGTTACCTATCTTATATTGGGCTATCAGGTTTTACATACTGCTCTTTCTTTGAGCTGTCCTAAATGAAGTTCATAAAAGCTAATGTCATAACTATAATGGGAAGCTATTTGATGGACAAATGGTCAATATGTAGTTTAATAATGTAATGAAGTAGATGTCCAATTCTTCTAACTGCTCTTGTCGAGTCGTCATTTGATCTGTATAAAATAGCACAAGGCCTTTCATTTTTGTAAATGTGTGCTTCTAATAAATGAAACATGTAGACGGATAGTAGAAAAGTATCCAAGGGTTTGTGATGAATTTTATTGCAGACTAGTTGTGGTTTCAGTGGTACAAGGTAGAATAATTTCTTTGAGTATTTCATTGACTATTAATGATGTTTACAAAGATATATTCTTTCTTTTCAAAGATATATTCTTTTTTTTAGGCTCTGAATGCTGCCAGAATAGAATCACAAATGAACCTGTCAAGAGCAGTAATGGAAGAGAGACAACAAAAAGACATAGCAATACAGCAGGCATTAGCTACAGCAAGGGCAGAAATGCAAGATAAAATGGACAATGTTACTATAGTGTCATGTGAGAAAGTCACATACAATGATACCTGGGCTCATCAAGGTACACAGAGCAACATTGAGAGTATTATGGATGCTGAAGTTGAAGAAGATTCAGACAAGGAGAAATAAGATGTCAGATTTATGTCATCTAGATCATATCTTTAAGCATTGCATATTGACTTTAAAATCATATGTAGATAATAATGACAAGTGTTATTGTAAACTTATTGTTGATAAATCATCATAATCATATCATTCAAATCAGTATATAAAATCAACCATATTCTTTGTATATTTCATACTGAATGAAGCGTAGTTTGGTACGATATTTTCTTTTTGTAAAAACCTTTCATTTGAATAAGTATGCATATTTTCCTGACCTAAAAATTAACCTACATGAAACTTTCAAAGTGAAAAGATTATTAAAAACCCCTCATCGGCAACATTACATCACATTCTGTCAACAAGTTTTGAGTTTGGTACAAATCATTTTATTAAATGCTTCATCATTTCATAGTTGGTAAATTTTGTTATAAATAACTTACATTGGGTGTATTTCAGGGCTCCAGATAAAATGTCTTATCGTCATATTTTATTTTCTTAGAAGATATCCTTCAAAATCTAAAGCGTATCAATAATGTTTCAATGAAAATGAAAAGAGTGTTTTTCTATTTTTGGAAGCATTCATTAAAATCAGAATAACTACTAACATTAATACTGTAATACACTCAGTTTAACCAAATTTAAATGTTATGTGTTTGTGTAGGATGGTATATGATAGCATATTGGTTTGTCAACAATTACATTTTAAAAAATGTGACATAATCAAAGCATATTTACACAGATAGACCTATTTTCAGGAGCTCAGTTTATTATTTGTATATTTACTCTCCATTTTATCTGTTATCTCAATTTTCATTATTGTATTTGTGTTTTAGAAATCATCACAAAGTATCACTGTCAAAGGGATTCTCTTTGAAGTAAATGCTTGTGTAATTCAGCTATTTATTTGTTTGCATCCATGTTCTGTTCTTAAATGCAAATATTCATGAGTCTAGATTACAGTAAAAATTAGACTTTGCCCTACAATTATGTGAATTTTATTGTTTAAAATTTGTAAAATTGCAAGATTTTAACCATACGTGTGCAAAACCTGAATTAAGTTAAAAAGTTGGATTTTCAATATAAATAGATAACTTTCATATTTTAAGCCATCTTTTTAGACACATAGGCAGGGGTTCAAAATTCTATTCACAATGGTAGGTCCAGGACTTTTTGACTTTATCTTTTGGTAGGTCCCAAATTGAGATTGGAAAGTACAATATCAGCACTAGAAGGTCCATGTGCGCTAGAATCAAACTCATGTTGATCAACTTCACTTATATTCTTGATTAAACAAATATATCATTTACAACTAACAAACACTCAAGTGATACATTTGTCACAGTGGAATTTGAACCCCAGCATAGGTTGAAACAGTAGCATGCTTTTAAATTTTTGTATTTTCATCCGTCCAGGAAATTTTATATGTATGAAGAATTGAATTACAAATTTTGAATTTTGAAGATCTGATTTGATATAGGCATTGCAGATTTTAAGTTTGAACGGTACTTACCATCATTGCAATAAGGTTCTTTTAATTTCATTTTCAAAGTTGATGTGAGGATTCAAACAATATCTAATTATCAGGTTTGTCTGTCTAAATAAAAGACCATTTTTCGTTTTTTTGTTTTTTTTTTAAAGCAAATCATGTTGTCGAAGTCACACTTCAAATATATGGATTAGTTTTACTTCTTTGAATCATGTTTCTGCATTCTCTAATAGTATTTAACTACAGCAAAGTTATTTGAACAGACGTTATTATCTCCCTTAGACCATACACATGATTAAGGCCAGTACCGGTATACATGTATTTCTATCTCTATATCAGGTTTCAATGGAATTAGTTTGATTATAGATACAGATGTTGGAACAGAATTTGAATTCAATGTCTTTAACATGATGTACAATTTGTCAGTTAATTTGAAAAAAAGTTGTTGAGCTATACATTGGATTTATCAACGAATAAAAACAAGATTTGTTTCTATATTTGATGTTAAATTCCTGAACAACAAAAACAGAATTTCTCTATCTTTTAAAAATAGAATGTAGTTGCTGTGCTGACAGACACCAGATAAAAAACTAAATGGAAATGTTAATATGTATCATTAAAAAGCAATCTTTATTGTAATGCTTGTAAATATTTTTCATATGCTCTTGTATATTTTTGTAGGTGCCAATTTAAAATTGACATTGTAAATGTTTTTAAGTTAAATTACAGCATATATATATAATTTGTATTATGTTTGTTGTTTTATTATAAATAAGCAAATGCATAAATTGATTTAAAAACTCTTGTTTTATAGAGTTCAACAACAAATTGCAAGATATATATGTATATGGAAAATATAACATTTTTATCCCTGTTAGATATACAATATACATTAATGTAGTGAAAATTCTGGCAAGTTGGTGAACATTTTCTTAGGGAATATCCTGCAAAAAGGGGCAAGTACTCTTGTTGTGAAGGAATTTCTGTACTAATATTCTCTAAACCTATTAATACTTCTTAGAAATATGAGGTGCTGCTGATGGAGAACCTTTTTATCATGATTATGTATATTTACAACTTTTCCAGAACAAATGAGCCAATGATAGGGAAACCTGATGTGTATGGGTCATTCTACATAAAGTGGAAGTTTTGAGTTTCAGTAATCTGTTTTTTTCAAGTTTCATTCTTGCAAACATCAGCATACAAGAAAGGTGTCTTAACCTTAAAATGAAAATTCCTTGGGTTTGGTTCTCAAAAATAATCAGGCATAGTGGTCAATGTTACTATTTTTAGAACAGTGGTCAGACCTAACTGTCATTCCTGTTACCAGAATTTATAATGGTACCTAGTCTATACTATAATGATTTCACATAAAATGCATAGCATATGTTAAATATAATAATTCTGCAAAACTATGACATAAAAATATATCAAGTCAGTGGTTGCTATGGCAACATTTCTTAGCAAAATACCCTAATATTAGTTTTGTGATGTATATTAAAAACTTGTATTTTCTGTAAATAATGTTACAAGGACTTGCAGAAAATTACCTTTGTTTATAATTTCAAACTAGTAAAACTTTAGATTTTGACATCATTTATTTTTGTTTTCCTTTTTCAAGAAAAACAAAATCATGGGAAACTATCAGGTAACAGGGATTACAAAAAGTAACAGTAATGACAAGGTTCATAGAAACTATTTTATTGAAAGAATGAAACAATGTCATAATACAAAACATTAAGAATATTAATATCTAGAACAAAAATAAAAATTTGTTTTTCAACAAATTTGATTTTCAATGCAAACAGATTAATCATTCGGTATTATTTTTCAACTTTGAATCGATTTTTTCCTAATTGTTTCAGTTTTGGAATGATCTCGAGAATATCTCTTTTATAGTACCAACAAATATCCTTTTTACTAGGCCAAAAAAACTCATCCTTGTTTTTGTCGTGCAGCATTGTTTTAACTTGAAACTCGCACCCTTTTACTTTCAGTACCAACCCTACATAATGGACACCATCATACTTTACAATTACGTATTTATTCAAAAATTCTTCATTTTCTATTGAATTTGTATTTGAGTTTACCAAAAATTTACATTGATCATAGTTTTCTTCATCCCAATCTACTACCCCCCCTTTTTTGTTCATGAGGTTTGTGTCAATAGTCTCTTCTGTACCCTTTTCAACATCTGATTCTACCGCACCCCTTATCTCATTTTCAACATTTGATTCCTCCAGTCGCCCTTTCTCACTTTCAACCTCTGATTCTTCCACTTGCCCTTTCTCATTTTCAATATCTGATTCTACCACTCCTCCTTTGTTATTTTCATCATTTGATTCTACCACTACCCCTTTCTCAGTAATAAATGGAGGTAAAAGCACAACAAAATGGTTTGGCACCCAATGTTCCTTTCTCATGTCAGATCTTGTTGACGTCCACATCATTTGTACCACTATATCTGATGATCTTTCTTTCGGTTTAATAAGTCTATGCAGGTCTTTCCTAACGTTTGGATTTCCTAATTTAGGATAAACTGAAAATAGGTTACAATGCAAAACATTTGCCAAAGCAAAAAGCTGCCAGATCCCCATGTAAACTTTATCCTTACATATTTCCATCACTTCTCTTTCAAATATTTGCCTTATAGTGTTTTTTGTTAACCTCTGATCTTCCCAGTAATCTGAATACATTGCAAAGTTCCCTGGAAGTTTTGTTGCATGCTTATCAAGAATGTCAGTCCCTAAACGTAAATATGATGGATCAAGGTATTGTTCCTCATTTAAGACTAGTTCAATGACAATTCTGGCACGTATTTCTGTTGAGTTATCTTCGTGTCCAAAAGCAAATATGCTTCCACAGTGAGCCATGCAGTTACCATCAGCTTTCACAGTAACAGGATATAAGATTTTGTCTGATGGTATATCATCAGGACAAATGTCAAGACTGTCCAAATCTACAGACATACTGTCATCTACTATACTCAGATTATCATGGGTTTTCAATTGTTCCATTTTCATTCCATAATCTTTACATTTCTTTGACAATATCTTAAAGTTCTGAGACTTTGCTAAGTCTTGAAGTAATCCCTTAAAATACTGTTCTCTTGTCACTTCTGTAAAAGTTTCATTGTCTGTCTTGGATTTTTTTGTATCGACTGATCTCTTCTTTGTGCTATTTCTTTTCCTCTTATTGTCTTTGATGGATATGAACTCAAACTTCTTTCTTGAAATACATTTGCAGAATGCATCCATGCATCTACAGCTGATAACTCCATATTCTACTGATCCAACAGTTTTAGTTGCTATCTGATGCAGTCGCAATGTTCCTGGAATAGGTAATAACTTCACCTTGTTTATTTCTTCAAGGGCCTTTTCTATTTTCTCGGGGGTGACATAATACAATTTGGTTGAAAGGTTTTCTTTTGCTAGTATTCCATGCAATGTACATGCATTGGGTATATCTGCACCTCCCCTTACTAAACGATCAGCTGTCCTTTTTATCACAGCCCCAACACCATCTGGTATGCCTTTGCCATGACCCGCTTCTAAAAAGTTCCAAACCCCGGTTTCAATCCCTCTCAGTGCCATTTCTGTTGACAGCATATAGAAATTACATTTCTGCCTGTACTGTGTTACAGGACCATCACTGAAGAAGTACATATTTTGTACTGCCGGATACTTTGTTTGAATTTCATTAAGCACTGGCCGCAAATGTTCCCACACAGCAGCTGGGGAATGGTGTAGGGAGTCGCTGATGGTACAAAATGTGTTTGCTATACCATTGTTTCCTATATAATACACCCCAGTGTGTAGCGTAACTTGTTTTGCTGATGCCCCAAAGTGCATGCTCTGTACTTCTTTATGAAGTTTACACGTGTAATTTTCTGAAAAGTCTATATGTATCAAGCATTCTGTACCTTTCATGGAATTTCTCAGTTGTCTATAATACAAATATTGGTTCTTGATGTTGAATAAATGTTGTTTAAATTTTAATAGTTGTATTTGTAGTTTACATATCAATTCTGATATTAGGCCACTTTCTTCTTTCTTTACTGTGAATGCTACTGCTTGTTTTCTACTTGTTCCACCTTTCGTAATGTTTCTCTCCTCTTTTACAGTGGTCCACTGCATCCAGCTGACCGTTTCATCTGGACTGTACTGTTTTATTTCCAGCTGTTTGTCTTTGCATTTCATACATGTATTGTACATGCAATTGATGTCATCCATTGAGCAAACCATACTTTTCACCAGGTTTTCTGGATTGTCGGCTTCTATTAATTGTAAATAATGGAGTGTTTTTGTCAGCATTTCAATATTGCTGTGTACTTTACAAATGCACGTGTCTCTGTCTGCCTCAGTAGGAATCTTTATCCAGAAAGGCTTCATCTTACAAAACAAAGAGTAGCTTATTTGTTTGTGTTGATTTTCTGCCAAATATTTTTGATGTAGATTTTTTAAGCTATCCAACAATATTCTCTTCTGTTTTTTGTTTTTTCGTAGTGTTACAGTTTGCTTTTTTCCTGGAAGAACTCTACTATTGTCATCTCTTGTGTAAAACTCTGTGATAAGAGGACCTAACTTTTTGGATTTTGTACTTCTTGTCTGTAATGTATTTGACTTGTCTTTAAACTTCCTGTAGTGAAACCCAATATGCTCTGCAGCATAAGTTCTGAGTTTATATTTCTTGATAAGAGCACCACTAAATAGGTTACAATAGACCTGTTTTTCTCGCTGGTCTTTAGTTTCAGCATATTTCAATCTTAGATCTGATACCATTGCACTGTGGAACAATAAAGCTTTTCTCAACTTCATTGTATTTTTTATTATTTGACTTGCTTTCTGTTTTGGAGTCATTACAGAGGTACCTAATCTTTGCAGTCTCTTTCTATATTTTTCAGCTAATTTCACTTGCTGTTTCAGCTTTCCCTGTAAAACTTTTACTTGTTTAGATAGTTTTCTCTGTTTCTTTCGTTTTGATGTTTTCTTCTCATCGTGTTTTTCCAGAACCGTCTCGTATGTTTTCTGTGACTTCAATTTGTTTCTGTGAGTTGTTTGAGCACTTCTCCATTGTCGTCTCCGATGTCTTTTCTCTCTAGGTGTACATGAATTAATCATCTTTTTCTTCCCTGTTGCTTTGTCATTTAAGTATTTTTGCCTTTCTGCTTCCAAGTATCTTTGCCTTCGAACAGGGTCTGCATCTCTCCTTTCACGGTACAATTTTTGCTTTTCAGCTGGTGTTAAAGGCATTTTCTGAAAATATAGAAGTTGATAATTTTATAGAATTTTAATTATTTTATTACTAATTATTTCAAATATACTCATTACTGTTAAAATGGTAAATAATATGCCATTTTATTTTTGGGTTGAAAAATTAAGTCCCTACATAAGTTACTGTATATCAGTCATTACTGTTATGTGACTTGTCAGTCCTGTTACTTAGCCTTTGTTGTAGAAGTCCCTTATATTGATTGAAAGAAATAAAGAAATCATCATAAAATTTTAATGATCAGCAATCTGAAATAAGATTGGTAAGAAAAAAATTATAATTTAATGAATCCTGGTGACTTAGGTATTGATAGATTGATAACTGTACATATAGACATTTGTGGTGTCATTACTGTTACAGAGTCCATCATTACTGTTACCTATTGTGTCATAACTGTTACAGTACATCAATATTGTTCAAACAAGTAATTATTATCTTGATGTAAGCATGCTGTTGTGCTGAAAACCAGTAAACATAGGAATAAATTTGTTATTTATTTATATTTTATATTTAACTGTTGATAATATGTACTACTTAACTTTTAAAACTTAGGTCATTACTGTTACCTGTTTTGTCATTACTGTTACATGTCTCGTCAATTCTGTTACTTTTATTTTTAATTTAACATTAAAATCAAATAAAATCAGACTCTTTATTATCTAAATATTTAACTAACTTTACAAGCTCACTAAGTGTATTTAAATGCTTTAAATTTGGTTTCTTGTTTGTTCTGAGGATAAATTATTGCAAATATTAAGATTTTTAGTTTACTTTTAGCCAGTTAGTAACAGGAATGTTATCTTTATTGTCATTCCAGTTACTTTGAGGTTAGTAACAGAAATGACTGCAACAGTAATGACAAAATTTTATTTTTTGGAAAAATGAAGGTCATTGCAAGGACTTAAGTGGGAAATGTTTATATTATTTAATTTATGCACCAGGTTCATTCATGTACATAAATAGGGTTAGTTTCTAGTTTACACAAGCAAGCTATACAATTATGTACAGTAATGACAAAATAAATTGAATTTTAACACTTACCTACAAAGTGTTATTTGCATTTTCCCTCCACACAACTTTTCCATCAGTGAAACAGCATGATGTAATACAGGAAGATCATGAGTGACATCTAGCAAAATTAGCACCATCTAAGGACAATAACTCTCACAAAAATAATTACTTGAACTTTAGTAACAGGAATGACAATTTTTTTTGGGACAACCATTTAGACCCTCAGGTGGGTAAATTTTTTTTCTTTCAAAAATCTGAAAGTTCCCTATAAAAATACAGCTTTGTATCTATATTTCCATTCTAGTTAAATGTATAGGAGTAAATGCTTAAGATTAAAAAACTGATAGAAAATTCTTTACTCTCTCCACTGGGACAACAGTTTTGCATTGTTTTGGACCTTACTTAGCATTTGGAAACTAGGTTTCCATAGCAACTGTTGGAAAATTAATTTTTACATGTAAAGATATAGTGTTGTACTTTCAAATTAAGATATAAAAGTAACATTATTATCAGCCATACTAATGTATAATTCTCCGGACAGAAACTTTCCACTTTATGTAGAATGACCCGTATGTTCTTTGCCAAAACCCTTTCAAGTTTGTGATGTTAGTTGACCTTGACCTGAATTCAATGATCATAGGGACTTCAATTAATAAATTCTTAAGGTATATTTGTGTCAAATCAAAAACATGTCAGAGATTCAAATACAACATCAGAACAATGACGAGATTTAGCCGACATGCGAATGCTTAAACCATATTCATAATTGCGATTCTTAAGTCATTTGGTGATTGATTAGGCACCTATGAATGGATAACTTTTGTGTAATTTGTAAGAGATATTATTTGTTAAGTCACAGCAGAGTTAATTTTAATTAAAGTTTTTGTGTTACTTTACTAGATGTAAATTGTTGCATAAAAGAAAAATATTGGAGATTTTTGACTAAGTGGTAAATATGAAAATGCTTGATTAACTAAACATGATGCTTTATTGGACGGGACAAATGATACCTACTGCTTCGTTATAAATGGATACCCTTTTTTAAGAAACTCTGTGAATGCTCTGCTCCATCCCCCACCAAAAAATGAAATAAAGAAAACTAAAAAAAAATATAAGATGCTGAGTGACAGAATTATTAAGGGCCCCATTTAGTTCGTTTGATATATAGTAAAAACAGTTAATTTGCCATTACATATTTTTTCTTTTTATTTAAAGTATAAATTTCATATATAGAAAGCGTTTAACATGTAGCTTTTCTGTAATTTTTGTTAATCTAGTTTAGAAAGGTGTTATTTTAAGTAGTCCAAGTCTTTTTTTAGAACAGCTGGTACAAACTGAATGATTTATTGCGATTTGTCCCTGGTTGGTGCATATTTAAAATTATTTGAAATCCCATTGCAAAATGTGCTTAAGTCATACAAGCCCCATTGAGCCTCTTGTCTGTTTGCATTTTAAAGTGTTATAGTTTGGGGATTGAGCTGCGTCATATAACACTTTTTACGTTTATATAACACTTGTAAATTATACTGGTATTAATTTTACAACTAGAAACACACTAGAAAACAGCATATCTTTGAGAATACAATCCCCGTAAAACCACAATGTTATATACCGAATAACCCTGTACCATTTTAATAACAACTTTGTTATTATTTTACTAATGGTAATATGAATTTCATTTCCCTTTCTGTCAATATTTTGGAGAAGTATTATTGGTTAAGTCAAAACGTGTCCTCGTAATGATTAGTAGGTATGAAACAATTAACAATAATTATGTGGTACAATACTTCGGTACTTAAGCTGTTACGTACAGGAACATATCACTTGATACCATTTTGTCATAACCTGTGTCATTATATACAAAACTTGCTCTATGTCGGTAGTCCCAAATAGCATAGCTGTCAATAGTTTTCAAAGTTAAGCTGGAGAGAATCCCGGCAAGGGATTGATAGTCTGAACTTCTTCTGACCCTAACACAGTTGATGCCTGGCAGCTGTGTGAAGGCACAAAGTATGTTTGGTCAGAGGATATTTAGGCTAGATGTGGGATCCTCTCTCCGGAAAAAATGAAACAATGATTCTCCTGTAATTTGAGACGATACATGTATTATCTGTAATTTTCAACACACAAAAGTCAATAAGAAATATTTGTCCAATTGGCAATTATGAGCATTTCTGAAAAAAACCACTAAATATGTATGACAATCGCAACTCGTGTGACTTGACAGGTATGCAAACGTTGCTTTTTTACAGGGTGAACTAGCTGTTCTTTAATTTGTCCTTTGGCAAAGTCAACAAAATCTGCCCTCACTTTTCCACTGTACTGTGTTGAATAGTACTTATATTGTTCACCATCATCAGTGCTAGGTTATTTTTAGCAATGTCTTTGAAAATCGGTCTTCCTCGGAAAATTAAGTCCTTTAAATCGGAAAATTTTCGCGAGAATTGTCATTTGGCGTTCATGCAATTTGCGACAGCCCACTGTCGTTCATAACGCATGAACACTGACAAAAAGAATGTCATTTCGTCTATTTACAATTTCTTTAACCAATTCAGTTCTATTTCAGATGATATATCCTAAAAATCACCTTTTCAATATGTCAGTTTACTGCCAACCTCCACATCGTCAAAATGGAATATCTCAACGTCATGACGTCAGAAAGATCAGAAAGGTCATCAGCGTTCATAGCATATGACCGCAAGAGTCATAGAGTCATAGAAAGAAAAATAATAGCAATTGATAATATATTGTGATCTTAGTAAAGCAAATAACACAAAAAGGGGGTAAGGAGCATAAAATTAAATTACTGACGAAAATCAATTTTGGACAAGTTGAAATGTATTTCTTTTATAACATTCACATATAAAAATTAATAGTAAAATGTGTAAATTATGTACATCCATGTTATAACCTAGTCAAGAGTAATTCACTTATATCAGGACGTCACCAACTATCGATGAAGTGCAATTCGCAGTACACTCGGCAATGTGCAGGGGAGGGGTTCTTCGGCGTCATCTCGGGCATCAATATTTGAGATATCTTCTGAAGATTTTAACGAAAAAAGACACTACCTATTTTCACATCTCTGTTCAATCTCAGACAGGTATTCAATATAGGAAGCAAACATTCTACCGACTGATCTATCACAGTGATTTAGAAATGTGTTTATTTGGATGTCATTGTCTAAATATGTCAAAATCGATTATCGATACATAAATAACGGTGAAAACAAGGCCATGTGTAATACCAGAACGTGGATTAAACATTGTGATTCGTATGAATTTGAAATGCCATTAAATTTTAATGGGAAATATTCTTCACCGTCATATTGAACTGAGGACATCATTAAGTAAACGCTTGTTGTATTGGCAGTTTCCTAATAAATATTAAATTTGAACTTTACCATGTAAAATATTTATTTTGCATTTTATGTGTAGAACAACTCTCTTGCTCTGATATGTCTAAACGCGTCGTCGTTAGATAACGTCTTTTTCAGATAAATTAACTTGCTATGGACCGCCCCAGAGGGTATGCCTCGAGAGCGAGAGGTCAGGGGTTGCAACTTTTGACTGGGTCATACATGACTTAAAAATTAAGATATTGCTTCCTCGCTTGGCACTCAACGACTGGTTCTCCCGTCTGCCCCGAGAGCCTCGAGAGCGAGAGGTCAGGGGTTGCAACTTTTGACTGGGTCATACATGACTTAAAAATTAAGATACTGCTTCCTCGCTTGGCACTCAACGACTGGTTCTCCCGTCTGCCTCGAGAGCCTCTGAGCGAGAGGTCAGGGGTTGCAACTTCTGACTGGGTCATACATAAGACTTAAAAATTAAGATATTGCTTCCTCGCTTGGCACTCAACGACTGGTTCTCCCGTCTGCCCCGAGAGCCTCTGAGCGAGAGGTCAGGGGTTGCAACTTTTGACTGGGTCATACATGACTTAAAAATTAAGATATTGCTTCCTCGCTTGGCACTCAACGACTGGTTCTCCCGTCTGCCTCGAGAGCCTCTGAGCGAGAGGTCAGCGGTTGCAACTTTTGACTGGGTCATACATGACTTAAAAATTAAGATATTGCTTCCTCGCTTGGCACTCAACGACTGGTTCTCCCGTCTGCCTCGAGAGCCTCTGAGCGAGAGGTCAGCGGTTGCAACTTTTGACTGGGTCATACATGACTTAAAAATTAAGATATTGCTTCCTCGCTTGGCACTCAACGACTGGTTCTCCCGTCTGCCTCGAGAGCCTCTGAGCGAGAGGTCAGCGGTTGCAACTTTTGACTGGGTCATACATGACTTAAAAATTAAGATATTGCTTCCTCGCTTGGCACTCAACGACTGGTTCTCCCGTCTGCCCCGAGAGCCTCTGAGCGAGAGGTCAGGGGTTGCAACTTCTGACTGGGTCATACATGACTTAAAAATTAAGATATTGCTTCCTCGCTTGGCACTCAACGACTGGTTCTCCCGTCTGCCTCGAGAGCGAGAGGTCAGGGGTTGCAACTTCTGACTGGGTCATACATAAGACTTAAAAATTAAGATATTGCTTCCTCACTTGGCACTCAACATTAGGAGGACAGAATATCGACTAGTTCTCCCGTCTGCCTCGAGAGCGAGAGGTCAGGGGTTGCAACTTCTGACTGGGTCATACATGACTTAAAAATTAAGATATTGCTTCCCGGCATTAGGAGGACAGAGTATCGACTGGTTCTCTCGGTGTTAGGATAATACACGGGGGGGGGGGGGGGAATAGTATTCTTGTTTGCGGCATACCGACTTGGTGAGTTAGCCATAATACACACTTCTCACGCACCACGAAATTGTTCTTGGAATAATCCATAGGGATTAAAATCCTTTCTCTCGTCGCGAATACCTGAAAAATTTTCTGATAAGACGTTAAAAACATTACAATGACAACTCGCTATATTGATTATTATCAAGTGTCGTGAAAAGATTGCATTGTATTCGAATGTTTAATAAAGTCAGTAATAGAAAACATGTGGCAGGCATAATATCAATAAATATTTCACTGTTATACGATGACTTAATACATGTACATACATATGACTCTACACAGAGATAAGTACATGACCTCAATCTACGACCGACTTGAATATATTCATAACACTCGCCACTATGTCGGAGCTACCAACGCTGTATTACTTCAATGGGAGAGGGAGGGCGGAAATTATACGGTTATGTTTGGCAGCGGCAGGTATAGAGGTAACGTTTGAGATAATCTAGGTCACCTTGACCTTCTTTACATGGTTTATAAATATGCTCCTGAGGTCCAATATCCCAATCTGGACTAACGTCGCTGGGATCTTAATAACCGAGTTACATGGCAGTGCTGATTTGGTATTGTTACATGTACTTTGAAACATTTTATTATTTTTACTTTTCTGATCACCTGACCAAAGTTTATGGTGAGCATATGACATAGCACAGCGCGTGTCCTTGCGTGTATGCGTTGTTACTGTCTATTTTCGATTGCTTTTGAGCAGATTGGCTAGTTTTATGAAACCTATTGAAAATGGAAAACAATAAATTGAAAAAAAAAAAAAAAAAAAAAATCACGGTGACACGATCTCACAGAAATACAAGTTTGGAAAGTATTTGATAATTCATGTAGGATCTGTTGACAAAAAATAACCGAGTATGGAAATTTTACTGTTTTCTATTAGTACAGATTAACAGTTTTGTGTGAAAATGAAAAAAGTAACAAAATTAAACTGGGGATCAATTTTTATACCTACATGTATATAGGTCCGAGTTGCATGACATGAAAGTTCAATTTTATGTATGTTTTTTTTTTTTTTTTTTTTTTTTTTTTTTTTTTTTTTTTTTTTTTTTTTGTCATTTTCATTACAATCTATTTATGATAATATATGAAAACAATAAATTACAGTTTCAATTGAACAATTATCCACGTACTGTCCTGATTTTTTGCAAATAATTTTGTTTTCAAACAGCGCATATTTTTTAATTACAAAGTTAGGATAGACCAAGTGAGCAATGTGGGCCAATAGGACCTCTTGTTTGTTGCCTGACGCCACGAGGTTTCCCCCTAGGTTCCAAAATACCAATAGAGTTATCTCTCTTTGGCCCTGGTAATCCATAAAACAAGAAATCTCGGCATTGTCTGGAAAGTGCTGTGAATAAGACTTATACCGGTACATTATGTGAAAGCAGTTAATTCCTATGTAGATATTTTTGTAGGTCTGTCAAATTTCACTTTATCACTTTATACAGTTATTTTTAATGTTTTTACTTTTCAGCATCGAATTTTTACCAATCATATATGACTTTCAAATTTATTAATGATTTCTCGGCTTAAGTTGTAGGATATGCTTTATTGACATCACTATAACTGGATTTGTCTGTTTTAGCATTTTTCGGACGAGTGATAATTCATTGTCACCTGCTCGAACTAGAATGTCAATATTGATTGGAGTTGAGTAATGGTTTTAACGTCCTAGTCAAGATGTTTTAATTTACATGGAGCCAGTCATTTCTTGGATGGTGAAGAAATCTAAGTACCCAGAGAAAACCACGGACTTACGACAAGCGAACTGACAAACTTTCTCACACTAGGTTCTGTCTGAGCGGGAGTCGAACCTAGACGGTTAGAGGTACTTAAGACCACTCGGCCACCGAGACCCCTAAAATGTTAGTGTTGGTTAATTAATATACATACTAGGATTTTGAGTTCAACTGTCTTTATCTAACTAAGTTTAAAGGCATGATGAAGCATGCGTGAGTCCGTTCGTGCGTAATTTTTAATTATCTTCTTTAAAACTACTGGGTCAAACGGAAACAAATTTGGCCTGGATGGTCCCTAGGTGGAGTAGTATTAAGCTGTTTACAAATCAACTCTTGTGATATCCAAAATGGCCACCGTTTTTTTATGATTAGCAAAAAGTGCAAATGACCATTACATGTTTATTTACAAACCGATTTAGTTCAAATTTAAAATATAGAGAGTAAAGTGAAGTGGAGGTGGAGCGGAGTAATGATGTTTAGACGCCCAGTCAAGATTCTTTCAACTTATTTCGAGGCGGTCAGTTCTGGGATGGTGGAGGAAACCAGGTGCCCGGAGAAAACCACCGACCTTCGGCAAGCAAACTGACAAACTTTCTCACACTAGGATCTGTCCCGAGTGGGATTCGAACCCAGGCGGAGAGGCGTTGTTATCCGTTAGCGCGCGCTTTAGACCACTCGGCCACCGAGGCCCCGCTATATATAGAAAGATATCCATCAAACATCTTTAACGGGGTTTTCCCTCACAGTTATAATTAGCTTGTAATTAGCGGAATATGCAAATGAGCTGCTATAAATGGCTGATTCTTGAAAAATCTTGTGCACTAAAACTACCTGAAAATGGAACCACACTTTGTGGGGAAGGTCCCTAGACGAAGTAGTTTAAAGTTTATACAAATTGCCATCTTGTTGCATTCAAGATGGCAGCCACTATAAAGGAGGTGCAACTTGTCCTCCAGTTGAGCGATACAGGCCCTATTTGGCCTCTTGTTTCAGTTTAAAGAGGAATTCTGTACAGAAAGAGCAGACTTAGAAAAATTGATATCAGGTATTTTTTGCATTTTTTTTGTGTGAGAGAGAGAGGAGAGAGAGAGAGAGAGAGAGAAAATTAACACATCGTGTACCTCTCCTTCGTGAGAATTAACACATCGTGTACCTCTCCTTCGTGATAATCAGTCATCACTGTTAAAGAAAATCACGGGGAAAATTTGACAGTTTAAAACGGAAGAAATTCTCCGTAATATGCTCGCCTTTTTGTCGTCAAGTTCCGTGTTCGATTCGCAGCTTTTCCCTCTAAAATATACTGCTTTTTAAAATCTTTTTTATCTTTATTTCTTTGATTATCTTGATCAATTAACTTTTATTCTTGGTGATTATTATAGAAAGTTTCAGTTAGATAACATGACAGTGTTTTTAAATAATAATAATGATGATGATTGATGATGATATAATAATATAATATTAATAATAAATAAAATAACATGTACTTACGACAGAAGGCCCAGTCA